>JBBCBC010000028.1:8282996-8895141 GCA_037126765.1 Stenogyne calaminthoides
TCATCACGAGGTACTTCCGCCTAATGACGGAGACTTTATACGTTTCATCATTCAAATTTCTTGAATTTGTCAAAAGGTCTCGCATTTATGCTTCATAAGGAAAAATATAACCGCACTTTATAGTCATCATTAAAAGTGACGCAAATACTCATAACCTCCTCTCGCTTTTGGTTGACATTGACCACATACGCTCAGGTAGGAACGATTTCTAACACTTCTTCGCTCTATTCTCGTCCGAACGCCCTCTTGTTCATTTTACCTCCAAACATGATTCGCAGGGTCGAATTGGTTCAACTTGAGAGACTCCAAAGGAACCGCCTTCTACCAACCTCGATCCTCTTCGATTAATATGTCCCACCCAGATGCCATGGGCGTTTCGCTCACGCCCTATAAACGCTTTTACTTATCTAAATAGCTGGATGTATATAGACGATTTTGTGAGAAACAAAGCATATTAATTGTATAGATTATTCGACAACGCTCCATGACTGTGACATAAATTTATCATAAAGAGAAATGGTAAAAACTTTATCAAAAGCAACCGAATATCCATCAAGGTAAAGTTTAGAAACAAAAATTAAATTCTTTTCACAATTGAACGAAAAGAACATCTCTTAAATTTAAAACTCGTCTTCAATAGACAGGTGCACTTCTCCCATCGTTCACCGCCACTCGTAAGACGCCAAACAAGATGAGGATCTCACTCCCCATTGTTGCCAAACCGCTTGAACCCCTCGTAGCTTAAAAAAAACATGATCACATCCCTTATCCACCACCATAAACGGGTGCATACGCCGCTTAAGCAAAGTTTCAACAACTAAGGCGCGAGAATTACCTTTTTTCCATTCCTTTTGGATCGAACAGTCGACCTCCAAATGTCCTTTTTCAACGCACTTGAAGCACCTCCCCTTACCGGGGTTTGCTCACTCTTCCACCTCCCTTCACCTTTTCGCTTTTGGCAACACTTCGAGTTCACTTGCTTGTGGCTTTTCGTTTTTTCGTTTTACCACCCCTTGGTCTGTATAAGAAGAAGGTCCATTTGCCACCGCTACCGGGCTCTTTGTTCCCAATATCGCCTCCGGCCGAGACAAAAGCTTGCAATAGATCGCATCGAAAATTCCGATTATTCATCCGTAGTTCAAATTTCAACTGCTTCAAACTTTTTTGGGGTAGAGGGAGCACGAAATCAATTTGGGTCCCTGGCGTCGATTCCTCCAACAAGTACCTGTTTGTTAAGGTGAGCCATCATCCGGAGAACGCTCTCCACGGATGCCCTCCACACATTTTCATAGAGATAAGTCCTCATGGTGATCGACGAGCCATTACGCTTCCGATTGAAACATCGCTTTTACTAAATATCGATGCCTCGTTAGCTGTCTCAACGCTTTTTGGCCGCGGTTAAACACATCCGACATTGAAGCCAAGATGGTACACTTTTGCCATTTCATCGAACGCCCTCAACAAGATACTCTTTTCTTAATCGACGAGTCGACCATCATTTGGCTTTTCGTTTGGTGTAGTGAGAACCCGCCATTTTACGGCGCAATGAGACAATAAGACGCTTATTTAATTCCAATCAACGTAAGTTTTAACCAAAAGAAAAAATGTCTTTAAGTATATTGAATGGATTAAAAGGTTGCTTACATGATGAACTTAAATAAATAATAATATGCATAAGCACAAATATGTCACAATATTCGATCACATGTTTCATATTAAAATCTCAAAAAAATATGAACACGATCAAACATTCAAAAAAATGGGGCTGGGTAAATAAGCCAATGGGTGGGTCATTATTTAAAACACATTCAAGCAAAAGTTACAAACAAGAACAAGCATAAACCTTTAATATCCAGACATTAGTTCGCCCCATTTGACCAATATAAATTGACAGGACTGTGGAAGCATTTGCATATCAATTTTATACCTAAGTAATAACCATGATTAAATACATAATTATTATTTCGCTTTGAACGAGCCCTCGTGGGAGGGTCATCGCCACTAGTAATAATCCACAATCATCCATTTGAATTTATTCATGAAAGATAATTTTTACCGTTTCTTCTAGGAATTTCTCCAAAAGAATCTACAAATAAATAAATCACGGAGGTCAAAATTAATTCAATTTTATTATCCTAATAAAATTTTTTCAATTAATTGTTTAAGCATACTTAGTAATTTTCGAAAAGTGAGATTTTTTCAAAACATTTTCTCATGCATCGCAAATTTAAACACAATTTAATAAAGATAACATCAAGACAAAAATTAAACATATCAGTACATTTATCCAATTGTCATGGTTAATTTTGTCATGCTCGATCTCGAGAAATCGCCTTTTTGCCTTCATCGTTTCGTCTCCTAAAAGTCCCACTTCAACCGGTTTTAAAAAACGCTTTGTTGCTAATCGCCATCGATCAAATAAGAAAGGTTTTACCTAGCACTCCCCTGGCCAGAAATGAGAAGAAGACGCGCCGGTGCCGTCACAAGACGCCGCCTAACCGGTGTTTTACGCGCCGCCGGCAAGACTTCTAGGGGGTTTGCGGTCACATGGATCTACCGCATTACCTCGGGCCTGTCACCCGTGTCGCGTCGCCACTTCCCAGAAGATCTCCGCCTCGGCCGGGCCGCGAAAGACGCCTCACCAAGACGCCGCCACGCCGCCTTCTGGTTACGGGTCGATCTCGACGCTGGCCCCATGGCTTCCGGGCTTCACGCTTCAGAAGGCCAAGTCTTCCTACATACAGGTTTCTTTTTTGCACGCAAGCCAGGCGACGACGCCGCCACGCCCTTGCTGGATTCATCTTTTTAATTGCCTCCGCCTCCCTTCAATCCTAAGTATAATTTATTTACAAAAATAAATAAACCTAGATCTAGACTAGTCTATTACATCGATCAAATCAAACAATTTAATCTACTCAAAGTGATTTTCTCATTTAGGCAAAACAAAATTTAAATCTAATCAATTAAAAACCACAATTTATATGCATGTATAAATAAACACATTAAATTCCATGACAATTGACACCGCAAAAAGATCTAAAGAATTAATATTATCCAATTTCAAATTTAATGAAAACTAATTAAATTACAATTTAAAATTCAGAGTCTTCAAACCGAGGCTCGATACCGCTTGTTGGGGAATTAATCGCCTTGATATATTCTTGGATGAATATTTAACTACAAATTTAATTCGACCAATTATTACTAAGATGAATTAATTCTATATTAATTTCAAATAATAATTCAACAATAAATCATGTATATAAATAGTTCACATAAAACATAAGTACGCGGAATTACTTACGGGTTTATATGAACTAATCTCGGAGCGGCAATGGTCTCATGGCCGATAAAAACACACCAAAAAAGCCTTCCCAAGTATTCCTAGTCCTTGCCGTCAATCCCAAGGAAGCTCACGAACAATTAACAAAGGGAAAATAAAATTTGGTTGACCACCTTTGTGGATTTACTAATTTTTCCAAAGACATGGAATCAGACTGGGATTTAAGAAATCATCCCCATATAGAGGGGGTGTGGTGGCCGATTTTTCAACATGGAATATGCGAGGAAAAAATCTTTTCTTGATCTCCAAGAAATCTTGAATATATCTCATATATTCTTTTTTCTCCATAATTAAAATATTCCATAAAAAATCCCCTCCTTTCTTCGTTATGGTTATTTTCTAAAATTAAGGATAAAGATTCCAAAATTTGATCTTCAATTTATGAGATATTCTTTGTATTCCAAGAATACATATCTTCCATAATATATCTTTTCAAGAAAAACAAGAAAATCTTTTCTTTCCCTTAATTATTCAAAATTTTCTAAAATTTTACAAGAAATAAATAAAGTGGAGATTTCTTGAATTTAATGAGATAATCTTGTATTCCAAGAATACTATCTTCATTCCATAACAAAATTCAAAGAAAAATATTTTCCTTCTTTATTTACTATTTTCAAAAAAATGTAAAAATAGCAACAAATGTTTATTTTTTTTTTTAAAACACCTTTTTTCGCTTATTGAACTTTATGTTGGGCTACGGATGAGGGCCTTTTAGGAGAATTAAGATCGATCTTCCAACGATCTTGAATTCATCAATATCGAGCCACAATATTATTCAAGCCCATAAATATTAATTAATCCCACTCACATAATTAATATTGCACTATCCATCTTAACCCATATTACGCTTAATATGGCCCCATTATTATTTCCCCGTGTTTAAGATTATCTAGCCCATTAATTAATTCAAGCCAATCGGGGCCACTTTCCATTAATTAATATCTTTTATCCTCGTAAAGGAATGGGGCTCAACATTATCCATACCTAAACTAGTTCCACTTGCAAGATTTGGTATGATAAAACTTACGAAGCTCCCAAAGGGCAAAACTAAAGCTTACATTTACACACGATTCTCACAGATAAATCTTAGTAATCGTGACGTGACCAATAATATCGCCCAAGATATAAAGTATCAATCCCGCTGATTCTCCTGGCGATATTTTTAGTTTTGATGAATTATGCTAAAACATTATCAACTTGTGTTATTTAAGTTAATTCCACAAATAACAAAGTTGGAGGAACGGTAAGAACAAGTTAACGGGGAACCCAAGGAAATCGCATAAAGATGATCGAGACTGCATTTAGGTCAGCAGAACGAAAGGGCGACGAGATCGATGATCTTGTCGCAAAGACGTCTGATGCGAAGAAGGCCGATCCAAAGAATGATGTAAAGGTCGATGTAAGAGTTGATGCAAAGGTCAGCGCAGCTTACGATGCGTCGACCGATGCAAAGCAGCACTGCATCAACAGTATTCGTGACAAAAGTACTGTGACCGCACAGAGAAGATCGCAGTAATCATACACGCCAGAAACCGCATCGTGCGTAATTATTAGCGTATTCAGATCAGTGTACCGCATCGCCAGACTCAGATCGCCAGACCGCATCAGCGCGTACCGCATCAGCCAGTAATGTATCAAAGTGCACTGCATCAAAAGCGGCACTGCATCACCGCAGTAAGACTGCCATAATTCGCATCAAAGTACTGTGACACAGTGCAGATCAAAGCACTAAATCAGGCACCAGATCGATGCATTAGATCAAAGACTAGATCAAGATAGCAGACAAGAAACCGATCAAAGTGCATTGCACTGCATCAAAGTGAAATAAATTCTAAGAGATGAACAAAGGAAATCAGAATAGATTTACATGAAAAATTAGATCCGTTGACACACAAAAAGTTGTCCAATGAGAAGATGACAACACATATTGATTGACATAAAGTGACAAAAGTGCAAAAGTACAAAGAAAAGTCGAACATTTGGATTTCAATATTACTTTCCAAATCTAATATTCAAATCCACACTATAAATACATCGAGACTATCTTCAAAAGAAGCAATGGAGGATCCGCAAAGTGAAATTAAAAAGCCAAATATTCAAGTGACTCCATTCAAGAACACAGCATTAAATATCCAAATTTACCCAGTGAGTGTTATTCATTGTATCTAAGCAAAATGCCATATCATAAAGCTAGAGAGATTTTCCCAACCTTAGCATAGAGGCTAAACAAATGTAAGGGAAAATCTCAACCTAGTTGGAAACCAAACATACCTTACCCAAATCAATTTGATAGGTTAACTTTGTAGGTGAGTGAGAACTCAGTAAACATCTATAGGCGATCCCGCGAGGAGATAAGTCTCGCTTGGAAGGAGAACTCAGAACATCTAAGCAACCCCGAAAGAGGGGTAGGAAATCCCATGAGGGAGATAAGTCCCATTTGAGCGTGAACTCTGGTAAACATCTCACAGTGTTGGACTAACACACTAAACTAAGTCCAATCGTTAAGTTGGTTTAAGAGGGTGCCCCCGATGATAGGAAGAAATGATGTAGTGAGTTGGACCCCAACCACTATAAAAAACGCGCGTGTTCTTATTTGCTTTCATATTAACTGCCATACATACTTTAGCAACTGCATAACACACATTAAAAAAAAAAATTTAAGTCACCCCTATCGCGGATTTTACGAAGTTACTAAATCGTCGACCAACAATTGTATCGTAGAAAGGGGTTCAAAAGTACACTAAATTTTAATGTGAACACCGAATCGATATTTTTTTGATTAAAACCCATTTAGTTTAAAATGCATATTATTTATAAAATTCACGGAGGTTGACAATCATTTTCTCATCATTTTTTTAATGCATCAATGTTTTTATTATTTCACTTGTTCAACTAATACCCGCTTTTCTCGATATTTTTTTTTTGTTGTTAGTTAGTTTTGGCGTAATTATAAAAAAGGGGGAAATTGTTGGATATTTTAGTTTTGATTAATTATGCTGAAAAATATTATCAACTTGTGTTATTTAAGTTAATCTACGTATAATGTTTGAGGAACCTTTAGAACAAGAAGGGGAACCTGGAAATCGCATAAAGATGATCGGTGACTCGACGAGATCCGGAGACGAGGTCGACGAGATCGATGATGCCGATGCAAAGGTTGATGCAAAGGTTGATGCAAACCCGAATGCGCTATTCGATGGAGTTTGTCGATGCGCCATCGATGCAAAGGTCGATGTAGTTTGTCATGCAAATGACCGACATGTCAGCACCGGGATCAAAGCGTAATTGCATCGCCAGAGAAGATCAATGCACAGATCAACAAAGCGATCAAGTGCGTATTCGACGCGATCAAATCGCCAGACCAGACTGCAGACTGTGATCGTGCGTATTCGATCGCTGTAGAAGATCGCCAGACTGCATCGCCAGAATTTATTAGGCGTATCTGGTCAGCCACTCGTGACAGAAGACCAGATCAAGAGCGATCGCACTAAATCAAAACCAGATCGCCAGAGATCGATCAAAGCGTAATTGCATCAAAGATAGCAGACGCAGCAAATCGGACAAAGTGCACTGCACTGCATCAAAAGCGAAAACAAACGTAAGAGATGATCGCCGAAAATCAAGAGCATTTAAAATCGGGCTCAAATCCAGATCCACGTAAGTCACGTCTAATGAGAAGATGACAACACACATATTGATGTGACATAAAAGTCCGAAGGAAAAGTAAAAGGACAAAGAAAAGCTAGAAGTTATTAGCATGGGATTTGAATATTACTTTCCAACGGTAATATTCAAATTAACACTATAAATACATCAGACTATCTTCAAGAGAAGAAATTCAAGATCCGCAGTGAAATTAAAGCCAAATATTCAAGAACTCCATTCAAGAACACGTAGCATTAAATATCCAAATTTACCTGTGAGTGTTCTTCATTGTATCTAAGCAAAAAATGCCATATCATAGTTTAGCGAGATTTTTCCCAACCCAGCGTGAGGCTAAAACAAATGTAAGGGAAAATCTCAACCTAGTTGAAACCAAACATACCTTACCCAAATCAGCTTGATAGGTTAAGTTTGTAGGTGAGTGAGAACTCGCTAAACATCTATAGGGCATCCCGTGAGGGAGATAAGTCCCATTTGGAGTGAGAACCTGCAAACATCTAAGCAATCCCGAAAGGAGGGTAGGCAATCCCGCGAGGAGATAAGTCCCCGCTTGAAAGTGAACTCCCCAAACACCGCTGGGTGTTGGACTAACACATTAAACTAAGTCCAAATGTTGTTGGTTTAGTAGGTGCCCTCGATGATAGGAAGAGGGATGTAGGAGTTGGACTCAACCACTATAAAAATACGCAGTGTTCTTATTTGCTTTCATATTAACAGCTATACATACTTTAGCAAATCAACTGATAACACACATTAAAAAAAATTAAGTCACCTCCCATTGAGATTTTACGAAGTTACTAAATCGGGTTTTTTTTCGGGACCAACATTCTCAACCCGCAATAAGTCGAGCAATAATTACTAACCACACGCCATCCTATTTTTAAGGATCTAATATTAAGAAATAACGGTAACCATCGAGGTCTAATTATTCCTAGTCCGCCAAGAATTTGTCCTCCTCAGAGTCCTATTCAAAGGTACTAAACATGCACTAGTGTAATCTTCGGTCAAGACAAACCAACTCAGCCTTACACTTCAACCTTTGACCATGGATTGTTCGCTTCCATCTAGGTCGCGAATGGTGTACTTTTTGTTACAAGGAATCAAGAATTTAATCTTCCGTGATCCGGGTATCACTAAATTAACTACAATGTAAAAACGCATTATTTATTGAACAAGCTTATGCAAGAAATATATGTAACATTCGATGATATTTAAAGCATCGATAAAACAATTTATTTCAATAAATAAGACCGAATTCATTTTTGATTATACAAAGTAAAAAGCACACTTTACAAAGATAATCCAACATATGGTTTGTGGGAAAGAAAGTCATCCAAATAAATTATTATACCAACCATTAAGTTTTCCAAAAGTTCCTAATTTCAGTTATGACATTATTAGGGAAAGTTGGTGTCCCAAATTTTGTGACTTTCTTCTATTTTCACAGCTATTTCCCCGCTGATTCGCTAATCCGATCGAGACCTAAAACTTTAGGGCTTTTTAAAGTTTGTAATCCAAGTTTACTGCATGAAAAATAGTTTGAAAATACCGAACGGAAGTTAGTTAAAAGTGTCATGAAAGTCAGGTGCCTGAGACCAATTTTTGTTGAAAGCAGAATTCCAGTTTTTTCATTTCAGCACGCCGTGATCTTTTTTTAAAGAAATCATAACTCTGAATCTACCCGATGAAAAATTACTTATATTTTATAATTTTAATATAGTAGGCTCATGAATTTTAACTTGCCATTAGTTTCATCTCAAAATGATTTCTAGAACTCGAGATATGAATTTTAAAGTTGTAGATAGAATTTCTAGTAGCAGTTTTTTCCCTAAATTCAAGTTTTGAGCTTAATTCTGTTTAATCGTAAAAACGCAGTTTAACGTCACTAAAATTGAGTACCGAGACTACGCATCACATATTACACATATAAGGGAGCACAAAGGTGTTTTAAAACACAAATTTCCAGATAACAGGTACCTTCGACGGAAGTGAGTCGAAAATCAGTCGAAACAGTTTTGACGCTTCAACTTGACATATTTGAGCCGAAATTTCAGCATCATAACGGGTACAATTTTTGAAAACCAAAATACGGGCATGAAGTCTACACTTCAAACAACACGCATTTGTAGTTCTAAATTAGCAATTTCCAACATCGCTTTAAACATCGAATACTACAATCAAGATCATACCAGCATTCCAATTTCGAAGTTTTATCTTTGAGGTTACCTTTTATCGCTCTTTTCCCTATTTTTTTGCTAGGATCTTCGAGGAACCAGGTGTTTAGTAACTTGAAGCTCCTTGGATACATATTAGATGATGGTTTCATGCTTGAATTCAAGAAAAAAATTGAAGAGTGAGAAAGAGAGGATAAAGCCGTGGATCTTCATGGACAAAAGGGGATGATTTCTATAATTTTTCTTGAATTATAAGAATTGTATGGATTGATTACCTCAAAAGGAACACTTGAATTGAAGAAGAGCTTTTTGGCTTGATGAAGATGATGTCAAGGAGTTGTTTAAAAGAAAGTTCGACAGCTTTGCATGAATGTATTTTGGAGAAGATGATTGCTTGAGCGAGGAGAGGGTATTTATAGATCGATAGAGGGGGCATCAAAAGTGGAGAATAAGGGAAGGACTTGTGTGCAAATTTTAAAATTTAATATATAGATATTATTTACTTCACGGTGTTGTTATTACTCGCTATTATTACATCTTAATACCTTCATATATCTCGTATATAAAATCGTAATTTCGCTTAATTAAAATTCACTTCACCAAACAGAAATAATTGTTTAGACTTTTAGCAATTAATCGTCACGCTCAAACGAAAATTATTTATTAATTATTTAATTAAAACATTCATTTTTCTTAAAGTTCTCAATAATTTTAATTTAGTTGTACAAAGTAGATTTTTCCGTCAACAGATTTATTATTCATCGATTTTGATGTTTATATCGAAAATCCTAATTCGCTGAAAATATTAAATTTTCTTTCTTTAAATTGAAATTAAATATTATTATTAAATATTTTATGACCAAACCTTCATTAAGTATTTTGTTACAAAGGTTAGAGTGTGCTCCTGCTCAAGTGCTCGCCCATTTTCTCAAAAATCAAAACCTTTGCAAACATATACGCCTAAAATCATTCAATAATCTTTAAATCAAATATTCATTTTATTAAACTCATTTCTTTATTATTCTTATTAAAACTCGACTCGGGTATTAAAAAAATTAACTATTGCTTCGACTTATGCCGAAAGATAATCAACGGATTCGATACCTTATATCTTGGGTAATATTATTAGTTACATGACGATTGCTAAGATTTAACACTAGAAATCACGCATGTGCAAGACGCCTTTGCTTAATTTGTCCCTCATTTTTTTCCAAGTTTTATCATACCAAATCTTAAAAGTTGTAAATTTATTTCCAAGATGAATAATAATGTTGAAATCGCCTTTACTCCAAGGATAAATATATTAATTAATATAAAGCTTTTTCAAATAAGGCTTAATTAATTAGTGGACTAGATAATCTTAAACACAGGAAATAATAACCGAGTCATATTATTGAAGCATCGTAATATGGATTAAGATGGATAGTCAATATTAATTTTATAAGGAGTAAATTAATATTAATGACTTGAATAATATTTTTGTTTAATATTATAGATTCATAGCCCATTGAAGGTCCGATCTTAATTCTCCTAAATGCCTCAAATAGTATTGCTTAATTTATCCTAGATATTTTCAAAAATTGTAGGAAAAATTGTAGAAAAAGAAGAGGAAATATTTTTTTGATTTTCTTGAAAAGATTTTATGGAAAAAGATAAAGATTCTCGGAATACAAGATTATCCCATAAATTCAAGAAATCAAATCTGATACTTGTTTCCTTGTGTATTTCAAAATTACATAAGAAAGGAAGAAAAATATTTTTTGTGATTTATATGGAAAATTGAATATATGAGATATATTTAAGATTGTATCTTTAAAGATACAAAGAAATTTCCCACATCTAATTAGTGGCACAAAATTCGTCCCCACTTGTCTTATAAATGTGGGACGGATTTTTCATCCCCAACACAAATACGTAAATTGGTTTTTCTAAAAATATCAACATGGATAAAATATCAAATATTTTGAAACGCCGACACCATTTGTGTTTTTCAAAAAATTTCAATTGTGTGGACGCAATTTCATGTGTTGGAAAAATTAGAAATTCACAAAGGTGGTGACAAATATTTTAGTTTTCTTTATTAAAATCGCTCGTGAGAATCCTTCAACCGGACACGCTCGGACTTGGGACATATTTGAGAAGACACTTTGGGGTTGATTCATCGCCTCAATCGGTTGTCTCTACAAAGAGGTATGTAATTTCAAACTCTTAGATTCCTCGATGCTAGATTTACGGAATTACTTGTATGCATGTTGTTGTTGCTTGTTTAATTATTAATTTGAATTAATTTAGGATTGATTCGTGTTAGTAATTAATTGAATAATTTAAATATGTATTTAAATACACCTAGAATAGATCCCGCATCCCTAATTTCCCAATAATTGCACGAGCTCCTGCTTTCAGCTCAGATTTAAATTGTTATTTAAATTTGTTGGCTATTAAATTTTATTGAAAATTGATAGTAGAATTGTTAGATCTGTTTTGCGTATCCAATTGTCACGGTATTTAATGTGTTTTTAATTTCATGATAGCTTTGGTTTAAATTGAATGCTCAATTTATTTTTCTCGTGAGAAAATTCACGAGTAGATTAGCTATTTGATTTGTTCAATGTAATAGAATAGTTCAGATTTATGTTTATTTATTTTTGTAAAATAAATTGTAACCAAATCAAAATGAAGATGAGATTTGAAGTTAAACCGATCCTCGAACAGATGCAGGCGATGTGCATCGCATTTAAACGACGAACGTGCCACGGGAGGCACCCGCGACGCCATCTTGCTTTGCCGCGCTATAGCACGGCTGGGCCAGGGCGCGCGGGCGGATCGCCCCCGACACGCACGAAAGACACGGGCACGAGGCGCGCGCTACTGGGCGACACGGACGGGGGCGTAGTGGATTTAGGCGAAGGCGGCCGAGGTACGGGCGTGTTCAGTTCGACACCGCTAAGGACGTCGATTACCGTAGGGGCGACGCTTAGGGCGCTTAAAGACGGGCGCAGCCGCCAAGCGGGCGGCCGATGCAGACGTTCATCTCTCATCGAGCCGCCGGGCGTGGGCGATTCGAGGTGGAATTTTTTTTTTCGAGACGAACGAGTGGGAAAATCAAGATTTTTAGCTTCTTCAAGATCAAGACAAGGAAAATTAAAACCACGACAATGAGATAATTTTGCGTCAATATGTTTATATATTCTCGCTTTGCTTGATTTATTGTTGTATTTTCTTATGCTTTTATTTAATTTGTTTAAATATGTTTGGTATTTAGAATTGCTTGTGAAAAAATCTCAAACTAAAAAATTACTTAAGTATGTTTTAATAATTATTTTGGTTTTGAATCAAATTAATTTTGACCTCCATGATTTATTTGTTTGTGAATTCTTTTTTCGATAAATTCCAAGGGATCTAAATCAAAAAGAAAGCTTTTTTTATTAATAAATTCTCAAAAATATGATTGTGAATTATTACTAGTGGCTTAATATGAATTCCTCCCAAAATGAAATAATAATTATGTATTTAATCATGGTTATTACTTAGGTATAAAATTGATATGCATATACTTCAATAAGTCCCCTCTAATTTTATATTGGTCAAGTGGGGAGCCAACTATTAATTTTTTTAAAATTAAAGGTTTGTGGACCGTTTTGTTTGTAACCTCGCTTAAATGTGATTTAAATGATGACCCACCCACGTGGCTTATTTAAATTGTTTTAAGATGTTGGCTGATGCATGTTCATATTTTTTTAGATTTTAATATGATTCTTGGTATCAAAATTATGTGATAAGCATTTTCTTAAATTACTTAAAATGCACGCTATTTCACCTCATCATGTTGCAAACCTTTAAATCCATCACAATATACTTAAATTCAATAGAATCAGATAGAAAACTATGTTGATTGGAAACAAAAAGTTATGATTGTCCTAACCTGGGATTATAATCTAAAAGTACGCTTTTACTTTGTATAATCGAAACCAATTTTCAGACTTATTTACTGAAATAAATTGTTTATCAACGATGCTTTAAATATGATTGAATGTTATATATTTTATTCATAACTCTGCTCAATAATTGTGACGCAGTTACACTCAGAGTTAATTTAAGCCGACACACATCACGTAAGATTAAATTAATACCCTCAGAATTATAAGTACGCCATTCACGCACCTAGATGGAAATGAAGAACCATCGCGAAAGGTTGAGGTGTAAGGCTCCGATCGGTCCTGCCTTTGACCAAGAGATTACACTTTCGCTGGCATGACTGATGCAATAATAGGGATCACATGCGAGGATAAATTCTTCGTTATCAATAAGGAAGAATTGGACCTCAATGTTCGTTGCTTTTAACCTTCGCCCCTTTAAATAGATCACGGAGATCGAATTATTGTTTTGACTTATCATGGGTAGCTTAATCGAGAGAGATTCAATACTTTTATCTTGGGCAATATTATTGGTCATCACATGATTGCTAAGATTTAATACGAAGAATCGTGCGCAAGTACGCTTTTGCTTGATTTGCCCCCTTGGGAGGTTCATAAGTTTTATCATACCAAATCTTGCAACCGGAATTAGTTTCCTAGACGGGATAATAATGTTGAACCGCTCCTACCAAGGACAAAAGATATTAATTAACGGAAAGCTATTTCAAAATGGCTTGAATTAATTAATGGGCTAGATAATCTTAAACACGGGAAATAATGACCGGTTTCATATCGACCGTAATACGGGTTAAGATGGATAGTGCAATATTAATTATGTAGGATTAATTAATATTTATGGGCTTGAATTATATTGTGGTTCAATATTAGATATTCAAGATCCATTAGAAGGTCCAATCTTTAATTCTCCTAAAGGCCCCGAGAAAGTAGCCCAAACATATAGTCCAATAACCTAAAAGGTGATTAAAATAAAATAAATATTGTTGCTTATTTTCCTCTATTTTTTTCTAAAATTATGGATAAAAGATGAGAAAGATTTTGAGTTTTGTTATGGAATTTAAGATATGTATTCTTGAATACAAGATTATCTCATTAAATTCAAGAAATCTCCCACTTGGTTATACATAAGGATATTTTCGAAATTTTGGAAAAATAGGGCAAGAAAGATTTTCTTGATTTTCTTGAAAAGATATTATGGAAGATATGTATTTCTTTGAAATACAAGAATATCTCATAAATTCAAGAAGATCCAAATCTTGATTCTCGCACCTTAATATTTTCGAAAAATTCCATAAACTTGAGGAGGTGGGATTTTGTGGAATATTTTAATTATGGGAAAAAAGAATATACGGATATATTCAAGATTTCTGGTGACCAAGAAAAAGTCTTTTTCCCACATTGAAATATCACAAGAATTTCGACCACTCTCACACCTATAAATAAGGATGATTAGTTCATTCCCAAGTACAATTCCATGTGCTCGGAAATATTGAAGCAAATCCACATGTTGGTGCAACAAAGTTTATTTTTTCCTTTGTTAATTGTTCGCAGTATCCTTCCACCGATTGTCGGTGCCAAGGGCTAGTGGAATACTTGGGAAGTCCTTTTCGTTAGTCCGTCCACCAAGTCATTGCTATCCCGAGAGGTACGCTCACGTAAAAACCCGTAGATTCCGCATGCCAAGTAGGTTTTACGTGGCTTTTATATGCATGATATGTTTTTGCAATTATTATTTGAATTAATATAGATTAATTCATGCTAGTAATAATTAATGAATTAAATTTGTATTTAAATATTCACCCCCAATAGATCTGCGCAACTCATTCCCCAACAATCCCAATGAGCCAATCAAAAATGCTCAATTTTTAAATTGTAATTTAATTCGCGGATATTAAATTTGAAATTGATAGTAGAACCCGCTAGATCTGCTTTTGCGTATCCAATTGTCATGGATTTTAATGTTTTATTTTGCATGCATATAAACCGTGGTTTTTTAATTCGATTCGCTCGATTTGTTTTTGCCCCGCGGAGAAAATCCAATGCAGTAGACTAGGATTTATTTGATTTGATCAATGTATTGAAGTCTAGTCTAGATCTAGGTTTATTTATTTTTGTAAATAAATTGTAACCCATCGGGAACGAAGAGGCAAAGAATTAAAGGACGAAATCCAGTAACTGTATTAGGCGGAGCGGGCGCTGCTACCGGGCACGCTTTTTGGGCGCAGGCAGGCCACGGCGGACGAGCGCGAGGATGAAGGATTTAAAGTGCACGGGCGGTGTTCCAGCAACGGACGGGCGGATTGCTGGCGCCACAAGGAGACGCCGGGCGGTTTTGGTCGCGGGCGAGGCGGATGGCGAGATGCCACGGCGGACGCCCCAGCCGAGATCTGCCGAGGTGTGTGAGGCATCGGCGGCACCACGGGGTGCCGAGGCCGCGAGAGGTCCCAGGCCAACGCCGCCGACGCCGGATGCGGGCGATCCTCCCACGAAGCCGCTTTTATGCGTATGTTCGAGACGGGAATTTTTTCGAGACGAACGAAAGTGGGGAGAAATTCGAGACGCATTCTTCAAGATCAAGTCAAGAAAATCAAACCATGACGATTCGATAATTTGTGCCCAATATGTTTATTTTTCTCGTTTTGCTTGATTTATTTGTGCTATCTTATGCTTTATTTAATTTGTTTAAATGTGTTTGCATTTAGGGTCGCCAAATTGGAAAATCTCAACTTCAAAATTACTAAGTATGTTTTAAATAATTAATCGACAATTTTATTCCCATAATAAAATTGAATTAATTTCACCTCCATGATTTATTTATTTTTTGAATTCGTTTGAGAAATTTCAAACCGATGTACCAAAAAGATAGGTTTCATATGAATGAATTCCAAACGGATGATTGTGGGTTATTACTAGTGGCTATTTATGACCCTCCCCAACGAGCCTCGATCAAAAAAGCCGAAATAGTAATCCCGTATTTAATCATGGTTATTACTTAGGTATAAAATTGATATGCATATATTTCTCCAAGTCCTCACAATTTTATATTGGTCAAGGGGTTTCAACTATCAATCCGAAATTAAGTGGTTTGTAATCGTTTTGTTTGTAACCTTTGAATGTGTTTAAATAATGACCCACCCAACGCCAGCTTATTTAAACTGTTTTGAGACGTTGGTCGATGCATGTTCATATTTTTTTTGAGATTTTAAATATGATGGTATGTGATCAAACCTTGTGATATATTTGGTTATGCATATTATTGTTTATTTCACCATCATCATGTCAACCTTTAATCCATCGCTATATACACTCAAAGAACACCAATTGTCTGAGAAAACTATAATGTTTGGAAACGAATATGATGCATGTCCCACCAGCACAAATACATTATTGATTCTGATGTACCCAAACCACGATGCCTACCGATGAATCAATCGAAGCGCAAGACAAGACATGAGTATAATATTTGGGAGTTGTGCAATGAACCCATGAAACGCGGTAATCTTGACTTCACCGCTCGATGATTTGAAACGCTGCTCATGAAGGTGTTGAGTCCGCGCGAAATTATGCAAAGTCTTGAAGAAATGTTTTCAACAAAAAGACCGCATGATCGATCGCTTAAAACGACGATGGGCTAGCCGAAAATGATTGAGGGAACACCGCGAGGAAAGCATGTTCTCGCAGTCAAGAACCATTTTCCTAAACCGGCTTATCTCTAACTAAGTATTGTGGGATGAGGCCCAAATTGAATTTTTGTTGCTTACTCGCCAAGGAGCTTCATGAATTTTAATTTTTTTAGGATGAGTGATCACATGTTTACTATGGATGATCTTCAAGAAGCCTTTGAGAAAGTGGAGAAGCATTTAGGAAAGAAAGACGAAGCATTGGTGATCAAAAGCTTTTTCTCGAGATCTAGGCCAGTGGGAGGCAAGTCTCAAGAAAAGGAAAATGATCAGAACCAATGCAAACTCATCATTAAGAAAAGTGAGAAAAAGACGGCTAGCCGGTTGGGTGTCAAGAAAGAACCAAAAGGAATATGTTTCAATTAAGGGAGAAAGGACATTGAGGTCACCTGCTCCAATACCAAAAGGAAAGGGAAAAGAAAGGTAATCCTCACCACTAGTTGTTGAAACTTGTTTAGCGGCGTATGCCTCCCATTTATGGGTGGTGGATACGGGATCCACTGATCATGTTTGTTTCACGTTACAGGGGTTCAAAAGGACCCGGCAACTAAGTGGAAGTGAGATCCTCATCACACTGGGCGATGCTACGAGAGTGGCAGCTGAAGCAGTGGGAGAGGTGCACCTATTTTTTGAAGACAGAGTTTTAATTTTAAGAGATGTTCTCAGACGTCTTAGAGTTTTAGAAAGAATTTGATTTCCAGCTTAAACTTTTTTCATGATGGATATTCGTTACTTTTAATAAAGTGTTGGATTATACCGAAAAAAGTAATCTTTTACTTTTGTATAATCGAAAACCTAATTTTCGCATTTATTTATCAAATAAATTGTTTATCACCGATGCTTAAATATGATTGAATGTTAAATATATTTATCGCATAACCGTTTCAATAATCGTGACGTGTTACATCAGAAGTTAATTTAGTGATACCCGATCACGTAAGATTAAATTAACATTCCTCAGAATTATAAGTACTCCATTCACCACCTAGATGGAAATGAACAACCATCGCTAAAAGGTTGAGGTAAAGGCTCGGGATTGGTTTGTCTTGACCAAGAGATTACACTAGTGCATGACCGATGATACCGAATAGACCTACAGGAGGATAAATTCTTCTAAATCAACAAGGAAGAATTAGACCTCGGTTCGTTGTTTCTTAACCTTCATCCCTTAAATAGATCACGGGATTGGTAACTATTGCTTTGACTTATCATGGGTAAATAATCGTAGAGAGATTCAATACTTTTTAACTTAGGCAATATTATCTGGTCACACGTGATTGCTAAGATTTAATACGTAAGAATCGTGTGTAAGTACGCTTGTTTGATTTGCCCCCTCGAGGTTCATAAGTTTTATCATACCAAATCTTGCAAGGGAATTAGTTTCCCAGATGGATAATAATGTTGAACCGCTCTCACCAAGGACAAAAGATATTAATTAATGGAAAGCTATTTCAAAGGGCTTGAATTAATTAATGGGCTAGATAATCTTAAACACGGAAATAATGACCGGAGCCATATTGATCGTAATACGGGTTAAGATGGATAGTGCAATATTAATTATGTAGTGGGATTAATTAATATTTATGGGCTTGAATTATATTGTGGTTCAATATTAGATATTCAAGATCCATTAGAATGTCCAATCTAATTCTCCTAAAGGCCCCCGAAAGTAGCCCAACATATAGTCCAATAACCGAAAAGGATGATTAAAATAAAATAAATATTGTTGCTTATATTTCCAAATCTATTTTTTTTTGAAAATTATGGATAAAAGAGGGAGAAAGATTTTCTTTTGAATTTTGTTATGGAATGAAGATATGTATTCTCGAATACAAGATTATCTCATTAAATTCAAGAAATCTCCCACTTGGTTATACATATAGATATTTTCAAATTTTGGAAAATATAGGGCAAGAAAGATTTTCTTGATTTTCTTGAAAAGATATTATGGAAGATATGTATTTTTTGAAATACAAGAATATCTCATAAATTCAAGAAGATCCAAATTCGATTCTTGCACACTAATATTTTCGAAAATTCCATAAACTTGAGTGAGGTGGGATTTTTGTGAATATTTTAATTATGGGAAAAAGAATATATGGATATATTCAAGATTTCTTGGTGACCAAGAAAAGTTTTTTCCCACATTGAAATATCACAAGAATTTCACCACTCTCACCCTATAAATAGGGATGATTAGTTCATTCCCAAGTACAATTCCATGTTTTAAATATTAGCAAATCCACATGTTGGTGCAACAAAGTTTATTTTTTCCTTTTGTTAATTGTTCGACAAGTATCCTTCCACCGATTGTCGAGCAAGGGCTAAGGGAATACTTGGGAAGTCCTTTTGTTAGTCCGTCCCAATCAAGTCAATGCCATCCCGAGAGGTACGCTCACGTGAAACCCAGAGATTCCGTGACGCTGTAGGTTTTACGTGGCTTTTTATATGCATGATATGTTGTTGCAATTATTATTTGAATTAATATAGATTAATTCATGCTAGTAATAATTAATGAATTAAATTTGTATTTAAATATTCACCCCAATAGATCTCGCAGGCAACTCATTCCCCAACAATCGCATCGAGAGCCACTGCTTTCGCCTCAATTTTTAAATTGTAATTTAATTCGTGGACATTAAATTTGAAATCGATAGTAGAACTGCTAGATCTGCTTTTGCGTGTAAACAATTGTCATGGATTTTAATGTTTTATTTTGCATGCATATAAACCGTTTTTTTTTTTAATTCGATTCGCTCGATTTGTTTGCCTCACAGAGAAAATCCACGAGTAGACTAGATTTATTTGATTTGATCAATGTAATAGACTAGTTCAGATCTAGGTTTATTTATTTTTGTAAATAAATTGTAAACCGGATCGGGAACGAAGAGGCGAAGAATTAAAGGACTAAATCCGCAACTGCAGCGTAGGCGGCGCGCTGGCTTATACCGGGCACGCTTTGGCAGAAGCGAGGTTTAGGGCGGCCGAAAGGCCGAGGATGAAGGTCACAAGATCGGTATCGGTAAGCGCCTCAGCCGAACGGACGGGGGAAGCCGCGGGCGCCGACGAATATATGAGACGCGAAATGCCGCCGAGTCGAGGTCGCGGCGGCGCGGAGGAGGAAAGAGCTACGGATGCGGATTCTAAGGCCGCCGCCGATTCTGCCGAGACCGCCGAGGCGTAAGCCGAGGGCAAGGGCGTTGCCAGTGGTGCCGAGGTCGCTTAGGGTCGTCCCAAAGAGGCGGCGTACGGATCCAAGGATCCTGGCCAAGAAGCCGCCATGGCGAAGTTCGAGAAGAAGTATTTTTTTCCGAGATGAACGAGTGGGAGAAATTCGAGACGGTTTCTTCAAGATCAAGTCAAGAAAATTCAAACCATGACAATTGGATAATTTGTGCCCAATATGTTTATTTTTTTCTATTATGCTTGATTTATTTTATGTTATCTTATGCTTTGTTTAATTTGTTTAAATGTGTTTGTACGAGGGTCGCCAAATTGAAAAAATCTCAACTTCAAAATTACTAAGTATGTTTTAAATAATTAATTGACAATTTTATTCCTGATAATAAAATTGAATTAATTTTGACCTCCATGATTTATTTATTTGTGAATTCTTTTGAGAAATTCCCCCAACGGACTCGGTCAAAAGATAGGTTTCACATGAATGAATTCCAAACGGATGATTGTGGGTTATTACTAGTGGCTTGCGATTTATGACCTCCCAACGAGGCCTCTCGATCAAAGCGTAAATAGTAATCCCAGATAATCATGGTTATTACTTAGGTATAAAATTGATATGCATATATTCAAGTCCCCTCGCAATTTTATATTGGTCGTGGAGCCAACTATTAACTGATATTAAAGGTTTGTAATCGTTTTGTTTTTAACTCGCTTGAATGTGTTTAAATAATGACCCACCCAACGCGGCTTATTTAAACCTGCTTTTGAGATGTTGGTCGATGCATTGTTCATATTTTTTGAGATTTTAAATATGATGCATGTGATCAAACTCAGGATATATTTGTGCTTATGCATATTATTGTTTATTTCAGCCATCATGTCGCAACCTTTTAATCCACTGCTCAATATAATCGAAAAGACAATTTGCTCACCGGAGAAAATTTTGTTGATTGAATCGAAAAACTCACTATTGTCCTCACTGCACAAAGCCATAACTGGGTTCTGACCACACCTAAACCGGATAAACCATCAGATGAGTCCACTAAAACGGTTAAGAAAGAGTATGTTGACCGAGCGGCCCAAACGAAATGGCTAAGTGTACCATCTTGGCTTTATGTCGATGTGTTGCAACACCAACACCGTAACGTTGAGACCGGGCCGAAATCATGACTAGTCTTAAAGCGATGTTTCAACATCGTAACCGCGGGCCTCGCCGATCACCATGAGGGACTTGCTTCTCTATGAAAATGGTGGAGGAACGCCTGTAAGGGAGCACGCTTTCCCAAATGATGGCTCACCTTAATAAACTTGAGGTACTTGGCGTCAATAATACGATATCGAGACCCAAATCGATTTTCGCTCCATTCTTCACCGAAAAGCTTTAAACAATTCAGTTGAACTACCGTATGAATAATCGGTTCTCAATGCCCGATCTTAAGCAAAGCTTTAGTCTCGGCAGGCGATATCAGCGTAAAAAGCCAAGCCTCATGGAAAACGGACCTTCTTCTTCTTCTAGACCAAGGGGGTGGTAAGAACAAGAAAAGGAACAAAGGCCACAAGCAAGTGAACTCAAGTGTTGCCAATGTCAAAGATAAGGTGAAGAAGGGTGGTGGAGGAACAAGCCAAATAAGGGGAAGTGCTTCAACCATGCGTGAGAAAGGACATTGAGGTCACTGCTCTGCACCTAAGAGGGATGGAAAGAAAGGTAATTCTCACGCACTAGTTGTTGAAACTTGTTTAGCGGCCGAGATGCCTCCCATTTTGTGGGTGGTGGATACGGATCCACTAATCATGTTTGTTTCACATTACAGGTGGTTCTGCTGACCCGCAAAACTAGTGGAGGAGGTCCTCATCACACCGGGCGATGCTACGAGAGTGGCAAATGAAGCAAAGGGGAGAAGTGCACCTGCTTTTTGAAGACAATGCTTTAATTTTTGAGATATTCTTTACGCTCCTAATTTTAGAAAGAATTCATTTTCGCTTCTAAACTTTTATGATGGATATTTGGTTACTTTTTTTAATAATTGTTACCATTTTTTTTTTTTTTTTTTGATAAATTTATCTCGTCATGGAACGTTGTTGAATGATCTCTATACAATTAATTGTGCACACCACTCACGAAAATGTATCCTATAACACATCAATCAAGCTTCGAGAAAAGAAATCGCTCATCGACGTGAACGAGACACTTTTTGACATCTAAGACTAGGGACATATAAATCCAAAGAGGATCCAAAGGTTGGTAAGAGACGGTTCACTAGGGTTTTCTCAAGATTGAACCGATTCCAACCTACGAATCATGTTTGGAGAGTAATATGACCGAGAGAGCATTTGAAGCCAAGGAATAGGGCCAAAGAAGTGTTATAGATCGCTTATTACAGACAAAGCGTAGTTCAATGTCAACCAAAGCAAAGAGAGGTTATGAGTAATTTTATTGATGATTACTCAAGGTACATTTTCCTTATGAAGCATGAAATGAGACCTTTGAGAAATTCTAAGAATTTAAGGCTCAAACAGAGAATCATGTGGAAAAACGATCAAGTCTCTACGATCCGATCAGAGAGGCTAATACCTCAAATGATGAGTTTTTGAACTACTTATCCGATGAAGGATTGTATCCCACCACCGCACTTTAACCCTCAACAAAATGGGGTTTTGCAGAGCGAAGCAACATAATTCTTTTTGGAAATAAGTTAGATCAATGATGAGT
Source organism: Stenogyne calaminthoides (assembly GCA_037126765.1). NCBI lineage: Eukaryota > Viridiplantae > Streptophyta > Magnoliopsida > Lamiales > Lamiaceae > Stenogyne > Stenogyne calaminthoides. Next base: position 8,305,679 of record JBBCBC010000028.1, read on the forward strand.
TATACGGATCTTCCCGAAGTCGCTCGGGGTCATGCTTTGAAAAATAATGACTTACATTCTCAACTTGGTGCTATCCAAATCGTTCCCCGTAACCCCAAAGAATTGTGGACCTGACGCAAGTCTAGATGATACACATGAGAACTTTGGGGTGTCCGCCCACGGGTTGGACAAGGAAACCCAAATTGATCCTCGAATGTAATTAAGGTCGCTTTTGTAGGATACCCCGAGGAACAAAAGGGTGAATGTTCTATAGTTCAAGATCAAAAGGTGGACATCCGCACCCACTTTAGATTTTGGAAGAAAACTATAGAACCAAAGAAAAACCGTATGAGATTACCTTAAATGAGCTTAGAGGGCAAACCTCGCAAAGACGACCGCATTAGATGATATACCAAACGATACGCTTTTCACAACCCAGCCTCAAGTATAGGGAGGGTTGTTAGACAGCAAATAGAGATTCATGGGAATACGAGAGTCCCTGACTTGATTCCCTAATCGCACTCCATGGACATATGACGAGGCACTCCAAGATAAGGATGCAATTTCTTGCAAACAAAGAATGAAAGCCGGTGGGTTAGATAATAGAGTGTGGGAGCTAGTTGAACCACTTAATGGGGTCAAACCCATTAGATTCAAGTGGGTATATAAGAGGAAAAGAGGATAGATTTGAAGGTTGAAACCTTTTAAAGCAAGACTAATGGCTAAAGGTTATACTCGTAAAGAAAGGGATCGATTATGAGGAAATTTTTTCGCCAGAGCCATGCTTAAGTCCATCCAGATTCTTCTTATCGATTGTCAAAGATTTCGACTTTGAAATCTGGCAAATGGATGTCAAGACAACTTTCCTTAACTAAGTCTTGATGAAGAGATCTATATGCAACAACCCCAAGGTTTCATTGAAACAGGCCAAAAACATCTTGTTTGTAAGCTCAAGAAGTCCATTTACGGACTCAAACAGGCATCCAGAGCTTGGAACCAAAGTTTTGATCAAGTAATAAAGTCTTATGGGTTTGATCAAAACGAGTTTGAAAGTTGTGTGTATAAAAAGCCAGATTCGAACCGAGATTGGTATTCTTAGTACTATAATGAGATGACATTGTGATCATCGGGAACGATGTGAAGGTGTGGTCGACGTAGGCATGGCGCTTCAAAACAGCTTGATATGAAAGACTTAGGGAAACCGGACACATCCTTGGGATCAAGATTACTCGAGATCACAAGAAAAGGATGGTCGGGTTATCACAAGTTTCATACATAGACACTGGTTTTGAAACGATTCAGCATGCAAGATTCCAAGAAAGGATTCAGACACTTTCAGAGCTTGAAATCCATCTATCCAAGAAAATGTTCCCTAAGACGAAAAAAAGAGATAGATGACATGAAAGGTATTCCTCAGGCTTCTACCGTCGAAAACCTTATGTATGCATTGCCGCAGATGAGACCGATATCCGCTTTTGCAGCAGGCATGGTAGCAAGATATCAAAGTAACCCAGGAAAGCGATTGACGACGCTTAAAAACATTCAAGTGTCCGAAAAGAACTCGGATAGAATGTTGATTTATCACGATACTCCAATCCCCATCGGCCACATGGACTCCTGGATTTCCAATCGATTTAGATTCCGTAAATTATCCGCCTCGCCAAGTGTGTTTCCATTTGGGAAGTGTAGCCATCAAACGGACGAGTGAAGCGTAAATGCATCAACGACTCAACCACGGACTCGGTAAGTAGTCGCCAGAAGCAAAGGAAAGAACCGATTGGGCTCTAGATCTTCTTAGTGGACTTGGATGGTGTTTTGAATTTGTCTAGCAATATTTGCTAGGGCGCTTGCAAATTCAAGAGAACCAAGAGTCCACGAGTCAAACAAACACATTAAAAAGAAAGACATCTTATACTAGTCATCGCTAAGAGAGAGATATAGATGTGGCAAAGATAGCGCCCGAGGACAAATCCTAGCGATCCATTCATTCAAGAGTCCCGCCTCAATACATTCGAGAGACATGTGGAAGGAATGGGTGTCAAGACCGCTGCTAACTGCTTTTGAGTATAAGTGGGAGAAATTATTAGGTTCGTAGGTGATATTAGATGTCACGGACTACTCGAGACGGTTGTAGTATACTTAAAAGCGCATTTTGAGTATAAGTGGAGATTGTTGGGATTATATTGAAAAGTATGCTTTTTACTTTGTATAATCGAAATCAATTTTTAGACTTATTTATCAAATAAATTGTTTATCACCGATGCTTTAAATATGATTGAATGTTATATATATTTACCGCATAACTGCTCAATAATTGCACGTGTTACATCAGAAGTTAATTTAGTGATACCCGATCACGTAAGATTAAATTAATACCCTTTGTAACTATAAGTACGCCCATTCACAACCTAGATGGAAATGAACAACCATCGCGAAAAGGTTGAGGTGTAAGGCCAGATTGGTTTGTCTTGACCAAGAGATTACACTAGTTCATGACCGATGCACCAATAATAGACCTACATGAGGATAAATTCTTCGAACCGAACAAGGAAGAATTAGACCTCGCGGTTCGTTGTTTCTAACCTTCGCCCCTTAAATAGATCACGCGATCGGTAACTATTGCTTTGACTTATCATGGGTAGCTAATCGTAGAGAGATTCAATACTTTTTATCTTGGGCAATATTATTGGTCACATGTGATTGCTAAGATTTAATACGAAGAATCGTGGTGCAAGTACGCTTGCTTGATTTGCCCCTTTGGGAGGTTCATAAGTTTTATCATACCAAATCTTGCAAGTGGAATTAGTTTCCAAAGATGGATAATAATGTTGAACCGCTCTAATTAAGGACAAAAGATATTAATTAACGGAAAGCTATTTCAAAGGGCTTGAATTAATTAATGGGCAGATAATCTTAAACACGGAAATAATGACCGAGCCATATTGACCGTAATATGGGTTAAGATGGATAAAGGCAATATTAATTATGTAGTGGGATTAATTAATATTTATGGGCTTGAATTATATTGTGGCTCAATATTAGATATTCAAGATCCATTAGAAGGTCCAATCTTAATTCTCCTAAAAGGCCCCCCCGAGTAGCCCAACATATAGTCCAATAACCTAAAAGGTGATTAAAATAAAATAAATATTGTTGCTTATATTTCCTCTATTTTTTTTTTAAATTATGGATAAAAGAGGAGAAAGATTTTCTTTTGAATTTTGTTATGGAATGAAGATATGTATTCTTGGAATACAAGATTATCTCATTAAATTCAAGAAATCTCCCACTTGGTTATACATATGATATTTTTTCAAATTTTGGAAAATAGAGGGCAAGAAAGATTTTCTTGATTTTCTTGAAAAGATATTATGGAAGATATGTATTTCTTGAAATACAAGAATATCTCATAAATTCAAGAAGATCCAAATCTTGGATTCTTGCACCTTAATATTTTCGAAAATTCCATAAACTTGAGGAGGTGGGATTTTTGTGAATATTTTAATTATGGGAAAAAAAATATACGGGATATATTCAAGATTTCTTGGTGACCAAGAAAAGTCTTTTCCCACATTGAAATATCACAAGAATTTCGACCACTCTCACACCTATAAATAGGGATGATTAGTTCATTCCCAAGTACAATTCCATGTGCCGAAATATTAGCAAATCCACATAAGTGGTGCAACAAAGTTTATTTTTTTCCTTTTGTTAATTGTTCGCGAGTGTCCTTCCAATCGGATTGTTGAGCAAGGGCTAAGGGAATACTTGGGAAGTCCTTTTGGTTAGTCCGTCCGATCAAGTCAACGCCATCCCGAGAGGTACGCTCACGAAACCCGTAGATTCCGTGATGCGAGATTTTACGTGGCTTTTATATGCATGATATGTTGTTGCAATTATTATTTGAATTAATATGATTAATTCATGCTAGTAATAATTAATGAATTAAATTTGTATTTAAATATTCACCCCTAATAGATCTGCAAACTCATTCCCAACACTAATCGCATAAAAGCACAAGGATTCTAGACACACCAAAAACCAGATGAGCCAACCGACGAGTCAAAAATATGGGGCTCGTCAGATCACCTTGCGAGAGATGTTGTCGCTGAAAATGGTGGAGGGCAACCCCTGAAGGGATTACGTCCTCAAAATTGATGGCTCATCTAAACAAATTTGAGGTTCTGGGTACAGATTATGATCAGGAGACCCAGATTGATTTGGTACTCCACTCTTTGCCCAAAAGTTTTGAGCACTTTGGTCTACCTAGCTAATTTGTTGCAAGCTTTGGTCTCGATAGAGACGTTGATGGGACACCAAACTCAAGCTGCTGATTTACAAGTGGTCCATCTTTATCTTCTAGGCCAAGGGAAGGCAAGAAGAAGAAGAGGACCAAAAGCCATAAGCAATCAAACTCAACTATTGCCAAGGGCAATGGTAAGATGAGGAATGCTGGTGGTGTCAAGGAAAATTCAAAGGGGTAGTGCTTCAACCAAGCGTGAAAAAGACAATGGAGGTTTGCCTGCTTCAAGCCCAAAAAGGGTCGTAAAGAAAGGTAATTTCACGCACTAGTTGTTGAAACTTATTTGGCGGCATATACTTCTCATTCGTGGGTAGTTGATACGGATCCACCGGATCATGTTTGTTTCACCAGTTCAAGTCGACTCTCGCAACTTAACGGGAGTGAGATCCTCATCACGCAAATCATTCTAGAAGAGTGGCAAAACAAGCAAGGAGACGGCACCGCTTTTTGAAGACGTAAGTTTAATTTTAAGAGATGTTCTTTATGTTTCTATTTTTCGAAAAACCTTATTTCAATTTCTAAACTATTTGTCGATGGATATTCTCGCTCGCTTTTAATAAAGACGCATTTTTTTTTGAACGATGTGTTTATCCGTCATGGAACTTTACGTAACAATCTCTATACTATTAACTGCGGCACACCACTCACAAAATGCATCCTCAAACACATCAACCGCTTTCAAACACTAAAAGAAAACGCTCACTAATGTGAACGAGACTCTTCTTTTCGGCATCCGAGATTAGGTCAGATTAATCCAAATAGATCCAAAGGTTGGTCCAAGATGGTTCATTGAGTCCCTCCTCGATTGAACCATTTCCAACCTTGGAGTCATGTTTGAGGGTAAAATGACCAAGAGAGCATTTGGAGCCAAGGGGGCTTAGAGCTAAAGAAGTGTTAGAATAGTTCACAATCGACGCACGTGGGTCCAATGCAAATCAAAGCTAGAGGAGGCTACAAGTATTTTGTTACCTTTATCGAGGATTACTCATGCTATGGGTACGTTTTCCTAATGAAGCATAAATCTGAGAGCTTTGATAAATTCAAAGAATTTAAGGCTCAAGCAGAGAATCATAAGGAAAAGAGTATCAAGTTTCTACGATCTGATCGTGGAGGTGAGTACCTCAGCGATGAATTTTTGAACTACCTATCAGACGAAGAGATTGCATCCCAATTGACTGCACTGGGTACCCCTTAATAAAACGGGGTTACAGAACGAAGAAACATAACACTTTTAGAAATGATCAGATCAATGATGAGTTACGCGGATTTTTCCAAAATCGCTTCCTGGTTACGCCTTGAAAACAACGCTAACATTCAAACCTAGTACCATCCAAATCGGGTTCCCAAAACCCCTAGAGAATTGTGGATAGGGCGCAAGCCCAGCTTGGGACACATGAGAATCTGGTGGTGTCCGGCATACGTGTTGGACAAGGAAGCCGGTAAACTGGATGCACGTTCTGAATTAAGGTTGTTTATAGGATACCCCGAGGGAACTAAAGGATGCATATTCTATGGTCCCGAAGATCAAAAGTTCGTAATAAGTACGCACTTTAGATTTTTGAAAGAAGACTATATGAACGATAGAAAGCCTAGAAGTGAGATTACCTTAGAAGAACTTAGAGGGCCAACTCTTTTGCCAATTGTACAAGTCGATATACCAAGCGTCACACCTTCACAACCAGAACCTCATCGCAGTGGGAGGGTTGTTAGACAACCCGAGCGATTCTTGGGGATAGGAGAGTCTTCGGACTTGATCTCCAGAGAAGAATCAGACCCATGGTCGTATAACGAGTTGATCCAAGACAAGGATGCACATTATTGGCAAACTGCAATAGAAGCCGAAATGGGTTCAATGGATCACAATAAAGTGTGGGAGCTAGTCGAACCACCTTAACGGGGAAACCCATTGATGCAAGTGGGTATACAAGAGGAAAAGAGGACCGACGGGAAGGTGGAAACATTCAAAGCAAGACTCGTGGCAAAAGGGTATACTCAGAAAGAAGGGATCGACTATGAGGAAACCTTTTCGCCCGTAGCCATGCTCAAGTCCATCCGTATTCTCTTGTCGATTGCTGCACACCTAGATTTTGAGATCTGGCAAATGGATGTCAAGACAACTTTCCTTAACGGAAGTCTTGACGAGGAAATCTATATGCAACAACCCGAAGGCTTCATTGAAAAAGGCCAATAGCGTCTGGTTTGCAAGCTGAGGAAGTCCATTAATGGACTGAAGCAAGCATCCCGTGCTTGGAATTAATGTTTTGATCAGTTTATAAAATCCTACGGTTTTGATCAAAACAATTTTAAAATTTGTGTTTATAAAAAGCGCGTGACTTTAACCGCTCTTGGTATTCTTAGTACTATACGAGACGACATTCTTGCCATCGAACAATGTAAAGATGTTGTCGACGAAGGGCATAACTATCAAAACGGTTTGATATGAAGGACTTGGGAGAAGCTGGTGATATCCTAGGGATCAAGATCACTCGATATCGCAGGAAAAGGATGACCAACCTCTCACAAGCTTCATACATAGACATTGTCTTGAAGCGATTCAGCATGCAAGATTCCAAGAAAGGTTTTGTACCTTTTAGACACGTAATCATATCCAAAGAAATGTGTCCAAAAACACATAAAGAGATAGATGAGATGAAGGGCATTCCTTATGCTTCTACCGGAAAGCCTCATGTATGCAATGATGTGCACGAGACCGATATCTCGCTTTGTCGTAGGCATGGTAGCAAGATATCAAAGTAACCCCGGAAAGAGCATTGATCGCGCTTAAAAACATTATGAAGTATCCAAGAGGATACGGATGAATGTTGGTTTATCACGATAATTTAATCCCCGCTTGCCATACACGGACTCAGATTTTAATAAGACATAGACTCCGTGAAGTCAACATCGGCAAGTGTGTTTTGCATGGGAGGAGAGTCATGACATGGAGAAGAGTTAAGCGTAAATGCATCACGATCCTACCATGGAAGCCGAATCGTAGCCGCCAGAAGAATGGGAGAAAGTGGTTTGGCTCAAGAACTTTAGTGGACTTGACGTAGTTTTGATTTGCCCAAAGACAATCACGGTTTATCGTGATAATGCCGAAAGCAACTTGCAAATTCAAGGAACCGAGAGCCCACAAAGCCAAAGAAACACATAGAAAGAAAATACCATCTTATACGAGAAATCAAGTAAGAGAGGAGACATAGAGGTGGGTAAAGATTGCGGCCTTAAGACAACCCAGCGATCCATTCACAAAGAGTCCCCTTTAATACATTCGAGAGACATGTGGATGGAATGGGTGTCAAGAGCATTGACAATCCGCTTTGGAGTATAAGTGGGAGAAATATTATTAGTTCGTGAGTGACATTAGATGTCACGAGAACACGAGACGGTTGTAGTATACTTAAAAAAGCGCACTTTGAGTATAAGTGGGAGATTGTTGGGGTTATAATCGAAAGTATGTTTTTTACTTTGTATAATCTAAACCGGATTTCTTATTTATTTATCAAATAAATTATTTATCAATCGCTGCATTAAATATGAATGAATGTTATATATATTTATCGTGACACCGCTCAATAAATAGTATGTGTTACATTGTAGTTAATTTGGTGATACCGTATCACTAAGATCAAATTAACCGCTCCTCGTAACTAAGTACAAATTCACAACCCGTATGGAAATGAACAATCCATCATGAAAGGTTGAAGTGTAAACCTCGATGACTTGCCTTGACCAAGAGATTACACTAGTGCATTATGATGCTACCGAATAGGACCCACAGAGGATAAATTTTTCAAAGACCGAATATAGAAGAATTAGATAAATTTTTCTTAATCTCAGCCCTTAAATAGAATCGTGAAATTAATAACTATTGCTTTTGACTTATGTTGGGAAGAGAATCAACGGATTCGATACCTTATATCTTGGGCAATATTATTAGTTATATGACGATTGTTAAGATTTAACAAGGAAAATCATGTGCAAGTACGCTCTTGCTTGATTTGTCCTCTCAAAAGCTTTATCATACCAAATCTTACAAGTGAAATTTATTTCCTTGATGGATAATAATGTTGAGTCAGTTTTTACTCTAAGGATAAAGATATTAATTAATATAAAACTTTTTCAGTGGCTCAGTTAATTAGTGGACTAGATAATCTTAAACACGGGAAATAATAACCGGGAGTCATAGTATTGAAGCATCGTAATATGGATTAAGATGGATAGTTCAATATTAATTTTATAGTGAGTAAATTAATATTAATGGGCTTGAATAATATTTTCGCTTAATATTATAGATTCATAGTCTATTGAAGGTCCAATCTTAATTATCCTAAAGGCCCCTCAAATAACCCAATTAAAGTCCAATTAATGAAAAGGAGAAGAAAATATTATTGCCTAATTTTCCTAGATATTTTTTAAAATTGTAGGAAAAAGAAGAGAAAAGGTTTTTTGATTTTCTAGAAAATATTTTATGGAAAAAGATAAGTATTCTTGAATACAAGATTATCCCATAAATTCAAGAAATCAAATCTTGATTCCTCGCTGCTTCCTTGTGTATTTCGAAAAATTATATAAGAAAGGGAAGAAAAAATATTTTGTGATTTATATGAAAAATTGAATATATGAGATATATTCAAGATTGTATCTTGGGAAGATACAAAGAAATTTCCCATGACCCTAATTAGGGCACAAAATTTCGTCCCCACTTGTCTTATAAATAGGGATGAATTTTTCATCCCCAACACAACACAAAAAATTGGTTTTTTCGAAAAATATCAGCCGATAAAATATCAAATATTTTGATACGCCGACAATTTGTGTTTTTTCGAAAAAATTTCAATTGTGTGACGAATTCCATGTGTTGGAAAAATTAGAAATCCACAAAGGTGGTGGCAAATATTTTTAGTTTTTTTCCTTTATTAAAATCGCTCGTGAGAATTCTTCCACCGGATTACGCTTCTTGGACTTGAGACATATTTGAGAAGGCACTTTGGGTTGATCCATCGCCTCAACGGTTATCCCTACAAGAGGTATGTAATTTCAGAATTCCTAGATTCTCGCATGCTTAGGATTTACTTGAATTACATGTACGCATGTTGTTGTTGCTTGTTTAATTATTATGTTGAATTAATTTAGATTGATTCGTGTTAGTAATTAATTGAATAATTTAAATATGTATTTAAATACATCTCAAATAGATCCGGCGCCCCTAATTTCCCAACAAAGGACATTTGTAAGCAAATAAATTTAATCGCAAATTAAATTACGACATCGGAAAAATTACATTAAAATGTCAATTAAATTTATTATTTATTGAAATATAAAGTCAATTCATAAAATAAATTAATAAATAACTCGATTTCATATTTGTTTTGATAAATTAAATTGGGACTCTAAACTCCAATAATCGAATTGGTAAAGTCCAATAAATGATATTGAGCCTCAAGTCCAATAAATCGAAGTCGACCTCTAAATTTTAAAGTCCAATAATTAAGTCAAGCCCAAATCAAAATATGGAGCTCATCAAATGTTTCTAGAAAATTCTAGTCTTTTTCGGTCCGTCAAACCTAGGTCAAATCCATATTATACACCTATAAAAAAGTGGGTCTCATTCTCTCATTTGACACACAAAATATTACATACACATAATTTATGTTGGGAGAAATCCTAGCAGATCTCCTCGCCTTTTAAGGTCGGGCTATGGGCCAAGACCCCTCCTTCGCCGATTAAAGGCATAGTTATGTGTCATTCAGGGTGCCTCGCCGCTAGGTATGGGTTAAGGAATTAAAGTAGCACCTCACTACAAGTCCCGGACTTTTAGTCTAGTGGCAAGCTTGATCCTTCAATTGGTATCGAGCACAGTGTCACGGGTTCGAGTCCCCATGATGCAAATAGTGGGTATGTTTGGCATAAGTCGCCAGCACGCTAGGGGGGGATTGTTGGGAGAAATTAGCAATCCCCGGCCTTTAAGGTCAATTCATGCTCAAGACCCTCCTTCGCCGATTAAAGGCATAGTTATGCGTCAGCCTGTGGTGCCTCGCCAAGTAGGTAGGGTTAAGGGAATTAAAGAGCACCTCACTACAAGTCCCGCTTTTAAGTCTAGTGGCAAGCGCTTGATCCTTCAATTTTATAATTCCTAGGACCGAGTTCGTGATTCAAAGCAATTCTTTAAGAAGTTCTTCAAGTTTTTCAAGAAAGTCGATCAAGAATCCATCTACGATCCAAAAACCGCTTGATCCGCTTCTCAAAGTTGAAGTTCTTCGAAGTTCTTTATGCTCTTTGTATCCCTCAAAAAATCAAGCAAGAACGGTCCCCAATTCAAGATCACGGTGCTAAACCTTTTAGATCCACGCTTCTTCCATAAGTCCCTCGAAATGAATGAGAACAAATTTCAATCCAAGATCAAGGTGCTAAACCTGCTGGATCTACGCTCTTCAAAATCCCTAGAAATTTCCTAAACGCAACATCTAATCGAAGATCAAGGTGCGGCCCATTGATTAACATTAAAAGTTCAAATTCAAGCATGGATAAGACTCAAGCAGGTGTCGAACTCTAAAAAGTCTTGAAAGATGTCAAAGTCAAGATCAAGAGAGAATTAGATTATCAAATTAGAGACCGCACTTCAAATTTATATTCGATTCAAGAAATTATTTTTGTAATTTTTTTCGTGTTTATTCATATATCAAATACGAAATTCGCTTTCACATTAAGTATAGAATTTCAATGGAAAGAAGTTGATGTGATTACAAATCAATAACTAACACCTTTTATATGATAAAGGTAATTTTAGCTATGATATATAATCAATATGACATACATAGTTAATAATTTCATCAACTATTTAAGAATATGAAAAAAAATTGATACAATTACAAATCAATGTCTAACACCTTTTATATGATAAATGTAACTTTTAACTATGATATAAAAACAAATGTGGGATAAATAATTAATAAGTTCATCATCTATTTAAGAATGATAAACAATTTATAATAAATTTAAACTTTTTACTTAATTCTCATCGTGAAACTCGTTTTTCATTCTCATTGTGGACAAAAGGAGTATATGATTTTTTCAAGTATAATAATATGGTAGTAAAAGTTGATGCGATTATAAACTATTGTTTAATACATTCTGTGGGACACATAGTTTTGAATATAGGATATTCTTAAATATAGGATTTTCTTCAAATATAATGAGATAGAAGAAAAGTTGATGCAATTACAAATCAATGATTAATATAATTTTACATGATAAAGATAACTTTTTAGCAATGATATATAACCCATGTGGATAAATAGTTCTAACTTAATTAAATAGATTAAAAAACTTAATCTAAGTATTTCTTAGTGAGAATGCAAGATTTTGAATCAAAATAATCTTGTTGAATTGAGCATCGAGACGTGATTTCTCACATAAGTTGAAGCATGTTTACCAATGTATAGTATATAATATTACGATTTGTATATATATATATATATACACACACACATATATAGAGTATTAATTCGGTTCGATTTTTTTTTTAGTAATTTTACCTTAAAAAATAAAACCGAATACCAAATTAACCAATCCAAATTTATATCTCAATTCAATTTGGCTCGATTTTTTTATTTTAAACAAATAGTGCGCACTCCTAGGTTAAAGGACTGGTTTTAAAGTGAAAAAAATTAAGGGATTGAAATTAAGGTTTGTCAAGTTAAGGGACAAAAAATTTATTTTACCCTTAATTTAGTTAAACTATAATCATAGTCTTTATTTGTTAATATTGTATATGTTAAATATATTTCTTTTAAAATATATTTTAAAATTATTAATAATATGTATTATTAAAATTAATGTATTTTCAATTGCACAACATGTTGATTAAAATATTTTATCAAATACTATGGAAAAACACATTATATTTAGTAATACATACACTTTTCATCCCACATCGATTTTCACACTTATTTAGGTCAAATCAACTTTAATTTTGTGGACGGATTTAATTATATTAGAAAAAATAATAAAAAATAGAGGGGCAAATGTATATTGTGAGGGTAAGGATTATGAGTAAAGTTTCTTTTTTTGGGAGTAATAATTGATACATGACATACTAATAAGGAAAGTGTGAAAATTGATATAAGACAAAGGAAGTACTCCTCCACCCTTATTTTAGATTGTCCATTCATCAAGTTTGCTCGTGTTTTAGAAAGAAGTTGTTTATTAGTATATAAAATGATAAAGTTTAATTTTACGGAGGTGTAGGATAGATGAGGAGTATGACTATCATAACCCACCTTAATAATCTCTGTATCATTTCAAATACTAATAAACATCTCACTCGTTAAAAAAATTGAAAATATAAATAAGTTTAAAATAATAAATAACTCAAATGATCAAGGGGAGATCATTTCAAAATAGAGAATTTTGAAGAATATGGGGTGATTGACATTTATTCCCTCCATTTCATAAAATTTGACGTAAAGTTGGCTTATCTTTTGTTTTAAAATGTTTATCATTTTAACTTCTTTTTTTCAAGTTTCTCTATAATTTACCCATATATCATTCCATAAATATTTCTTTAATTTGACATTCCCTAAAATTTCTCCTTAATTTTGCACTGATTCCTCTTCCCAAGGATTAATTAAGAAGATTAAATATAACAAGAAATAATTGAGATCTCATATTTAGTTGTCTAATTGAGAATGATAATTTTATAAAAAAATTATGCTCCTTCATTCTATACGAATGACAAACTTTATTGAACGAAAAGAACAGTTGATATAGAGATAGAGATAACACTATAGTTAATTATCTGTCTTGGAAAAACAAACTCTCCGACAAATAGACATGTTTGAGTTATCCTTTTGTTGGGAAATAATGTCCAAATTCACACCAAGAGGAAAATAAAAAATAAACAAGAAATTAAATGAATAAAAAACGACAATCGTCAACAATAGAATTTTAAGTGGAGAACTCCAAAACCGAAATAAAACCATGACCCACAAAAGAAATAACATTGTATGATAAATTTCTACAATAACACGTAATTCTATATCTCACTAAAACCCCTACACTATTACAAGCCTTTGAAAGACTCACGCCTTCTCATAAGACTATTACAATAGAATATGTGAAAGGAATTTAACTAGAATCAAACACAAGACTAAAGTGTGTTGATTGGTGCAATTACAACAAAGGATAATGAGCTCCTTTTATAGGATTAGGAAGCCCCAACTCTTTGCTCACAATCGATGTTGGATAAATATCCTTTTATTTTAACACAAAATAAGTCCAACAATCTCCATCTTGGTAAAATAAAAGAAAACTTCATTGTCTTCACTAACAATCATGATTCTTAAACCAAAAAAACACAATTTTCAAAACAGAGAATAACCTATGTACTCCACCATATGAGCAGAACACTTAGGATCAACCATTCTAAGAATTCTCAAGTACTTAGAATAAATCATTCTAAGAATTTTCGCACATAAACTTGGTGAAAACTATGGTGCTCCTTCTAGCTTTTGCCCCTTGGAAGTCCTTCAACCATCAACATCATTCACCACACACCTTGCATCCATGCCAAACCAATGCACATATGGTCCAACTAACATTCACATCCATTTCCATGGCAGTTGGACAATGCATAAGGATGTTCATGTACTCAAGAGAGGACATCACTGTCTGTCACAAATGTGTGAGCCACATCCGGTATCTAATGCCTAGCAGGTAGCGCTATTTGTGGACATGTTTATCTTAATAACAAACATATACGTTCTAATGCCAGAAGCACCTAGTGCCTTTTTTTTCAAAGAACTTAACTTTACAGCTTCTTCCCTAAGGCCCTTTTCTACTTATAGTAGAGGCACACATCCTGTTCACCGCTCCCTTCTTTTTGAACACCATCTTAATGATAGTGAACTCAAAAGTCTTGAGCACGTTGTGAAGTTTAGGCATGGATCCGTCTTATTCATATTATAGTTCATAATGAAGCTAGAATATGAATCCGGGAGTGACTGGAGGATATCATAAATGAAAACGTTGGTCTTTTTAGCTCAATGCCTAAATTACCAAGTTTCTCAATTAGGTCTATCATCATTAGCACATGAGGTGAAATATTCCCTTCTTCAGCTAACCGGCATCTTAACAGATCTTTCATCACTTCATAAATCTCAGAATAAGATTCAGAATCAAAGAGATCCTTTAGATGCTTGAGCATATAGAAGGGACCCATTTTCTCATGTTGCCTATGCAATTCGGGAGTCATGCCGAGCAACATCACACACTGAGTCTGGGAAGCATCCTTTTGATGCTTCTTCTGAGCTGCTACGTCAAACGTGGCTGCCTCAGGGAACCAGATGCAGGGGTAACCGGGATTGACGTGTTCAACACGTACTCAATCTTTTCTTTCCTTAGCACCAAACACATGTTTTGGTGTCAGTCTAGAAAATTTGGCCTAGCCAATTTTTGTTTGTTTCCAAAACACATCTCAATAACAGTTATACATTTCAACTAACCAAGAGAAATAAAATAAAACGGGAATTAAACACATAATTCCTATGATCAATATTCAGCAATCAAAATAAACATGGCCTTTCTTTTGTGTTTATTTTGTCTCCATTATTTTCACATACTCAACGACCTCATCAGAAGAGTATGAATTTATATCTAATATAAATCGTAATGGACTAGGATCCACGTTCTTATTATTACAATATCTGCTTTGGATGATTACTGTAATAATAAAACTGGTAGGTCTCTAAACCAATTGCAAAAGTCGCATTCCTAGTCGATTAAACCCAGCTTAATCGATGTCCCTTAACTTTCGCTTTTCCCGCTTTGGTCGGTGAAACAAAGTCAAGTTGGTTTACAACCATCAAGCTGCAACACCACGTGTCCCTATAAAAGTCCTCTTGAATGTAGATCCGAGCAAAAGACTTTGGTCTTAAATACCCATTGGAACGAAATCTCCGGTTTTCTTTTAATTTTGATGGAAGACATCTTATCAAATTAATGAGAAAACTATATTTTAGTGAGGAACATTTTAAAGGCGGGGTATTAATTGCTTAATCGAGATCCAACATGTTAATCTACATCACATTTGAGCAATTATTGGGCGCCGCCTACCCAACATGATTTCATACGGACTAACACTTATATGGGCGCCGTCTACCCAAACAGTTAATACGGTCCGATAATTATTTGGCGCCGCCTACCCAAACAATTATAATGCAGACTATAAAAGCTTTAACGTATTTAAATAAACAAGTTAACAAGTGGGATTTTAATAATCCTTTTTATAAAAATCGAACTTTAAAATCCTATTTTAAATTTAATTTATGATTATTAAAATTAATAATTAATCCAATTAATTATAAAATAAAATCCAATTTTATTTTGAAACTTAAAATTAATCTTATTAATTTTAAATCAAATTTTAATTCCTTTTATTGTTAGGTGCTCAAATGCAATTTCCAAAATTTCATGGGAGGGCCTGTTCCAAATCAAATTTGCAAAACAGCTGTTGGTCCCGTTTGAAAACCCATTAGTGCGTTAAATACCAATTGTAATGCATATAAAACAGGGGGTGAGGGAATGGTGATTACTAATTTTTCTTTTTAAACCATGTGTATTGCTTATAAATAATGCATATGACAAGTAAGAACATAAACCAAAGAAGAACACATCGATTTTTATAGTGGTTCGAGTCCAACTCCTACATCCACTCTTCCCTATCAACAAGGCACCAACTTAACCAACTAGACTTAGTTTTTCTCGTGTTAGTCCAACACAATACGATATGTTTAACGAAGTTCTCACTCTCACGACTTATCTCCCCCCTAAGGGATCACCTACCCCCCTTTCGATTGCTTCGATGTTTAACGAGTTCTCACTGATGGTCCCGTGAAAACCCATGAAATGCGGAAAAATCATGTAATGCATATAAAAAACAGGGGGGAGGGCAGAGTGATTCCCTGAATTTTTAGGCTTTTAAGCTCAAGTGTTGTGTTTTGCTTATAATCAAATGCATATGGCAAGTAAGAACATAAAGCAGTAAAGAACACACGATTTTATAGTGGTTCGGAGTCCAACTCCTACATCCACTCTTCCCTATCATCAGGGGCACATACTTAACCAACTGGACTTAGTTTAACGTGTTAGTCCAACACCCAACAGATGTTTACCGAAGTTCACACTCAAACGGGACTTATCACCCTCACGGGATCGCTATAGATGTTTAATGAGTTCACACTCAAACGGGACTTATCTCCCTCACGGATTGCCTACCCTCCCTTTCGGGATTGCTAGATGTTTACAGAGTTCACATCACCTACAAACTTATCCTATCAAACCCATTTGGGTAAGGTTTGTTTGGTTTAATTCAGTTGAGATTTTCCCTTACATTTGTTTTTAGCCTCGATGCTAAGGATGGGAAAATCTCTAAGCTTAGATATGGCATTTGTGCTTAGATCTAGGGTAGAACACTCTTGGGTAAATTTGGATATTTAATGCTCGTGTTCTTGAATGGAGTTGCTTGAATATTTGGCTTTTTAATCTTCACTTCGCGTATTCTCCATTGTCTTTTTTGAAGATAAGGTAATGTATTTATAGTGTGGATTTGAATATTACCGTTGGAGATTAATATTCAAATCCATACTAATAATCTTCCAAATTTTTCTTTTTGTCTTATTGCAATCGTTGTTTATGACTTTTTATGTCACATCCATATATGTGTTGTTATCTTCTCATTTACCAAATTGTTTTGTGTGTCTAATCTGACCGATCACGTCGCCGATCGTCGCATGGATTTCTGTTTCTTAATAACCGTCCGGTCTCAGATCAACAAAGATCAAGACGACGCTTCAAAGATATCAAGAATGCATCACCAAAGATCAAGATCTTTGATCGATATCAAGATCATATCAAGATCGTGATCGATCAAGATATCAAGATCGATCACCAAAGATATCAAGATCGATCGTCAAGATCGGGATCACCAAAGATATCAAGATTAAGATCGCAAAGATCAAGATCAAGATCTTCAAGATCGTGATCGGGCTCGCTCAAAGATATCAAGACGATCGCTCAAAGATAAAGATCGCATTAGTTCAAGATCAAGATCAATCGCTTCAAAGATCGCTTGATCTCGATTAAGATAAATAGATCAACATCGCATACCGATTTGATTCAAAGATAAATGATCCGACATCGCAGACAAAGATATCGATATTACATACCTGATCTCGATATCGACAGAGACGATAATCGCACATCGATTCGGGTTATCGCTTTTTGATCTAGTTCAAAAATCATCGGCCCTGCCTTTATCTTGATCAGCCCCTCAACTTGTTACCCGTAGATTAACTTAAATAACACAAGTTGATAATATTTTGGCATAATTCATCAAAACTAAAATATCCCAACACACTCACACCTAGAAAGTAAGCTAGTCCTACTAACTTACAATCCTTGCTTAACAAACTCAACCTAACTTTTGGGTTTGGGTATAAGATTGTTTCTCGGTTCAACTAGGGTGAGATTTTCCCACATTTGTTAGCCCTCAATGCTAAGGATGGTAAAATCTCTAAGCTTAGGATATTAAATTTGTGCTTAGATCTAGGTAGAACACTCTTGAATATACGCGGTATTTTGCTCAAATGTTCTATGGTGGAAATGGTAGATGATTTGGCTCAGAGCTTCAATGGTGTTTTCAATGATTTCACACACTAAATAATGAAGGAAGACCTTTGTATTTATAGTGATTTGAATGTTACCGTTGGATGGAGTCGCATTCAAATCCATACTATTCGTAGGTTTTTGCAAACTTTTTCAGTTTGTTGTCTTCCTCTCATCGTCCACGCCAAATTTAATCTAACAACTATAATCTTCGTGATCATTCTCGAGTCTTCAGATTATCTCGATCCTCGCCTTCTTCAACTCAAGCTTCCTTGACTCGTGATTCTTGACTCAAAGAGACTTCTCTTCAAGGACCTTGTCCGATCGTATAATCGACACTCAAACTTACATCGAAGTTTAAATTTCTTTCCCGACTTCGCATTAACTGACCCTCGTGTCACTAGACTCAAAGCTATCCGATCATCAAGATGCTCGATTCTCGATCATCATGACTTCATGACTTGTCTTCTAATGACTTCTCTCCTGATTTTTCTTCACCGATCCGATCACCACCCGATCAAAGTCAAGATATAAGTTTATCTGCGATCGATTAGTATATCAAAGTTAGCATATCGTTAGTTGCATCAGTTATCTTATCCGATATCGATAAATTCCGATCTCGACAACATCTCATCTTCTTCCGATCAAGAACCTCCTTTTTTCGATCCGGTCATCCGATTCACCATCGCTTAACTCGAACTTATCTTATTTATTTGATCTCGACGCCTCCTCGCTCGCATAAATTCGCCCGATCTTGATCATCTTTATCCGATTTCATGAGTTCCCCTTAACTTGTTCTCTCGCTCCCCCTCAACTTGTTATCTCAGAGATTAGCTTCAAAAACACAAGTTGACAATTTTTTAAGTAATTCATCAAAACTAAAATATCCCAACAATAGCCTCCGCCATCACCACCCAAATCCAACAGCATCCAATCTGTAATTTGGGACTACCGTTTCCAAATACCAACCTAAATCATCAACAATTTCAGAATCAATCCAATTAATTCATCAAATTTGTCCATCTTTTGCAAATCGAAATCGAAAGAACGAAAACCGATCAACAAGAAATAGGCAAATAAGCGAATATATATGGGCACGGTTCAACACCACCGCCAACAAACACAAAATCGTAGAAACCAAGACGAGCCCGAAATGCTCGAAGCTTGATGAATCGCCACCGCGACGGGAGGCATTGAAAACGGGTTGCTTTATGTCGCCTAAGCACGCAGCATGAACGAAGTCACGTTGTCGCTCAGGTGCACACGCGCGTGGCTTAGTCGGGAAGAGAGCAACCAATGACCAATCGACACGCCGCATTGCCACCGAAAGGAGTGACGAGAGTCCCCGTACAGACGGAGACAACACCGTCCCCATCGGTAGCATACGAATCGCGAAGAAAGAGGAATCGATTCGAAATCGGGCATAAAGATGCAGATCAACGAAACGCCACCGCGAAGTCACACCGCGGCTCTCGAGATATGTCGCGAGGCACGGGCGCCAAGACTAGCCTCCAAATGATGTCACAGAAGACCGACGGTCGCAGGAAACGAAGGGAAGCAAATAAGAAATTCCCAAATGGGAAAACCCTAAATTGCAGACTTCGGAAGATGACGAACCAGGAGACAAAAGGGGAAAATTGAAGCCAAGCAACATCTTAATCAAAACACCCCCAAATTAAAAAATCCAAAGGGGTGCGGTCTGTTCTAAATAGTCATGCCCTAAATAAAAAAAAATTAAAAAATCTTTAGAGGCACGTAAACACATAATACATGCGCAGCGGAAATAAATAATTCACCAACATCGAACACGAATTTGTTGGGAAATTTGTAGTTAGTTTTGATGGAAGTTCCAAAACAGATTGTAATAGGACCACCAAAACCTCGTTAATGATCGATGACTTAGAATCAGATAGGATGACCAAATTTAGTTGTATATACAAAACATGTAAAGATAGGTAACATATTGGGGAACTCAATATGTATAGATCATAAAATCGCATGTCAAGATCAAGATCGCATAAGTCGAAGATCGTAAGATCGCATAAGTCGAAAACCGTAAGACATGAAGCCTAAGAATCAAAATACCTAAAGATCGATGACTATCGAAGAACAAGACCAAGACCTACATCACGAGTCCGCTAGTTGAGCTAAGACAACTTGCATCGTATATTGATCATTTTATCCGATCAAATCATCTCACACCAAAGACAACCGATGGTGCACCCGATCATACGCTGTCAATAAAATAAGAAGAATGTCAACCTTAGTTGGTAAAGCAAACACCTAATAAGTGTACTTGTTAACCAATGAGAATGAGACACGACGCATTTCGGAGTCGATAATGCGGATTCAAAGGTCGTATAATCAAACGGCCAGAAAGGACAAACATACATGCTTTTCGCCATGCCGCTCTCAAGACGCTACATCAAGCCTACAAACTACCAAAAATAGCCCAAATTCAAATTTCTCCAACGACTCTTTGATTTCATGGTCTATAAATATGGGATCAACTTTCATAGTGAAGACACGAAAATTATCATCAAGCTCAAGCTATATCAATTTCCGCATTTAAGAACACAAAATCAAGAATATTTTCTAAGTGTTCATCACATAGTTCTAGCATAGAAATCTTATCCTTTAGTTTTAGGCTACACAAACACTAGGATAGATTTCCGCTAGAACAACAACAAATCTTATACCCAAACCCAAAAGTTAGGTTAAGTTTGTTTTGCAAGATTTCGTATCAGGGTTCTAGTTTCGATTTCGATCACTTGAGTGAGAACTCTTAAACATCTATTGTACCGTGGTTGGACCGACACATTAAACTAAGTCCAGCTTGGTTGTTGGTACCCCGGCCGATAGGGAAGAGTGGACGTAGGACTAGTTATCCCAACCACTATAAATTCTTGTGTGTTTATCCGATGACCGCTTACACTATAAAGACACTACCCGATTTGTTATTGCATACATGTTCTGAAGTCCGGATCAGTTTTGAATCAAGCAACTAATCTAATCACCGACACTTTGTCATTTGATTGAAAATGATAAGTTGGTAAATGCTTTCTTCAAACCGGTTTTTCACACGGGTTAAGACTTAGCTTCCGTGACTTAAACCGATAGACACCGAATCGACCGGGTCAAAGCGACAAGAAGTTGATATCACCCAAACCGATCCACACTCACCACGATCAGCATACTTTCTATTACACCTTATCTTACACAAAAAGTTTTCGTAAGTCTATTCACCCATCCTCTAAACTTCGCCCTCACGAAAACCCGCTCGAGACCAACAACCAGTATCAGAGCAAAGGGTTCTACTGACCAATCGCTTTGAGTATCATCGGCTCTGAGGAAGAACCATTGTGGTCACTTGAAAATGATCTTGAAAAACCTATTTTTAAATTTCATCTGCTTTCAAAACTCACGACGGCATGGATAATACCTCTCGTATGTATCATGATCTGCCTAAGTTTTCTATTGATGAGTATGCGGACTGGACCATACTCATGATCAACCATCTGGGAGCTATAAGCAGCAGAATGATGGAAGTTCTTGAACAAGGACCCATCATCATCTACTATAACAACCCAGCTGAAGGAGGTGATCCAGAAATTCCAGTTGGAGCCAGAATCAGAAAGAGTCATTCTCTAATGGATGCGGAGGAAAGAAAATTGTCCAATCTGATATCAAGTATAATATATTATTATGAATAATGGCGGACAAGATAACTAGAGAGAAGATCAAGTATCTCAAGACAGCCAAACAAATGTGGGATACGCTTGCTGAGATGTGCGAAGAAAATAATTTGATCAAAGATAGCAGATTGCAAGCCGAACTGGTTAAGTTTGAGAAACTCAAGATGCTGCCAAATGAACCATAAATCAGCTCGATGGAAGAATCACCATGTCTGTCAACAAGCTACGGGAACTGGGATGAGAAATGTCAGACAAAGACATCAACTACAAGATCTTGTTATCTCTGACAAAGAAATGGAATATGAAAGTTACTGTGATAGAAGATTGTCAAGATATTGCGAAGATGAAGCCAAACAACCTGTTTCTGAGTCTTAAAGCCCATGAGTTTGATCTGATTGAAAGAGGACAAGAAGAAGATGATGAGTCGCCTGCCGAAGTCACACTGCCACATCAAAAGTAAGTTTATTCAAAGCAAATTGACAAAGAAATTTCAAAGTCTCATCAACCTATTGGAAATATCATAAGTCGACATGTAATGTATTGCTTTGTCGACCGTAAAGCTTGAAAAGATCCAACATTTAACTAGGAAAAATATAAAAAATTCTATAGAGACTATCAATACAAAGAGAGGAAAAGATAGGAGATCAACCGGACAGATCACAAGAGATGAATAGATCTCGACACAAAAGAGATGATCATAGGGAGGATTGCAGAGATGATAAGCAAAGAGATGATCATTCTGATGATAGAAGAGACAACAGATCAGAAAGAAGGAATTCTGATCACAGGCAAACTGGGAAGTCACCTGATAGATTCTATAGAAGGAATGACTCGCTTGGGGCGTAAATGTTGGTTATATCGAAAGTATGCTTTTACTTTGTATAACTAAACCGAATTTCGCCTTATTTACGAAATAAATTATTTATCACCGATGCTTTAAATATCATTGAATGTTACATATATTTACAAAGATAATTGATCAATAAACAAGACGGTTACATTGAGTTAATTTAGTGATACCGCATCACGTAAGATTAAATTAATGTATCCCTTGTAACTAAAAGTACGATGTTCACGACCTAGATAGAAATGAACAATCCATCGTGAAAGGTTGAAGTGTAAGGCTCAGATTGACTTATCTTGACCAAGAGATTACACTAGTGCATGACTGATGCACTGAACAGGACCTACAGGAGGACAAATTCTTCAAAGATCAACTGTGAAGAATTAAACCTCAAAGGTTCGTTATTTCTTAATCTTCGCCCCTTAAATAGGATCATGTGGGTTAGTAACTATTGCTTTGACTTATGACGATTAGAGAATCAATGAGATTCAATACTTTATATCTTGGGCAATATTACTGATCACATGCAATTGCTAAGATTTAATACGAAGAATCATGTGCGAGTACGCTCTTTTGATTTGCCCCCTTGAGAGGTTCATAAGATATATCATACAAAATCTTGCAAGTGGAATTTGTTTCCTGTATGGATAATAATGTTGAACCTTTCCTTGACCAAGGACAAAAGATATTAATTAATGGAAATTTATTTCAAAGGGCTTGAATTAATTAATGGGTTAGATAATCTTAAACACGGAAATAATAACCCTGAGCCATATTAATAAAGAATATGGGTTAAGATGGATAGTGTAATATTAATTATGTAGTGGATTAATTAATATTTATGGGCTTGAATAATATTGTGGCTCAATATTAGATATTCAAAGTCCATTAGAAGGTTCAATCTTAATTCTCCTAAAGGCCCCTAAAGTAGCCCAAAAAATAAAGTCCAATAACCTAAAAAGGTGTTTAAAATAAAATAAATTATTGTTGCTAATTTTTCCATAATTTTCAAAATCATTGAAGGAAGAAAGAGAAAAGATTTTCTTTGATTTTCTTGAAAGATTTTATGGAATATGTATTCTTGAATACAAGATTTTCCCTTAAATTCAAGAAAAGTCAAAGATCCTATTTCTTCCCTATTTAATGTGATATTTTCAAAAATCCCTTTAATATATAGGAGTTGATTTTTGTGAATATTTTAAATATGGAGAAAAGAATATATCGATATATTCAAGATTTCTTGAGATCAAGAAAAAGATTTTCCCATCTTATTCATGCACAAAAATTCACCACCCCATATCTATAAATAGGGGATGAGTGTATCATTCCCAAGTGCAATTCCATGTGTTGGAAAAATTAAAAATCCACAAAGGTGGTGCAACATAATTTTATTTTTCCTTTTGTTAAATTGTTCGTGGGTTCCTACCACCGGATTGTTGAACAAGGATAAGGGAATACTTGAGAAGACCTTTTGGTGTGTTCATGTGAACGGGATCCATCTTCTCAACGGTTGCCACTCAGAGAGGTTAGTTCACGAAACCCATAGTATTTCCGATGCGCGTAGGTTTTATGTGAACTGCTTATATGCATGATTGGTTGTTGAATTATTATTTGAATTAGTATAGATTCATTCATGCTAGTAATAATTGTTAGAATTAAATTTGTATTTAAATATTCATCCCGAATAGATCCTGCAATTAATTCCCCAACAAGAAGAAGTTCCGTGGAACGTAGAAAGCATGTTTCAACTATCGAAACCAGTCACTACAAAGGTGCATCGCCTCGACCGACTCCAAAAGAAAGAGAAGACAAGCGAAATGTAAGAGAGCAAAGATACAGAGACAGAAAAGCCATGGTTGATGATACATCTGGGATAGATGATTCTTATCCGCCTTTAGAGGATTCTGGTTATTCATTTGTAGAAGATTTCTGCCTGATGAGCAATGCTGATGATTTTAACAACTTCGATGATTTGATGTTCTCATCTGATGACGATATCTGCCTCATGGCTAAGGATGCTGATAATTTTGAGGTATCCTCTAAACCTTCAGTTTTTCTTTCCACACCAACAGCCGAGCACACCGCCGGAGAGATTGACCGCAAATCTACAATGAGAAATTGCTTGATGATCTCTAATTCAAGAGAGACTATACGATAGTGGAAGATGAGAACGATAAGCTGAGGGCAGAGAACAATCAAATTTTGTTAAAGACAATGTCACAGAAAAAGCTATCGATCCAAATCGCTTGAGACTGCTCGTAAAAATGACCGCAGAATCGAGCTTCGAAAAGTCGGGCTTCTTCCGATCGTAATAAATCGACATGAACAAATGCCGATGATCTCAAAATCCTCCAAGCTATGTTTGATGAACTATTCCGATTGCATGAGAGTCTAAAAAAAGTGAAGTGAGGACAGCTTTTAAAAGAAAGTAGAAATATTTGGAAAAGCTTCTAAAAATGTTGATGAAATAACAAGCTACTTTCGAAAGCCAACTGATAAGAAGGGTATTCGGTATGATAGCCCTTCTGGATCCTCATATGTCCAACCTGGTTCACAATCCAAAAGTGAATTTAGGAAGGTTTCTGGAAAAGATACACGTAAAGTTAAATCAGTATCAAAGAAGGAAAACAAACTCATGAATGTAAAACCATGTGTCCGATCGTAAAAGGAATGAAAATGGACCTCAACTGATCAAACATCAGCCGATGAATCAACAGAAGAACCCTGTTCTTCTGAAGAAACCTCAACCTGATCAGCAGATTAGGAATTAGAAAAGACAAACTCTCAAGGAAAAATATTATCTGAAACCTAATCAGGTCAAGCTGCCTAATCAGCAAGTTAGGGGTAAACTGCATAAACCATTTGTGCAAAAGAGATATGAATCTTTTTATGGTAGATGTCGTACCTATCCCTTCAACTAGAAATCCAGGACATCTGCACCTGAACCACACTGGATTAAAAGAAGACAAACCAATCAGAAAAATCCCAAGTCTTCTGATTCATCCAAGGTTCACACTCATAATCATACTGATCAGAAAGCACATGAAGAGATGTATGATTATGGGAGACAAATCAGGCCTTCTGATCTGAATGATTACCATAGAAGTGCCCTGTTTATTTGGATCCCGAAGGTAACACTAACCCTCAGACCCAATCTCGCAGGGTACCTAAAGCCCGATCCGAAAAGTGTGTTCTCATGGGTTTGGCCAATAAAGGAGGTGTACAAGCTACTATCTGGTACATCGATAGTGGATGCTCAAGGCACATGACTGGAAACAAACATTCCCTAAGCTCATACACAGAACAAGAAGGCCCACGTGTACTTTTTGTGATGATAACTTTGGTTTTTACCAGAGGATTAAGAACCTTAGAGAATGATGATGTATGTGTTACTAGAGTCTCGTATGTCGATGGTTCAAGCACAACCTCATATCTTTCACAATTTCTCATGATAACCGATTCAATGTTGAGTTCTCGAATCGATCAAGGGCACTATCAAGAATCGAGCTACTCAACAGATCTTATTAACTGGTTCAAGGAAGGAACGATCTACACCGCAGATCGAAATTTGTCCAAAAATGATGCTCGATTGTTAAGAGTTCCAAAAGCAAAGAAGCTTGGCTCGCACAAGAGAATGAGCCATCTGAACTTTAAGACTTTAACAAGATAGAAAGGATGTCCCTCGGTTGAGGGTCTCTCGAATGAGGTATTCTTCTAAGGATCGTATATGTGTCGATGTCGAAAGGAAAAACAAAGTTAAAAAGCCTCATTCAAGGGGATCCTGACCAAAGATCCAAATAGTAGTACTACAACCGCCCATACGGATTTGTTTGGGACCAAGCATACCACTTAGTCTCAATGACGAAAATACACTCGGTAATCGTGGATGATTATTCCAAGTTTATTTGGGTTGTATTCTTATATAAGAATAATGAGACTACAAATAAAGATACCGAGCCGCCAAGAAATTGCAAAATGAGAAGGGTGTCAGTATTGTAAAAATCAAATCCAATAAAGGTAGAGAATTTATGAATTCCTTTATTACTGATTTTTGCACTAAGTTTGGAATACATCATGAAACATTAGCTGCAAGAACACCACAGCAGAATGGAGTAGTAGAACGTGTTGGGGTTATACGTGAAAGTATGCTTTTACTTTTTATAACCTATGTAATAAACAGTTATTTACTGAAATAAATAGTTTATCACCGTTGCTTTAAATATGATTGAATGTTATATATATTTATCGCAAACCATTCATAGCACGCGTTACATTGTAGTTAACGTGGTGATACCAGATCATAGAAGATCACGTTAAAAGTTCCTTGTAAACGAGTGCGTGTTTCACAACTTAGATATATCCGAACAATCTATTGGTAGAAGTTGATGTGTAAGGCTCAAATTGGCTTGTCTTGACCAAGAGATTACACTAGTGCATTCGATGCGTTGAAGCGGACCTACAAGGAGGATAAACTCATTCGCACTGACTTAAGGGATGACGAAGTTAGACCTTTAGTGGTTGTTGATTTCTTAATCTCCGCCACTTAATAAGGACTATGTGTGATTAGTAGTTATTTCTTCGACTTATAAACGGAAGAGAATCATTGACTTTGATACCCTATATCTTGGACAATAATATTAATTGCACGATACAGCCATAAATTAATACAGAGAATCGTGGTGCTTGCAATGTCTTGCTTGATTGGTCCCTTTGCCCTCCGAAACCTTTATCATATCAAATCTTGCAAGTGGAATTAATTTTCCCAAGATGGATAATAAAGTCAATTGTCCTTACTCCAAGGATAAAGATATTAATTAATATAAAGCTTTTCAGTGGGTTAATTAATTAATGGACTAAATAATCTTAAACACGGGAAATATTGACCAGGAGCCATATTACCGTAATATGGGTTAAGATTGGATAGTCCAATTTTAATTATATAGTGGCATTAATTAATATTAATGAGTCGAATTATATTGTGGCTCAATATTGAATTCGTAAGTCCATTGAAGGTCCATCTTAATTCTCCTAAAGGCCCCTCAAGTAGCCCAAATTATAGTCCAATAAATAAAAGGTGCTTAAAATAAAATAAGTTATTGTTGCAATATTTCCTCATTTTTTTCGAAAATAATTAGAGAAAGAGGGAGAAGATTTTTTTTGAAAAGATTTTATGGAAAGGAGATAATGTATTCTTGGAATACAAGATTATCCCATAAATTCAAGAAAACTCCAACTTGGCTTCTTTAATTAGCAATTTTCGAAAATTATGTATAAAGAAAGGGAAGAAAGATTTTCTTGATTTTATGGAGAAAGATATGTATTCTTGGAATACAAGAATATCTCATAAATTCAAGAAAGATCCAATCTTGCAAATCTTCTTGTAATTTTCGAAATATAAGGCTAAATAAGGGTGTGAGATTTTTTGTGGAAAAATACACACCTAAAAAGAAGAATATATCGATATATTCAAGATTTCTTGAGATCAAGAAAAGATCTTTCCTAGCCCTAATTGCCTAGGAAATTCTGAGCACCCCCTTACTTATAAATAGGGGATGAATTTTTCATTCCCAACTAGTGTTCCATGCGTTGGAAATATTAGAAATCCACAAAGGTGGTGCAACAATATTTTATTTTCCTTTGTTTTATAAATCGCTCATTGAGAACCTTCCATGTGTATTTTTCCACAAAAATCCTTATTTAGCCAAATTTTTAAAATAATAGGGTATCTTTCAAGGACGAGGATTTGGGAATATTTGAGAAGGACTTTTTGGTGGGTATCCAAATACTTGATCCTGTCTGCGCCTCTGCATCGCCTCTCCCAACGGGTACGTTTACGTAAACTCCTAGAAATTCCGCATGCTAGGATCTTTTACGTGAAATATTATTTGCATGTTGTTGTTGGATTAATTATTATTTGATTTCACTTAGGTAAATTCATGCTAGTAATAATTGTTAATTTAAATTTGTATTTATGAGGTCATCCCGGTAGATCCTGGCATATGTTATCCCAATAATCGGTATCGAGCCCTCGTTCTGCCTCGATCTTTTATAATGTAATTTAAATTATTGTTCATTAAAATTGAAATTGGATAGTAGAACTGTTAGATCTGTTTTGCAGGTATCCAATTGTCATGGTTTTTTAATGTTCTTATTTACATGCAAATAAATTGTTGGTTTTTAATTCGATTCGTTCGGATTCATTTTGCCTCGTGAGAAAATTCACGAGTAGATTAGGATTTGTTTTATTTGTTCAATGTAATAGACTAGTCTAGATCTAGGTTTATTTATTTTTCATAAATAAATTATAACCGGATCGTGAACGAAGACGGAGACGAAGAATTAAAGACGGACGTCCAATGCCCGGACGTACGTGAGTCAAGGAGGAGCACGCGGACTAGGCCGAGGGTTTAGCGATCGCGGCACCACCAACGGGTCGCGACGCTGGGCGAGGCGACGACCGGGCGCGGATCGGTTGGGGTCGGACGCGCGTCATACAAGACATGGCGCGCGCGATCGAGGCGCTGTAATCGCCGAGCTGGCGACGGGGCATCGACCTCGACGCGATGCGCTCGTGATGATGCCACAAGGCCAAGCCAGGGGCGACGGGCGGGATGGCCGATCCGGACCGGGGCATGCACGTAGGTGCATTCGACTCACGTTCCGGGTCGTGAGCTACTCGTTTTCCGAATGTCGTCCTAACCTAAAATGGAGGACGTTTTAATGAATTATTGCGGATTCAGTGGGAGCTTGTAGACATGAACGATGAAGGCAAAAAGAAAAGACGATTTCTCAAGATCAAGATTTGGAATTTAAACCATGACAGTTGGATATATGTGCCCAACGTGATTTATTTAGTCTTGATGCTTGCTTTAAATTTATGCAATTTTATTTGTTAAATGTGTTTGCATGGTTTAGAATTGTCTAAAAGAAAATCTCACTTTCGAAAATTACTAAGTATATTTTATTGACAAATTTTATCCCGGATAATAAAATTATGTCAAATTGACCTCCATGATTTATTTATTTGTGAATTCTTTTGGAGAAATTTCCCCAACGGAACGGCCAAAAGATGGGTTTCACATGAATAAATTCCCAAAAGGATGATTGTGAATTATTATTAATATGCATTTATGACCCTCCCAACGAGGCTCTCGATAAAGCGATGTAATAATTTCAGATTTAATCATGGTTATTACTTAGGTATAAAATTGATATGCATATATTTCCTCAAGTCCCCGCCAATTTATATTGGTCAAGTGGGAGCCGACTATTAATTTTGAATTAAAGGTTTGTAAATCGTTTGTTTGTAACTCGTTGAATGTGTTTAAATAGACTGTTCACCCAACGTGACCTATTTAAACTGTTTCGAGATGTCGGCTGATGCATGTTCATATTGTTTGGAGATTTTGATATGAACTATGTTATCGAATTGAGTGATAATTTTGTGCTTATACAAATTGTTATTTATTTCAAGCCAAAGATGTCGCAACCTTTTTAATCCAATCGATCCTATACTTAAAGACCATCAATTAACCGTGAAAACTATGTTGATTGAAAAACATAAATCGATGATTGTCCTCATCGCAAAAAAAGCACAAGTGGATCCTTGATACTCCAAAACCCGATGAGCTAACTAGCGAAATGAGTAGGGGCGGAAAAGAAAAAATATGAGGATCGAGCATTGCAATTATATGGCTAAGTGTACCATCTTGGCATCTATGTTTGATGTGTTGCAACACCAACACCAAGAATTTGCAAATCACAGAAATAATGGAAAATCTTAAGAAGATGTTTCAACATCAGAACCGCACGGCTCGTCAGATCACCTTGCGAGAAATGCTTTTGCTGAAAATGGTGAAGGGCACACCCGTAAGGGATCATGTCCTCAAGATGATGACTCATCTAAATAAACTTGAGGTTTTGGGTGCAAATTATGATCCGAGACTCAGATTGATTTGGTGCTTCACTCTTCCCTAAAAGTTTTGAACACTTTCGGTTGAACTATCAAGAATCGTAAGTTTACGCTTAATGACTTGTTGCAAGCTTTGGTCTCTTAGAGATGTTGATGGGACACCAAACTCAAGCTTTGGTGGCAAGTGGACCATCTTCATCTTCTAGGCCAAAGGAGGGTAAGAAGAAGAGGAAGGTCAAAGGCCAAAAGGAGTCGAACTCAATTGTTGCCAAGGGCAAGAGGCGGAGGGATGTCAGGGCCAAGAAGGATCCAAAGGGAAGTGCTTCAACCATGTGAAAAGGACATTGAGGTCCGGCCTGCTCCAAACCAAAGCGGAATGGAAAGAAAGGTAATTCTCACGCACTAGTTGTTGAAACTTGTTTAGCGGCGATGCTACCCACTGTGGGTAATGGATACGGATCCACCGATCATGTTTGTTTCACGCTACAGGGTTCAAACCGAATTCGACAACTTAGTGGAAGTGAGGTCCTCATCACACTGGGCGATGCTATGAGAGTAGCAGCTGAAGCAGTGGGAGACGTGCACTTGTCTTTTGAAGACAAGATTTTAGTTTTAAGAGATGTTCTTTATGTTCCAGTTTTTCGCAAAAACCTTATTTCAGTTTCTAAACTAATTAATGATGGATATTCTGCTCGCTTTTTCTAAGCAAGTTATCACATTTATAACGATGTGTTTATCTCGTCATGGAATTTTATGAACAATCTCTATACTATTAACTGTGCACACCACTCACAAAATGCATCTTATAACACATAGATTGTTTCATGCAATAAGAGAAAACGTCCAGAAAACGTGAACGAGACACTTCTATGACATCTAAGATTGGGTCATATTAATCTAAATAGGATCCAAAGGTTGGTGAAAGATGGTTCATTGTCGCATTTCCACAGCTAGAACCACTTCCAACCTGTGAATCATGTTTGGAGGGTAAGATGACCAAGAGGGCATTTGGAGCCAAGGGGAATAGAGCCATAGAAGTGTTGCAAATCGTTCACACTGACATGTGTGGTCCAATGTCAACCAAAGCTAGAGGTGGCTATGAGTATTTCGTGACTTTCATCGATGATTACTCAAGGTTCGGGTACATTTTCCTCATGAAACACAAGTCGAAACCTTGATAAATTCAAGGAGTTCAAAGTCAAGTAGATAATCATCGAAAAAGAGTATCGAAGTTTCTACGATCCGATCGTGGAGGCGAATACCTCAAATATGAGTTTTTGAACTACCGTCGACGAGGGCATTGTTTCCCGCTTGATCGCATCTTTAACCCCTCAACAAAACGGGGTTGCGTAATCTAAGAAACCGAACACTCTTAGAAATGGTCGATCCATGATGAGTTATTCAGATCTCGCCCAAGTCATTTTGGGGTCATGCCTTGGAAACAATGGTTTACGCTCAACTGTGCCATCCAAATTCGTTCCCAAAACCCCTAAAGAGTTGTGGATCGGGCGCAAGCCCACCCGAGAAACCTCGTGATTTGGGGGGTGTCCCAAGATACGCATAGATAAGAAAGCCAATGAAGTTGATGCACGATCAAAACTAAGGTCATTTATAGGATATCCCATGGGAATGAAAGGGTGCATGTTCTATGGTCCCGAAGATCAAAAGGTGGGTAATAAGTACGACTTTAGATTTTTTGGAAGAAGACTTTATGAACAATCGAAAGCCCAAAAGTGAGATTACCTTAAATGAAATAAGAGGGCATACTCCTATACCAACTGTACAGGTTGATATACCAAGCGTCACACCGACACAATTCGAACCTCATCGTAGTGGGAGGGTTGTTCGACAACCTGAGAGATTCATGGGCATAGGAGAATTTTCGGATTTGGTCCGCGGGATAGTGAATCAGACCCCTGGTCCTACAAGGAGGTGGTCCAAGATAAGGATTCAGAATCCTGGCAAACTGCGATGGAAGCCGAGATGGGCTCAGGATCACAATCAGGTGTGGGAGCTAGTTGAACCACCCAGTGGGGTAAACCCATTGGATGCAAGTGGTTCTACAAGAGGAAAAGAGGACTAGACGGGAAGGTGGAAACCTTTAAAGCTAGGCTTGTGGCAAAGGGATACACTCAGAAAGAGGGTATCGAATTATGAAGAAACCTTTTCGCCTGTAGCCATGCTTAAGTCCATCTGTATTCTCTTGGCAATAGCTGCACATCTAGATTTTGAGATCTGGCAAATGGATGTCAATATAACTTTCCTTAACGGGGAGTCTTGAAGAGGAAATCAATATGCAACAGCCCGAAGGTTTTATCGAAAAAGGCCAAGAACACCTTGTGTGCAAGCTGAGGAAGTCCATTTATGGACTTAAGCAAGCATCTCAGTCTTGGAACCAATGTTTTGATCATGTAATAAAATCTTATGGGTTTGATCAAAACGATTTCGAGAGTTGTGTTTATAGAAAGTGTGACGAAACTGCCTTGGTATTCCTAGTACTATACGTAGATGATATTCTGCTCATCAAAAATGATGTAAAGGTTTTGTCAGACGTAAGGGTATGGCTGTCAAAATAGTTTGATATGAAGGACTTAGGGGAAGCTGGTCATATTCTTGGGATCAAGAACACTCGATATCGAAAGAAAAGAATGATCGGCTTATCGCAAGCTTCATACATAGATACCATTTTGAAGCGTTTCAACATGCAAGATTCCAAGAAGGGTTTTGTACCTTTCAGGCACGGAATCCATCTATCGAAAGACATGTGCCCTAAGACACAAAGGGATATAGATGACATGAGAGACATTCCTTATGCGTCGGCAATAGGAAGTCTCATGTATGCAATGTTGTGTACGAGACCGAATATCTGCTATGCTGTAGGCATGGTAGCAAGATATCAAAGTAATCCCGAAAATCAACATTGGACTGTTGTTAAGAACATTCTGAAGTATCTGAAAAGAACTCGAGATAGAATACTGGTTTATCATTCAGACGGTTTATTTCCAGTGGGATACACGGACTCGGATTTCCTATCAGACCTAGATTCCAAAAAATCTACCTCGGGTAGTGTGTTTTGTCTGGGGGAGGAGCTGTAACATGGAGAAGCGTTAAGCAGAAATACATCGCCGATTCTACCATGGAAGCCGAATATGTAGCTGCTTGTGAAGCAGCGAAAGAAGCGGTGTGGTTCAAGAACTTCCTAGTGGATTTGGATGTTGTTCCGAACTTGCCCAACACAATCACGATATTTTGTGATAATGCTGGAGCAGTTGCAAATTTACGGGAATCGAGAGCCCACAAGGCCAGCAAACACATTGAAAGGAAATAACATCTTATACGAGAAATCGTTAAGAGAGGAAATATAGAGGTGGCAAAGATCGCGTTGGAAGACAACCTAGCTGATCCATTCACAAAAGGTCTGCCTCAGTTAACATTCGAGAGACATGTGGAAGGAATGAGTGTCAAGAGCGTTGCCAATCTTCTTTGAGTATAAGTGGGAGAAATGTTATTAGGTTGATGTAGGTTAGATAATACATCAGACATGTTGTGGTATACTTAAAAGCAGACTTTGAGTATAAGTGGGAGATTGTTGGGGTTATACGTGAAAGTATGCTTTTACTTTGTATAACCTATGTATTAAACACTTATTATTAAACACTTATTTACTGAAATAATTTTTTTATCATTGTTGCTTTAAATATGATTGAATGTTATATATATTTATCGTAAACTGTTCATAGCACGCGTTACATTGTAGTTAACGTGGTGATACCAGATCACAGAAGATCACGTTAACAGTTCCTTGTAAACGAGTGCATGTTTCACAACTTAGATAGATCAGAAAAATCTATTGGTAGAAGTTGATGTGTAAGGTTCAGATTGGCTTGTCTTGACCAAGAGATTACACTAGTGCATTCGATGCGCTGAAGCGGACCTACAGAGAGGATAAACTCATTCGCACTGACTTAAGGGATGAAGAGTTAGACCTCAGTTGTTGTTGATTTCTTAATCTATGTCACTTAATAACGACTGTGTGTGATTAGTAGTTATTGCTTTGACTTATAAATGGGAAGAGAATCATCGTGACTTTGATACCCTATATATTGGGCAATAATATTAATTGCACGACAATTGCTAAATTAATACAGAGAATCATGTGCTTGCAATGTCTTGCTTGATTGGTCCCCTGGGTGGGCCCGGAACCTTTATCATACCAAATCTTGCAAGCGAAATTAATTTTTCGGTATGGATAATAAAGTTGGGCTGTCCTTACTCCAAGGATAAAGATATTAATTAATATAAAGCTTTTCAGGGGCTTAATTAATTAATGGACTAAATAATCATAAACACGGGAAATAATGACCAGGAGCCATATTACTGTAATATGGTTAAGATTGGATAATGCAATATTAATTATATAGTGGCATTAATTAATATTAATGGGTTGAATTATATTGTGGCTCAATATTGGAATTCAGAAGTCCATTGGAAGGTCCATCTTAATTCTCCTAAAGGCCCTTCAAGTAGCCCAAATTATAGTCCAATAAATAAAAGGTGCTTAAAATAAAATAGATTATTGTTGCAATATTTCCTCATTTTTTTTTTCGAAAATAATTAGAGAAAGAGGGAGAAGATTTTTTTTGAAAAAATTTTATGGAAAGGAGATAATGTATTCTTGGAATACAAGATTATCCCATAAATTCAAGAAATCTCCCACTTGGCTTCTTTAATTAGCAATTTTCGAAAATTATGTATAAAGAAAGGGAAGAAAGATTTTTTTGGAAAGATTTTATGGAGAAAGATATGTATTCGTAGAATACAAGAATATTTCATAAATTCAAGAAAAATCCAATCTTGCAAATCTTCTTGTAATTTTCAAAATATAAGGCTAAATAAGGGTGTGAGATTTTTGTGGAAAACACATGGAAAGAAGGATATATTGGATATATTCAAGATTTCTTGGAGATCAAGAAAAGATCTTTCCTAGCCCTAATTACTTTGGAAATTTTGAACACCCCCTTACTTATAAATACGGGATGAATTTTACATTCCCAACTAGTGTTCCATGCGTTGGAAATATTAGAAATCCACAAAGGTGGTGCAACAATATTTTATTTTCCTTTGTTTTATAAATCGTTCATTGGAGAACCTTCCACCGGGGTTATTGGACGAGGACTTGGGAATACTTGAGAAGGACTTTTGGTGGGCATCCATGTAGGTCCTGAACCAGTTTTGTGAGGGTAGAAGTCTAGAGGGGGGGTGAATAGACTTCTAAAACTTTTTCGCATGATCGTGTGAACCGCAGATAACCCGATCGAGAAGGAGAGTGTATCGCTTTAGATCGATGTTCAATCTTACCGAAAGTGCCCGAGGGCGATCGGGCTTTGATATTTGTCGGTTTAACCAATGGTGCGAAGCTTGTTTTTACCCGTGAAAAACCAATTTTATCAACTGACTCAAGTCGCTTTTAACCACCACTTGACTAAGGTGTCAATCGACGATCGCTTGCTTGGTGCGCATCGAGCTTAACTTAGAGTATGTATGCTATTTTAAAACTCAGTTGTGTGACTTGTGTAAAGCAATAAGAAAGCAAGTAAATGCACACAAGACTTTTTATAATGGTTCGATTTAAACCCGGCCCCACGCCCACTCTTCCCTTAACACAGGGGAACCTTAACCTACTTTAACTCAAGGGTCTTATATCCTTTTCAGATGGCCGAGATGTTTACCGAGTTCTCACTCTTACAAACTTAACATGCGGGACTTATATCCTTTTCAGGATGGCCGAGATGTTTACCGATTTCCCACTCAAGCTTAACCTACGGGACTTATATCCTTTTTAGGATGACCGAGATGTTTATCGAAGTTCCCAATCTACAAACGTAGAATCAATGGATTTTATATCCTTAAAAGGATAAATGAGATGTTTAATGAGTTCTCACTCTACAAACTTAACCTAACTTCAAGGGGTAAAGAATGATTGAGGGTTCCAACCGAAATCTATCCCGGTGCTTTAGGTAGCCAAAATGCTAGTGGATAGGATTTCTTGCTAAGAACTATGGGATGAACACTCTAAGAATAATCTTCAAATGTAGTGTTCTTTGAGTGGAGATTTTCTCAGTAGCTTTTAGCTTCTTTTTGAGATGTCTCCGTTTTGTTCTTATGCGCTCTCACTTGTTGGTCCTTGTCTTCAAAATGAAGATCTATCCCATTTTATAGACCTCAAAATCAAAGAGCCGCTGGAGAGCAATTTGAATTTCGGCTATATTAGGTAGGTCAGAGGATATGATTGTGACGTGTTCGATTATCGGCGCGGCCGTAGGCATGATTAGCGCCGCTTTTGTCCGCAGCTGCTGTATCCCGATATCGCCTCTTTTTTGTGCACGTGTCGCTTTCTCCTTAGCTTCATGAGGCCGCACTCAAATTTGTCCGTTAGATGATTCATATTCTTTTTTGTAGAAGATTTGTCTTGTTCGGTGTATCTTTTTTATTGTCACCGGTTGAGTCGACTTGATCAAGTAACCGATCACCTACCTTGTTGAGTCTTCGCCACATTGTCTTAGCTTCAATATGCAGATCACAAAGTAGGTCTTCGTGTCTTTTGATCTTCAGTGTCTCTCCGAGCCTCAAAGTGTATTCAACCATACCGAGTCTTCGTGTTTAATGCCGAGTCTTCAGTTCATCCGAAGTCTTCAAGTTCATCCGAGTCTTCAAAATGTTATCCGAGTCTTCAGTTTCATCCGAGTCTTCGTGTTCTTCCGAGTCTTCAAAGGTCTTCTTCTCTTCACCGATCTTCGACTTCTTAGTCTTCCGATCATCCGACCTTCTCTCGGTCATCCGACATTTGACTCGACCTATACATATTGAGTTCCCTCAATATGTGACCTATCTTTACATCACCATCTATACATTTCACCGGTCATCTTATTCTAATTCTAAGTCATCAATTACCAATGTGTCCGACCGGTCCTATTACAACCTGCTTTGGAACTTCCATCAAAACTAAATTACATATTTCCCAACAATTTTTGATGGAACCAAAACACTTAAATCAACTTAATCGTAAAAACAGATACCATGAATGGAATGTAGATAATGCAAATGGTACATACCTCGTAGACAATGAGATGTTGTCTTAGAATCAAGAGATGAAGAATATTATTCAGATAGGTGTGTGCATTGTAGAATATGTGAAAAACGCATCTATCATCCGATTCCAAGTTGTCTTCTTCAGTGTACTTGAACATTTGCAGCTTCTTTGGGGATGCCAAACATCCTGCATATCTTTTTCAGATTAGCTTGTCCAAATTTCTTTTTTTCTATGGATTCTCCTTTTTCACTAGTCCATAGTAGATGTTCTTGAATTTAATCTGATCTAGCTTGTTGTCCGGACGCAGCTGGTGGAAGGAGTAATTCAAAGGGTGGAGCTTCGGTATTAGTGACATGATCTTGCCTTCATTCATCACCGTCTCTGCAGAAGTCTAGGTACTTTGTTTCTAGCCGCCTCGAATTCATCATCATTTTCACCGATCTTGATGAATTGGAATCTTCTCCAGATGTAGACGCCACATAACCATTCTCCTCCTCGATCGTCCCATTCTTGTTGCGCATCTTGTCGCACACGAGGATGCCTTTAATAGGTGCCTAAGGGCATTCTTCTCCCAAGCAATCTCCTCTCGCGGGCTTCGTTTCTTCCTTTTCCTTCTGGATGTGTTTATGTTCAAATCCCTTAAAGATCCGCTAACTTCGCTTCTTGATTTCGCCTCTCTTATTCTCGGCCTTTGTCCGCTTCTGAACTTTTTCAGAGTCATCCGACTTTTGGTGGAGAATAGTCGACCTTTGTCTCCGACCTTCCGATTTGCTTTCATCATCTTGCCTTTTGCCTTTCTTCCTCCTCGAGTCCGCTCAAGTTCATCTTGTTCGCCTTCTTCAAATAATTTCTTAGCGAAGTTCAAGGTTCTTGGCCCGATCACCAGCTTCCATTCTTTTCTGATTTAACGAGGAAAAGTCTTCAATCTTGTCGACTCGGGCGCGCATTCTCCGAAAGAGCACTTTTCTCGCGCTGATCTCTTTAATCGTGTTGCTCCACGCTTTTTTCATTTCAAAGAATGAGATCGTAGATGGATTGGGTTGCAAGTCGGGCCATGCGGGTTTTTGGTAGAGATGAAAATTTTACCAACCGTCTCTGAGTCTATTTTTTTTTGTTCTCTTTTTCTTGAGTCTGCTTTTTCAGATTCTCTTTTCCTTCGCACTCTTTTCCTGACTCTTTTCCTTCCCCCTTTTTGGTTACATCAAAGAGGTTGACATCTTATGTTTCAGAGTTGTTAATTGTCGAGATCTCCTCTCTCGAGTTCCTCGACAACAAGAGGAGTGATCCGGACGGTGGCGTAAGATGCAGCGCAGTAGAAACGCTCCCGAGAGCGCTTTTGATTTCGCCTTGCTTGTTCTCAGAGAAGCTAGAAAATGTTTCCAACCCATATCCAGTGGTTGTTGGTCTTGTCCAAGGATGCCCGCACACTCTCCAAAAGTACATGTGTTCCGATTGAGCATCTCTCGTCTCAATCGGAGTTTGTCGACTTGAGTTTGAGCTTCTCAAAGAAGAGGATATACTAGTTGCATTACTTCAAAGAAGAATGACATTGTGCATTCCAACTGTGTGACTTCGCTCGCAACTAGTTTTGCTTGCTCATCTTCAAATCGCTTCATCGATTCTGCCAGAAATAGCGCCAAGAATTTGTCTTCAAATGCAACTGATCCCATCCTCAATCTTCCGAGAGTGATGATCTAGGGTATCGAGCTCATCTTAGCAAATTGGTCGATGTTGAAGCCTTGCCAAGTCGGGTCTCATCTGCAAAGACCCATTCTTGGTTCATCGGCATTTCCTCTTTGATTTGTGGAGGTTGAACGGTTTCCTCCTCGTATCGCAGAATACCAACCTTTCGTGAATCAACCATCCGATATCATCATTAGATGCCAATTCAACAACACTTTTAATCCCAGCATTGTGTAGACATTTCAACTCCAGGTCTACAAAGAAATCTGATCCCAGAGTTGTTAGTAGGATTAGAAATTCTTCAATGCTCTTCAGTCTGATATCCCTCCAGAACATTATTTCTTCTATTTGTTGTTGGATGCCAGGATGTTGATCTAATTTAGGGGTACGATCCAAACAGATACTCTTTTGATTTGTTGCTTCATTATTCTTATGATGGGGCTCTCTCGGAGCAGTGAAGCGAAAGTAATCGCTCGGTGTTGAA
Organism: Stenogyne calaminthoides; assembly: GCA_037126765.1. NCBI lineage: Eukaryota > Viridiplantae > Streptophyta > Magnoliopsida > Lamiales > Lamiaceae > Stenogyne > Stenogyne calaminthoides. The sequence continues at coordinate 8,345,337 of JBBCBC010000028.1, forward strand.
GGGATTATGAGAGATGGACACATACTTGCCTGATCTCTCAAAGTTGAGATCGGATCGGGATTGGGATGATTGTAGTTCAAAGTTGGTTTTCAAATGGTTGAGGGTGTTCGGGCTCCCCAACGGGTTCATTGATCGGTTGTTTGGGAGATGATGTTCTGATAGGTGAGGGTGAGGGTGAGAAGGTTTTGTGGGGAGAGGATGGTGGTGATGATTTTTGAGGAGAGGGTGATGGTGATTTGGAAGTGGGCGTTGGCGATCTTGCTCTCCTCGAAGATCTTGGTGAGAGGCGAGAATCGATGGTGATTCTTCCTCAAGTTGCTCCACTTCCGCCCCTCCGACTGCATTTCTCTCCTTCGCTTTGGCCATCTACTCTTCCCTTACTTCTCGATAGTTGGCTCGTAGCGGATCGCTACTTCTTCGTCTCGATCAGATTTCTGCATCAGATCCTCTGCTCACCGGGTTTGTCAAGGCGTAACTTGAGCGATTTTCGAGGAGATGTGATTCTCTCCCGACGTTTCCACGAGCATCCGGTTTCTTGGCCGATCCTTCCTCTTCATCCTCTTCTTTCGAACGACCTTTTCCTCCGCACTTCGCATTTACGCAAATGTCTTTGTCTTTTCCTTTCTTTTCTCCCTCGGGTTTGGGCACATAAGGAGTTGGATCCTCATCACTTGTCCAGTAGGGACTCATCTTTGCCCAATATGGCCTTGTGTTTTGCTTTGGTATATCTTCGCCCATTCTCATTCCATTCATAATTCTCGCGGCATCTTATCCGATGAATGATAGAGATTTTGTGTATGAATGAGCACTTCAAGATAAGCACACTTCATTGCTCCGGGTCACTTCGAACTTCCCTTTGAGTCTTTTCTCGCCTTGCTTTTGACCATACCCAACCAATCAATATCCAAGCCTTCTTGATTATAGCAAATGGCGACACTTATCTTGTATGAAGTGATCGCATCAAGGTCAGTAAGTTGAGCACATGATCACCTTTCCAACAATTTCAAGAAGAAGGTGATACTTTCTTCGGGAGATAGGAGGCTTTGACGCTCGTCGTGTTCTCCTTGTTTGTCGGTCTCAACAAATTTCGGCTTCAAGAAACTCTTTTTCTCCTACAAAGAAATATGTAGGTCTCGATTGATGCTTCCTCGAAAGTTAGTCAATATCCTCTCAAGATCGCCATTCGACACTCGAAATTCCATTCCGCCAACGGAAGAAATCGTGTCAAGATCATTGTCTTCATCCCTCGCAGATTGTAGAGAAACCTGTGGCTTCATGGGTGTGAACGATGTTCAAGAGTAGAGCAAAGATCGCTCCAAATTACACGCTTTGTAAGCACTCCAAAATTTCCAAAGGATTCCGGATCGGGGTGATGTTGAAGACGACGTTTTTCATCAATGATGTCTTTCTTCATCGATGCAAAGTTGCGATTTTTCCTTGGTCTTGGCCGTGAAACAAGGTGTGCCATTTCTGTACGATATGCAAATTGATGTTTACTTTGAGTAAGATATTTCAATAAATTTAGTCAAACTAGCAATTTCAGCATCAATTTAGCAAGTAAGCTTTTAGATCTTATAAAAATTTCAGAATCACAACTTGTAAACCTAGGTACCATAGAGAAATTGAGATCATGCAATTAAAACAAGAAATTACCAGTAAATGATTCGAAGGATTTTGAAATCAGAAGAGTAGAATCAAATAATTTCAAAGGTAATTCTCTGAAGATTTTGAACGAAATGATCTCTTAAGAGCTTTGAGAAGACGAAGTAGTGGAAAGCGGGTTTTCTGAGAAAGATTTGGATTTTATAGAATACGAGGGAAAACCCTTTTTACACAACTTTCCAAAGTACTCAAGTATCCGTGTTTTGAAATCGATGGCTGAGATTAGTCGGCCAAAAAGTATTTTGATCGCACGCTTTGAGAAAAGTAGTCTTCTCGTTTTCCGGACTCGAAAAATCGCAATAAAACGTTTTGAAAACATTTTCCCAAGTCCGCATTAAAAGCTTTGCAGGGCATGCGTCATGAATAGTGTAAAATAAATCATTTAATCAAATAACGCATATAAGGTATTCAGAAAGAGATAAATAAGAGAGCGTATCTGACTGATTGATATTGTAATCAATCAGTTACCACGGTGATCTGATCTGGTACTTTGTTGATTTATCTAATGGTTGCCTTAAGCATTTCCCAACAATATCTCACTTATCTGATCAGATTCTTGCTTGAAACACTTCGCCACTTATCTGATCCTCTTTTCTGATACACTTCATCCTTCAGTTTTAAACATTCTTCTAAACAACCCGCATTTACTGAAGCCAACTCCCGCCAAAACTTTTACTTTGGGAAGTCCAAAGGTCGCCTCGATTCCCAAATCGGCGCGATTTGACATCCCATAATAATGGCATAGATACGCTGCGATTTAATCACATCGTTAACTCATCCAACCATTATCCGCGTGTTCCTAACGCGTTGTCGATGCAAATTTCTCTTTAAGATCTTCTGAGAAGATAAAGTTTGTATTTATACCCCTAATTTTCTTCTATAAGTAGCCTGGGGTGTTAGGCGAACAACACAATCATAAACCATTTCATCTTCTTTAGCATATCCTTCATGCTTTTCCGATGAGTTCCTTATTTCTAGTGAAACTTCCGGTGGGAACCTTTAGCCCTTTCCCAATGATTTCAGCTTCTCAAATCAACCATGTGTGTTCCTTCACACTGCTTTCGTCGTCATCTGAGATGTCACATACGATCAATGCTAAGCTTCTTTACCACCATGGAGGCGGATCTGCTAAGGCAAATGAGAAGGCACTTCTCCTAACCGTATGCACCTTGTGCTCCTATCGAGATGACGAAATTAGCATCAACAGACTTAGTCTGAAACAAAACGTGAGTTTGGTATATGGTCTGCATCAGTCAACAGCTGATCTTCATATATCAAGCTCATTTTTTGCATGAGACACAAGTGTCTGTTTGGTCCTTGTGACCAAACCTTTGGCATTGTGCCCCATTTAACAACTGGAAGTCCCGCTGATTTCACGCTCGGCTTCTTCCCTAAGATGGACATCCTTCAAAGCCTCTTTGCTCCTCCTTCCAAAGCTTTGAGATTGGCTCAGATTCTCGGCCTCTCGATGCCCCTTCATAGGATCGAGGGAAAATGAGAGCATCAAACCTTGAACTCTCTCTCTCGTTCACGCTCCCCGCCTAGGGTTGTCTTTAGGGTCGATGGTTTATGTTTTGACCTCCGGGGTCTTTTGTACTTGTAATACCACGTGAAGATAGCTTGTAGCTTTTTTTTTAGCTTGTGATATCACTTGTAACTTGTAACCGACCTCCGGTCTTTATCAATGAAAAACTCATATTCCATTGTTGTGTTGTTTCTTCCGACTTATGCGATCCGTGAGCTTTACTCTTGATTTGCTTGTTGACCGCCGCTTAATCGACTTATAAAGTAATCTTCCACTGATCGCCCCCTTAATCTGATATGTCTTGAACGATCGCCCTTTGTCCGAACTTCGATCGACTACTTATCCGACTTTTCTCGATCCGCTTCCTTATCCGAACTTCGTGTCGGCTACTGTTCGAAATCCGATCACTTGAGATTCCTATCTCAACCGATTACACTTAACTTGGTTAGTCTTTTAACCAACCGATTCGAGATCAATCCTTCCACCCATATCCGGTGCATTTTCTCCAAGATCCGGTTCTAGCTCGCTGTATAAATCTCAATCAATTCTCACTAGTGGCTTGGTTAAGATATCGCCTTTCGCTTGTCAAGATGGATCTTTTTCTATTCGATATTCTTCTTTTCAACGTGATCTCTCGATAAAATGGTGTCCGACATCCACATGCTTGCATCTTCAGATGTAGAACAGATTCGAAAGTGATTGCAATAAAGACTATTATCGCCACGTAATATAGGTACGCTCTAGCTACAATGTTGTAATCCTCACCGCCGACTTAGCCAGAGCAAATGGGGAACAATGTTTCCTCGCAGCCATATATTTCCGCTTCAAAGTAGATGTTGCAACCGATGTCCGCTTCTTCGAAAACCACGAGATCGCTTTTATTTCCCGAAACCGACATGAACCCGAGGTTGATTTTTCCGTTTATTCTCGCAACCTCCGTAATCAATCGTAATACCCACTAAGTTTAGATTGTCATCCGATGGGTAAAATAAACCAAGGTTTACAAATCCCTTCAGATACTTGAGAATCCGCTTAGTCGCTTTCTAGGTGGCTTTGCATTGATTTGCTTTTGAATCCGCACATACACCTACCGCAAAAAGTATTGTCCGTCCTACCGGGCAACAGTATAGTAGTGATTCAATCGAGCTCTATATTCCTTCGATTAACTTTTCCGACCATCTTCATCCGATCCATCTTGAACCCGGCCATCATGGGAATTCGCTTCCTTGCAATGTTGAACTCCTAACTTTGCCAAGAGATTCCTTGTGTATTTTGCCCGGCGATGAATATCCCTTCAGACTCGCTTGACTTGTAAACCCGTAAAGTAATTCATCCGACCCATCATGGACATCTCAACTTCCCTTGCATTAACTTGTCAACTTCTCACACAAATTTCTTATTGGGAGATCCAAGATGATGTCGCCCACGAAATCAAACCATCGTAATATCTTCTCCATCTTCTATTCTCAATAAGGTTCTCGGCCCATCGCTCCTTTAGTGAACCCGCTGTCTATCAAGAACCGAGAGAGTATCATACCAAGCTCGAGGAGCTTGTTTCAAATCAGAAAGAGCTTTCCTTAAACGGTACACTTGGTTGCCTTTTTTCAAAGCTTCGAGGTTGTTCGACATAAAGTTCCTCTCGCTAGTACCCCGCTTAAGAATGCACTTTTACATCCATCCGATACACGCTGAACCCTCTCGTGGGAAGATATGCTTAAACAAATGAGTGGCTTCTAAAGCGAGCGATCGGTGCAAATGTCTCATCATAATCAATTCCTTATGATTGTGAATACCCCTTAGAACAAGTCTTGCCTTATTCTTGGTTATGACATTTTCTCATCTCTTTGTTCTTGAATACCCACTTCGCGCAATTACGCCTTGATGAGTTGGTCCGCCCACCAATTCCCAAACTTGATTCCTCTCAAACTATTCCAACTCCTCCCCGCATGGCTAGAATCCACCAAGGCCTTGTAGAGCTTCCTCATCAGAAGTTGGTTCCTTCAAAGATAGATAACAAAGAAGACATGGCACTTTCACCAACTGATGTCTAGTTTTGACTCTATCGATGGGTTCCGATAATCGATCACTTGATGATTGGTAATCCAGTCCTTCGTTTCGATGTGCATCCGCTTGGAGAACATCATCCATATCCGATAGTTCATTACCGCTGATCGGGAGTTGTGCGGAATTATGATCCACCGATAAGGACATGTCTCAAATTGATGTTGACTCCATCATGTGTCAAGTCTGCTCATAGGAACTTTAGAGTTCCCCGAACCGGGATGGTTCGGGCTTGATACTCGCTCTCATTATAACAACTTCTTCAATCGGCAGCCAGCGCATCAGAGGTCCCTAACGGGTTTAGTGAGGGCGTAAGTCTAGAGGGAGGGTGAATAGATCAAAAACTTTTTTTTGCGATCGTGTGAGGGCGCTTAACCCGATCGAAAAGCGAGTGAATCATTTGGGCCGATAATTCAACTTATCGACGAAAGGCGTATCGCTTCCGTAACTATCACTTTAACTGATGTGTCGGAAGCTTATGTTTTACCCGTGAAAAACCAGGTTTTTGATAAATCGATTCCAAAGTTAATCTTTTAATCACCGATCAAGTGTCAAGTTTGATCGATCGTAAGCTTGGTGCTAACCGATCTCAACTTGGAATATGTATGCTTTTTTTAAAGGTTGTGTGCGATTGTGTAATCGCTAATCAAAGCGTAAAGGCACACAAGATTTATAGTGGTTCGACAAACCAAATCCCACGCCCACTCTTCCCTATCACAAGGGCCACCTACTTAACCAACTAGACTTTGTTTTATGTGTAAGTCCAACACAAAGACACCAACTAGATGTTTAAGGAGTTCACACTCAACCGATCCTGCAGATCGAACTAGAAACCCTAGTCTCGAATCTTGCTAAACAACTTAACCTAACTTGGGGGTTTGGGTAAGATTGTTTTTGTTCCAACTATGAAATCTTTTTTCTTGCGATAAGCAAATTTCTAACAAATTAGATGAAAAGATTTCTTTGCTAAGAACTTATGGATGAACACTTAATAAAATAATCTTCTTGATCGTGTTCTTCGTATGAAATCGATAATTGCTTGAGCTTCGATTGTTCAAATGCTTCCGCTTGTTTCACTCTCAAGTGTGATCCCATATTTATAGACCTTGAAATCAAAGAGCCGCTGGAGAGCAATTTGAATTTCAAGCTATATTTGGTAGACTTGCGTGATTGATGTGACGTGCTTCGTGAACGGCATGGCCGAAATCGTGAACTTGTATTTTATATCCGCTAGAGAGAGCAAAGATCAAATCCCTTTAATTGTCGGGTCCGATCATACGCGCCTTTGTTCTTATTGGTTAATGTGACGACTTTTCAAAGTTTGTTCTTCCAACAAAGGTCGACATTCTTCTTGTTCGATCATAGACGATGATTAGGTGAAACATCGGCCACACCGGTGGAATGACCGATCAATCGAATCGATCACCTACCGATGGAGTCTTCGGGTGCCGGGCCGACTTAGCTTCAACCAGCGTACTTCGGCCGATGTAGGTCTTCCGTCCGATCATCCGAAGTCATCCGATCTTCAAGTATTCTCGAGTTTGAGGTTTATGACTTCAAATTTATATATCCGACCGCATCGTAACGATCCGATCTTCTATTCTTGTCTTGCATTCGCCCCGCTTGATATCACCGTCCCTTCGAGTCTTCAGATTCGACCTATACATATTGAAGTTTCCCCAATATGTGACCTATCTATTTCATCATTGTTCTATACAATCATTATCAACTCGGTCTCCTATAGCAAGTAATATAAACATCACTACCAATGTGTCCGACCGGTCCTATTACATGTGTTTTTGAACTTTCATCAAAACTATAAATTTCCCAACAATTTCCCCATTTTGATGAAAACCAAAACACTTTGAGAAACCAAATACAGCTTGATAAAAAATAGAACAAGCTTAAGAGCATATAATCGTAAGACAATGAGACTTTGTCTTAGATCGTAAAATAAACTTTTCTCATTAATAAATGTTGATTACATGTTACATCGTAAAAGTTTGTAAATAAGAACAAATGATCCCCGAGTAGTCTTCCTATTCTTTACTCTTTTTAGGCTTGTATCCTTCGCATCTCTCTTTGATCTTGAGGTACGCTGAAAAACCGACAGAGTTTCCATTTGACATCATCACCGCCGAGGATCGCTTATGTGCTTTTGCTCGATGTGTCAAAATAGAATCTTTGAAATGCCATCATTAAATGAGCCATCTCGCCTTCTTCGAGTAATCCATCGGATCATACTCTTGGCGTAGATATTTTTACATTGATAAGCTTTGGCCTCATTTTCCGTGATACTTCGTAAAATCCGGTATTTATTTTCTAACCAATTTGAGGAATTCTTCATCGAGATTCTTCTTGTGGAACAAGATTAAGAACAAAGGCATCCGTAAGCCATTCACTCTCGATCTTATTCCATTCCTCAAATTTCTTAGCATGCGCAGCAGTTTTTGGGATGATCTCATCAACTCTTGCTAGCAGCTTAGGTTCTGGTATGGTTTGTGAAATGGAAAACTCTGGTATGGTTTTTGATGAACTTTATAAAGACGAGGAGGGAAAAAGAAGACAAGATTTGGAAGATCAACCGTTTGAAAAGATTAAACGCCCAGATTAAGCGGTTTTGATCGTAGGGTCGAAAAAACACGCATTTAAAAACCTTTTGGATTTAAAAAGCACATTTAGTAGCAGTTAATACATGTTCCCCACGTCCGCATTAAATGATTTGCAGGGAATACGTCACAAGGATAATGGGTACAGTAAGGCAAATAGTATCAGATAAGATCCGATAAATAAGTAAAGAACAAGAGAAAAGAAAGGTGTATCTGGTTGACTGATATTGTAATCAGTCAATACCACTTGTCCATGTTAATTTAACTTGTTGATCTTAGTATTCCGCCTAAGCCTTAAAATTTCCTAACCGATCCTTTTAACCGATCTTCTTCACTTGATCCGATTTGTTGAAGTTTCAAGCTCAACCGATCTTCCTCCTTGAATACGCCCCGATTTCTTCCGATTCTTCTTGATCACTTGAAGTTCCCTTCAACCGATATTTCGCTTTTCCCATAGACCGATGTATCCGATTTGTTGAGTTTCAAGCTCACCGATCTTCCCCATCCGATCACCAGATGTAATCATATTTTAGTCGACCTAACTGATTCTTCTCGATCAAGCCAATTTGGGATAAGTGTTACCGCCAAAACTTAGTCTAGAATAGTAGCTTCTATTCCCTAAGTTGAGCGATTTGACATGCGAATTATCGCTCAATCTTTCGATATGTCAATCCGCCAAATTTCTCCAATTATCAACAAGGATTTTACACACGCCGTTCTTTTGGTGCGATTTCTAAAAAGGTTTTGAGAACTCGAATTTGCATTTGCACCCTTGCTTGGTCTCTATAAATTGGACCAATTGTTTTACACAACATAACCCATTCACCATACTTATCTTTCTTTGTAAAATCATGCTTTCGGTGAACCCTTATTTCCCGGTGAAACTTCCTAAAAACACCTTTACCCCTTTTTCAATGATTTCAAATTTTTCAAATCATCCCCGTGGTGTCCCTTTATTACCGCCTTTCGCTGCCATCAAAGATTTCACATACAATCGTTGCTGCTTTCTACCATCGAGGCGGCGGTTCATGCTATCGCAATCGAGAAGACACTTCTCCTAACCGTGATGCACCTTGTGTGTCTATCGAGATGACGAATTCGTGATCAACAGCACTCATCTAAAAATGAACATGAGTTTGATGTACGGGTCTTGATCGATAACAAATTGATGCCGTGATATCAACTCACCATTTAATGTACCGGAGAGCCCAATCGACTTTTCTTAGGGCTCTCGGCTTAAAAAATCCTATCAAGGCCTCTCTCGCCCCATTGGTTTTAGCTTCAAATTAGGGCTTTTAGGATTATTTTAAAGCCTTTTCTCACCCTTGTTAAGTTGGGGAAAATGAGAGCATCGATTTAAAATCTCTCTCCACTTCTTCAAGGGTTAGGGATGAGGGTTTAGGTTATAGGTTTAGGGTTTTCGGTTATGACTTATGTAATCGACCTCCCGTCCTTTCAGATTTGTAACTTGTAATGTAATCGACCTTCGGGTCTTTATCAATGAAAAGTTCTATTATTTCATTGTTGTGTAAATTCTCCGCTTTCTTATGCGATTGTAGATTTTAATCTGGAATCTTGCTTGTTGAATATCAGCTAAATCGACTTACAAAGATGTAAAATAACCCAACCGATTTAATCAGATATTCCTTTTAAATTGTGTGTTTTTTAACTGATAAACCTTAACTCGATTAGTTCCTTTAACTGATAACTCAGAAAAACTCGATCGATTTCTCACATCACCTTTGATCGATCTTTCCGATCGCTTGAGATACCAAACTCAATCGATTCCTTTCACTGTTAGTCTTTTAACCAACCGGGTTCGAGATCATTCCATCAAACATTTTAGGTGCATTTTCTCCAAGATCCGTAAGCCCTAGCTCATTGCATAATTCTCTCAATCATCTCACCTAGTGGCTTGGTTAGATATCACTTTTCAGATATCAAGATGAATCTTTTCCATTCGATATTCTTCTTTTCAACATGATCTCTTATAAATGGTGTCCGACATCCACATGCTTGCATCTTTGTATGTAGAACAGATTCTCGAGTGATTGCAATAAAGACTATTATCGCCACGTAAAATAGGTACATTCTTATCTTCAATGTTATAATCCTCACCGCGATTAAGCCAGAGCAGCTTGGGAACAACAAATTTCCTCGCAGCCCATATATTCTCGCTTCAAGAGTAGATGTTGCAACCGATGTTCCGCTTTTTGAAAACCACGAGATCGGGCTTTTTTTACTTCCTAAGAACCGATAAGTTCCCGAGGTGGATTTTCCGTCAATCTTGCAACCTCCATAATCGTAATCGTAATACCCACTAAGTTCTAGATTATCATCCGATGGGTAAAATAAACCAAGGTTTATCGTCTCTTCAGATACTTAAGAATCCGCTTAGTCGCTTCTAGGTGACTTATCATTGATTTGCCTCGAACCGCACATACACCTATCAAGGTTATATCCGGTTCCCGGGCAAATGTATAGTAGAGATCCAATGAGAGCCCTATATTCCTTCCGATTTGTTTTCTTCGACCATCCTCATCTCGATCCATCTTGAATCCAAATATCATAGGAATTTTGGCTTCCTTACAATTTTGAACTCCAAACTTAGCCAATAAATTCCTAGTGTACTTTTGCTTGGCGATGAATATCCCTTCAGACTTTGCTTTTACTTGAAGACCCCGAAAGTAATTCATCCGACCCATCATGGACATCTCGAATTTCCTTGCATCGCTTTTTTCAATCTTTCACATAGACTTTTGTTGGGAGATCCAAGATGATGTCGCCCACGTGAATCAACCATCGTAATATCTTTTCCATCTTCTATTCTCAATAAGGTTCTCGCCCATCGCCTTTAGTGAACCCACTTTCATCAAGAACTCGAGAGAGTGTATCATACCAAGCTCTTGGAGCCTGCTTTCGTGCCATAGAGAGCTTTTTCTTAGACGGTACACACTGGGTTGCCCTTTTCAAAGCTCGAGGTTGTTCGACATAAACTTCCTCCCGCTAGTACCCCGCTTAAGAAAGCACTTTTACGCCCATCTAATACACAAAGAACCCTCTCGGGGAAGATATGCTTAAATAGTCGAATGGCTTTAGGCGAAGCGATCGGTGCAAAGGTCTCATCATAATCAATTCCTTCCGATTGTGAATACCCCTTAGCAACAAGTCTTGCCTTATTTCGTGTGATGACGTTTTTCTCATCTCTCTTGTTCTTGAATACCCACTTCATGCCAATAACGCCTTGATGACTTGGGTCCGCCCACTAGTTCCCAAACTTGATTTCTCTCGAACTGCTCAAGCTCCTCCTGCATGGCTAGAATCCAGCTTGCGTCTTGTAGAGCTTCCTCTATTGTTGTTGGTTCCTCATAGATAGATAACAACAATACATGGCACTTTCACCAATCTGATGTCTAGTTTTAACTTTATCGATGGGTCTCCGATTATCGATCACTTGATGACCGGTTATCCGTGTCCTTCGCTCGATTTGCGCTTGGTTTGGAGAACATCGTCCTTTTCTGATAAAATTTCATTACTAGCGATTGGGAGTGGTGCAGAGTTATGATCCACTTGATAAGAACAAGTCTCAGCTGATGTCTGTTCATGGGAACTTCAGGTGTTCCCCCTGAACATGATGGTTCAATAATCGCCTCAAATTAATCAACTTTTCACCGACGCTTTTTCGCACCTTTTAGATCCGAATGATCCGTGAATCAGCTAGATCTCGAATGTATACCGCTACGGTTTCTTCGATTCTTTTTCCTTGATCATTAGTCGATCCATTTTCTGAGCATCGTACTTGTTGATCGTGTACATCTTGTTCGAGAGGCAGATTTCTCTTGTTCGTAAGATGCTTCATCAAAGACTACATGGGGTGTTTCTTCCACAAGTAGGGTTCGTCTGTTGTAAACCCTGAAAGCTTTGCTAGATGAGGAATATCCTAAGAATATACCCTCATCTGACTTGGCCTCAAAGGTTTTCAACTGACTCTTCCCATTGTTGTGTATGAAACACTTGCACCCAAAAACATGGAAGTAAGAGACACAAGGTTTTCTGTCCTTGCACAGTTCATAGGGTGTCTTGTAGTGAGCCTTAGTCGAAGACATCCGCTCGAGTATGGCATGCAAGGTTGATTGCTTCGCCTTAAACGGCTTGGTATTGCATGTTCACTAACATCGTATCGCGAGCAACAACTTTTGAGCATTCTCGCTCTCCGCTCAAACCTACTCCATTTTGTTGTATGCCCTTGGTACCGATGTTTCATGTCAGATACCAAACTTAGAGCAAAAAATCAAGAATAAAAGAGTTCAGAAATTCTATACCTTTATCTGATCTGATTTTTACTACACTGACACCCTTCTCATTTTGTAATCTTTTTAGCAACTCGGGTATCTTCGTTGTCGTCTCATTCTTCTTATGTAAGAATATAACCCGTAAACTTGGAATAGTCATCCACGACACCGAGTATATTTGGCGTCCCGCTGAGACCGACCGTGTAACTGGGTCCGAATAGATCCATATGAAGCAATTAAGAAGATTTCATTGATGCCGGTCCCGAATTCCTTGAATGAAGCTTTGACCTATTTTCCTTCCGACATGCAAGACATGTCCGATCCTTTTGAAAATACTTCATTCGAAGTCCTTCCACTAGAGACATCCTTGCTATCTTATTAAGAGTTTTAAAGTTCGGGATGGCTCATTCTTTTTGCGCCAGAGCCAACCGCTACTTTTGGAACTCTTGACAATCAGCATGCATTTTCTTGGGCAACTGCTCCAATCACCGTAGATCGCCCCTTTCCTTGAACCAGCTTAGAAAAATCATTGAGTGGCTCGATTCTTGATAGTGCATTGATCACGAGAACTCAACACCGAATCCATTGTCGTTTGTGAAACCGATAGTAGGTTGTGCTTCGCACCTTCGACATACGAGACTCCGAAGCCATTTGTACATCATCATTCTCTAGGGTTCAATCCTTTGGTATAACCAAAGTTATCATCACCGAAGAGTACACGCTGGCCTTTCGTTCTATGTATGAGCCGAGGAGGTGCTTGCTTCCCGTCATGTGCCTTTGAACATCCACTATCGATGTACCGTGATAGTTGCTTGCACACCTCCTTTGTTGGCCGCATCTACCACGATTCTCGCAGCCCAAATCAGCTTTAGGTACCCCTTTTGATCGGGTCCCGAGGGGTTAGGATTAGTTTTTGGGGATCCATACAAACAGAAAGCACTTCTATTGTGATCGCTTAGATCGTAAGGCCCGATTTGTCTCCCATACCTATCAACATAATCATACGCCTTTTTATATGCTTTCGATTAGTATGATTATTAGTGTGAACCTCGATGACTTAGAAGACTTGGGATTTATCTTTTTCTGCTTTGTCTTCTTTTTCCAAAGGTGGTTCAAAAAGTGCTGTTCTAGATTTCGATTATAGGGTAGGTACGATCGCTACCATCAAAAGATTCATATCTTTTCGGCATAGGTGGTTTTTGCGCCATTTTTACCGAAGCATGCTTATTAGGCAAATGACCTTGATTGGGTCTCGATTGACTTCCCTTTTGCAGTGTGTTTTTTTCTCGATTCCTCGATCTGTTGATCAAAGTTGAGGTCTCTTCGTAAGAACCGGGTTCTTCTGATTCTCGATCGATGCTTTTTACCACTTGGGGTTCATTTCGTTCTTTCCGTTAGGCACCGCCTTTACCCGCTTAACCGGTCTTTTTTTTCCTTATTAGATACATGTTTGGCTTTTGGTGTATCTTTTGTCGAAATTCGCCTATTACACCTTTTTTGAGATGAATCACCGGGCTTTTTGAGGATGTGGAAGGGTTTTCATACCCAAGTCCTCGTTTCAAAATAGGCGCTCATGTCTTGAACGGTTTTAGATGATTTTGAAAAAATCTCTATTTTCTTACGCAGATTATCCTCGATGATTTTAGACTTTCATGCTTTTGGAACAAATCATCAAATTTTGCTTGCAGGATTTTGAAGTCATCACTTTGTCGCTTGTTAATCGCAACCGATTTTGATCTCGCTTCTCCCCGATCGTGCTTTTAACTTCGAGAACTTTAAATTTCTCGCCTGCCTTCGAAAGTAGCAAATGATCTAAGTTCGAGGCTTTATATCGAGATCATTTTTTTTAGCAAGCCGATTATTTCGGTCCTCGCCTTATCATTTTCAAATTTCCACTATAACATAAGTGTTCATCGTGATTGGAGAGATCCTCAAGCAATTGCTTCCGAGTAGAGCAATCAGTCAATCTCCCCAAAGTGTGTGCTAATGATAGCAGTGTAGAAATAAACGACCTTGTTTGAGGTTACCTCGATTGGTCCTCCCCGGCCATCAAAGATCTCATCATCGCCCCTCAAGAGAATATCGATCTTCATTTTCATAGAAGTCAACAAAGATCAATCCGAAGAAGTTCTCTACAGAGAGTATCCAGAGTCCTCGATGGCGGATAGAATTCACAATTCTCGACGACGCTGAACTATGGCTCTTTCCGTCTCTGTGATAACGCTGCTCATCGTTTAGCTTTTTCTTTCCTTTCTAGGCCGTCCGGGCAAATATTTATAGTGACTGAACCACAGTTGAAGCACGCCCTTTTGATCCATGTAGAAACCTTTTCCTTCCAGAATCACTTCGTCAGATGACCTATCAGTGACTTCCTTCGATAGTAGTCGAGCAGCTTCGTCTTCGATTGGTTATCTCTTCCTTCCTCACCGATTATCTTTTTCCTTTCATCTCGCGATCCTCCGATCATCGATCTTAGTTCTTTCGAGATCCGCTGGAATATCTCCTATCTCCCCCTCGGCTATGTTGATAGTCCTTATAAAATCTTTGATACTTACCAAGTTGACGCTCGACTTCTCAAGCTTCCCCGTAAGCAGAGCGATCTGCTCGCTGACTCATTATATTCCCAACAGTTCGCTGGCCTTCGCTCACCGGGCGGGTTGCCTTAAAAGCAACCGATTTTGAAGTTGAGGCTTCATCGGGCACCTCATCTTCATCAGCTTGTCCTCTTTCAATCAAATCGAACTCGTGAGCTTTAAGGCTCAAGAACAAGCTACTTGCTTCATTTTTTGAAATGTCTTGGCAATCCTTGATTACCGTGACCTTCATGTCCCATTTCTTGGTGAGAGACCTTAAAATTTTGTAGTTGATATCTTTATCGACATCTCTACCAAGTTCTCGCTTGTTTATAGACATTGTAATCCTTCCATCGAGTTCGCAATGGTTTCGCTAATCAAAGATCTTCGCTTTTTCGACTTCACCAGCTTCGCTTGTAGACGGCCGTCTTTTATCCGCTCATTTCCTCGATATTTCAAAATTATGAGTATCCCACATTGCTTTCGCAGATTTGAGATACTTAATCTTTTCATTGGTGACCTTATCCATGGTTTTCATGATAATATGCCTTGATATAGTATTAGAGTATGCGCTTCTTTCCCTCCGCATCCATCAAGGCCGGGCTTCTACGCATAAGATTTCCCGGCAAAGTCCGGATCTCCTCCAATCGCAGGGTTGTCGAGTATATGATGATGGGTCCTCTTTCGATGACTTCCATCATTCTCGCCAACGATCGAACCTAGATGGTCGACATATATATGGCCCAATCAAGATACTCATCGATTGAGAACTTCTATCAGATCATGATACATACTTGAGGTGTTATCCATGCCGAAAGTTTTTGGAAAATGAATGAGTTTTAAGAAGATTTTTCAAGATCGGGCCAATGACCACAAAGATTCTTCCTCAAGAATCGGTGATACACAATGTCAAGGGTCGCAGAGAACCAACCGCCTGATAACCACTTGTAGGTCCCGAACGGGTTTAGTGAGGGCGTAAGTCTAGAGGGGAGGGTGAATAGACTTCGAAAACTTTTGCAGATCAAAGTGAGGGCGCTTAACCCGATCGAGAAACGAAGTGAATCATTGGTCGATAACCAAATTATCGACGCTCAAGGCAGATTTTCCGCTTCGTAATTCATCGCTTTAACTGATGTGTGCGGAAGCTTAAGTTTTACCCGTGAAAAACCAAGGTTTTGATAAATCGATTCCAAAGTTAATCTTTTAATCACTGATCAAGTGTCAAGTTTGATCGATCGTTGCTTGGTGCTAATTGATCTCAACTTGGAATATGTATGCGCTTTTAAAGGTTAGTATGCGATTGTGTAATCGCTAATCAAAGCGAAAGGCACACAAGATTTATAGTGGTTCGACAAACCATCTCCCCACGCCCACTCTTCCCTATCACAAGGGGCACCTACTTAACCAATCGACTTTGTTTTTTATGTGTAAGTCCAACACAAGACAATCGACTAGATGTTTAAGGAGTTCACACTCAACCGATCCCGCAGAGATCATAACTAGAAACCCTAGTTCGAATTTGCTAAACAACTTAACCTAACTTGGGGGTTTAGGTAAGATTGTTTTTTGTTCCAACTATGAAATCTTTTTCATCAGATAAATGTTGTTAACAATAAATTAGATGAAAAGATTTCTTTGCTAAGAACTTATGGGATGAACACTTAATAAAATAATCTTCTTGATCGTGTTCTTCGTAGTGAAATCATAATTGCTTGAGCTTCTTGATTGTTCAAGTTTCCGCTTGTTTCACTCCGGCAAGTGTGATCCCATATTTATAGACCTTGAAATCAAAGAGCCGCTTGGAGAGCAATTTGAATTTCAGGCTATATTTGGTAGACTTGCGGTGATTGATGTGACGTGCTTTCCGTGAACGGTATGGCCGAAAATCGTGAACTTGTATTTTATATCCGCTAGAGAGAGCAAAGATCAAATCCCTTTAATTGTCGGCCCCGATCATACGTGTCTTTGTTCTTATTGGTTAATGACGACTTTTTCAAAGGTTTGTTCTTCCAACTAAGGTTGACATTCTTCTTGTTCGGATCATAGACGATGTTAGGCTAAACATCGGGCCACCGGTGAGTCGACCGATCAACTAATCGATCGCCTACCCGATGGAGTCTTCGGTGCCGGGCCGACTTAGCTTCAACTAGCGAGATTTGGCCGATGTAGGTCTTCGTCCGATCTTCCGAAGTCATCCGATCTTCAAGTATTCTCGAAGTTTGAGCTTTATGACTTCAAATGAGATATCCCACCGCATCGTAACGATCCGATCTTCTATTCTTGTCTTGCATTCCGCCCGCTTGACATCGCCTATCCTTTGTGTCTTCAGATTCGACCTATACATATTGAGTTTCCCCCTCAATATGTGACCTATCTATTTCATCAATTGTTCTATACAATCATTATCAACTGGTCTCCTATAGCAAGTAATATAAACATCACCGCCCAATGTGTCCGACCGGTCCTATTACATGTGTTTTTGGAACTTTCATCAAAACTATAAATTTCCCAACACGCACTTTTGGGTTTGATTGACCCGCTGAATCAAGAAGATCAAGTTCGGGATGTGCACTTCACGTGTTCGTGTTCTTTCTCCTTGATGCTTAGTCCGATCCATTTTCTCGCATGTCGCATCTATTGTTCGCACGGCTTGTTCTGAGGCAGCTTTCTCTTGTTCAGAAGAAGTCTCATCAAAGACCACATGAGGTGTTTCTTCCACAACTAGGGTTCGTTTGTTGTAGACCCTGAAGGCTTTGCTGGATGACGAATATCCTAAGAATATACCCTCATCCGACTTGGCCTCAAAAGTCTTCAACCGACTTTTTCCCATTGTTGTGAATGAAACACTTGCACCCAAAAAAACATGGAAGTATGAAACACAAGGTTTTCTCGTCCTTCCACAGCTCATAAGGTGTTTTGAAGTGAGTCTTAGTCGAGAACATCTGCTCGGTATGGCATGTCAGGTTGATTGCTTCGCCCCGTAAACGGCTTGGTGTAGCATGTTCACTAATATAGTGCGAGCAAATTTTTTGAGAGTTTTGTTTTCTCCGCTCGCTACTCCATTTTGTTGTGGTGTTCTTGCAAAATGACGCCTCATGTCAGATAATTAAACTTTGTGCAAAAAAAATCAAGAATAAAGGAATTCGTAAAACTCAGACCTTTATCCGATCCGATTTTTACTATGCCGACAATTCTTCTCGCTTTTGTAGCTTCTTGAGCGCTTCGTATCTTAGTCGTTGTCTCGCTCTTCTTGTATAAGAATACAACCCAAGTAAACTTGGAATAATCATCCACGACATTAGAGTATATTTGCATCCACCGAGATTGACCGGTGTAACTGGGTCCGAATAGATCCATATGGAGCAATTGCAATATTTCATCGATGTTGGTCCGTATTCCCTTGAATGATGCTTTTAACTTGTTTTCCCATCTAACATGCGACACATGTCCGATCTTTTGAGAATATCTCATTCGAAGTCCTCAACCAAAGACATCCTAGCGATCTTGTTAAGAGTCTTGAAGTTCGATGACTCATTCTTTTTTGTGCCGAGCCAACTCGCTACTTTTAGAACTCTTAACAATTAAGCATGTATTGTTTGGGAAACTGCTCCAACTGCAATGTAGATCGTCCCTTTCCTTGAGCCGCTTAGCGTAATTTGTTGAGTGGCTCGATTCCTTATCGCACACTTGTCGCCGAGAACTCAACGTCAATCCGCTGTCGCAGAATCAGTGATAATCGATAGAGATTGTGCTTCAAATTCTTCGACATACTAGACTCCGCCATTTGTACATCATCATTCTCTAGGTTCAATCCTTTGGTAAAACCAAAGTTATCATCACCAAGAGTACACGCGGGCCATCTTGTTCTTTGTAAGAGCTAAGGAGATGTTTGCTTCCAAATATGTGCCTTGAGCATCCACTATCGATGTACCGATAGTTGCTTGTGCACCTCCTTTGTTGGCCAAACCCCACGCGAACCTCCGCAATCAAATCAGTTTAGGTACCCCTTTGAATTGGGTCCTCGGGGTTAGTGGTGGATTTAGGGATCCACACAAACAGAAAGACTTATATGAAAAATCATAGATTAGAAGGTCCGATTTGTCTCCCATATATATCAACATAATCATACGCCTCTTTATATGCTTTCTCGATTAGTATGATTATTCGTGTGAGCCTTGGGTGACTTAGAAGACTTGAGATTTTTTCTTTATATTTTGTCTTCTTTAATCCAAAGGTGGCTCAAAAAGCAAGAGTCTTCAGATCTCTCGGGTTATAAGGGTAGGTACGATCGCTACCATCAAAAGATTCATATCTTTTTTTCGCATAGGTGGTCTTTGCACACCTATAGCTTGCTTATTAGGCAACCGACCTTGATTGGGTCTCAGATTAGATTTCCTTTTTACTGTGTTGTCTCTTCGATACCTAATCACCGATCAAAGTTGAGGTTTCTTCGTAAGAACCGGGTTCTTCGTGATTCCTACCGATGCTTTATCAAGAGGGTCCATTTCTCCTTTCTTATTAGGCATCCGCCTTTACTTGCTCAAGAAGTGTCTTTTTTTCCCTTATCGACATGCTTTTAGCTTTTTAGTGTATCTTTGTCGAGACTCGCTTGATTACACCCTTTTTGAAGTGAATTAAATGGGACTTTTGAGGATGTAGAAGGGGTTCTCATACCCAATTCCCTTCTTGTTAGTCGGCGTCAAAAATAGGTGTTCATTTCTTGAACGGTTTTAGATGACTTCGTGAAAACCTCTATTTTCTTGTGCAAACTATCCTCAGTAGATTTTAGACTCTCATGTAGTGGGAATAGCTCATTAAATTTAGCTTGAAGGATTTTGAAATCATCAGCTTGCTGTTTGTTGATTGCTAGTCGATTTGATTCTGCTTCCCGATCGAAGATTTAACTTTCGTAACGCTAAGTTCCTCGCCACCTTCGAAAGCGCTTTCAAATGATTTCGCTTAAGTAGCTTTTATCGAGAGTGTTCTCTTTAACAAGCTGATTATTTCTGATCCTTAGCTTGTCATTTTTATCTTCCACTATAGTATAAGTGTCTACTGCTTCAGAAAGATCATCAAGCAATTGCTCAGAGTAGAGCTGCAAGTCAATCTCTCCAAAGAAAAGCTAATAATAAAGCAGTGTGGAAATTGAAATAGCAGAAGGTTTGGAGGTTACCCTGATTGGTCCTCCTTGGCCATCATGCATTTCATCGTCATCCGAAGAGAATATCAGATCTTCATGCTCATGGAAGTCAACAACACTGCTTATCAGACAGAAGTCTTCTACAGAAGAGTAGCCAGAGTCCTCAGAAGGCAGATAGGAATCATCAATTCCAGATGTGTCAGCGACCAGTGCTTTCCTTTCTCTGAGGTGTTGCTCTCTTTTTGTTCTCGCTTTCTTCTTTCTCCGAGTCGTCGCAGTAAAATGTCAGAAGTGACTGGTTTCGCAGCTTGAAGCATGATCCTCGATATACGGAACTTCCTTCCGCTAGGGTGAGTCACTTCGCCTGTAGGGATCTGGCAAGTGACTTTCCTTTCTCGATAGTAACTGAGCTCCTTCCGCCGAGATCAAGTATCTCTTCTCTCATCCGTCAGATCATCTCTTTTCTTTTCTTCTCGCGGATCTCTTCAATCATCGATCTGGTTCTTTTCTCGTGATCCGCCGGGCTGGCCTCCCTTTCTTTTGATAGTCATCAGAGAATCTCCGATACTTACCAAGATAAGTATTTGTTCTTTCAAGTTTTTGCAAGCAGAGCGATCTGCTCGCGCTGACTTATTATCTTTCCAACAGTTCAAAGTGGCCTTCGATTCGCCGGGCGCTTTTAAACGAATCGATTTAGACGCTGAGGCTTCAAAGAGTATCTCATCTTCATCTGCTTATCCTCTTCGATTAACTCGAATCGTGAGCTTTAAGGCTTTAGGAACAAGCTACTCGGCTTCATCTTTTGAAATGTCTTCGCAATCCTTGATTACCGCGACTTTCATGTCCCATTTCTTCGCGAGAGATCTTAAGATCTTGTAGTTGATATCTTTGTCCGACATCTCTACCAAGTTCTCATAGCTTATTGACCGACATGGTGATCCTCCCATCGAGCTCGTTGATGGTCTCATGGGCAACATCTTTAACTTTTCAAACTTCACCACCCAAAAATTGTAGCGGTCCTTTTGATCCGATCATTTCTTCGTGATATCTCTCAGCAAAGAGTATCCCACATTGCTTTTTAAGGTTTTGAGATACTTTAACTTCTTTTGGTGACTTTATCCATTTTCTTCATGATTATATGTCCGGGCGATTGTATTCAGAGTATATGTTTTCTTTCCTCTCAGATCCATCAAGGCCGGGCTTTTTTCGCACAAGACTTCCCGCGGCAAAAATCTGGATCTCCTCCGACTGCAGGGTTGTCGTGGTATATGATGATGGGTCCTCATTCGATGACTTCCATCATTCTGCCGCTTATCGATCGTAGATGGTAGCACATATATATAGCCCAATCTGCATACTCATCAATTGAAAACTTAGGCAAATCATGATACATACCAGAGGTATTATCCATGCTGAGTGATTTTGAAAACGAATGAGTTTTAGAAACGGTTTTTCAAGATCTGTTCAAATTACCACAAAGATTCTTCCTCAAGAATAAATGATACTCAAAGCCGCGGGTCCAGAGAAACCACCGCTCGATACCACTTGTAGGTCCCGAACGGGTTTTGTGAGGGTGGAAGTCTAGAGGGGAGGGGTGAATAGACTTCTAAAACTTTTCATGCAGATTTGGTGTGAACTGCAAATAACCCGATCAGAGTGCGAGTGTATCAGTTTAGACTGATGTTCAATCTTATCGAAAGTGCCCGAGGGCGATCGCTTTGATATCCGCCGCTTTAACTCAATGGTGCGGAAGCTTGTTTTTACCCGTGAAAAACCAGCTTTATCAACTGACCAAGTCAGGCTTTTAACCACTGACTAAGGTGTCAATCTGACGATCGCCATTTGGTGCAGATCGAGCTTAACTTAGAGTATGTATGCCGCTTTAAAACTCAGGGCCAGTGACTTGTGTAAAGCAATAAGAAAGCAAGTAAATGCACACAAGACTTTTTTTATAGTGGGTCGACGAAACCCGGCCCCACGCCCACTCTTCCCTTAACACAGGGAACCTTAACCTACTTTAACCTCGCTGGGTCTTATATCCTTTTCAGATGGCCGAGATGTTTACCGAAGTTCTCACTCTTACAAACTTAACTCAAGGGACTTATATCCTTTTCGTGATGGCCGAGATGTTTACCGAAGTTCCCACTCAAGCTTAACCTACGGGACTTATATCCTTTTCAGATGGCCGAGATGTTTATCGAGTTCCCACTCTACAAACGTAAATTCAAATGACTTATATCCTTAAAAAGGATAAATTAGATGTTTAATGAGTTCTCACTCTACAAACTTAACCTAACTCAATGCTTGGGGTAAAGAATGATTGAGGGTTCCAACCGAAATCTATCCCGGTGCTTTAGGTAGCCAAAATGCTAGTGGATGGATTTCTTGCTAAGAACTATGGGATGAACACTCTAAGAATAATCTTCAAATGTAGTGTTCTTTGAGTGGAGGTTTGTTGTAGCTTTTAGCTTCTTTTTTTGAGATGTCTCTCGCGTTTGTTCTTGCGCTCACTTGTTGGTCCTTGTCTTCAAAATGAAGATCTATCCCATTTTATAGACCTCAAAATCAAAGAGCCGTTGAGAGAGCAATTTGAATTTCGGGCCATATTAGGTAGGTCAGAGGATATGATTGTGACGTGCTCAATTATCGGGCGCGGGCCGTAGGCATGATTAGTGTCGCTTTTGTCCGCAGCAGCGTCGATCCCATATTATCAGCTCTTTTTTGTGCACGTGTCGCTTTCTCCTCGAGCCATGAGGCGGCACTCCGTAAATTTGTTCGTTAGATTTATCTATATTCTTTTTGTAGAAGATTCGCCTTGTCCGTGTATCTTTTTGATTGTCACTACCAGAGTCGACTTGATCAAGTAACCGGACGCCTACCTTTGTTGAGTCTTCGGTTGCACATTGTCTTAGCTTCAATACGCAGATCAATGAAAGTAGGTCTTCGTGTCTTTTTGATCTTCGTGTGTCTCGAGCCCTCGCTTTCAACAGATCGAGTCTTCGTGTTTAATGCCGAGTCTTCGGTTATCCCGAGTCTTCAGTTCATCCGAGTCTTCGTGTTCTTCTGAGTCTTCAGTGTCTTCTTGTCTTCACCTGATCTTCCGACTTCTTGTCTTCTGATTGCGCTTAGTCTTCTGATCATCTGACCTTCTCTGGGTCATCCGACATTTCGACGACCTATACATATCGAGTTCCCTCAATATGTGACCTATCTTTTTACATCACCATCTATACATTTCATTTTGGTCATCTTATTCGATTCTAAGTCATCAATACCTAATGTGTCCGACCGTCCTATTACAACCCTGCTTTTGGAACTTCCATCAAAACTAAATTACATATTTCCCAACAATCCAGATATTGATCATGTTTGTCTCGCATCGCCTCCAATCTGCACGCTTTTACGTAAACTCCTAGAAATTCCGCATGCTAGGATCTTTTACGTGAAATATTATTTGCATGTTATTTTTGGATTAATTATTATTTGAATTCACTTAGGTAAATTCATGGTAGTAATAATTGTTAATTTAAATTTATGTTTATGAGGTCATCCCTATAGATCTTGGCATATGTTATCCCAACAGAACAGAGAAACAGAACACTCAAAGAAGTTGCTCGCACAATATTTGCTGAACATGCAAGTCCAAACCGCTTTCAAGCGTAAGCTATCAACACAAAGATGCCACACTCGTAATGTATGTTCTCTGACTAAGATTCACTTTAAAACACCTTATGAACTGTGGAAATGCAGAAAACCTCGTGTTTCTTACTTCCATGTTTTTTGGTGCAAGTGTTTCATACACAACAATGGGAAGAATCAGTTGAAAACCTTTGAAGCCAAGTCAGATGAGGGAATATTCTTAGGATATTCGTCAACCAGCAAGGCTTTCAAGGTATTCAACAGGCGAACCCTAGTTGTGGAAGAAACACCTCATGTGGTCTTTGATGAGACATCCTCTGAACAAGAGAAATCTGCCTCAGAACAAGCAGTACAAGATCAACCAATACCTGATGCTCAGAAAATGGATTAGTTAAGTATCAAAGGAAAGGGATCAGATCACGTAACAGTGTATGTTCCAAAACTTGATCTTACTGATTCACCAGGTCAATTAGACCCAAAGGTACGTAAAACTCTCAATGAAGAAGCCGGGCACAAATTGAGACAAAGATCAACTAAACCATCCGGTTCGTGGGGGAACCGATGTTCCTATGGACAGACATCAGCATATGATGATTCCAACATCAGCTGTGACTTGTCGATGCCAAGTGGATCCTATTACTGCACCACTCCCAACCACTAGTGACTCAGTATCAGATGAGGATGATAATATCCAAACTGATATACATCAGAAAAGAAGGACTTGGTTAAGTGACCATCCGATTGATCTTATAATTGGCAATCCAAATGCTCGAGTCCAAACTAGACATCAGGTTGGTGAAAGTTCCATGTATTGTTGCTATCTGTCTTTGAAGGAACCAACCACTATAGAAGAAGCTCTACAAGATGCTAGCTAGATTCTAGCCATGCAAGAAGAATTAGAGCAGTTTGAGAGGAATCGAGTGTGGAAACCGTGGATGTAATTAACTCATCAAGATGTGATATGCACCAAGTGGGTATTCAAGAACAAGAGAGATGATGTTGGGAAATCAGATTTTAGTTTTGATGGAAGTTCCAAAACAAAGTTGTAGTAGGACCAAATGACTGAATAATCGATCGATGACTTAGAATCGATTAAGATGACCAAATTAAATGTATAGATAGTCGATGTAAAGATAGGTCACATATTGAGGGGGAACTCAATATGTATAGGTTAGGTCGAAGTATCAAAACGACCCAGATAAGGTCGATGATCAAGACTAAGAACAAATCAAGACAAGAAGTCAAGATCGTGAAGAAGACAAAGACACCAAGACTCAAAGAACTCAAGACTCAGATAAACCTCAAGACTCAAGATTAAACCTTAAGACTCAGTATGACTGAAGACACTGAGGCTCAGAGTTACCTGAAGATTAGAAGACTACCAAAAGACCTGAAGACCTATATTAGCGGAGTCTGCGTATTGAGCTAAGACAATATACATCAGAAGACTCAAACAAGGTAGACTGATCAGTTATCTGATCAAGTCAGCTCACACCTGGTGTCAATCAAAAAGATACACCAGACAAGACGAATTTTCTACAAAAGGAATATCAATCGTCTAACAGACAAATTTCTCAAGTGCCGCGCGGGCAAGGAGAAAGCGACACGCACAAAAAGAGCCGACATTATGGATACGACGCCATGGACAAAAACCACGCTAATCATGCCTACGGCCACGCCGATAATCGGAGCACATCACAATCATATCCTGCAACCTACCTAATATAGCCCGAAATTCAAATTGCTCTCCAACAGCTCTTTGATTTCGAGGTCTATAAAATGGGATTGTTCACAAGGAAGGAAAGAATGACCAACAAAAATAGACCAACAGCAGGACCAACAAAAGAGACCAACCATATACATGAACTATTGAGCAAGCGGAACAACAATATTCACGCAAGAAAATTCAAGAAGAATTTCCGCTCGAAGAACACCATATTTGAAGATTATTCTTAGAGTGTTCATCCCATAGTTCTTAGCAAGAAATCCTATCCACTAGCATTTTTGCTACCTAAAAACTAGGATAGATTTCCAGTTGGAACCCTCAAACATTCTTTACCCAAACGCAAGTTAGGTTAAGTTTGTTCCCGGAAGATTTCAGACTAGGCATTCTAGTTTTTTGATTTCTAGTTCGGTTGAGTGTGAACTCGATAAACATCTGTAGAGTGTGAACTCAATAAACATATCGGCCATCCCGTGAGGGATATAAGTCCCGCAGGTTAAGTTCGGTTAAGCTCGGTTATGTTCGGTTAAGGTTCCCCTGTGTTAAGGGAAGAGTGGACGTAGGATGGGTTTCGTTTGAACCACTATAAAACGTCTTGTGTGCATTTACTTGCTTTCTTATTGCTTTACACTATTCACACAACTGAGTTTAAAACTGCATACATATTCTAAGTTAAGCTCAGTCTGCACCAAGCAACTGATCTGATCAGGTTGACACCTTAGTCAGCTGATTGAAAACTGACTTAAGAATCTGATTGATAAAACTGGTTTTTCACAAGGGTAAAAACAAGCTTCCGCACCCTCAGTTAAACTGACAGATATCAAACTGATCTGCCCTCAGGCACTCAGTAAGATTGAACATCAGTCCAAACTGATACACTAGCACTCTGATCAGGCATTCTGCAAATCACACCTGATCCGCACGAAAAGTTTTGGAAGTCTATTCACCGCTCCCCTCTAGACTTCCACCCTCACAAAACTCGTTCGGGACCTACAGATGATACCAATGTCATAACCAGAAATAAGGCAAGACTTGTTGCTAAGGGGTATTCACAATTATAGGGAATTGATTATAATGAAACCTTTGCACCAGTCGCTCGCCTGGAAGCCATTCTGCTGTTTCTGGCATATGCTGCCCACAGAGGGTTTATTGTGTATCAGATGGATGTAAAGAGTGCATTCTTAAATGGGGTACTAGCTAAGGAAGTTTATGTTGAACAACCCCCTGGCTTTGAAAAAGGCAACCAGGTGTACCGTTTAAGAAAAGCTCTTTATGGCCTAAAACAAGCTCCTCGAGCTTGGTATGAAACACTATCTCAGTTCTTGATAGACAGTGGATTCACTAAAGGAGTAATAGATAGAACCCTATTCAGAATAGAAGATGGAGAAGATATTCTGATGGTTCAGATCTATGTGGACGATATCATCTTCGAATCTCCCAACAAGAGCCTATGTGAAAGATTCAGCAAACTGATGCAAGGGAAATTCAAAATGTCCATGATGGGTAAGATGAATTACTTTCTATGTCTTCAAGTTAAGCAAAGTACAGAAGGGATATTCATCTGTCAGGCAAAGTACACTTGGAATCTGTTGGCTATGTTTGGAATTCAGAACAGTAAGGAAGCCAAAATTCCTATGATGACTGGATTCAAGATGGATTCAGATGAGAATGGTCAGAAAACTAATCAGAAAGAATATAGGGCTCTCATTGGGTCCTTACTATACCTGACTGCCAGTAGACCAGATATAACTTTTGCAGTAGGTGTATGTGCCAGATTTCAGGCAAATCCAATGCAAAGCCACCTGGAAGTAGCTAAGCGGATTCTTAAGTATCTGAAGGGGACAAAAAACCTTGGTTTATTCTACCCATCAGATGATAATCTAGAGCTTAGTGGGTATTCTGATTCTGATTATGGAGGTTGCGGAATAGACAGAAAATCAACCTCAGGTACATGTCAATTCGTAGGAAGCAAACTGATCTCTTGGTTTTCAAAGAAGTAGACATCTGTTGCCACGTCTACTACTGAAGCAGAATATATGGCTGCAGGAAGCTGTTGTTCCCAACTGCTCTGGCTTAGTCAGCAGCTAAGAGATTATAACATTATAGCTACGAATGTGCCCATATTCTGTGACAGTAATAGTGCTATTGCAATTACTTAGAATCCAGTATTACATAAAAGATGCAAGCATGTGGATGTCAGACACCATTTTATAAGAGATCATGTGGAAAAAAAGAATATCAGAATGGAAAAGATTCATACTGATAAGCAGAGAGCTGATATCTTAACCAAGCCACTAGCTGAAGTCAGATTCAGAGAACTATGTAAAGAGTTAGGACTTCTGGACTTAGGAGAAAGTGCACCAGAAATTTTTGGTGGACTGGTCTCCAGGACTAGTTGGTTAAGAGACTGACCAGATAAGGAGGATCAGTTGAGTAATGGAACCTCAACTGATCAGAAAGATCATTCAGAACTATTCTAAAAGATCACCGTGGACCGATCGTAAAAGGGATATCAGCTGAAGGGGAACGCCAATCGATCGTAGGCTCGTAAGAAACCCGACGATAAGTGGGACATTGTTGGGAAATACTAAGGATTAGGCTACCATCAAGAAGGTCAATAAAGAATCGTGCAAGCCGGATCGTAATATCGTGGGTAACTAACTCGACATAATATCACTACCGAGAAGTTTACTTATCTATCTTTTTATAAGCTTATACTAATCTATGCTAGTGATTAATATGCCCATTACTTTATGACGTCATGCCTGCAAGCATTAAATGCGGACGTGGAATTTTTGTGTTAAATGCATTTATTACGAACTTTTAAGTCCAAAAGTCTGTCGTTTTAAGTCCCTGACCGCACGATGATATTACTTTCCAACCACTTGATTTTAACCGCCCGATTAAATCAAGGACACTCAAGTGCCTTCAAAATTTTCGTACTAAAAATTTTCCCTCCCACCTATTTAAAACCCTAATATACTCTTTCTAAAACCTTTTCGCATTTCTAGAACTCATAAACCGAAATCGTTTCAAGAAATCTCATAACACTCAAATATTCAAGCGATTAATCCTTCTTTTCAAAATCTTCAAATCGCTTCTCTGGTAATTTGCGTACTTTGTGTGTGTTGTATCATGTCTAGTTTATACTAGGGTTACTAATTATATATGCATATGGTATTTTTATTCATATGTTCACATCATGTATGTTGGGAGATGAATTTTAATAAAGATTTATGATTTTGATTAGATCCCAAAACCCCTGAGTATGACATGTTCAGAATGATCTTGATAAGTTGAGTCAGGATTCAGTTTTTAGAATATTCAGGATGTTAATCTGCAGAATGTATAGTCACAGATATAGTTCGTGATAGTTATCAAGACTCAAGAGGATATCGAAAAATCAAGACTCACGAGAAGACTCAAAGACATCACCAAGATAAACTACAAAGATTCGTAAGACCCTCAAGACTCGTAAAACCTCAAGACTCGTAAGACTCAAGACACAAAAAGATCAAGACCGAGAAACTAAAGATCAAGAATATCAAGGCACAAAAATTATCAAGAATCAAAGGAGGTATCAATGCTCAAGATGAACCCGAATGTTCCGAGGCAATCAATATATCTATCTCAAGGATGCAATATCGGAAGATTACGATTCCTTAGAAAGTTAGATATCCGCCAAGACATTCAAATGCGCATAAAAGGAACTAAGTCAAGTGTTGTTAAGGTTATATCAAACTCGAGTTTGTAACCAAAAAAAAGCCGCTGAAGGTGTCTACCTTTAACCGAGACAAAAGTCAAAAAGAGAAAGACAACATCGCACTTCATTCTCGACAATCGATGAAAGGATGTGTCTCCTCAAAAAGATGTCAGATGTACAAATGTTCCAGACTGTAAAAAGTGAAGACCGGCTACATGGAAGGCTATTGCCTAAAAAGTGTTAGGGAATTTCAAACCCTAAATATAGCCGCTTCACACACCACAAGAGGGAACTCACGGTCGCCTCTCCAACGGATAGTTTTCAAGAGTGACCTTGGTGTATGCCTATAAATACCGGTGACCCTCTACATTGTAAGGTTACGGAAATTTATACGCAACTTAAGAGCTCAAGCTTATTCTTGTAAAGTTAAAAGCACTCAAAAAACTTAGAATTTCCCAAGTGCTTCAATATTGAAGAGAGCTCACTATACTAAGCCTAGCTTGATAAGAATTATCCAAAGCTTAGTCGAGATATCCTAACCCGTTGCATTGTGCTTCATTGTAAAGGATATCTCATCCTAGTTGGAAACCAACCAAGAAACCCCAAATCCTTGTGAAGGTAGTTGAGTGTGTTTGTTGGTGAGAAGTGTTGTAAAGAGTTAGTAAACCACGGGAGTAGTCGTAAAAACTCTAGAGGAGAAGTTAGTAAGCTGCTGGGGTAGTCCGAAAGCTTGTGTGTGATTGAGTAAGTAAACTACTGAGGTAGTCGTAAAGCTCAAGGTCGGGTTGAGTAAGTAAACCACGTGGAGTAGTCGTAAAACTCGTACGAAAGGAGTAAGTAAACTACGAGGTAGTCGTAAAGCTCATAAGTTGATAGTGAATTTCTCTCAAGAGCCTGGAGAGAGTGGACGAGGAGCTTGAGTCTCTCGAACCACTATAATTGTTGTGTTTCTTTATTGCTTTCCTTATCTCTGCGGCTTATCCGTTGCATTGACTTGATTTTGAAAGCATACTTTTCAATCGATATTCATTGGAATCAATCCAATCGGGTTGCATAAGTGAATCACACTAATCACTATTTCATAAAGGGAAGGTTTTCTGCAAAGCTTAAAACGAGTATAAACTAAGGGCCAAACCATTTCGCACAATTGAGTAGCTAGAACAGATAGTTACTAAACCGAACGCATTCTTCCGAGGGTTCAAGAAGTTAGTTATCCGATCCAAGCAACTCAGATCTCTCGACACTCGTGACTCGGGGCTTGGGATTATCCGAGGTTTCAAAGCAACCAGATCACCGCCTCAAAGAGACTTTGACTCGTGAGCGATCCGTGCTTCTCGTAACCTAATCTTCGTGATTATCCGACCCAAGCCGACCTCAAGAAGAAAAAGTTTTAAAACACCAACACGCAGTATTCCCCCATACACGCAGGTAAGACTCGCTACACCGACCAACAAGTGGTATCCGAGCAAGTGTTTCAACTTGACCACTGGCCGTGGTTGACCAAAAGTTTTATTTTCAAAAATACTTGTGGGGTCTATCCGAACGATCTTATTTGTCAAACCTTTTATTTTTTCAAGAGATCGTAAAAATGTCTTCTAAAAACTTCCCATGTTCTCAAAGGAGAACTATGACCTATGGAGATCGAGAATGCAGCTCACCAGATTCCAAACATGAGTGTATGTGGAGAGTGGTCTCTCAAGGACCATTCCAGGCCATCAGAGAATCCCAGGAAATGTAAGATGAGAGAATTGATCCTAGAGCAGACTTCCTAAGTCCGATGACCAACCGACTTCGAGGAGAGAAAGTTACCAATCTAGACTACATTGCAAAAGACACACTATACAAACACATTTGATGATGGTGTGATGGGAATGATCTCTCACCGTAATATCGCTAAAGAGATTTGGGATACACTAGTCAAGTTATGTGCCAAGGCACGATCATATAAAAGAAAACAAACTTTCAAAGGGGCAATTGAAAGTTTGACAGCTTTGAAATGGATGATGGTGAATCAATAGACAAACCGAAGTCGATTCACTAAAGATCATGAATGATCTAAATGCACTTGGAATGAAATACCCACAGAGAGAAGTTGCATTGAAAATTCTTAGAGGTCTATCTAAGAAATGGGATATTCATGCAAAGGGTGATTGAAAACACCAAGAATATTAACTCAACGCCTTACCAACAAGTTTTCTCTGTTCGAAAGCCTATGAATTTGTAATTGATAAGAAATCCAAAAAGGCCGACAAAGAAAGATGATTCTTCATCGA
Source organism: Stenogyne calaminthoides (assembly GCA_037126765.1). NCBI lineage: Eukaryota > Viridiplantae > Streptophyta > Magnoliopsida > Lamiales > Lamiaceae > Stenogyne > Stenogyne calaminthoides. The sequence goes on from JBBCBC010000028.1 coordinate 8,376,537, forward strand.
AAAGAAGAATGTGGCCTTTAAAAGCCAAAGATAAAACCTCAGAAACTAGAGAGTCTCGAGAACCCCATGCCAAAAAATCGATGAGCTTGAGGAAAAGCTAGCACGATGGCAAGAACGCTTTGATAGACTCAATAGTAGATTTGGAAAATACAAAACTATTACAGAACCACAGTACCGTAAGAAACCCGAGGATGATCAACCGAGAAGAAGAAAGACCGAAAGTCAAGGATCTTCATCCAAAAGAAAGGACTCCAAGTCCAAAGAAGAAAAATGATCGTGATGATGATGCCAACAGATGCTATAACCGCCAAGAAAGGTCACTTCCAAAGATGATTGTCCGGGGATTTGAGTGCTAAGGAGAGAAGAGAAAGGCAAGCTATAAGAGACCGTAAGTTCTCAAGCAAAAAGACCATGATTGCGTAAGAAGAACACTGAGGAGGGATCTAGCTCTTCGATGAGATATTCTCGATAAGTGAAAGTGATGACATCCGTCGATGGCCATTGAGGAGGTAAACTCTTCTTTCTCCGTTGTTGCTCCTACACTAGCACAAGAGTTTTCAAGTTCCAATCGAAAAAATATTTTGACCTCGATGGATTCTTTTCGAGAATCATGAAGGACTATGCCGCTTTTGCAAGGATCGCTAAATCAAACTCAAGAGTAGAATAAGGAACCGAAAGTTCAAAATCTAAAATGGAAAGACTTCTAGCAATATCGGGTCACTTCAATTAATGGGAGCTATCGATGAATCGGATGTTCTCGAAAGTACAACTCTCGCAGAAAGAGAAATTGATAAAGTCCCTAACCTAAAAAATAGAGAAATCCACCAAGAGATTCAAATTAATCGTAATCGAAGTTCAATGACCTCTCCGAAGCATAAAACTCTACACAGAATCAGGAGGATAGTGCATGTAAGAAGTTAACTCTATTGAATAATGCATCTAATGTAAAAGATGAAATTCAGAGTTACCGTAGATCCGTGACTATAAAAACTGGATTGGGATATATTCCGTGGGGAACCTCACAAGGTCATCTAAATGTCACAGGCAAAGTAGCAAGAAGACTATCTTTGTAAAACCAAAGGCACCTACACTTCAAACTCAAGAAATGCCCAAGGTTGTAGACAAGGGAAAAGGACCTATGGTCTAAGTAAACCGAATGATCAAAGTTAGAAAGCCCAAACCTCAGGTGAAGGCAAGAAAACATGAGAAGTCAGTTGGAAAGTTTCAAGCAAGTACTTCAAAGCCTCAGTTAAGAATGCGAACTCGAAAGGCTCCACATCAACCATCGAGGAATCCTCGATGAGAAACACTCAAAGAGAGACATTCTCAATCAAGAGACCAAGTCCTCAAGATGTCGAAGACCCAGATTTCAAAGACAAACAACCCGAACCTCACTTGCCTAAGGGTAAAGGTTATCTCAACCCGGTCATCAAAGATTTAGACCGGTCGCACAAAAAGCCTAAGCATCCAACGTAAGGCCTGAACCAAAGAAGAACTCTAAGGCACATGTTCATGCTAAAGCTAGCACATATATACAGAAAACTGCTAAGGCACCCAGAGTAGTGGATGTATATGTTGATGTTTATGGAAGACAAATTAACCACTCTAAAGTGATTAGAGTTGTCAAAGCATTTGATTCCGAAAGGTACAAATTAACCTCGTAGGACCCTACACAAAATGGGTACCTAAGAATTGATCTGCTTTTTCGCGAGGAAAACCAGGCACTAAGTCGATGAAAGAACACATGGCAATCGATGAGCGAGATGAAAAAAGCTCCCGATGTATGGTATCTTGACAATGGATGCTCAAGACATACGACAGATTCAAGAAGATGCTCAAAGGACTATGTTGAACAAAGTGGCCCACGTATCACTTTTTGGAGATAACTCCAAGGATGTGATCAAGGATATGGAACTTTGGAAGTCGACTCCGCCTATATCCATGGTGTTTCATATGTATCCGATTGAAGCATAACTTGTCATCAATTAGCCAATTCTCGTGATAAGGGTTTCAATGTTGAGTTCTCCAAGAACTTATGCTTTGTGAAAGATGATACATCACGTAAAGTATTATCGACCGGTACAAGAAAAGGGAATGTGTATCTTGGTCGATTGAGTTCAACTCCTAAAGATACATGTTTAATTGCTAAAAGTTCCACAGATACCAAATTATGGCATAAAAGAATGAATCACCTAAACTTCAAAACCCCGAACAAGCTTGCAAGATTAGCTCTTGGATCCATGCCGACAAAAAGTCAAGGCAAAACGCCTTATGAGCTTTGGAATGAAAGGAAGCCTCTTGTTTTTTTTTTCGTGTTTTGTTGCAAGTGTTTCATACACAATAATGGTAAAGATCAGTTGAAAACATTTGATAGTAAAGTCGATGAAGGAATATTCTTAGATATTCTCAAGTCAAGAAAGCTTTCGTGAGTTTACAACCGTAGGACTTTATTGTGGAGGAAACACCTCATGTTGTTTTTGATGAATCTGCTTGTGTTCGTAAGAAACAGAACATGATGCAAATGAACCGACAAAGAGGATCACCAGATTAAGCCTCAAACAAAAGATAAATCATCCAATCGAATCAAAAGAAGAAGTCACCATTATCTATGATTGAGTGACTCGCATCGTATAAAGAAGTTCGTGATGGAAATCGTGATGGTGAGACCCAGAAAACCAACACTCCAAAGGTGACCAATCCAACAGACACCGCCTGCACTCAGTGCACGCGATGCCAATGAAGATGTGGTCACAAAATGAGGCAACTTCAAATCTATCAACCAAAGGGGAACAAATGTCTCTCGACAATGTTCGAGTAGACTTTCCCCGAGGAAGATGATTCCTTTCTCCCGCTTTTGTTGTTCCCGAGTTTGCCGATTTAATCGAACCTAACATTTCAAATGTTGAGGATACCATTGAAGGGGAACATCAAGAAGGAAATGGTTAGATAGCCATCCTACAAGCCGATTGTGGGTGATCTAACCAAGGTGTTAAGACTAGAAGGTTCCATGGAGAGAGTGCACTATTCTCACGCTTCCTATCGAGAAAGAACCCCATCGAGATTGGTGAAGCTCTACAAGATTCTCACCGATTACCGCCATGCAAGATGAAATAATCAATTCTTGAGGAATGAAGTATGGGAGCTAGTAGATAGACCGTAAAGGCACAATGTCATTGGAACCAAGTGGGTTTTCAAGAACAAAAGAGATGAAAACAACAACATTGTGAGAAACAAGGCAAGGCTAGTCAGCACAAGGTTATTCCCAAGAAGAAGGCTTGGATTATGATGAAACCTTTGCACCTGCTGTAAGACTAGAAGCCATCGATTGTTTCTTGCATATGCTGCCCACATGAAGTTCACACCATCGATGGATGTGAAAAGTGCATTTCTCGAACGGGCGTGCTTAAAGAAGAGGTTTATGTGGAACAACTTCCGGATTCAAACAGAATGACCAAGTTTACAAAAAAAGAAAAGCTTTGTATGGTCTTAAACAAGCACCCGAGCATGGTATGATACTCTTTTCAATTTTTAATCGACCATGGTTTTGTCAAAGGAACTGCTGATAGAACTCGCTCAGATAGAGGATGGGGAAGATATCTTACTAGTTCGTGATATATGTTGATGACATCATTTTTGATCTCCAAACCATCACCGTGGTGAAAAGTTTTCAACACCGATGAAAGGCAAGTTTGAGATGTCAATGGTGGGAGAGATGAATTTCTTTCTAGGACTTCAAGTGAAACAATCAAAGGAAGGAATATTCATCAACCGTGCAAAGTACACCGTAGATCCGATTGCAAATATGGTGTATAGACTGCAATGCGCTTAGAATTCCCATGAATACTAACTACAAGATGGATCCTCGATTTCAAGGCAAATCAAGAAGTCATACCGATTATAGAGGAATCATTGATCATTGCTCTATCTCACGTTAGTAGGCCGGATATAACATTTGTCGTTGATATATGTGCAGATACCAAGCTAATCCTAAGGCTAGTCACATGGATGCCGCCAAAAAGATAATCGAAATATCTTAAGGGCACAAAGTGAATAGAGGATTATGGTATCCAAATTGATGATAACCTAGAGTTAAGTGGTTACTCGATGTCGATTATGGAGGATGCAGAATGACAGAAGTCCACTTCAGAACTTGTCAATTTCTAGGAAGCAAGTCGATTTCTTGGTTTTCAAGAAATGCACTCAAGAGCAACAAGTATTATCGGTTTAATATATGGTCATAGAAGTCATTGCGGCATGCATTCTTTGCCTGCATAACAATTGAGGGATTATAAAGTTGTAGCCAAATGAAGTACCAATATTTTGTGACAATAATAGTGCCATTGCTATTTCACAAAACCCGTATTGCACACCGATGCAAGCATGTGGATATCGACATCACTTCATCGAGATCATGTCGGTAAGAAGGACATAAGGATGGAGAAAATTCATAAAGATAAGCAGAGAGCCGATATCTTGACTAAACCTTTTGGCGGAATCAAGATTTCAAGAACTTTCAGCTTGAATTAGGGATGCTAGAACCAGTGTATAGAATAAAATCAAAAAAATTGAAGGTTTTCGAGATGCATGAATTTTTCTCGTAATCCTTCCGAGAAGCTCAGATAAAATGGAAATATCGAATCAATCTCGAAAACTCAAAGAAAGATAATCGAACTAATTCAAGACTCGATTATAATCGACATTTTATCAAGATCAGTACTCAGAAAGACTGATAGAGGGAAATTGGTCCGAAGAAGTAATGAATCATGCGATCCATTTATTGCTCAAGTAAATTCAGTAATCATTCGCAATAAATATAAAACACCCGAGGAATGTTTTTTTTTTGGGCGGATCGCTTTTAAATTCAAGAAGGTCAATACCATTTAATGCTCGCTACATTAATGACCAATGAGGATGATTTGGCGGCTTACTTTTTCGAGATCATCGGTTCAGATAATTCGATTAATCGGAGATTAATCTCAACCGCTGTTACTCACCTAACCAACACGATTCCCCATGATCTCAAGGCTATATAAACCCCAATCAGCCATTCAAGCCAAAAAAAATTATCAAACCCTTCATTTTCAAATCCTCTGCAATTAAAAATCCCCTTTGCCCAGAAATTCTCCAAACCCTAAAGCTTCCTTCTTCAATCAAACTCTAAAATGGCTCCAACCCCGCTCGAGAGATTAGCCAAAACCAACAAGCCGCGGGTACGAAGTTCGTTGTCTCACTCAAAAGCACAACCAACTCAAAGCCGTAAGAGGAGGCTCGTGATATGATTCGATCGCTAAACTCATTTAACTAGTCGCAAAACCCACTGCACTGTGAGTTTGGCGAAAGAGGTAATCGAATTCATCTCAGAATTTGAAGATAGATGAAGAGGGTTGTATGCATTCTAAGTTAATCAGATCACACTTAGAGCAAATATCCAAATACGCTGATTTTGAGAGGATCTCAGATATTGTTCCGAAAAAATCAATGATGTTTTTGAGCTCGTGGATAGAGGAGAGGATCCTACGACGATATGTCGAAAGAGAGCAGAGAGTACTTAGATAGGATTGCCGAGAATCCTCGTTAAGTTTGAGGCTATTAATCGCATAAAGGCAGACTGGCCACAATATCGTGTTGATGGATATTGTGAGCAAGTGCATCATGAGTCTTCATGGGAGTTTTGAGCAGAGCAAGTACCCAAACTCGATTGATGGCGGCGATAGAAGCTTCACCCACCACAAATTTCAACCGGGTCAAATTCCCGATCCGTATCACGGGTGAGTGAGCGGCACAAAGTTTTGAGGAAGATTGACGGGCGATCTCAATCAAAGGCAAGATCCACCATGCCACCAAAATTGCTTACATTTTGGAGATGTGCGAGAGGGAGGAGGATATCTTCACCAATTCGACCCCATTTCCTAAATCCAAAATTCTCCTTAAACCCATTGCTGCAAGGAAGCAGGTCATCAGGGGGAAGAGAGAAAAGAAGGTAGAATCACCTTCTGCAGCTGCTGAAACAGAAACCCAACAAACTAGGGGGAAAATGTTGTTGGAGGCAAAGATGGAGCGGGGAGCAAAAATGATGAAACAGAAGAATCTTGCTCCAAAACGCAGAATATTGGTGGTTCTCACCGATGAAGATGGAAGTGATTCTGAAGAGATTCAACCTGAGGGCCAAACTGTTCAGAGTTCACCATTACAAGTGTTGGCTCAAAGTATCTCCGTGACACAGATCGACCGAGAGAGCGTGTCTTTTCTGAGGTGCTCGACACATCGCTCAGTACACATAAAATTTCTCAGGAAATTTTCAAAGGAGCTCAGACCTCAGAGATGCCTACCTCAGGTGTGCAGGCTTAGACAGAAGAGCCACCTCGAGTCGATCCAAGATGTGCAAGCTCGATTGACGAGCCAACTCGACTAAACCGAGGATATACTACCAGCCCTCGTAACCCACACAGATACAAACCGAGGACCCGACCGCACAAACTTCGGGATGCTACCGAGACTCGTGAGCGTAATAGTCTTGATGAGCTCCCCGAAAGGATCTACTTTTGATCCCTTAGCGTAAACTTCAAATGAACCGTAGAGCCCGAGATGGAAGAAGGGCGAGGTCAAGAAGGCGAGTGGAGGAGCAAGGGGAATGGTTCATACTTGACCGATACTCGAGCTCACCTCATACCCCGATTCGCAAGATATTTTCTTCAGATTATGGACAATCAGATTTATCCTCAATCGACTCTTCCCCGAGATGCTTGATATTGCCGCTTTTAGGGGAAGACCGGTGGAATGAGGAGATAGCCTTTCCGACCGACTTCTCGTGGTTCGGCGACAAAGCTCAGATGAAAAACTCCGATTTTGATGAGTCGGTTCGTAGGAAGTTGGGCGAGAGGAGAGCAATCAAGTTGGTGCCCCAAGCAAATGGAGACAAATCTCAAGATGGAGATGAGGACCAACAGGAGATTTTGAGAAGCAATAAGATTGAAGAGGAGACTTCGCTTGTCGATCAACTCGATCTAGTCAACATCGAATGTTGATAGTACTCTTTCAGATCGAGGCACACCGAGACTAGAGCTCGTAATGAAGCCGGAGCTCAAGCCGATCGAGAGAACACAGAGGTACGAAGATTCCCGAGATTGATCTCACCCTCCGATAGAGAAACTTGAGAAGGTTGAGCCAATGATGATCAAGATTGCTCGATGGAAGAAACGCTGGCCAATCAAGCTCAAAAGATGGATTTGCCTTAGTCACTTTTCGAATCGGTGCAAATTCAAAACACTAACCACCCAGATGACCTCCATGGAAGGAAAGATAAATGAGAAGTTGGAGGGAGTCAAGGCCGAAAGTTAAGATGAATCAAGGTAAACACCAGAAAGTTCTCGATTTCCTAGAGGTGAAACCGCGTAAAAAGAATGTGGTGCTAATCAAGTCTCGCTATTGAGGAAATGAGCTCAATGCTCATGACCAAGATGACAGAGATGTTCAAAGAAGCACTTTTCTAGCCAGCTTTGCCCACTTATCTCAAGAATTTTCTCGGGCCAAGAACCATCTAAGGAGGCCGAAAGACTAACAAGATCGATAAGCGAGAAGTTCGGGCGTAAGCAAAGAGCAATATCACATGGACACAAAGACTTCCGTGCTTCTTCCAAATTACTATGCAAGAAGGGGAAAAAGGAAGTCAAGATCTAAGAAAGTTCATGGCATGTACTTTGGTGAAGAAGGCCCGAAAGATGTCAAATGTATAATCTAGCAAAAAAGCCTTTAAAGAAGTCTGAGCTACCGAGAAGTTGAAGTTCGCCAGTAGAAAAGCCTATCTACACTCGAAGTTTCTAAGCAAGCTATGCTTGATGTTGCAAGAGAGAAACCGAAAAGCTAGAGCAAAGGTTGAACAAGCCAGCCGCCGGCCGAATCGCTTATGAAGAGGAAAGCCTTGGGCGTTGTTCAACCCGAAAGCAAACGCGGCAAAGGCTTCTAAGCCAATCCAGAGAAAACCGATTCGATGATGAAGAAACAGAATAACCAAAGGAATCTCGAAGTCTCAACCTCGTAAGAAAGTCTTCAACACGAGAAATGCTCAAGACACTCCAAGAAGAACAAGCTAAGAAAGTCGCCGCCCGGTCTCGTGAACGCCTGTGGATCGGGCGAAGATAGACGAAGAGCGTAAGCCGAGTGATTTCGTGAAGTTTGGAAGCAAGAGGAAAGGAACATCAAAAGCACTAAAGTGGCCCCACGCTGATAAATGGATGCCTATCAAACTCAACGATATGTGGAAGAAGTCAAGAGGACCTTCGTTCAATTATGATGTTCTTAGGGAATGGAGAGGGAAAGCTCGATCGTAATGAAGCTTTCATTGAATACCTTCTTATCTTCTATCCAAAGTATCTACAGAGCCGATTAACTTTTATGGATGAAGGAGAGGTACAGATAGTAGCCCCGTCCATATTCCTACCCACCTCCAAAACTTGATAATGGCTTGGTGAATGAGAAGGCCATTACTTAAGAGATTGCTCAAGATGTGGTCGGGTCACTGGGTTTAACAGAAATAGTCCGACATCATCAAGGAAAGAAATGAGTCAAGAAGAGATTTTTCGAATGTTTGACCGGAGGTGCCCAACATGAAGTTGAGAATGAAGCAAAATCAAGAGCAGAAGACCAAGAGCCAAAATCGTAAGATCAAGACTAAAGACTCGTAAGATTTTGTAATCTTTTATATTTTGTCTTTTTGATTTTGTTGATAAACTCATTGTAAATAAGTAACGGATACCAATCATCAATGAAGATTTATCATTATGCTCAAAAGATAATATCTCATTATCTTATTTACATGTATTTTATTTTGATATGCCCGAATGAATGTCTCCGAACTAATTGTATGATTGATAAGGAGAAATTGTTTAAGTATTTGGTAATGAACTAGTTAAAGAGATTCATTACAGAAGAAATTGCCGAATAATTAAACTGCTGAGAAACTCCGAAATTGTTGAGAGATTCTCTGATTTAAGAAATTGTTGAGAGACAATCAATCTTGAAATAGATAAACCAAAACCTGAGTATAGGTTATTTGTTTGTAACAAGATAGGTTTTGGCATCATCAAAAAGTGGAAATTGTTGGGAGATGAATTTTAATAAAGATTTATGATTTTGATTAGATCCCAAAACCCCGAGTATGATATGTTTCGTAATGATCTTGATAAGTTGAGTCGATTCAGCTTTTTAGAATATTCAGATGTTAATCTGCAGAATGTATAGTCACAGATATAGTTCGTGATAGTTATCAAAGACTCAAGAGGATACCGAGTAAATCAAGACTCAAGGAGAAGACTCAAAGACATCACCAAGATAAACTACCAAGATTCGTAAGACCTCAAGACTCGTAAAACCCTCAAGACTCGTAAGACTCAAGACACAAAGATCAAGACCGAGAAACTAAAGATCAAGAATATCAAGGCACAAAGAATTATCAAGAATCAAAGAGGTATCAATGCTCAAGATGAACCTCAATGTTCCGAGGCAATCAATATATCTATCCGGGGATGCAATATCGGTAAGATCGCGATTCCTTAGAAAGTTAGATATCCGCCAAGACATTCAAATGCGCATAAAAGGAACTAAGTCAAGTGTTGTTAAGGTTATATCAAACTCGAGTTTGTAACCAAAAAGAGCCGCTGAAGGTGTCTACCTTTAATCGAGACAAAAGTCAAAAAGAGAAAGACAACACTGTACCATTCTGGCACTGACAGTGACAGGTCTCTGAAAAAGATGTCAGATGTACAAAAGTTCCAGACTGCAAAAAGTGAAGACCGGCTACATGGAAGGCTATTGCCTAGAAAGTGTTAGGGAGTTTCAAACCCTAAATAGAGCCGTTTCACACACCACAAGAGGGAACTCACGGTCGCTCTCTCCAACGGATAGTTTTCAAGAGTGACCTTGGTGTATGCCTATAAATACCGGGTGACCCTCTACATTGTAAGGTTACGGAAATTTATACGCAACTTAAGAGCTCAAGCTTATTCTTGTAAAAGTTAAAAGCACTCGAAAAACTTAGAATTTCCCAAGTGCTTCAATATTGAAGAGAGCTCACTACACTAAGCCTAGCTTGATAAGAATTATCCAAAGCTTAGTCGAGATATCCTAACCCTTTGCATTGTGCTTCATTGAAAAGGATATCTCATCCTAGTTGGAAACCAACCAAGAAACCCCAAATCCTTGTGAAGGTAGTTGGAGTGTGTTTGTTGGTGAGAAGTGTTGTAAAGAGTTAGTAAACTACACGGAGTAGTCAGAAAACTCTAGAGGAGAAGTTAGTAAGCTACAGGGGTAGTCTGAAAGCTTGTGTGTGATTGAGCAAGTAAACTACGGAGGTAGTCAGAAAGCTCAAGGTCGGGTTGAGTAAGTAAACTACGGGAGTAGTCGAAAAACTCGTACGAAGTTGAGTAAGTAAACTACGAGGTAGTCGTAAAAGCTCATAAGTTGATAGTGAATTTCTCCAAGAGTTGGAGAGAGTGGACGTAGGAGCTTGAGTCTCGAACCACTATAATTGATGTGTTCTTTATTGCTTTTCCTTATCTCAGGCTTATCCGTTGCATTGACTTGATTTTGAAAGCATACTTTTCAATCGATATTCAACTTGTAATCAATCCAATCGGGTTGCGTAAGTGAATCACAGCCAATCACTATTTCATAAAGGGAAGGTTTTCTCGCAAAGCTTAAAACGAGTATAAACTAAGGGCCAAACCATTCAAGATAACCGAAAGTAGCTAGAACAGATAGTTACCAAACCGAACGCATTTTTCTCGAGGGTTCAAGAAGTTAGTTATCCGGATCCAAGCAACTCAGATCTCTCGACACTCGTGACTCGGGCTTGATTATCTCGAGGTTTCGAAAGCAAAATTTCAGATCACCGCTCTCAAGAGACTTTGACTCAGAGCGATCTCTGGCTTCTCGTAACCTAATCTTCGTGATTATCCACCCAAGTCGACCTCAAGAAGAAAAAGTTTTAAAAACACCAACACGTGTATTCCCCATACACGCAAAGACTCGCTTGCACCGACCAACAATGTATATGTCAAATCTCTCAGATTCTCCTAACATATGCATATTTTTAGGGACTTTATTTATGTAATATTCAACATACTGTCTGAAGCACTTTGCACGTTTCAACACTTCAAAGGGTTTAAAAAAAACCTAACTTAGATTGTATATTTTTATGTCTTTCAGAAATGGAAACATCTATAGTGCCTTTGGAAAGTTGTGATTATGCATCCATGATTAAGAACGTGATCGATGAGAAGTATGTCTTGTTCCACAACACAAATGACCCAGAATCGAAAGAAATACTGCAATGTCTTAGAGCATGTGGGCTTGAACAATTTTATTATCGTCATTTGAGTAGTGTTTGCATCATTGAATCTCTGGAGTTTTTGAGAAAGTTGAAGGAGACCGACAACAAGGAGCTATATTCGTTCGTCGGCGGTAACAGAATAGATGTAAGCAACGATGACCTTGGAAGAATCTTTGGGCTTCCAATGGGAAGAAACTACCCCGATGAGTACACAGTTGGGATGTCAGATAAAGAATACCTGCAGAAGGTGCTGTTAAGGCCAGGGAACATCGCCAACATCACAAATGTTTGAGTCCCATACTTGAAGAGAAAGTACATATTACTTTTTGAAATTGTTTCAAAAGTAATTCTGGGTATTGCCTTCAGCCCCGATGCTCTTACCCGACAAAAGCAGCATGTGATGACCGCGATCATAGAGAAGGCTCGGGACATGAATTGGATGGGGTTATTTAAACATAGGTTGCTGCAGGAAACTGCAAAGTTTGTCACAAATGAGAAGAATCAGGTGGTGCTGACCAAGAACATATGCAACATTCATAAGGTCTCGATGATCCTTGTTGATAAGATCCCCAACTATCCTTGGTCAGACATTGGGCGAAAGCTATATCTGGAGAAGTTCAAAGCGTTGTTGCATAAGGATGAAGAACTGTCTGGGCAACGTGATGATGACCCAACCCCATATGTGCCGAAATCCAAACTGGCCTCATCTGTGCAGTCAGAAGCACGAGGGCAACCTAAGACAAGGGGTCCTAAAAGAAAACAAGTAGCGAGCAAGCCAGCGCGAGAATCTGTCATTGTGGGTGAGAAGCGTCAGAGAAAGCTCACCACAATGTTGTCAAAAAAGGCTGGAATGGCTTCTGGGGGTCTTCGTGATGAGGACAGTGACATTGAAATTCTGGAGTCTGGTGGGGATCAACAGATTGAATTGACTGGTGAGGAGACCGCTGTGAGTTCTAAACACACGGTCTGTATGGGTCGAGAACTGATGATAATGGAGGAGTCTGGTTAGATGGAGGTTGGTGGAGCTGCAGGAGAAAATCTTGACGAGGCTCAGGACGAGTCTGAACCATCTGACTCAGCACATCTGAGCTCACTCTTTAAATGTCATGAACACACTCACTATCCCAGATCACCTTCCCCTCTATCATCTCAGCCTACTACACCCTTACCATCACCTCCGAGACAACCCCCTATCCAAATTCAAACTGTTCAACCTGAGTCTGCCCACCCACCTCAACCTAAACCATACAGAGAAGCCACCCCAGATATCCAAACAGCCAGGCAAAAGGCCTCTTTTGTTTATGTTGCTCACAACCCTTTTAACACCAGAAAAGTCTTCGAATCACCTGAGCCAGAAAAACCAGTCGTCAGATTTTTGAAGCAAAGGGTGAACAATTATATGAACACTCACTATCCTGACCTGGTTGATCATCCCGGTGTTCGTCAACAAGTTGCTGATATTCTCTTCTGGAGGGATATCAGATTGCAAAATATTGAAGATTTTCTAATGGTGCTGGAGGCAATGGGGAATGAAGAATTTGTGGATATGGAGCTTAAAATGAAACATCTGGCCAGAGTAACCAGTGCTGCTAATTTGGCATTTGATGATGATGTTGCCTGGCTGGTTAACAAGAAAATGGGCTTTCCTGAACTCGCTGAAGAGTATGACTATGCTGCCGATGAATCAGCTGAGGGTGAACTGGATGAGACCCTAGCTGATGAGGCGCAAACATCCGCACCAGTGGTCGTGATTCTGCCTGAGACCCTAGACCATGTTTCAATGACTATTCTGGATGGGGTTAAGGCATCAGTGGAAGCTCAATTCAACAATCACGCCAACACTCTGTTGAATCAGATGGAGGAGAGAACTCAAAAGATTGTTGAATCTGAGTGGAATTAGACCGCCGCGAAACTGGTGGAGATGCATTCCGAAGTGTCTAAAACATAAATGCAAAGGGTGGAGCTATTGTTAGCAAAACTTGGCCTGGAAGTCTCCATGTTGTCTGATGTCAGAATTCTCTTCGAAGAGGCATATAAATCTCTGATGCAAGCTGATTCCAGCTTTGAGGCTGCTGTGAAAACATTTGAAACCTAAGTCTCCCTAGCCAAGAAGGCCTTGGAAGATGTCGTGTCAAAGATGCTTGGTCCGACTCCATCTGCCTCAAATGTTCAAATACAATCCTTGGAGGTCGACGAGCTGAAGACAGAAATGCTATATCAGTTTGCTAAACTTGAAATGACTATCCGCAAGCTTCTTGATGTAACCGAAAAGGGGGAAAGTCAGCCACCAGAAAAACATGACGCCTCATCTGCTCAACTGACTATCATATCTACATCAAGACAAGCTGGTGAATCTGCTGAAGTCCAGGACACTGAATTGGCCGAAATGTTCACAACTGTTGAAGAACACACTGGACAACTGGACATTCAGGACAAGGCAATTTTTGATAAAAAAAAGCTGAATTGGTTGATCTGACTGCGAGGGTGGACAAAATCGAGGATTTTTCATCAACCATTCAGAAAAGGCTACAGATAGAAGAAGAGGCCAGAAGTCTTGGACTGGCCAAGAGACTGGAAGAAGAAGAAGCAGCAGAAGCAGAGGCAGAGAAAAGAAGTCAACTGAAAGGAAAACAGCCTAAACGCCCTGCAGTTCAGAAAACAGTGGTTACAAGGTCAGAACATCTCTTATCAAAGGATCAGATCAAAGAACAAGAAGACCAAATAAAAAGAAGGAGGATCATGGATGAGGCTACGAGGAGGAAAAAGCTGAAAGAAGCAGCAGGCCTAGATCGAGCTTTTAGGAGAAAACAGAAGAAAAAGGTTGTTGCTGATGAAGATGAGACTTGGGTAGAAAATGCCCTACCTGCAAAGGTCAATGAAATTCTGATATGCAGAGAAGACCTCCATGATCCCTTGAGAATTATCAAGACAGACTGGTTGTGTGATGTTGTCATGATTCAGCGAGTTCAAGAAGAACAAGATGACAATTTGTTTGATGAAATCTTTCTGAACTGGTTCGAAACGAAATATCCAGTCTTCTACAAAGAAGTCATGAGGGAAGGGCAGAAAATGACATTGAGACCTTCTGCTCCAAGATATGAGTATCTGATCCCTCCCCTAAAAAAGAATCAAGAGTATGATCCAGTGGGATTCCGGAGAGCATATTTTGATGCACTGGAAAGAGGGGACATTGTTGAGGAAGATCGCCAGAAGGAAGTGCTAAGAAGAATGTATGACATCTTTCAAGTTCCTGAAGGCATGAGAGATATGTAAGAAATCAGAAGATGAAGTAGTAGATCAGATGATAGGTAATTTTGTTCATCATTTCTTGTACTTGTAAAATTGCAAAAATCTATGAAATGATTTACCTTTCTGATCTTAAGACAACGTCTCATTGTCTTCTGAATTCTGTTGTTTCTGGCATTTACATTTATTTGGTTATCTATTTTTCTAATTGTATGTTTTGGTTCCATCAAAAAGGGGTAAATTTTTGGGAAATTTGTAGTTAGTTTTGATGGAAGTTCCAAAATGTTATACCCGGTTTGATTACCGACGAACAAACAAGTATTTTGATAAGCTCCGATCAATGTAATGGCGAAAATAATAAATGACAAACAATTTGGTTACCCATTTCGCCCTTGAAATAGACTACGTCTGGGGCACCAAGCCAGGATCTTTTACTGTATAATTTCTGCTTAGGATACTAAGAGTTCGATCCTTTACAATGTACATTACAGGTTATATTTATAGACATGGATCTAGGGTTACAATCTTCGTGGGCTTCTTTTCGTGGACAAACCTAGGGCTTCCTTTCTTGTTCCGTAACTCGCGCTTACAGATACACATTCCCCGGTTATATCCCGAGAAATCCACCTCCTTAACTACCCGAATCTTTTCCATGTTTATCTTCAGCTGAGCTCGAGACTCAGTTGGTCCCGACTCTCGAGTTCTACCAAGTCGCTTCACGACCTCCCTACTGCACCAAGCCACCTCCGCGACCTGCGTGGCTTCACAAACTTCCAGCGACTTACCGACCTCGCGAAGTCGCTTCAAATCTTGCTCCAGCTAGATAGAGTTGGATAATGTGTTAACCATAAGACGGTTCATATCCCGGCTTCCACAAAGTCGGGTTATTCCTTCCTACAACAATTTCCCCTCAAGATGAGGTCGCAAGCTTGCTCTGGGATCTTGTCTTGAACTACTGACGTTCGCCAACCTAGGGAAAGCCGATCTTGGGACCTGTACCTGAGTCAAACCCTTGCCCTTGGGGAGTCATATGGTTGCCTCGGTTTCCCAACTCGGCACGACAAGTGACAGGATTGTAATGATGGTATGGCAGGTGGGTGATGTTTCAAGCTGGGAGTCCGCCGAACCAGCGATCGCGTGCTTCCTACGCACTGCCCACGCAGCCTTAATTTCCGTGGGGGACCCCAAAAGTTCGAATTTACACTTTTGTCCCCCCGCCCTTATCTATAAGTAGGCCTAGGGTTCCAACCTTTAAGCCTTTCCTCTTTCTTGCTTCTGAAACCTGTAACATCCGAGCCTCTGCATCCACCTCTCCGGCTAGATTTTAGAGATCCCGTCGCTTTTCAGGTAATCGTTCTCTCTACTTCGCATCAATGGCATCCAGTTCTAAATCTACTCCTACGCCCCCTCCGTTCATGGTTTCAGCATCATCCGACGACGACAACACGGCGATCGCCGAGTTATACCGCCGCGACCAAACAAAGACCGCCGCCCCTAATCCCGCCACGCCTCCAACCATCAGTGCTTCCGGTGCCGGTCGGGATGAAGATGGGGATGATGACCAATTCTTAATGGAGTTGGATGAAATCACACACATCCCTGCCCTGGAGCCGAGTTCCCTTCGTATGGCCTCGCCTGCGAGGGAGGAGAGGTCTGGGTCTTCTAACCAGGCCCGAAAATATGGGGCCTACGAGCGGGCTTTTGACTATCACTCTTATGTGGCCCAGGCCCCATACAAGAGACCGGCCCGCAACTTTCGGAAGTCGGTCAAGTCAGACTTCGTGGCATCACATGACAAGAACAGGTCGGTTCTCACCGACGGCTACGTGCAATCCCTTCCCGCCTTTACAAAGTCCCCCGGGACTTGCATTTTTATGGGGCGAACTCTGACGAAAGTGCTGACCAATCGCCGCCCGGGATGATCCCGGTCAACGAACATACAATGGAGGCCGGGATCCGGTTCCCGCTTCACCCAGCAATTTCCCACCTACTGGCGGCTTGGAATCAGAGTCTGACCCAGATCACTCCTAATGGATGGAGTTACATACTTTCTACAATGACCGTTCTTGGGCAGGCTGGGTTGCGTCGACTTCCAACCCCAGGCGAGGTGGCCTATGCGATGACGCCCATCCATTAGGCCGAAGGCTATAATGTCGTGCGGCTCCGTAGAGGACGGGAGCTCGTAAGTGGAATCCCGAGTAAGATTGAGGGGTGGCATTATAAATGGTGGTTCGTCGGGGGGGCGTGGGAGTCTGTGGACCCCTCGAGCACATTGCCCATCATTGTCCCAACCGATTATGCCAATCGGGTCGACCACGGTGAGTTTCGCCTTCTTTCAGACTTAGACACTTGTACTGATCTAATTCTCCTCTTCTTTTGTAGTTTTCACACCCACCACTGCCGACCTTTATTGGGACTTCAAAGAGGCATTTGACATCGTTCGCGACACTCCACTGAGCTGGCGAGACGTGAAAACTTTGAACACCGAGCTTGATCGACTCAACGCTGGCCTGTATACTTATCTGCGTAATTTGAACATCCCCTGTAAGTTCCCTTACTCCGTGCTTATTATACTTTTCGATATCGACCTGACTGATTGGCTTTTCTTCTCACATTTCTATTGTTCCCAACATTCCCATTTACCGCCGTAAGTCTCCTGCGGACATCATGGCCTCCCGCAAGAAGTATGTTCTGGGAAAAATGAGGTGACTAGTGGCCTCCGAGGCCGCCTCCTGTCGAGGTCGCCCCTCCAAGCTCGGTCCCTACTGGTCCCTCTGCTATCGACAAAGGCAAGAGGAAGGCCACGAGGTCGACTCAGCCGACTTTTGGGCATGCTCGGAAGAAAGTGAGGGAGGAGATTTCGACCTACGAGTCTGAAATCAACAGGCGCCTGGGAAAGAAAGATCGAGTCTGCCCCCGATTGCAGTCGACTACTTCGCCTCCGACCTCGCCGCCAGCCAGTTCGCGGCCTGCCTCGCCAGCCTGGAGGAGAGGTCGACATGACGATGATGACTCCTTCTTAGGCTGGGAGGAGGAGCGGGTGAACGAGTAAGTTCTCACTACGATTTGCATGACCTTTTTTGTAGGTCCCAAAAGGGTTTTGTGAGGGCAGAAGTCTAGAGGGGAGGGGTGAATAGACTTCTGAATAACTTTTCGTGCAGATCAGGTGTGATTGCAGATTGCCTGATCAGAATGCTAGTGAGTCAGTTTGGACTGATGTTCAATCTTACTAAGTGCCTGGGGGCAGATCAGTTTGATATCTGTCAGTTTAACTGATAGTGCGGAAGCTTGTAAATACTCGTGTGATAAACCAGTTTTATAAAATCAGATTCTCAAGTCATTTTTCAATCGGCTGACTAAGGTGTCAACAGATGTTTATCGAGTTCACACTCAACCGATCCCAGAAATCAGAAACTAGAATCCCTAGTCTGAAATCTTGCGGTAACAAACTTAACCTAACTTTGAGTTTGGGTAAAGATTTGTTGTGGTTCCAACTGGAAATATATCCTAGTGTTTAGGTAGCCAAATGCTAGAGGATAGGATTTCTATGCTAAGAACAATGGGAAGAACACTTAAGAATAATCTTCAAAAACGGTGTTCTTCGAGCGGAAATTCTGCTAGCTTTTGCTTCTTGATAATTTGTGTTAATGTTGTTGTTCCGCTTTGCTCAATTGTCCTTGTTGGTGTATATCTTCACTTGACGAGCAATCCCATTTTATAGAACACGAAATCAAAGAGCCGTTGGAGAGCAATTTGAATTTTGGGCTATATTAGGTAGGTTGTAGGATATGATGTGACGTACTCCGAATATCGGTGTAGTCATAGGCATGATTAGTGCCATTTATGTACGCAGCATCGAATCCCGTATTATCAGTGTTGGGAAATCTGTAATTTAGTTTTGATGGAAATTCCAAAACAGGTTATAATAGGACCAGTCAGACCTATTAGCTGACTGATGACTTAGAATCAGAATAAGATGACCAGCTGAAATGTATAGATAGCTGGTGTAAAAGATATGTTACATATTGAGGGGGAACTCAATATGTATAGGTCAGGTCGAAGTATCAGATGACCCGGATAAGGTCAGATGATCAGAAGACTAAGCACAAATCAGAGGACAAGAAGTCAGAAGATCAGGTGAAGACAAGAAGACACTAAAGACTCAGATGAACCTGAAGACTCAGATGAACCTGAAGACTCAGATAAACACTGAAGACTCAGATGAACCTGAAGACTCAGATAAACCTGAAGACTTAGCATCAAACCTGAAGACTCAGTATGACTAAATACACTGAGGCTTAGAGACACCTGAAGATCAAAAGACCTGAAGACCTACTTTCAGCAGAGTCTACATATTGAAGCTAAGACAATGTGCAACTGAAGACTCAACAAGGTAGTCTGATCAGTTACTTGATCAAGTCAGCTCACACCTGGTGACAATCAAAAAGATACACCAGACAAAGACGAATCTTCTACAAAAGGAATATGAACCGTCTAACGGACAAATTTCTGGAGTGCCGCCTCGTGAAGCCAAGGAGAAAGCGACACGTGCACAAAAAGAGCTGATAATACGGGATACGACGCTGCAGACAAAAACGGCGCTAATCATACCTACGGCCACGCCGATAATCAGAGCACGTCACAATCATATCCTACAGTCTACCTAATATAGCCCAAAATTCAAATTGCTCTCCAACGGCTCTTTGATTTCGAGGTCTATAAAATGGGATCGATCTTCATTTTGAAGACAAGGACCAACAAGTGAGAACGCAAGAACAAACACGGAGACATCGCAAAAGAAGCTAAAGCTACAGCAAAATCTCCACTCAAAGAACACTACATTTGAAGATTATTCTTAGAGTGTTCATCCCATAGTTCTTAGCAAGAAATCCTATCCACTAGCATTTTGGCTACCTAAAACACCAGGATAGATTTCCAGTTGGAACCCTCAAACATTCTTTACCCAAACGCAAGTTAGGTTAAGTCTGTAGAGTGAGAACTCATTAAACATCTCGGCTATCCTTTTTAAGGATATAAGTCCAACTGGTTACGTTTGTAGAGTGGGAACTCGATAAACATCTCGGCCATCCTGAAAAAGATATAAGTCCCGTAGGTTAAGCTTGAGTGGGAACTCGGTAAACATCTCAGCCATCCTGAAAAGGATATAAGTCCCGCAGGTTAAGTTTATAAGAGTGAGAACTCGGTAAACATCTCGACCATCCTGATAATGATATAAGTCCCGCTAGTTAAAGTAGGTTAAGGTTCCCCTGTGTTAAGGGAAGAGTGGACGTAGGACGGGTTTCGTCTGAACCACTATAAAAAGACTTGTGTGCATCTACTTGCTTTCTTATTGCTTTACACAAGTCACACAACAGCATACATATTCTAAGTTAAGCTCAGTCTGCACCAAGCAACTGATTTGATCAGATTGACACCTTAGTCAACTGGTTGAAAACTGTCTTCAGAATCAAATTGATAAAACTGTCTTCTAAGTTAAGCTCAGTCTGCACCAAGCAACTGATCTGATCAGATTGACACCTGTTGGGATATTTTAGTTTTGATAAATTATGCCAAAACATTATCAACTTGTATTTTTGAAGCTAATCTACAGATAACAAGTTGAGGGGGAACGAGAGAACAAATTGAGGGGGAACTCACGAAATCGATTTAAGATGATCGAGATCGACGAGGTCATAGACGAGGCCGACGAGATCGATGAGTAAGATGAGTTCCGAGTAAACCGATGAGTCAACAAGAAGAAACATGCTGATTTTTGAAGAAGAAATGTCGATCTTGGTCGACGCAAAGAATGATGCAAAGGTCGATGCGGTTTGCGATGTCTTTAACCGATGTCACTGACCGATGCAAATTGACCAGACGCAAATGTTCGATGTTGTTCTTGACTGTGCGCACCGACCGATGTCATTGACCAGATGCAAAATTGACCGATGTCGTGACCAGATGGTGACCAGATACAACCGACCGACCGATGTCACGACCAGATGCAATTTGACCAGATCCTGCCGACTGATAGTTAGGCCGATCCGATTCAATAGGGTTGACGATCAAGAGACCAGAATCACACCTGATTTCTACGCACTGTAAATCTGCAGACCGATTTCGCAGACTGTAATCTGCATACCGATCAAACGACCGTAATCGTAAGAGTCGAACAAAGAATAAGACGAAATAAATCGATCCGTTAGACACACAAAAAAGCAAATGGCCAATAAGAAGACAACACACATATTGATGTGACATAAAGTTCGCAAGGAAAAGTGCAAAAGGACAAAGAAAAGTCGAAAGTTATTAAGATGGATTTGAATATTACTTTCCAAATCCGTGAATATTTAAATCCACACTATAAATACATTGCACTATCTTCAAAAGAAGATAATGGAGGATCTGCAAAGTGAAATTAAAGCCAAATATTCAAGCAACTCCATTCATAGAACACAGAGCAAGAAATACACACATATATTCAAAAGTGTTCTACCATAGATCTAAGCACAAATGCTATATCCTAAGCTTAGAGAGATTTTCCCATCCTTAGCATTGAGGCTAAACAAATGTAAGGGAAAATCTCAACCTAGTTGGAAACCAAACAAACCTTACCCAAATCAGTTTGATAGGATAAGTTTGTAGGTGAGTGTCAACTCGGTAAACATCTATCAATCCCGAAAGGGAGGATAGGCAATCCTGTGAGGGAGATAAGTCCCGTTTGAGTGTGAACTTGGTAAACATCTGTTGGGTGTTGGACTAACACGTTAAACTAAGTCCAGTTGGTTAAGTAGGTGTCCTTGATGATAGGGAAGAGTGGATGTAGGAGTTGGACTCCGAACCACTATAAAATCGTGTGTTCTTTACTGCTTTATGTTCTTACTTGCCATATGCATTCGATTAAGCAAAACACAACACATGAGCTTAAAAAATGCAAAAATCTGGAATCACACTGCCCTCACCCCTGTTTTATATGCATTACACGATTTTTCCGCATTTCATGGGTTTTTTACCGGGACCAACAACACCTTAGTCAACTGGTTGAAAACTGACTTCAGAATCAGATTGATAAAACTGGTTTTTCACACGGGTAAAACAAGCTTCCGCACCATTCGCTTAAACCGACAGATATCAAACCGACCGCCTCGTGCACTCAAGAAGATTGAACATCGCCTAAACCGATACACTCGCACTGACGGGTAATCTGCAGCTCACACCGATCCAAGACGAAAAGTTTTAGAAGTCTATTCACCCCTCCCCTCTAGACTTCCACCTCACAAAACCCGCTCGACCTACAAGTGGTATCGAGCAAAGGTTCTACGCACTAATCGCTTTGAGTATCATCGATTCTTGAGGAAGAATCTTTGTGGTCATTTGAACAGATCTTGAAAAACTGCTTTTAAAACTCATTCGCTTTCAAAATCACTCAGCATGGATAATACCTCTGGTATGTATCATGATTTGACTAAGTTTTCAATTAATGAGTATGCAGATTGGGCTATATATATGTGCAACCATCTAGGATCGATAAGCGACAGAATGATGGAAGTCATTGAACGAGGACCCATCATCATATACCACGACAACCCAGCAGTCGGAGGAGATCCAGATTTTTCCACGGGAAGTCTTGTGCGAAAAAGCCCAGCCTTGATGGATGCAGAGGAAAGAAAGTTGTATACTCTAGATACAATCGCCAGGCATATAATCATGAAGACGATGGATAAAGTCACCAAAGAGAAGATAAAGTATCTCAAAACCGCAAAAGCAATGTGGGATACTCTTGCTGAGATATGCGAAGGAAATGATTAGATCAAAGACAGCCGACTACAAGCCGAACTGGTGAAGTTCGAAAAGTTAAAGATGTTGCCCAACGAGACCATCAACGAGCTCGATGGGAGGATCACCATGTCGGTCAATAAGCTACGAGAACTTGGTAGAGAGATGTCAGACAAAGATATAAACTACAAGATCTTAAGATCTGTCACCAAGAAATGGGACATGAAAGTCACGGTAATCAAGGATTGCCAAGACATTTCAAAGATGAAGTCGAGTAGCTTGTTCCTAAGCCTTAAAGCTCACGAGTTCGACTTAATTGAAAGAGGACAAGCAGATGAAGACGAGACACCTGCTAAAGCCTCAACGTCTAAATCAGTTGCGTTTAAAGTAACTAGCAGTAGATCGAAGGCCACTGAACCTGTTGGAAACATAATAAGTCAAGCAGAACAGATCGCTCTGCTTACCAGGAAACTTGAAAGAACAAATACTCAGCTTGGTAAGTATCGGAGATTCTACAGTGACTATCAAAGAAACAGGAGGCCAACTGACAGATCACGAGAAAGAACCAGATCTGATGATCGAAGAGATCACAGAGAAGAAAAGAAAAGAGATGATCTGACAGATGAGAGAAGAGATAACATATCTGACAGAAGGAGCTCAGATTACTATCAGAAAGGAAAGTCACCTGACAGATCCTACAGCGAAGTGACTCACCTGGCAGAGGAAGTTCCGTAGATTGAGGATCATGCTTCAACTGCGAGAAACCAGGTCACTACAGCACCGACTGCCCTGACCTGACTCCCAGAGAAAGAGAAGAGAAACAGAACAAAAGAGAGCAACGCCTCAGAGATAGGAAAGCACTGGTCGTTGACACATCTGGAATTGATGATTCCTATCTGCCTTCTGAGGACTCTGGCTACTCTTCTGTAGAAGACTTCTGTCTGATAAGCAGTGCTGTTGACTTCCACAAGCATGAAGATCTGATATTCTTTTCAGATGACGGTGAAGTCTGGATGATGGCCAAGGAGGACCAATCTGAGGTAACCTCCAAACATTCTGCTTTTTCAATTTCCACACCTGCTATTATTAGCACACCTGTTGGAGAGATTGACTTGCAGCTCTACTCTGAGCAATTGCTTGATGATCTCTCTGATGTAGTAGACACTTATACTATAGTGGAAGCTGAAAATGACAAGCTAATGATCATAAATAATCAGCTTGTTAAAGAGAACACTCTCAGTAAAGCTACTGAATTGAAATCCGCTGAAACTGCTCAGAGGGTAACTGGGGAACTTAACGTTCTGAAAGTTTAATCTTCTGATCAGGAGAAGCAGATCAAAGATCAGCTAGAAATCAACAAACAGCAAGCTGATGATTTCAAAATCCTTCAAGCTAAATTTAATGAGCAATTCCGACTACATGAGAGTCTAAAATCTACTGAGGATAGTTTGCGCAAGAAAATAGAGATTTTCACGAAGTCATCTAAAACAGTTCAAGAAATTAACACCTATTTTCGAACGCTGACTAACAAGAAGGAAATTGGGTATGAGAACCCTTCTACATCCTCAAAAGCCCTGTTTGATTCACTTCAGAAGGGTGTAATCAAACGAGTCTCTGACAAAGATACACTAAATGCTAAACTTGTATCTAATAAGGGAAAAAGATCTGCTGAGCAAGTAAGGCAGATGCCTAATCAGATAGGGAACATAAATGGACCCCAACTGATGAAGCATCAGTCGAGGAATCAACAGAAGAACCCAGTTCTTCTGAAGAAACCTCAACCTTATCAGCAGATTAGGTATCAGAAGAGACAACCTGTAAGAAGGAAATCTAATCTGAGACCCAATCAAGGTCAGCTGCCTAATAAGCAAGCTATAGCTAAACTACAAAGACTACCTATGCCAAAAAGATATGAATCTTTTGATGGTAGCAGTCGTACCTACCCTTATAACCAGAGATCTAGGGCTACCGACCGAGCCACACCGATTAAAAGAAGACAAAATATAAAGAAAAATCCCAAGTCTTCTAAGTCACCCAAGGCTCACACGAATAATCATACTAATCGAAAAGCATATAAAGAGACGATGATTATGTTGATATGTATGGGAGACAAATCGCACCTTCTAATCTATCGATTTTCATAGAAGTGCTCGCTTTTGTGTGATCCCTAAATCCACCACTAACCCCCAGACCCAATTCCAAAGGGGTACCTAAAGCCCGATTTGATTGCAGTTTCGCGGACCCGCCAACAAAGGAGGTGCACAAGCAACTATCCGGGTACATCGATAGTGGATGCTCAAGGCACATGACCGAAGCAACATCTCCTTAGCTCTTACAGAGACAAGATGGCCCACGGTACTCTTTCGGTGATGATAACTTTGGTTTTACCAAAGGATTCAAACCTTAGAGAATGATGATGTACAAGTAACCGGAGTCTCAGATGTCGGCGGATTGAAGCACAATCTACTATCAAGATTACAATTTCAAGACAACGGATTCAACGCTGAGTTCTCGAGCGACAAGTGTAATGATAAGGAATCGAGCCACTCAACAAATTCTGCTAACTGGTTCAAGGAAAGGCACAATCTACATAGCAGATTGGAACAGTTGCCCAAACAATACATGCTTAATTGTTAAGAGTTCTAAAAGTAGCAGTTGGCTCTGGCACAAAAGAATGAGTCATCTGAACTTCAAGACTCTTAACAAGATCGTTAGGATGTCTTTGGTTGAGGGACTTCCGAATGAGATATTCTCCAAAGATCAGACATGTGCCGCATGTCAGATGGGAAAACAAGTTAAAGCCTCATTCAAGGGAATACCGGACCAAAGATTCAAGAGAGTATTGCAACCGCCCCATATGGATCTATTCGACCGCATACCAGCTTAGTCTCAAAGGACGAAATATACTCTAGTAATCGTGGTTTATTATTCAAAGTTTACTTGGGTTGTATTCTTATACAAGAAGAACGAGACAACGACAAAGATACCCGAGCTGCTCAAGAAGCTACAAAATGAGAAGGGTGTCAGCATAGTAAAAATCAGATCAGATAAAGGTACAGAGTTCCTGAATTTTTTATTATCGATTTTTGCACCGAAGTTTCAGATACAAAGATGAGACGTCAGCTGCAAGAACACCACAACAAAACGGAGTAGCAGAACGGAGAAACAGAACTCTCAAGGAAGTTGCTCGCTCTATGTTAGCTGAACATGCTACACCAAGCCATTTCTAAAAGCGTAAGAATCAACACAAAGATGCCATACTCGTAATCAGATGTTCTCTGACAAAGACTCACTTTAAAACACCTTATGAACTGTGGAAAGACAGAAAACCTCGTGTTTCATACTTCCATGTTTTTGGGTGCAAGTGTTTCATTCACAACAATGGGAAAAAGTCATTGAAGACTTTTGAGGCCAAGTCGATGAGGGTATATTCTTAGATATTCCTCATCCAAAGAAAGCCTTCGTGGTTTACAACAAACGAACCCTAGTTGTGGAAGAAACACCTCATGTGGTCTTTGATGAGACATCTTCCTAACAAGAGAGAGCCTCGTAACAAGCCTTACCGTAACAACCGCTACACCGACACGCAAAATGGATCACCTAAGCATCAAGGAGAAAGAACTCAACACATTACAAAGGCACATCCTTAACTTGATCTTTGCCGATTCAACAGTCACAAAGGTACGCATAACCGCCGAAGGAAGAAGTCGTTATATACCGAGATAAAGATCAACCGAACCATCTAGTTCGTGGGGAACTCCCCGGTTCCTATGAACGTATTTCAAAGACATGATGAATCCAACATCAGCTGAGACATGTTCTTATCAAGTGATCATATTTCCGCACCACTCCCAATCACTGGTAATGAACTATCAGATATGGATGATGTTCTTTAAATGTAGCACATCGTAACGTATGACCTGGATTACCACCATCCAACCGATCCGATTATTCGAGACCCATCCGATAGAGTCAAAACTAGACATCGACAGGAAAGTGCCATGTATCGTTGTTATCCGGCTTTGAAGGAACCAACTACGATGAGGAAGTTTCTACAAGACGCAAGTCGGATTCTAGCCATGTAGGAGGAGCCGAAATGAAGTTTGAGAGGAATCAAGTTTGGGAACCGTGGACAAACCAACTCATCAAGACGTAATTGACACGAAGTGGGTATTCAAGAACAAGAGAGATGAGAAAAATATCATAACCAGGAATAAGTCAAGACTTGTTGCTATGGGGTATTCACAATCAGAAGGAATTGATTATGATGAGACATTTGCACCAGTAGCTCGCCTAGAAGCCATTCGGCTATTTCTGGCATATGCTTCCCACAGAGGGTTCACTGTGTATCAGATGGATGTAAAGAATGCATTCTTAAATGGGGTACTAGCAGAGGAAGTTTATGTCGAACAACCTCCAGGCTTTAAAAAAGGCAACCAAGTGTACCGCTTAAGGAAAGCTCTTTACGGACTGAAACAAGCTCCTCGAGCTTGGTATGATACACTCTCTCGCCTCTTGATAGACAAATGGTTCACTAAAGGAATGGGGACGTAACCTTATTCGTAATAGAAGATGGAGAAGATATTCTCGATGGTTCAGATTTACGTGATTTACATCATCTTCGGATCTCCCAACAAGAAGTCGTGGAGAAGTTCAAAGAAGTTAATGCAAGGGAAGTTCGAGATGTCCATGGTGGGTCGATGAATTACTTTCGGGTTTACAAGTCAAGCGAGTACGTAAGGATATTCATCCGCTGTCGTGCAAAGTATACAAGGAATCCATCGCAAAGTTTGGAGTTCAACATTGCAAGGAAGCCGAATTCCCATGATGACCGGATTCAAGATGGATCCGTATGAAGATGGTCGAAATTTAATCGTATGAATATAGAGCTCGATTGATCACTACTATACCCGATCGCCAAATTCTACCAAAACATTACTTTTTGGCAAGAGGTGTATGTGCGATTTCAAGCAAATCCAATGCAAAGCCACCAAGAAGCAAAAAGCGGATTCTCAAGTATCTCAAGGGGATCAAACCTTGGTTTAATTTACCCATCGATGACAATCTAGAGCTTAGTGGGTATTCGGATTCAGACATGAGAGGTTGCGAATCGACAGAAAAAGTCAACCTCGTGTTCATGTCGGCCGAAATAAACCGATCTCATGGTTTTCGGAAGCAAACATCATTCCATGACATCTACTACCGGGGTAATATATGGTCGCAGAAGTTCGTTGTTCCCAACCGCCCGCTAAGTCTGCGGTGAGGATTACAACATTGTAGCTAAGAACGCATCTATATTCTCGCGATGTAATAATGCTATTGCAATCACTCGTAATCCTCGTTTCTACATACAAGATGCAAGCATGTGGATGTCAGACACCATTTTATCATAGATCACGTTGAAAAGAAGAATATCAGGATGGAAAAGATCCATACTGACAAGCAGAAAGCTGATATCTTAACCAAGCCGCTAGCTGAGATCAGATTCAGAGATTTATGCAACGAAGCTAGGGCTTCGGATCTTGGAGAAAATGCACCAGTTATGGCTGAAGGATTGATCTCCAGAACCAGTTGATTAAAAGACTAACCAGGTTAAGTGGAATCAGTTGAGTTAGGAATCTCAACTGATCAGACAACCAGACGAGGAGCCGATCTGAAGTTCAGATAAGGAACAGATCAGAAAGTCAGATAAGTAGCCGATCTAAAGTTCAGACAAAGGGCAGATCAGTTCAAGACATATCTGATTAAGGGGGAACTGATCAGATTGGAAGATTACTTTATAAGTCGATTAAAGCCGCAGTCAACAAGCAAATCAAGAGTAAAGCTACAGATCGCATAAGTCAACACAACAATGGAATAACAGAGTTTTTTCATTGATAAAGACCCGGAGGTCAGATTTACAAGTTACAAGTGATATCACAAGCTACAAATGCTACAACTATCTTCAAGTGGTATTACAAGTACAAGAAGACCCGGAGGTCAAAGCATAAACCATCAGCCCTAAGATAACCCTAGGCAGGGAAGGAGAGAGAGAGATTTTAAGAGCTGATGCTCTCAGACTCTCCGACCCAGGGGGCAGCAGAGAAGCTTCTAGAATCCTGAAAGCCGCTCTTAGAATCTTGGAGGAGAAGTTTAGAGCGAGCCTTGAAGGATCTTTTAAGCTAGAGCCCTTAGACCTAAAAAATCAATGGACTCTCTAGTCATTAAAATGGGACACAGTGCCACAGGTTTGGTCACAAAGACCATATGGCCATGAGTGTCTCATGCAAATATTGAGTTTGATACACTATTTTGTATATCAAACCCATGTTTTGTTTCAGACTAAGTATGTTGATGTTAATTTCGTCATCTCAATAGGCGCACAAGGTACATACGGTTAGGAGAAGTGCCTTCTCATTTGCCTTAGCAGACCCGCCTCCACGGTGGTAAAGAAGCTTAGCATTGATCGTATGTGAAATCTTAGATGACGACGTAAAGCAAAGGTGAAGGAACACACAGGTTGATTTGAGAAGTTTAATTCATTGGAAAAGGGCTAAAGGTTCCCACAGGAAGTTTCACCGGAAATAAGGAACTCAT
This sequence comes from Stenogyne calaminthoides, assembly GCA_037126765.1. Taxonomy (NCBI): domain Eukaryota; kingdom Viridiplantae; phylum Streptophyta; class Magnoliopsida; order Lamiales; family Lamiaceae; genus Stenogyne; species Stenogyne calaminthoides. The sequence goes on from JBBCBC010000028.1 coordinate 8,405,461, forward strand.
CGGAAAAGCATGAAGGATATGCTAAAAAAGATGAAATGGTTTATGATTGTGTTGTTCGCCTAACACCCCAGGCTATTTATAGAAGGAAATTAGGGGTATAAATGCAAATTTTATCTTCTCAGAAGATCTTAAGAGAAATTTGCATCGACAAGGTGTTAGGGACACGCGACTAATGGTTGGATGAGTTAACGGTGTGATTAAATCACAGCGTATCTATGCCATTATTACGGAATGTCAAATCGTGCCGATTTGGGAATCGAGGCGACTTTTGGACTCCCCGAAGTAAAAGTTTTGGCGGGAGTTGACTTCAGTAAATGCGGGTTGTTTAGAAGATGTTTAAGACTAAAGGATGAAGTGTATCAGAAAAGAGGATCAGATAAGTGGCGAAGTGTTTCAACCAAGAATCTGATCAGATAAGTGAGATATTGTTGAGAAATGCATGAGGCAACCATCAGATAAGTCAACAAAGTACCAGATCAGATCATCGTGGTAACTGATTGATTACAATATCAATCAGTCAGATACACTCTCTTATTTATCTCTTTCTGAATATCTTTACATGCGTTATTTGATTAAATGATTTATTTTACACTGTTCATGACGCATTCCCTGCAAAGCTTTTACTGCGGACTTGGGAAAATGTTTTCAAAATGTTTTATTGCGATTTTTTGAGTCCAGAAAACGAGAAGACTACTTTTCTCAACCGTGCGATCAAAATATTTTTTTGGCCGACTAATCTCAGCCATCGATTTCAAAACACGGATACTTGAGTACTTTGGAAAGTTGTGCAAGAAGGTTTTCCCTCGTATTCTATAAAATCCAAATCTTTCTCAGAAAACCGCTTTCCACTACTTCGTCTTCTCAAAGCTCTTAAGAGATTTTTTTTTTTTTTTTCAAAATCTTCAGAGAATTACCTTCGAAATTATTTGATTCTACTCTTCCGATTTCAAAATCCTTTGAATCAATTACTGGTAATTTCCTGTTTTAATTAATTGCATGATCTCAATTTCTCTATGGTACCTAGGTTTTCAAGTTCTGATTTTGAAATTTTTATTTGATCTAAACGCTTACTTGCTAAATTGATGCTGAAATTGCTAGTTTGACTGAATTTATTGAAATATATTACTCAAACTAAACATCAATTTGCATATCGTACAGAAATGGCACACCTTGTTTCACGACCGGGCCAAGGGAAAAAGTACTGCAATTTTGCATCGATGAAGAAAGACATCATTGATGAAAAGTACGTAGTCTTCACCATCACCTCAGATCCGGAATCGCTGCAAATTCTGGAGTGCTTACGAGCGTGTGGACTGGAACGATATTGCTCTACTCATCAGAACATTGTTCACACCCATGAAGCCCTGGAGTTTCTCTACAATCTGCAGAGGGATGAAGACAATGATGATGACCTGATTTCTTCCGTTGGCGGAATGAAAGTTTGAGTGACGAATGATGATCTACAAAGGATATTCGGCCTAACTCGAGGAAGCATCAATCCAGAGACCTACACAACTGCTGTAGGAGAAAAGGAGTTTCTTGAAGCCGAGCTGTTGAGACCAGTAAACAAGGAGAACACGACGAACGTCAAAGCCTCCTATCTGAAGAGAAAGTATCGCCTTCTTCTTGAAATTGTTCAGAAGGTGATCATGTGCTCAACTTACAGCCTTGATGCGGTCACTTCATAGGCTTCAGATATTGATTGGTTGGGTATGGTCAAAGCAAGACTGAGAAAAGACTCCTGGAAGTTCGAGCTAACCCAGAGCAATGAAGTGTGCTTATCTTCGAAGTGCTCATTCATACACAAAATCTCTATCATTCTGTCAGATAAGCTGCCACAGAATTATTAATGGAACGAGAATGGAGCGAAGATTTACCAAGCAAAGCACAAGGCCATATTGGGCAAATATGAGTCCCTACCAGGACAAGCTGATGAGGATCTGACTCCTTATGTGCCCAAACCCAAGGGAGAAAAGAAAGGAAAATACAAGGCAACCGTGATCGTCCCGGGTGCGTGAAAAGGACGCTCAAGAGAAGAGGATGAAGAGGAAGGATCCGCCAAGAAACCAGATGCTTTCAATGAAACGCCGAAGAGAGTCTCATCTCCTCCGAAAATCGCTCCAAGTTCTGGCCCAAAGAAAGCCGCCAGAATAGAGGATCTGATGCAAGTACGATCAGACGAAGAGGTAGCAGTCCGCTCTGAGCCAACTATCAGAGAAGTAAGGGAAGAGCAGATGACCGAAGCAAAAGGAGAGAAATCTGTCAGAGGGACAGAAGTGGAGCAACCTGAGGAAGAATCACCATCTGATTCTCTGCCTCTCACCTTCCAGAGAGCAAGATCGCCAACGCCCACTTCCAAATCACCATCACCCTCTTCTCAGAAATCATCAACGCCACCATCTCCCCACAAAACCTTCTCACCCTCACCCTCACCTATCAGAACAACATCTCCCACACCACCAATCAATGAACCCGTTCAGGAAACTGAACACCCTCAACACGCTGAAAACCAACCTGAACTACAAACATCTCAATCCCCGATCCAAATTTTAACAACCTCGAGAGAGAACCGATAAGCATGTGTCCATCTCTCATAATCCCTTCAACACCAGAACAGTGCTTGCTTCACCTGCTCCAGAGAGCCCCATCATAAGAATAATGAAGCAACAGATCAAAGAGTATCTCGCCGGATCTGCGGCCCTAAATTGATCAACATCCCGCATCCAAAGAATGATAGAAGAAATAGTGTTCGAGGGATATCGATCAAGAGCATTGAAGAATTTATGATTCTAATGACAACTCTGGGATCAAATTTCTTTGTAGACTTGGAGTTGAAATGTCTACACAATGCTGGGATTGAAAGTGTTGTTGAATTGGCATCTGACGATGATATCAGATGGTTGATTCACGAAAGGTTCTAGATTGCCGATAACAGGAGGAAAACCGCTCAACCTCCTACAGATCATGAGGGAGCTGCCGATGAACCAAGAATGGGTGCTGCAGATGAGACCCGACTTGGCAAGGCTTCAACATCTGAACAGACTGCTAAGATGAGCTCTGATACCCTAGATCATCACTCTCAGAAGATTCAGGATGGGATCCAGGCTGCATTTGAAGACAAATTCGCAGCGCTCACAGTAGATCTGATGAAGCGATTTGAAGATGAGCAAGCAAAACTAGTTGACAAGGAACGAAGTCACACAGTTGGGATGCACAATGCCATTCTTGCTGAAGTAATGCAACTAGTATATCCTCTTGCTGAGAAGCTCAAACTCCAGTCTGAAAAACTCTCACTTCAGACAGAGATGCTCAATCAGACACAGGTACTTTTTGGAGAGTGTCTGGGCATCCTTGGACAAAACCTACAACCACTTGGATATGGGTTGGAAATATTTTCTAGCTTCTACAGAACAAGCAAGACAGGAAACCAAAACTGCTCTCAGACGCTTCTACACGCCTGCATCTTCTGCCACCGTCCAGATCACTCCTCTTGTTGTTGAGGAACTCAGAGAGGAGATCTCACTAGCAATTAACAAAACAATCAAGAAGATGTCCAACCTCTTTGATGCAACCAAAAAGGTGGAAGGAAAAGAGTCTGGAAAAGAGTCTGAAGGAAAAGAGTCTGGAAAAGAGTCTGAAGGAAAAGAGAATACAGAAAAACAGACTCAAGAAAAAGAGAACAAAGAAAAACAGACTCAGACACAGTTGGTAAAATTTACATCTCTACCAAAAACCACTGTATCTGACTTGCCAGCCACTCCATATACCGATCTCGTTGCTGAAATGAAAGAAACTGTGGAGCAACACAAAGAAAGAGATCGCCGAAAGGTAAAAGTGCTCTTTTCGAGGTAACCCGCCAGAGTCGACAAGATTGAAGACTTTTTTCTTCGCTCGGCCCGTAAAAAGAATGGAAACTGATGATCAGGCCAAGAGCCTTGAACTCGCTAAGAAAATAGCTGAAGAAGACGAACAAGATGAACCTGAGCAAACTCTGAGGAGGAAGAAAGGCAAAGGCAAGATGATGAAAGCAAATGCGAAGATCGTGAGACAAGGCCACCGTTTCTCCACCAAAGCTGGATGACTCTCGAACAAGTTCAAGAGCGCATAAGACTAAGAATAAGAGAGGCCGCAAATCAAGAAGCGGTTAGCAGAGGCTAAGGGATCAACATCGCTACATCCGAAGGAAAAGGAAGAACGGTCGGGCAGCAGAGGAGATTGCTTGGGAGAAGAATGCCCTTTCGACACTGCTAAAAAGGCATCCTCACAGATTTACAAGATCTGCTACGTAATGGGACCAGATCGAGGAGGAGAATGGTTATGTGACGCCTACATCCTCGAGAAGATTCAAATTCATCAAGATCGATCCGAAAATGATGATGAATTCGAACCAAGGAGAAACAAAGTATCCGCACTTCTACCGCATGGATGAATGAAGGCAAGATCATGTCACTAATACCGTAAGCTCCACCCTTTGAACTACTCCTTCCACATTTAAGGCCCGCACAACAAGCTAGATCCCGTTAAATTCAAGAGCATCTACTATAGACTTGCCGTCAAAAAGGAGGAATCCATAGAAAAGAAGAGCTGGACAAGCTAATGCAAAGGATGTACAGGATGTTTGGCATCCCCAAAGAACTGCAAATGTTCAAGTACACCTGAAGAAAACAACTTGAAATCAGATGATAGGTACGCTTTTCACATATTCTACAACGCACACACCTATCTGAATAAAATTCTTCATCTCACTGATTCTAAGACAACATCTCATTGTCTTCTGAGGTATGTACCACTTGCATTATCTACATTTTCATTCATGGTATCTGTTTTTCTGATTAAGTGTGATTAAGGGCTTGGGTTCCATCAAAAAGGGGGAAATTGTTGGGAAATCTGTAATTTAGTTTTGATGGAAGTTCCAAAACAGGTTGTAATAGGACCAGTTAGACCTGTTAGCTCACTGATGACTTAGAATCAGAATAAGATGACCAGCTGAAATGTATAGATAGCTGATGTAAAAGATAGGTCACTTCGATCAGTTTGATATCTGTCAGTTTAACTGATAGTGCGGAAGCTTGTAAATACCCATGTGAGAAAATAGTTTTATCAAATCAGATTCTCAAGTCAGTTTTCAATCGGATGACTAAGGTGTCAACCTGATCAGATCAGTTGCTTGGTGCAGACTGATGTTAACTTAGAATATGTATGCAATTTTAAGCTCAGTTGTGTGAATAGTGTAAAGCAATAAAGAGCAAGTAAATGCACACAAGATTTTATAGTGGTTCAGACGAAACCCGTCTTACGTCCACTCTTCTCTTAACACAGGGGCAACTTAACTGACTTAACCAACTTAACCGACTTAACCGACTGGACTTAGTTTAATGTGTTAGTCCAACACTCAACAGATGTTTATCGAGTTCACACTCAACCGATCCCAGAAATCAGAAACTAGAATCCCTAGTCTGAAATCTTGCGGTAACAAACTTAACCTAACTTTGAGTTTGGGTAAAGATTTGTTGTGGTTCCAACTGGAAATCTATCCTAGTGTTTAGGTAGCCAAATGCTAGAGGATAAGATTTCTAAGCTAAGAACAATGGGAAGAACACTTAAGAATAATCTTCAAAAAGGTGTTCTTCGAGCGGAAATTCTGCTAGCTTTTGCTTCTTGATAATTTGCTTTAAATGTTGTTGTTCCACTTTGCTAAATTGTCCTTGTTGGTATATATCTTCATTTGACGAGCAATCCAATTTTATAGACCACGAAATCAAAGAGCCGTTGGAGAGCAATTTGAATTTCGGGCTATATTAGGTAGGTTGTAGGATATGATGTGACGTGCTCCAAATATCGGCGTGGTCGTAGGCCTGATTAGCGCCGTTTATGTATGCACCGTCGAATCCCGTATTATCAGCTCTTTTTGTGCACGTGTTGCTTTCTCTTTGGCTTTGCGAGGCGGCACTTCAGTATTTGTCCATTTGACGATTGATATTCCTTTTGTAGAATATTCGTCTTGTCTGGTGTACCATTTTGGTTGACGCCAGGTGTGAGATGACTTGATCAGATAACTGATCAGTCTACCTTGTAGAGTCTTCTGATGCAGATTGTCTTAGCACAATTTACAGACTCGGCTGATGTAGGTCTGTTGGTCCCGGTGCAAATGAGTCTTACACGTGTATGGGGGGGAATACACGTGTTCAGTGTTTTTAAAACTTTTCTTTTACTGAGGTCAGCTTGGGTCAGGTTGTCCTGATGATTTGGTCCTGAGAAGCACAAATCGCTCTGAGTCAAAGTCTATCTGAGATAGTGATCCTGAGCTACTTTCAGATACCTCAGATAATCCCAACTGAGTCCTGAGTTTTCAGAGATCCTGAGTTGTTTGGATCAGATAACTAACTTACTGAACCCTCAGAAGAGTAAGTTCAGTTTGGTAACTATCTGTTCTAGCTACTCAGATGTGCGGAATGGTTGGCCCTTAGTTTAAACTCGTTTTAAGCTTTTACTGAAAACCTTCCTTTAATGGAATAGTGATTAGGCTGTGATTCATATATATGCAACTTTCAGTGGATTGATTCCAACTGAAATATCAGTGAAAATATGCTTTCAAAACAAGGTAATGCAACAGATAAAACAAGCAAAACAGAAAGCAAAGAACACAGCAAATTATAGTGGTTTATAGACTCAAGCTCCTACATCCACACTCCCTGATCTCTTCAGAGAAATTCACTAATCACTTCCTAAGGCTTTCTGACTACCTCTGTAGTTTACTAACCTTTCTAAATTTGAGCTTTCTGACTATCTCTGTAGCTTACTAACTCAAAAACTCACACAAGCTTTCTGCTCATCCAAGATAGATTACTCACTTCTTCTCTAGAGAGCTTTCGACTACCTCAATGTAGTTTACTAACTCTTTACAACTCCAATCTCACCAACAATCACACTCAAACTACCTTTACAAAGGTTTTGGGGTTTCTTGGTTGGTTTCAACTAGGATGAGATATTCTTTACAATAAAGAACAATGCAAAGGCTAGGATATCTCGACTAAGCTTTGGATATATCTTATCAAGCTAGGCTTAGTGGAATGAGCTCTCTTCGATTTAAAGCACTTGGGAAATTTTTGGGTTTTCGAGTGCTTCAACTTGCAATAATAAGTTTGAGCTCCTGAGTTGCTTACAAATTTCCCGTAACCTTACAATGTACAAGGTCACAAGTATTTATAGGTATACACCAAGGTCACTCTTGAAAAACTATCCGTTAGAGAGATAGCTCCGTGAGTTTCCTCTTAGGGTGTGTGAGAAACGGCTATATTTAGGGTTTGACACTCCCTAACACGTTTTAGGCAATAGTCTTTCATGTAGCCGGTCTTCACTTTTTTGCACCGAACTTAGTACTTCGACATCTTTTTCAAAGGACTCATCATTTGTCGATTGTCGATGGGTACGATGTTGTCTTCCTCTTTTTGACTTTTGTCTCCAGTTAAAGGTAGATAACTCAACGACTCTTTTGGTTACAATCTCTGAGTGATATAACCTTAACAACACTTTGTCTTAGTTCCTTTTTTTCTGCATTTGAATGTCTTGGCAAATATCTATTTTCTAAGGAATCACGATCTTCTCAGTATTGCATCCTTTAGATAGATATTTTCAAAGCCTCGAACATTCGTTTTATATCGAAAGCATTCAAGAAATTAATCGAGTCTTCGAATTATTGTGCCTTCAATATTCTTGATCTTCAGTTCTTGGTCTTACATGTCTTGAGTCTTCGAAGTCTTGAGGTCTTCGAGTCTTGACGTCTTCGAGTCTTGGCGTCTTCCGAGTCTTCACAGATATATTGGATATATCTTGAGTGTTCATCTTTGAGTCTTGATTCCTCGGTTTCATATCGAGTCTTGATATCTCGATTTCACATCGAGTCTTCATATCTCGATTTCACATCGAAGTCTTGATATCTCGATTTCTGCGAAGTCTTGATATCTCGATTTCTGCGAAGTCTTGATTTCTTTGTTTCATATCGAAACTTGAAACTTCAGCCACATTGAAACTTTGTTTCTTCAAACTTACTGAGTTCTTTAGAATCTTCAGATCCTAACCTGATCTATATCTGCTGACTATACATTTTGCAGATATCATCCTGAATACTCTAAAACTGAATCCTGACTCAACTATCAAGATTATCCTGAACATGTCATACTCAGGGGTTTTGGGATCGAATCAAAATCATATCTTATTAAATTCATCTCCCAACAATTTCCCCCTTTTTGATGATGCCAAAACCTATCTTGTTACAAAAAATACTTAACCTATATTCAGGTTTCAGTTTATCCTATTACAAGATTGGTTTTATCTCCCAACAATTTTCTAAACAGAGAATCTCCCAACAATTTCTTCAGTAATGAATCTCTCAAAGGATTCATCACCAAATACTTAATTTCTCAACAATTAATCTCAGAGACAATCATTCAGGCATATCAAACTTAAAAGACATGTAAATAAGATAATGAGATATTATCTTTTGAGCATAAATGATAAGTTTTCATTGATGATAGGTAGAAGCTATTAGTTACAATGAATCTTATCCGAAAAAAATCAAAAAGACAAAAAAAAAGATAAAGGATTACATGAATCTTCTGAGTCTTCATCTTCTGAGTCTTCATTTGCTCTTCAGTTCAGCTCTTCAGTTCTGACCTTCCACTTCATCAGCAGGGACTTCAAGGTTGAACATTCCGTAATATCTTCTTTTCAAATAAGATCTCTTTAATGATATCGATTGTTCCTGTCGGACCCTAACCGAATGGGCGTCTTGAGTGATTTCTTGAGAAATGGCTTTCTCATTTACACGACCATTCTCCACTGGGAGGAGGGTACACGTATGGGACCAGGGGGTTATCTCACCTTTCCTTCATCCGCAAGATTTATCCAGCCTTGAAGATATTTAGGATAGAAGGTGAGGAGATAGTCGATGAAAGCCTCATTGGGATCTGAGCTCTCCCCTCTCCATTCTCTGAGCACATCATAGTAGAACCAGAAGGTTATCTTGATTTCTTCCCATGCATCGTTGAGCTGGACTGGCATTCATTTGTCAACATGCGGCCATTTTTGTGCTTTTGTGTTCCCTCTCCTCTTGCTTGCGAACTTTTTGAACCCACGCCTTCTTTTCTGCTCTTCTTCTACCTTCTTTCTGATCACTGGTACACCATAAATAGAAGCAGCAGTTTTCTTTGCTTGTTCAATCTGGATTGTTTTCAGAGCACTTCTGGTATTGAAGACCTTCTTCTTTGGCTCAACCTCAGATTCTTCAATATCCAGCAACACTTTTCTCTGAATTGGCTTAGAAGCCTTTGCTCTTTTGCCCTCAGTCTCTTCCATCGCCATAGCCTTTCTCTTGATGGGCATTTCAGCACCAGCTAGGCTTGTACCAATTCTTCCTCTACCACTCAGTTTCTCTATAGCAACTTCCTGCATTGTTTCCTCTGAAACCTGAGTGTAGACTGGCTTCTCCACCTTCTTGAACTTTAGCTTCTCAGTGGCCTCTATCTCCTTCATGGCTTCGGCAATGATCTTCTTTTCAGCATCCTTGACAACCTTGCCCTTCAGAGTATGTTCCAATATGGCAGAAGCCTGGAGAGTACTGTGTCCATATGGTATTGTTCTTTACTGACACTCCGCACCTCCCCTGCCATCTGATTTTGCTCCTCCTCGAGCCTTCTGAGGTGGTTCTTCGCCACAGAGAATTCTTCAGACAAATGAGCAAAATGGTTTGAGAGAGCTTCCTTGAACATGTCTGTCATCTTGGCCATGAGCATTGAGCTCATTTCCTCAACAGCGTTCTTCACCAGCATCTCATTCTTCTCTACCAACTTTGCTTCTAGAATTTGAGTCTGCTCCTGATGCTTCTGCTTCAACTCTGCATTAAGCTCAGCCTTGACCCCCTCCATCTTCTCTTCTAACTTTCCTTCCATGGAGGTCAGCTTGTCTGTCAGAGTATCCTGAAGTTGCACCAGTTCTGAAGAAGAACTCAAGCTATCGATCTTCTGAGTTTGGTTGGCCAATGCCTCCTCGATCTGAGCAACTTTGGTCAGGATCGGATCAACCTTCTCCAGCTTCACCATCAGCGGGGTGAGATCAATCTCAGGAGCATATCTGATGTGCTGTGCCTCCTGAGTTGGCTGTTCATCCTGAGTCTCAGTCTGAACCAGAGCTTCAGTTTGAACTGGGGCTTCAGACTCAGTCTGAGTCTGGGATTCACCCTGAGCTTAGGTGTCCACCTGAGCCTCAGTCTGCATATCAGACATTACAGATTTAAAGATAGGAACTTCAGTAATCCTGGCATAATTATTAATAGTGCCAAAAGTTACCTGAAGGCTAACTTCAGTCTGAGGATGTTCGACAGCAGCCTGATCAGCATCAGTTGAGTCTTTCTCCTTCTGAGATTGACTCTCATCATCCCCTTGTTGGTCCCCATCCTGAGATTTGTCTTTGGAGCTCGGGGCACCAACTTCAGCAATCCTCTCAGCAACCTTCCTCTTCATAAGCTCATCAAAGTCTGAGATTTTCATCCTGAGCTTGGTTTTCCTGAACCCTGAGAATTCAGTGAGAAAAGCTGTATCCTCGTTCCACCAGTCTTCGCCTCTAAATGAAGCAATGTTGAGCATCTCCGGAAGAGTCTGGTTGAGGATGTAGATTGTTGACCTCAATCTGAAGAAGATGTCTTGGAGGTCAGGGAATGAGCTAAGCTCAGGGTAGCGGTCAAGAATGAACCATTCCCCCTTGCTTCGCCATTCGGTCTCTTCAGTTTCACCTTTCTTGAGCATCGGGCTCTCAGGTTCAGTTGGAAAGTCTGCTGAAAGATCGACTAACAGCTCATTCAGGAGCTCATCAAAGTTCATCGGCTCCTGAGGCTCAGCAAACTTTGAGGTTTGGGCAGGCAGCTCCTCAGTCTGAATCTGACTTGGTTCTGAGGTCTGAGCTAGTGCCTCCTCAGTGGGAATTTCAGTTTGCTCTGAGAACTGAGCGGGCATTTCCTCAGAGGGAATCTGAACATTCTCTGAGCAGTTTGGCTCTCAGGCTGAATCTCCTCAGTCTCACTTTCTTCATCCTTATCAGTGAGAACCACCATTCTTTTGCGCTTTGGAGCAAGGGTCTTTTGCTTCTTCAATTTCTCACCCTACTCCTTCTTGGCATCCAACAAAACCTTCCCCCTGGTTTGTTGGCTTTCTTCAGCAGCAGCCGCAACTGGTGATTCCACCTCTTTCTCTTTCTTCCCTTTGATCGTCCTCCTTGCAGCAATGGGCTTGAACATTACTTTGGACTTAGGGAATGGAGTAGAGTTGGAAAAGATATCCTCCTCCTCTCGACACATTTCCAAAATTTTGGTGGCATGGAGGATCCTGCCTTTGATCGATATTACCCCATCCTCCCTTTTTATGACCTTGGCTTGCTCACTCACCACCTTGATCGATATTTCACCCAAATGAACTCCTTGGTGGGTGAGTCCTCAATTTCCGCCATCGACGGAGTTTGGAAGTCTTTGATCCGCTCAAAGCTTCCAGATCGACTCATGATGCACTTTCCAACAATATCCATCAACACTCAGACTTGACTTTTAGATGCCGCTTATGCAGAGCTGCCTCAAACTTAACAGGATTCTCAGTAATTCCATCAAGATACTCTTACTGCCATCCCAACATATACAATGAGGGATCATCTCCCCTATCGCACAACTCAAAAACATCGTTCAAATGCTTAGGGACAATATAAAGCTCTCGAACAAAATCCACATACTTCATTGATTGTTCAAGATGCGAAACAGAAATCTTGGACTCAATACAATCATCCTCATCTATTTCCATATTTGAAACGAACTCTATTACCTCGCGAGTATACTCCGCCTCCGGTCGATTCACGACTAGATTCGTCAATTTCGCCAACCGAATCAAGTGGAGCACCTCTTCTTCGTTGCTTGGCATTTGAAGTACTCTCCAAAGAAACCACGACTCATACCATGGCTTATTTGTCTCAAACCCAATCTTTTCGAATATGGTAGGAGCCATTTGAGATTTGAAGAATTAGGGTTTGGGCGATGAAGCTTTTTTCCGGGTAAAGGGAATTTTATTTGCAGAGGTTTTTGGGAACGAAGGGTTTCAATAAAATTGCCTTGAATGGCATCTCAAAGAATATATAGTTCGAGATCGTGGGAAGTCGTATCGGTTTGGTGAAAAACAACGGTTAAGATTAATCCACGATTAATCGGGTATGCGAAAGGTCGATCTCCTAAAAAGTAAACCGCCATTTTATCCTCATTGGTGATTAAAAGTAACAGAGCATTTAATGACTGTTGACCTTCTTAGGAATTTCAAAGATCCCGCCAAAAACATTCCTCAGGTGTTTTGTATTTATTGCAAATGATTACTGAGTTTCACTTAAGCAATAAATGAGTCGCATGAGTCATTACTTCTTCAGACTAATTTCCCTCTATCAGTCTTACTAAGTATTGACCTTGATAAAATGTCGATGTAATCTTGAAAATCTTGAATGGGTTCAAGATGTTCTCTTTCTTGACCTTCAAGAACTCGAGTTTCCCCGAGACTCGATTCAAGATATTTCAATTTTATCCGAGTTTCTCGGTAGAGAATTCGAGAAAACTTCATGCATCCGAAAACCTTCAACTTTTTGATTTACTCTATACACCGGATCCAACATCCCTAATTCAACCGATAGTTCCCGAAATCTTGATTCAAATGCAAAGGTTTAGTCAAGATATCGGCTCTCTATTATCGAGATGAATTTTCTCCATCCTGATGTCCTTTTTCTTGACATGATCTCTGATGAAGTGATGTCTGATATCCACATGCTTGTATCTAGTGTGCAATACCGGATTTTGTGAAATAGCAATGACACTATTATTGTCACAAAATATTGGTACTTCATTGGCTACAACTTTATAATCCCTTAATTGTTGTTTGAGCCAAAGAATCGAAGCACAACACTTCCTAAGAGCCCATGTATTCACCTTCAAGAGTACCTTGATTGCTCTCGAGGTCCTTTCTTTGAAAACCAAGATATCACTTACTTCCAAGAAATTGAGAAGTTCCCAGAGTGGACTTCCCGCAATCCTACAACCTCCATAATCGACATCTCGAGTAACCCGCTTAATTCGAGGTTATCATCACCGGATACCATAATCCTCTATTCATCGTGCCCTTAAGATACTTCAAGATCTTTTTTTGCGACCTCCATGTGACTAGCCTTAGGATTAGCTTGGTATCTTGCACATATCCCAACAAAGAAATGTTATATCCTACCTACTTGTCAGGAGAGATAGAGCAATGATCCAATGATTCCTCTATAATCGGATGACTTTCTTGATTTTGCCTTTAGAATCGAGATCCATCTTGTAGTTAGTATTCATAGGAATTCTAACTACATTGCAATTCTCAGACACCATACTTGGCAATCGATCCCCGGTGTACTTTTTGCACGGTTGATGAAGATTCCTTCCTTTGATTGTTTCACTTGAAGACCTAGAAAGAAATTCATCTCTCTCATCATTGGCATCTCAAACTTGCCTTTCATCGGTGTTGAAACTTTTCACACAAATGATGGTTTGAGATCCAAAAATGATGTCATCAACATATATCCCGAACCAAAGAAGATATCTTCCCCATCTTCTATCCTGAACAGAGTTCTATCAACAGTTCTTTTGACAAAACCATGGTCAAGAAGAAACCGAAAAGAGTATTATACCATGCTCGGGTGCTTGCTTAAGACCATACAAGGCTTTTTCGATCCTCAGAAACTTGGTCATTCTCATGCGAAACCGGGGAGGTTGTTCTACATAAACCTCTTCTTTAAGCACACCGATCGAAATGCACTTTTCACATCCATTTGATAGATCGAACTTCATGTGGGCAAAGATATATGCAAGAAACATTCGATGGCTTCTAGTCTTGCAACTGGTGCAAAGGTTTCATCATAATCCAAGCCTTCTTCTTGGGAATAACCTTGTGCAACTAGCCTTGCCTTGTTTCTTACAATGTTGTTGTTTTCATCTCTTTTATTCTTAAATACCCACTTGGTTCCAATGACATTGTGCCTTTTCAGTCATCTACTAGCTCCCATACTTCATTCCTTGAGAATTGATTCACTCATCTTGCATAGCAGTAATCCAATGAGAATCTTGTAGAGCTTCACCAATCTCAGTAGGCTCTTTCTCTGATAGGAAGCAGCAGAATAGTGCACTCTCACCATGGAACCTTCTTGTTTTGACACCTTCAGTTAGATCACCCACAATCTGACTTGTAGGATGACTATCTAACCATCTTCTTCTAGATGTCCCCCCTTCAATAGTATCCTCAACATTTAAAATGTTAGGTTCAGTTAATTCAATAAACTCAGGGAACAACAGAAAAGGAGAAAGGGAATCATCTTCCTCAGGGGAAATTCTATTCAGAACATTGTCAGAGACATTTGTTACCCTTTGGTTGATAGATTCAGAATTTGCCTCACCATTGTGACCACATCTTCATTGGCATCACATACCCGAAGTCCAACTCGGGTGTCTGCTCGTTATTGGTCGACTTTTCAAGTGTTGGTTTTCCTTTAGTGTAGACTTTCCATCCTGAGTCTCACCATCCTGAGTTCCATCTTGAACTTCTTTATCTGAGTCTGAGTCACTCCAATCATAGATGGTGGTTGACTTCTTCTTTTCAGGTTCAGTGGATGTTTTGTCATTTCTTTTCAGGCTTAATCTGGTGATTCTCTTGGTGGTTCTTCACGATCATGTTCTTGTTTCTTCCGAACACAAGTAGATTCATCAAAACCAACATGAGGTGTTTCCTCCACAATAAGAGTCCTACGGTTTGTAAACTCGAAAGCTTTTTATGACTTGAGAATATCCTAAGAATATTCCTTCATCGCCTTTACTATCAAATGTTTTCAACCGATCTTTACCATTATTGTGTATGAAACACTTGCAACCAAACACACGAAAAAAAAGAAAACAAGAGGCTTCCTTTCGCTCCAAAGCTCATAGGGTGTTTTGCCTTGACTCTTGGTCAAGATGGATCTGTTTCAGTGAATAGCATGCAAAGGTGTGATGTTCAAATTTCAAAATCTTTTTTAGGAATATCGGCTTCATATCATTGTCCTTGCACTTCTTTTCGAGTCCTGTTCCTTCTTTCAAAGAACACCATTTTGTTGAGGGGTCCTTGCAGCTGATGTTTCATGAGAAATTCCATTTGCTGCACAATAATCAGATATAATATGGTTTATAAATTCAGTTCCCTTGTTAGATCTGATTTTGACCACACTCAGATTTTTCTCAATACTGAGCCTTTTCAATGAATTCAGCACTTTTAATCGAAGTCTCTTTCTTCGAAAAAGAATATGACCCAAGTATATCTTGAGTAGTCATCAACTACTACTAGTGTGTATTTCCTGCCATTAGTGCTCACTGGTGTTATTGGACCAAAAAGATCCATATGCAACAACTGAAGTATTCTTTCAGTAGAAACATCTACTTTGCTTTTAAATGATGCTCTAATTTATTTTCCTTTTTAGCATGCATCACAAATATGTTCCTTACTGAACACTTCATTAGGCAACCCTCTCACAAGAGCTAATCTTGCAAGTTTATTCAGGGTTTTGAAATTCAGGTGATTCATTCTTTTATGCCATAACCAACTGGTGTTTGTGGAACTTTTTGCAACCAAACATGTATCTTTAGGAGTTGAACTCCAATCAGCAAGATACACATTTCCTTTTCTAGTACCAGTCAGTAATATTTCTGTGAGATATCATCTTTCATAACATAAGTTCTTAGAGAACTCAACATTAAAACCCTTATCACAGAATTGGCTTATTGAAAGCAAGTTATGCTTCAATCCAGATACATATGAAACACCATGGATATGAACTGAGTCGATTTCCAAAGTTCCATATCCTTGATCCGTCCCCGAAGTTATCTCCAAAAGTGATCCGAGGGCCTCTTTGTTCAACATAGTCACCGAGTATCTTCTTGAATCTGTCATATATGTCTTGAGCATCCACCGTCAAGATACCATACAAGAGGGGGCTTTTTTCATCTCTGCTCATCGGTCTTTATGTGATCTTTAATCATCTCGATGCCCTTTGTTTTCCTCCCCGAAAAATAGATCAATTCTTAGGTACCCAATTTGTGTAGGGTCCTACAAGGTTAAATTTGTACCTTTTGGAATCCAAATCAGCCTGACAACTCTAATCACTTTAGAGTGGCTGATCTGTCTTCCATAAACATCTACATACACATTTAC
Source organism: Stenogyne calaminthoides (assembly GCA_037126765.1). NCBI lineage: Eukaryota > Viridiplantae > Streptophyta > Magnoliopsida > Lamiales > Lamiaceae > Stenogyne > Stenogyne calaminthoides. The sequence continues at coordinate 8,421,738 of JBBCBC010000028.1, forward strand.
TACTCTGGGTGCCTTAGTAGTTTCCTGTGTATGAGTGCTAGCCTTAGCATGAACATGAGCTTTTGAATTTTTCTTTGGTTCGGGCCTTTTGTTCATTTGCTTTGGCTTCATGCGCTTGGTCCAATCTTTGTTGACTCTGGTTCGATTAACCTTTACCCTTAGGCAAGTGGAGTTCAGGGTTACTGTCTTTGAATTTGGGTCTATCAAGATATCTTTGAGGACTTGGTCTCTTCGATTGAGAATGTCTCTGGCTGAGTGTTTCTCTTCGAAGATACCTCGATGGCTCGATCTGAGATCCTTTCGGTTTGCATTCTTAACTTTGAGGCTCAAGTACTTGCTGAAATTTTTCTTAATCGAGTGCTCGGGTTTTCTAGCCTTCACCGAGGTTTGGGCTTTCTTACGATCATTCAGGTTATCTTTGAACCATAGGTCCTTTTCCTTGTCTACAACCTTAGGCATTTCTTGATTTGAAGTGTAGGTGCCATTGGTTTTACAAAGATTGTCTTCTTCTTTACTTGATGCAAAGATTTAGATGACCTTGTGAGGTTTCCCTTGGAATGTATCCCAATCCAGATTTTATAGTGACAGATCTCTGGTAACTATGAATTTCATCTATTACTTTAGATGCAGTATTCAATAGAGTTAGCTTCTTCTGTGCACTATCCTCACATTTCTGTAGAGTTTCATGCTTCTCAGAGAGGTCATTGAACTTAGTTACGATCAAATTTGAATCTCTTGAAAGGATTTCTCTAGCTTTTCGCTTAGGGTCACTATCAACTTCTCTTTCTCTGAGAGTTGTACTTTCAGAACATCCAGTTCATCAGTAGCTCCCATTAATTGAGAAGTGATTTCAGTATTGCTAGAGTCTTTCCATTTAAGATTTTCAGCCTTCAGTTCCTTATTCTGCTCTTGAGTTTCATTTAGCAGTTCTTGTAAAACAGCATAGTCCTTCATCAGACTCTCAAAAGAATCCATCGGTCAAAATGATTTTATTCTGATGGAACTTGATAACTCTTGTGCTAGTGTAGGAGCAACAACGGAGAAAGAAGAGTTTACCTCCTCAATAGCCATCAGACAGATGTCATCACTTTCACTGTCTGAGAATATTTCATCTGAAGAGCTAGATCCCTCCTCAGAGTGTTCTTCTTCTGCAACCATGGCTTTTCTGTTGGAGAACTTCTTGTCTCTTTTTAAATTGTCTTTCTCTTCTCTCCTTAGCTTTTCAGTGTCGGGACAATCATCTTTGAAGTGACCTTTCTTTTTGCAATTGTAGCATATGTTGGCATCATCATCCTGATCACTTTCTTCTTTGGTCTTGGAGTCCTTCCTTTTGGATGAAGATCCCTCAGCTTTCAGGTCCTTCTTCTTCTCAGTTGATCTGTCCTCAGGTTTCTTCTGGTACCTGTGATTCCTGTAATAATTTTTGTATTTTCCATATCGACTATTAAGTCTTTCAAACCTCCTTGCCATCAGTGCTAGCTTATCCTCAAGCTCATCCTGATTCTTAGCAATGGAGTTCTCAGACTCTCTAGTTTTACAGGTTTTATCCTTAGCCTTAAAAGCCACATTCTTACTAGATGATGAATCATCTTTGCTGTCAGCCTTTTTAGATTTCTTATCAATTACGAACTCATAGGCCTTCAAATTTCGAGAGAAGACTTGTTGGTATGGCATTGAATTAATGTTTTTGGTGTTTTCAATCACCACTGCATGTATATCCCATTTCTTAGAAAGACCTCTAAGAATTTTCAATGCAACTTCTCTCTGTGGATATTTCTTACCAAGTGCATTTAGATCATTCATAATGCTAGTGAATCTGACTTCCAATTTGTCTATAGATTCACCTTCATCCATTTCAAAACTATCAAACTTTCCAATTGCAACTGAAAGTTTATTTTCCTTGATATGATCTATGCCTTGGCACATTACAGCTAGTGTATCCCAAATTTCTTTTGTAGTATTACAGTGAGAGATCATTCCCATCACACCATCATCAATTGTACTGTATAGTGTGTCTTTAGCAATATAGTCTAGATTGACTAACTTTCTCTCCTCAGGAGTCAGTTGGTCATCAGACTTAGGAAATTCTATTCTGGGATCGTTTCTCTCATTTTCTGTTCCTTTGGGATTCACCACAGTAAATTGGAATGGCCCTTCAGAGACCACTCTCCACATACGTTCATGTTTCGAATACAGGTGAGCATGCATTCTCAGTCTCCATAAATCATAGTTCTCTACTGAGAACATGGGAAGTTTCTTAGAAGACATTTTATCTGAGTCTTTTTTAAGAATTGAAAAAAATAAGATCGATTCAGATAGACCACAAGTATTTTAGCAAATAAAACTTGAGTCAACAAAGCGGTGGTCAAGTTGAACCACCGATCCGATACCACTTGTTGGTCCTGTGTAAGCAGAGTCTTACACGTGTATGGGGGAATACACGTGTTCGGTTTTTTAAAACTTTTCTTTTCTTGAGGTCACTTAGGTCGTTGTCCCGATGATTTGGTCCCGAAAGCACAAATCGCTCTGAGTCAAAGTCTATCCGAGACAGTGATCTGAAATCGCTTTCGAATACCTCGAGATAATCCCAACCGAATCTGAGTTTTTGAGATCCCGAGTTGCTTGTACGGATAACTAACTTATCAACCCTCGGAAGAGTGAGTTCGGTTTGGTAACTATCTTTTCTAGCTACTTTCGATGATGTCGGAATGGTTGGCCCTTAGTTTCTACTGCTTTAAGCTTTTCTTTGAAAACCTTCCTTTAATGGAATAGTGATTAGGTTGTGATTCAATTATATGCAACTTTCAGTGGATTGATTCCAACTGAAATATCAGTGAAAATATGCTTTCAAAACAAGGTAATGCAACAGATAAAACAAGCAAAACAGAAAGCAAAGAACACAGCAAATTATAGTGGTTCAGAGACTCAAGCTCCTACGTCCACTCTCCCTGATCTCTTCAGAGAAATTCACTAATGACTTCCTAAGGCTTTCTGACTACCTCTGTAGTTTACTAACCTTTCTAATTTTGAGCTTTACATTTACCTCTCATAGTTTACTAACTCAAAACTCACACAAAACTTCTACATCTATCCAAGATAGATTACTCACTTCTTCTCTAGGGCTTTCTGACTACCTCAATGTAGTTTACTAACTCTTTACAACTCCAATCTCACCAACAATCACACTCAAACTACCTTACAAAGGGTTTGGGGTTTCTTGGTTGGTTTCCAACTAGGATGAGATATCCTTTACAATAAATAACAATGCAAAGGCTAGGATATCTCGACTAAGCTTTGGATATATCTTATCAAGCTAGGCTTAGTGGAATAAGCTCTCTTCGATTTAAAGCACTTGGGAAATTATTGGGTTTTCGAGTGCTTCAACTTGCAATAATAAGTTTAAGCTTTTGAGTTGCTTACAAATTTCCCATAACCTTATAATGTAGAAGGTCACAAGTATTTATAGGCATACACCAAGGTCACTCTTGAAAAACTATCCTTTGGAGAGATAGCTCCGTGAGTTTCCTCTTATGGTGTGTGAGAAACGGCTATATTTAGGGTTTGACACTCCCTAACACGTTTTAGGCAATAGCCTTTCATGTAACCGGTCTTCACTTTTTGCAGTCTGGAACTTAGTACTTCTGACATCTTTTTCGGTGACTGTCATTTGTCGATTAATCGATATGGTACGATGTTGTCTTCCTCTTTTTGACTTTTATCTCCAGTTAAAGGTAGACAACTCAACGGCTCTTTCGGTTACAATCTCTGAGTGATATAACCTTAACAACACTTTGTCTTAGTTCCTTTTTTTCTGCATTTGAATGTCTTGGCAAATATCTATTTTTCTAAGGAATCGCGATCTTCTCAGTATTGCATCCTTCAGATAGATATTTTCAATGCCTCGGAACATTCAGGTTTATACTAAGCATTCAAACATTCTTGAGTCTTGATGAATTACCGTGCCTTGATATTCTTGATCTCTGATTCTTGATCTTACATCTTACGTGTCTTGAGTCTTACGAGTCTTGAGGGTCTTACGAGTCTTGGCGTCTTACGAGTCTTCACAAATATCTTGGCCGATATCTTTGAGTCTTCATCTTTGAGTCTTGATTCCTCGATTTCATCTTGAGTCTTGATATCTCGATTTCTGCTTGAGTCTTGATATCTCGATTTCACCTTTGAATCTTGATATCTCGGTTTCTGCTTGAGTCTTGATATCTCGATTTCTGCTTTGAGTCTTGATATCTCGATTTCTGCCCTTGAGTCTTGATTTCTTTGTTTCATATTGAAACTTGAAACTTGATTTCATCTTGAAACTTGGTTTCTTGAAAACTTCTTGAGTTCTTGAATCTTGAGATCTAACTTTGATCTATATCTGGCGACTATACATTTTGCGAGATATCATCACGAATCTCTCTGGCGAATCCTAACTCAACTATCAAGATTATCCACGAACATGTCATACTTTCGGGGGGTTTTGGGATCTAATAAAAATCATAACTTTATTAAATTCATCTCCCAACAAGGTCTTCTGGTCTTCTGGTAGTCTTCTGATCTTTAGGTGACTCTGAGCCTCAGTGTCTTCAGTCATACTGTGTAGGTCCCAAATGGGTTTTGTGAGGGCAGAAGTCTAGAGGGGAGGGGTGAATAAACTTCTGAAAAACTTTTAAATGCGGCTCGGTGTGATTGCAGTTACTTTCAGAGTGCTAGTGAGTTAGTTTGGACTGATGTTCAATCTTACTAAGTGCCTGGGGGGCAGATCAGTTTGATATCTGTCAGTTTAACTGATAGTGCAGAAGCTTGTAAATACTCGTGTGAAAAACCAGTTTTATCAAATCAGATTCTTAAGTCAGTTTTCAATCGGCTGACTAAGGTGTCAACCTGATCAGATCAGTTGCTTGGTGTAGACTGATGTTATCTTAGAATATGTATGCAATTTTAAGCTTAGTTGTGTGAATAGTGTAAAGCAATAAAGAGCAAGTAAATGCAAACAAGATTTTATAGTGGTTCAGATGAAACCCGTCTTACGTCCACTCTTCCCTTAACACGGGGGGCAACTTAACCGACTTAACTGAACTTAACCGACTGGACTTAGTTTAATGTGTTAGTCCAACACTCAACAGATATTTATCGAGTTCACACTCATCCGATCCCGGAAATCAAAAACTAGAATCCCTAGTCTGAAATCTTGCAGTTACAAACTTAACCTAACTTTGAGTTTGGGTAAAGATTTGTTGTGGTTCCAACTGGAAATCTATCCTAGTGTTTATGTAGCTAAATGCTAGAGGATAGGATTTATATGCTAAGAACAATGGGAAGAACACTTAAGAATAATCTTCAAAAATGGTGTTCTTCGAGCGGAAATTCTGCTAGCTTTTGCTTCTTGATAATTTGTGTTAATGTTGTTGTTCCACTTTGCTCAATTGTCCTTGTTGGTATATTTTTTTTTTCACTTGATGAGCAATCCCATTTTATAGACCACGAAATCAAAGAGCCGTTGGAGAGCAATTTGAATTTTGGGCTATATTAGGTAGGTTGTAGGATATGATTGTGATGTGCTCCGAATATCGGTGTGGCCGTAGGCATGATTTGCGCCATTTATGTCCGCAGCGTCGAATCCCGTATTGTCAGCTCTTTTTGTGCACGTGTCACTTTCTCTTTGGCTTCACGAGGCGGCACTTCAGTATTTGTCCGTTTAAACGATTGATATTCCTTTTGTAGAATATTTGTCTTGTCTGGTGTACCATTTTGGTTGACGCCAGGTGTGAGCTGACTTGATCAGATAACTGATCAGTCTACCTTGTATACTCTTCTGATGCAGATTGTTTTAGCACAATTTGCAGACTCGGCTGATGTAGATCTTCTGGTCTTCTGGTAGTCTTCTGATCTTTAGGTGACTCTAAGCCTCAGTGTCTTCAGTCATACTTAGTCTTCAGGTTTCTTACTGAGTCTTCAAACTTATCTGAGTCTTTAGGTTTAACTGAGTCTTCAGTTCTATCTGAGTCTTCAGGTTCATCTGAGTCTTCGTGTCTTCTGTATCTTTACCTGATCATCTAACTTCTTGTCTTCTGATCTGTCTTAGTCTTCTGATCATCTGACCTTATTTGGTCATCTGAAAACTTGACCTGACCTATACATATTGAGTTCCCTCTCAATATGTGACCTATCTTTTACATCAGCTATCTATACATTTAAATTTGGTCATCTTAATCGATTCTAAGTCACCAAATTCTTGTGTCCGACCGGTCCTATTACAACCTGTTTTGGAACATCCATCAAATTTAAATACAAATTTCCCAACAATTTCCCCCTTTTTGATGGAACCAAAACACTTAATCGAAAAAAAGATACCATGAATAGAAATGCAGATAATGTTAAACAGTACATACTTCAAAAGACAATGAGATGTTGTCTTAGAATTAGAGAGATGGAATATTTCATTCAGATAGGTGTGTGCATTACAGAATACATGAAAAACGTACCTATCATCTGATTCCAAGTTGTCTTCCTCAGGTGTACTTGAACATTTGAAGTTCTTTGGGGATACCAAACATCTTGTACATCCTTTGCATCAGCTTATCCAGATCTTCTCTTTTATGGATCCCTCCTTTGTCAGCAAATCCATGGTAGGCATTCTTGAATTTGACAGCATCTAGATTGTTGTCTGGACGCAAAGGCGGAAGGAGTTGTTCAAAGGGAGGAGCTTCAGGTATCAGTGACATGATCTTCCCTTCCTTCATCACCGTCTGGTAGAAGTCTGGGTACTTCATTTCTAACCAGTTCCAAAATTCATCATCATTTTCTGTTTGGTTTTGATGAATCGGAATCATCTCCAGGATGTACACGTCACATAACCATTCTCCTCAGATCTGATCCCATTCAGAAGCCCAGATCTAGCCGGTACAAGAGGATGTCTTTAACAGTCTTGGGAATGGCATTCTTTTCCCAAGCAATCTCCTCTGCTGCAACTTCATTCTTTCTCTTCCTTCGGATGTATGCGATGTTTAGTCCCTTAGCCTCTGCTAACTTCTGCTTCTTGATGGCAGCCTCTCTTATTCTCTGTCTAGTTTGCTCTTGAATTTGTTCAGGAGACATCTGACTTTTGGTAGAGAATAATTGGCCTTGTCTCTGAACTTCAGCAGTAGCTTTCACCATCTTGCCTTTGCCTTTCTTTCTCCTCAGAGTTTGCTCAGGATCATCTCGTTCGTCTTCTTCTGCTAATTTCATAGCGAGTTCAAGGCTCTTGGCCTGATCATCAGTTTCCATTCTTTTCTGTACGGACGAAGAGAAGTCTTCAATCTTATCGACTCTGGCAATAACATCTGAAAGAGCAATCTTCTGCTCAGTGATCTCTTTGCTGTGTTGCTCCACAATTTCTTTTAATTCAACCAATGAGGATCGATAGATGGAGTGGGTGGCAAGTCGAGAATCTGAAGGTTTACGAAAAAGATGCAATAGTTACCAACTGTGTCTGTTTTTCTTTCTTCACTTGTCCTTCCCCTTTTTTGGTTTCATCAAAGAGGTTGGACAACCCCGCGATTCGAGCAATAAAAAGCGTCTTGTGATCTCCTCTCTGAGTTCCTCAACAACAAGAGGAGTGATCTAAGCGGTGGCAGAAGGTGCAGGAGTTAAAAAGCATCTGAGAGCAAATTCGATGTCCTTTCTTGCTCGTTTTGTAGAAGCTGCAAAGTGTTTCCAACCCATATCCATGTGGTTGTCAGTTTTCTCCAAGGATGCCCAGACATTTTCCAAGAGCACACGTGTCTCATTGAGCATGTCCGTCATCGAACTTTGAGTTTATCAGACTGGAGATTGAGCTTCTCGGCAAGAGGATTTACTAGTTGTATTACTTCAGAAAGGATGGCATTATGCATCCCATCTGTGTGATTTCTTTCTCTGTCAACCAGTTTTGCTTGCTCTTCATCAAACCACTTCATCAGATCTGCTGTGAGAGCTGTGAATTTGTCTTCAATAGCGCCCTTGACCCCATCCGGAATCTTCTCGGATAAAGATCTAGGGTATCGGAGCTCAGCATAGCAGTCTGGTCAGATGTTGAAGCCTTGCTAAGTTGGGTCTCATCTGTAGCACCCATTCTTAGTTCATCGGCAGCTCCCTCAAGATCTGTAGGAGGTTGAACAGTTTCCTCCCTTTTATCAGCAATTCCTAACCTTTCATGAATCAACCATCTGATATCATCCTCAGAGGCCAATTCAACAGCGCTTTCAATCCCAGCATTGTTCAAACACTTCATCTCCAAGTCTACAAAGAAATCAGATCCCAGAGTTGTCATGAGGATCAGAAAATCTTCGATGCTTTTCAGTCTGATATCCCTCAAGAACACAATTTCTTCAATCATCATTTGGATGCCGGGATGTTGATCGATTAAAGGCACAGTCCAAATAGATACTCCTTGATTTCTTTCTTCATTATCCTTATTATCGGGCTTTCTGAATCAGGTGAAGCAAGCACGGTTCTGGTATTGAAGGGATTATGAGAGACGGACACACGCTTGTTAGATCTCTCAGGTTCTTGTAACTTGTTTGGAGATTGGGAGTGAGATAGGGATATTTGTGGTTCAGGTTCGTCTTCAACTTGTTGAGGGGGTTCAGTGTCCTGAATAAGTTCAATGGTTGGGGGAGTGGGAGATCTGGGTGATCTGATTGGTGAGGGTGAGGGTGAGAATGTTTTGTGAGGAGAGGGTGGTGGTGATGATTTTTTAGGAGAGGGTGATGGCGATTTGGAAGTGGGCGTAGGCGATCTTGCTTTCTGGAAGACCTTGGTGAGAGGCAGAGAATCAGATGGTGATTCTTCCCCAGAGTGCTCCACTTCTGTCCCTCTGACAGCTTTCTCTCCTTCTTCTCCGATCATCTGCTTGTCCCTTACTTCTCTGGCAGTGTGCACAGAACTGACTGCTATCTCCTTTTATGATTCAACCTGAATCAGATCCTCCATTCTGTGAACTTGCTGAGTAAAACTAGGAGCAGTCTTCAGAGAAGAAGTAACTCTCTTCTGACGTTTTCGTTGAGCATCTGGTTTCTTGGCCAGATCCTTCCTCTTCAACCTCTTCTCTGGAATGGCCGTTCCCTGCACTTCGGAAGATGCAGTTGCCTTTTCTTTTCCCTTCTTTACTCCCTTTGGTTTGGGCACATAAGGAGTAGGATCCTCATCAGATTGTCCAGGCAGGGGCTCATCCTTGCCCAAGATGGCCTTGTGCTTTGCTTGATATATCTTCGCACCATTCTCATTCCATTCATAATTCTTTGACAGCTTATCTGACATAATGATTGAGATTTTATGCATGAAAGAGCACTTGGAAGATAAGCACACTTCATTTCTCTGGGTTAGTTCGAACTTCCCCGAGTCTTTCCGCAATCGTGCCTTGACCATACCCAACCAATCCATATCTGAAGCCTTCTTGATGATTGCAGTCATGACACTGATCTTATAGGAAGTGACAGCATCAAGACTGTATGTTGAGCACATAATCACCTTCTGAACGATCTCAAGGAGAAGGCGATAATTCCTCTTCAGGTAGGAGGCTTTAACATTCGTTGTATTCTCCTTGTTTGTTGGTCTCAACAGCTCGGCTTTAAGAAAGTCCTTCTCACCTACATCACTCGTGTAGGTCTCTGGGTTGATACTTCCTCGAGTTAGACCAAAAATCCTCTGCAGATCATCATTCGATACTCGTACTTCCAATCCACCAATAGAAGAAATCAGGTCAGCATCAATGTCCTCGTCCTTCTGTAGATTGTATAGAAACTCTAGGGCTTCATGTGTGTGGATAGTGTTCTGATGTCTCGAGCAAAACTGTTCAAGCCCACACGCTCACAAGTACTCCAGAATTTCCAGCGATTCAGGATATGAGGTGATTGTGAATACTACATATTTCTCATCAATGATATCTTTCTTCATTGATGCGAAGTTGCAGAACTTTTTCCCTTGGCCCTGTCGTGGAACAAGATATGCCATTTCTGTATGATATGCAAATTGATGTTAGTTTGAGTAAATTATTTCAATAAACTCAGTCAAATCAGCAATCTAAGCATCAATTAAGCAAGTAAGCGTATAGATCGAATATAAATTATAGAATCATAGCAGCACGACTTGTAAACCTAATGACCAGAGAGAATTGAAAACATGCAGTATTTAAACGAGAAATTACCAGAAATTGATTTGTAGGATTGAGAAATCGTAAAAATAGAATCAATTGATTTTTGAAAGTAAATTTCTGAAGATTTTGAGAAGACGAAGTAGTGGGAAGAAGTTTTCTGAGAAAGATTTGGACTTATAGTAAGAGAGGGAAAACTTTTTGCACAACTTTCCAAAGGTACTCAAGTGTCCGTGTTTTGAAATCAGTGGCTGAGATTAGTCGGCCAAAAAAGGTTTTAATCGCACGGTTGAGAAAAGTAGTCTTCTCGTATTTCGGACTCAAAAATTCGCAATAAAATGCATTAAATACACATTCCCATGTCCGCATTAAAAGTTTTGCAGTGCATGCGTCATAAAGTGAAAACAGAGTAAAAACCAATTTATTTAAATAAAGCATATAAGATGTTCAGAAAGGGAAAGAATAAGAAACGTATCTGACTGATTGATATAGTAATCAACCAGTTACCTCTGTGATCTGATCTGGTACTTGTTGAACTTACTGATGGTAGCCTTAAGCATTTCCCAACAATATTCCACTCATCTGATCTGATTTCTGTTTGATCCACTTCGTTTGATCCACATCATCCTTCAGTCTTCTTCTATTCAGGCCGCATTTCCTATGCACTTAAGTCTACTCCCGCCAAAACATTTATTTCGGGGAGTCAAAAGGTCACCTCGATTCCCAAATCTGCGCGATTTGACATTCCGTAATAATGGCATAGATACGCTATGATTACTCACACCGTCAACTCATCCAACCATTAGCCGCGTGTTCCTTACGCGTTTTCGATGCAAATTTCTCTTAAGGTCTTCTGAGAAAATAAATTTGCATTTATACCCCTAATTTTATCCTATAAATTGGCCTGGGGTGTTAGGCAAACAACACAACATAAACCATTCATCTTCTTTAGCTTATACTCCATGCTTTCGGATGAATCCCTTATTTCCGGTGAAACTTCCGGCAAAAACCTTTAACCCTTTTCCAATGAATTCAGCATCTCAAATCAACCATGTGTGTTCCTTCACATTGCTTTCGTCGTCATCGAAGATTACACATACGATCAATGCAAAGCTTCTTTACCACCAAGGCGGCGGATCTGCTATAGCAAATGAGAAGGCACTTCTCCTAACCGTATGCACCTTGTGTGCCTATCGAGATGACGGAATTAGCATCAACAGACTCAGTCTGAAATAAAACATGGGTTTGGTACGCGGTCTGAATCAGATAATAGCTGATCGTCGTGTATAAAACTCAATATTTGCATGTGACACTAGTGGTCGTCTGGTCCTTGTGACCAAACCTGTGGCACTGTGTCCCATTTAACAGCTGGAGAGCCCATTGATTTTGGGTCTAGGGGCTCCTGGCTTGGACATCCTTCAAGGCCGCTCTCGCTCCTCACTCCGAAGCTCTGAGGGTGGCTCAGGATTCTAGAAGCCTCTCACGCCCCTTTTAGGGTCGGGGGAAAATGAGAGCATCAAGATCTTAAAATCTCTCTCTCCCCTTCCCTACCTTGGGTTCGGCTTAGGGTTTATGGTTTATGGTTTATGTAATGACCTTCGGGTCTTCTTGTACTTGTAGCTTGTAATGTATATCTGACCTTCGGGTCCTTATCAATGAAAAATTATGTTATTTCATTGTTGTGTTGCCTCTATTGACTTATGCGGTTTGTAGCCTTAAACTTATACAACTTGCTTGTTGACCGTAGCTTAATCGACTTATAAAGTAATCTTCCAATCTGATCAGTTCCCCCTTAATCTGATATATCTTGAACTGATAGGCTCCTTGTCTGATTTTCTGATCGGCTCCTTGTCGGATCTTCAGATTGGCTCCTTGTCTGATCGTCTGATCAGTTGAGATACCTAACTTAACTGATTCCTCTTAACCTGGTTAATCTTTTAACCAACTGGTTCTGGAGACCAGTCCACCAACCATTTCTGGTGCACTTTCTCCAAGATCCAGAAGCCCTAGCTCGTGCATAATTCTCTGAATCGGATCTCAGCTAGCGGCTTAGTTAAAATATCAGCTTTCTGCTTGTCAGTATGGATCTTTTCCATTCTGATATTCTTCTTTTCAACATGATCTCTGATGAAATGGTGTCTGACATCCACATGCTTGCATCTTGTATGTAGAACAGGATTCTGAGTGATTGCAATAGCACTATTACTGTCACAGAATATAGGTACGTTCTTAGCTACGATGTTGTAATCCCTCAACTGCTGACTTAGCCAGAGCAGTTGGGAACAACAGCTTCCTGCAGCCATATATTCTGCTTCAGTAGTAGATGTCGCAACTGACGTCTGCTTCTTCGAAAACCAAGAGATCAGTTTATTACCCAGAAACTGACATGTACCTGAGGTTGACTTCCTATCGATTCTGCAACCTCCGTAATCAGAATCAGAATACCCACTAAGCTCTAGATTATCATCTGATGGGTAAAATAAACCAAGATTTATTGTCCCCTTCAGATACTTAAGAATCCACTTAGCTGCTTCTAGGTGGCTTTGCATTGGATTTACTTGAAATCTTGCACATACACCTACTGCAAAAGTGATATCTGGTCTGCTGGTAGATAGGTATAGTAGAGATTCAATGAGAGCCCTATATTCTTTCTGATTAGTTTTCTGACCGTCCTCATCTGGATCCATCCTGAACCCGATCATCATAGGAATTTTGGCTTCCTTACAATGTTGAACTCCAAACTTGGCCAGTAGATTCCTTGTGTACTTCGCCTGGCAGATGAATATCCCTTCTATACTCTGCTTGACCTGTAAACCCAGAAAGTAATTCATCTGACCCATCATGGACATCTCGAACTTCCCTTACATTAATTTGCTGAACTTCTCACATAACTTCTTGTTGGGAGATCCGAAGATGATGTCGTCCACGTAAATCTGAACAATCAGAATATCTTCTCCATCTTCTATTCTGAATAAGGTTCTGTCCACTATTCCTTTAGTGAAACCGCTGTCTATCAAGAACTGAGAGAGTGTATCATACCAAGCTCGAGGAGCTTGTTTCAGGCCATAAAGAGCTTTTCTTAAATGGTACACTTGGTTGCCCTTTTCAAAGCCTGGAGGTTGTTCAACATAAACTTCCTCTGCTAGTACCCCGTTTAAGAATGCACTCTTTACATCCATCTGATACACAATGAACCCTCTGTGGGCAGCATATGCCAGAAACAGCCGAATGGCTTCTAGGCGAGCGACTGGTGCAAAGGTCTCATCATAATCAATTCCTTCTGATTGTGAATACCCCTTAGCAACAAGTGTTGCCTTATTCCTGGTTATGACATTATTCTCATCTCTCTTGTTCTTGAATACTCACTTCGTGCCAATTATGTCTTGATGAGTTGGTCTGTCCACCAGTTTCCAAACTTGATTCCTCTCAAACTGTTCCAGTTCTTCTTGCATAGCTAGAATCCAGCTTGCTTCTTGTAGAGCTTCCTCTACTGTAGTTGGTTCCTTCAAAGAAAGATAACAACAATACATGGCACTTTCACCAATCTGATGTCTAGTTTTGACTCTATCAGATGGGTCTCCGATAATCAGATCAGTTGGATGGCTGGTAATCCAGATCCTTCTTTTCTGATTTGCGTTTATTTGGAGAACATCATCCACTTCGGATAGTAGTTCATTACTAGTGATTGGGAGTGGTGCGGAATTATGATCCACTTGATAAGAACATGTCTCAGCTGATGTTGGACTCATCATGTGTTGATGTCTATTCGTAGGAACTTCAGGAGTTTCCCCTGAACCAGATGGTTCAGTTGATACTGTCTCAGCTGTACCAGCTTCTTCACTGACAGTTGTGCGTACCTTAGGGTCTGATTGACCTGGTGAATCAGCAAGATCAAGTTATGGGATATACACTGTTACGTGTTCAGATTCTTTCTCCTTGATACTTAGCTGATCCATTTTTTGCGTATCAGGTACTGGTTGATCTGGTACTGTTTGTTCTGAGGCAGCTTTCTCTTGTTCAGAGGATGTCTCATCAAAGACCACATGGGGTGTTTCTTCCACACCTAGGGTTCGTTTGTTGTAAACCCTGAAAGCCTTGCTGGATGAGGAATATCCTAAGAATATACCCTCATTTGACTTGGCCTCAAAAGTCTTCAACTGACTTTTCCCATTGTTGTGTATGAAACACTTGCACCCAAAAACATGGAAGTAAAAAACACGAGGTTTTCTGCCCTTCCACAGTTCATAGGGTGTTTTGAAGTGAGCCTTTGTCAGAGAACATCTATTCTGAGTGTGGCATGCAGTATTGATGGCTTCTGCCCAGAAACGGCTTGGTGTCGCATGTTCAGCTAACATAATGCGAGCAGCTTCCTTGAGAGTTATGTTTCTCCGTTCTGCTTCTCCATTTTGTTGTGGTGTTCTTGCAGCTGACGTCTCATGCTGTATACCAAATTCAGTGCAAAAATCAGTAATAAAAGAGTTCAGAAATTCTGTACCTCTATCTGATCTGATTTTCACTATGCTGACACCCTTTTCGTTTTGTAGTTTCTTGAGCAGCTCGGGTATCTTTGTCGTTGTCTCATTCTTCTTGTATAAGAATACAACCCAGGTAAACTTGGAATAGTCATCCACGATTACCAGAGTGTATTTGCGTCCGCTGAGACTGACTGGTGTAACTGGTCCAAATAGATCCATATGGAGCAGTTGTAATACTCTACTGGATGCGGGTCCAGGTATTCCCTTGAATGAGGCTTTAACTTGTTTTCCTTTCTGACATGCGGCACATGTCTGGTCCTTTGAGAATACCTCATTCGGAAGTCCCTCAACCAAAGGCACCCTAGCTATCTTGTTAAGAGTCTTAAAGTTCAGATGACTCATTCTTTTGTGCCAGAGTCAACTGCTACTTTTGGAACTCTTAACAATTAGGCATGCATTTCTTGGACAATTGTTTCAATCTACTGTGTAGATCGTGCCTTTCCTTGAACCATTTAGCAAGATTTGTTGAGTAGCTCAATTCCTAATCGTACACTTATCACTCGAGAACTCAACACTGAATCCGTTGTCGCAGAATTGTGATACTGAAAGTAGGTTATGCTTTAATCCTTCGACATACGAGACTCCAGTTACTTGTACATCATCATTCTCTAAGGTTCCGAATCCTTTGGTAAAACCAAAGTTATCATCACCGAAGAGTACACATGGCCCTCCTTGTTCTTTGTCTCCCATACATATCAACATAATCATACGTCTCTTTATATGCTTTCTGATTTGTATGATTATTCGTGTGAGCCTTGGGTGAATCAGAAAACTTGGGATTTTTCTTTACAGATTGTCTTCTTTTAACCCAGTGGGGCTCAGGTGCAGTAGCCCTAGGTCTCTGGTTATAATGGTTGGTACGACTGCTACCATTAAAAGATTCATATCTTCTTGGCATAGATGGTCTTTGCAGTTTACCTATAGCTTGCTTGTTAGGCAGCTGACCTTGATTGGGTCTCAGATTAGATTTCCTTTTTACAGGTTGTCTCTTCTGATACCTAATCTGTGGATCAGGTTGAGGTCTCTTCAGAAGAACTGGGTTCTTCTGTTGATTCCTCGGCTGATGCTTAATCAGTTGGGGTCCATTTATGTTCCCTTTCTGATTAGGCACTTGCCTTACTTGCTTAGCAGGTCTCTTTCCCTTATCAGATACATGTTTAGCTTTTTGTGTATCTTTGTCAGAGACTCATTTGATTACACCCTTCTGAAGTGAACAAAACGGGGCTTTTGAGGATGTAGAAGGGTTTTCATACCCAATTCCCTTCTTGTTAGTCGGTGTTCGAAAATAGGTGTTCATATCTTGAACGATTTTTGATGACTTCGTGAAAACCTCTATTTTCTTGCGCAAACTATCCTCAGTAGATTTGAGACTCTCATGTAGTCGGAATAGCTCATCAAACTTAGCTTGTAAATTTTTGAAATCATCAGCTTGTTGTTTGTTGATTGCTAGCTGATCTTTAATCTGCTTCTCGTGATCAGAAGATTTAACTTTCAGAACCTTAAGTTCTTCAGTTACCTTCTGAGCAGTTTCAGCTGATTTCAGTTCAGCTGCTTTACTGACAGCGTTCTCTTTAACAAGCTGATTATTTCTGATCCTTAGCCTATCATTTTCAGCTTCCACTATTGTATAAGTGTCTACTGCATTAGAAAGATCATCAAGCAATTGCTCAGAGTAGAGCTGCAAGTCAATCTATCCAGCAGGTGTGCTAATAATAACTGGTGTGGAAATTGAAAAGGCAGAAGGTTTGGAGGTTACCTCAGATTGGTCTTCCTCCTTGGCCATCAGGCAGATTTCATCATCATCTGAAGAGAATATCAGATCTTCATGGTCGAAGAAGTCAACAGCACTGCTTATCAGACAGAAGTCCTCTACTGAAGAGTAGCCAGAATCTTCAGAAGGCGGATAGGAATCATCAATTCCAAATGTGTCAGCAACCATGGCTTTTCTGTCTCTGAAGCGTTGCTCTCTTCTGTTCCGCTTCTCTTCTCTTTCTCTGGGAGTCAGGTCTGGGCAGTCGGTGCTGTAGTGACCTGGTTTCTCACAGTTGAAGCATGATCCATGATCCACGATCCACGGAACTTCCTCTGCCAGGTGAGTCACTTTGTCTGTAGGATCTGTCAGGTGACTTTCCTTTCTGATTGTAATCAGAACTCCTTCTACCAGATCTGTTATCTCTTCTCTCATCTGACCGATCATCTCTTTTCTTTTCTTCTCTGTGATCCCTTCAATCATCAGATCTGGTCCTTTCTAGTGATCCGTCAGTCGGCCTCCTGTTTCTTCTGTCTTGATAGTCCTTATAGAATCTGCTATACTTACCAAGTTGAATGTTTGATCTTTCAACTTTCCTGGTAAGTAAAGCGATCTGTTCAGCTTGGCTTATGATGTTTCCAACAGGTTCAGTGGCCTTTGATCTGCTGCTGGTTGCTTTGAATGCAACTGATTTTGATGTGGAGGTTGAGGCTTCAGCAGGCGACTCGTCTTCATCTGCTTGCCCTCTTTCGATTAGATCGAACTCATGGGCTTTAAGGCTTAGGAACAAGCTACTTGGCTTCATCTTGGCAATGTCTTGGCAATCCTTGATTACCTTGACTTTCATGTCCCACTTCTTGGTGAGAGATCTCAAGATCTTATAATTGATGTCTTCATCTGACATCTCTCGTCCAAGTTCTCGTAGCTTGTTTACTGACATGGCGATCCTCCCATCGAGCTCATTGATGGTTTCGTTTGGCAACATCTTGAGCTTCTCAAACTTCGCCAGTTCAGCTTGTAATCGACTGTCTTTGATCTGATCATTTCCTTCGCACATCTCAGCAAGTGTATCCCATATTTGTTTAGCTGTTTTGAGATACTTTATCTTCTCTTTGGTGATCTTATCCATCGTCTTCATGATTATATGCCTGGCTATTGTATCTAGAGTATACAGCTTTCTTTCTTCTGCATCCTTAAGGGCTGGACTCTTTCGAACAAGGTTTCCAGGTGCAAAGTCTGGATCTCCTCCAACCCTCTGGGTTGTCGTGATATATGATGATGGGTCCTCATTCAATGACTTCCATCATTCTGCCGCTTATCGACCCTAGATGGTTGCACATGTATATTGTCCAATCTGCATACTCATCAATTGAAAACTTAGGCAAATCATGATACAGACCAGAGGTATTATCCATGCTGAATGTGATTTTGAAAACGAATGAGTTTTGTAAACGGTTTTTCAAGATCTGTTCAAATGACCACAAAGATTCTTCCTCGAGAATCGATGATACTCAAAAGCCGTGGTGCAGCAGAACCACTTTGCTCGATACCACTTGTAGGTCCCGAACGGGTTTTGTGAGGGCAGAAGTCTAGAGGGGAGGGGTGAATAGACTTTTGAAAAACTTTTCGTGCATATCAGGTGTGATTGCAGATTGCCTGATCAGAGTGCTAGTGAGTCAGTTTGGACTGATGTTCAATCTTACTAAGTGCCTGGGGGGCAGATCAGTTTGATATCTGTCAGTTTAACTGATATAGTCGAGCTTGTAAATACCGATTGAAAAAACCCGGTTTTATCAAATCGATTCTTAAGTCGGTTTTCAATCGGCTGACTAAGGTGTCAACCTGATCAGATCAGTTGCTTGGTGCAGACTGATGTTAACTTAGAATATGTATGCAATTTTAAGCTCAGTTGTGTGAATAGTGTAAAGCAATAAAGAGCAAGTAAATGAACACAAGATTTTATAGTGGTTAAGACGAAACTCATCTTACGTCCACTCTTCCCTTAACACAAAAAACTTAACCGACTTAACTGAACTTAACCGAACTTAACCGACTGGACGTAGTTTAATGTGTTAGTCCAACACTCAACAGATGTTTATCGAGTTCACACTCAACCGATCCCAGAAATCAGAAACTAGAATCCCTAGTCTGAAATCTTGCGGTTACAAACTTAACCTAACTTTGAGTTTGGGTAAAGATTTGTTGTGGTTCCAACTGGAAATCTATCCTAGTGTTTATGTAGCCAAATGCTAGAGGATAGGATTTCTATGCTAAGAACAATGGGAAGAACACTTAAGAATAATCTTCAAAAATGGTGTTCTTCGAGCGGAAATTCTGCTAGCTTTTGCTTCTTGATAATTTGCATTAATGTTGTTGTTCCGCTTTGCTCAATTTTCCTTGTTGGTATTTATTTTTTTCACTTGACGAGCAATCCCATTTTTTAGACCACGAAATCAAAGAGCCGTTGGAGAGCAATTTGAATTTTGGGCTATATTAGGTAGGTTGTAGGATATGATTGTGACGTGCTCCGAATATCGGTGTGGCCATAGGTATGATTAGCGTTGTTTATGTCCGCAGCGTTGAATCCCGTATTGTCAGCTCTTTTTTGTGCACGTGTCGCTTTCTCTTTGGCTTCGCGAGGCGGCACTTCAGTATTTGTTCGTTTAGACGATTGATATTCCTTTTGTAGAATATTCGTCTTGATCAGATAACTGATCAGTCTACCTTGTAGAGTCTTCTGATGCAGATTGTCTTAGCACAATTTGCAGACTCGGCTGATGTAGGTCTTCTGGTCTTCTGGTAGTCTTTTGATCTTTAGGTGACTCTGAGCCTCAGTGTCTTCAGTCATACTGAGTCTTCAGGTTTCTTACTGAATCTTCAGATTTAACTGAGTCTTCAGTTCTATCTGAGTCTTTAGGTTCATCTGAGTCTTCGTGTCTTCTGTATCTTCACCTGATCATCTGACTTCTTGTCTTCTGATCCGTCTTAGTCTTCTGATCATCTGACCTTATCTGGTCATCTGATAACTTGACCTGACCTATACATATTGAGTTCCCCCTCAATATGTGACCTATCTTTTACATCAACTATCTATACATTTCAGCTGGTCATCTTAATCTGATTCTAAGTCATCGATCGACTACTTGTCCGGATACGGTCCTATTACAACCTGTTTTTGAACTTCCATCAAAACTAAATACAAATTTCCCAACATAATGAGTCTTCAGGTTTCTTACTGAGTCTTTAGGTTTAACTGAGTCTTCAGTTCTATCTGAGTCTTCAGGTTCATCTGAGTCTTCGTGTCTTCTGTATCTTCACCTGATCATCTGACTTCTTGTCTTCTGATATGTCTTAGTCTTCTGATCATCTGACCTTATCTGGTCACCTGATAACTTGACCTAACGTATACATATTGAGTTCCCCCTCAATATGTGACCTATCTTTTACATCAGCTATCTATACATTTTAGCTGGTCCTCTTAATCTGATTCTAAGTCATCAGTCAGCTAACAGATCTGACTTGTCCTATTACAACCTATTTTGGAACTTCCATCAAAACTAAATACAAATTTCCCAACATTTTTCATATTATTTTCATAGTTCTGATGACTCGCACTTTTTTAGAGTCCCCGAACTCGCCCCCGCCTTCCTCCCAGGTGGTTAGTTTCTCGAGTCATCCCTTTCAATCTACCGACTTCCCCAATAAGTGGCTCTGAGTACATCTCCCATAAATGCATGCCGCCCGGCGTGGATCGCCATCGATCACGATAATGCCCGTCGCCAGAAAATGATGGGCAACATGTACTCGGCCATGGTCCACACTCTCAAGGTGGCCTTTTATTTGGAAAGGACCAGTGCCCAAGCTTAAACTGAGCTCCAACATCTTCGTGAGTCGCACGCTCGTGCATCTGATTGGGCCAGAATGATCTTGGCTGCAGCCGAGACCCAAAAGGGGTTGGAGAAAACCAATGCGGAGCACCTTCTGCATATCTCGACTTTCGAGGGTCGCCTGGCTGAGCTGGAGGGTGGGCTGGATGGGGAGAGGCCGGTCGCCAGGCGGAGACCGCTACCGGGCGCCGGTAAGCCAAAGACGATAAAGTGAGAGGAGGGCGGCCGAAGTGGAGGCCGGTCTGAGGGAGGAGCTGGCCCGAGCGAAAGGGGAGCTGGGCACCAGGGAGGCCCAGTTCAAGGTCACCGAAGAGATGAACGCCAATTTTGCGTACGTGATGGTCTTTGTGGGCGCCATCTGAATCTGTCATCGGGCAAACCCTTCTGGCGACCTTACTGGGCTAGTCGCCGACCTCAGGGATTACGTCCGTGACAACCCTCTGACCCCCGATGTTTTGCTGGATATCCAAGACTTGGAGGATATGGGCGTTGATCTCTCGTTCTTCCCAGACCCCAGGCAGATCGTGCGCCCTCTCCCCGACTCTCCGATTCGATACATCTTCCGAGCCCTTGGTGGAGGAGTTGGCGACCTCGGAGGTCGTTCCTCCCGCTGTCGCCGAGCCTATCGGAGAGGAGATCCCGAGGTTGGAGGTCGTTCCCCCAGCTGTCGACATGCTTTCCAAGCCCGTTGTGGAGAAAATATCAAGCTCTGAGGTCGATCCATCGCGGTTACCCAATGAAAGCTCCTTTTGGGGCGGTCGGCCAAACCCTAAATTGCCCCGTAGAAAAGATTGAAGTTGTAGCCTTACTTTTATTTTTCTTTTTATGATTGTACCGGCCTTCGGGCTTTGATTTACGATGTACTACCTTCCGACCTTCGGGTCTTTTATCAATGGAAGTCATCGTTTCATTTTCAGTCTCGTCTGGTGTTTATCTTATTATAAAATAAAACTCCCATATTTCATCCCCCCCAAGTCGAGGTCGCAAGCTTGTCTTGGGGCCTTGACTTGAACTCGTACAACTTATCAACTTCTGACAGGTCAGACTCGGGAAGTGTGCCTAAGCCAACATCTCTTCCTCGGGGAGGCGAAACTTTACCTCGATTCCCCAAATTGGCGTAACGGTTGACAGATCTGCAATGATGGACTGGGTATTTGGTGGCACCGGGCGCCGTAAATTAGACCAACCAGAAGTCGCATTCTTCCCACACGCTGCACGTGCGCCACCGGTTTCTTTATGGGGCCCTCGAGAGTAGAAATTTGCAACTTGACCCCCGCCTTTCATCTATAAATTGGGCGGGATATTGAGATGTAAAACATGCATTATCTCCTCTGACCTCCCCACTTATCACCCCTAGGCTTTGGTTATGGGAGACTCCGGCGAACCCCCTATTTTAGAACGTCCTCCGGCAACAAGCTTCTCCTGCTCTATACTCGTAGCTTTCAATGTTCGTTCTATCCCTAAGTTCCCCCAGGATTTGACCTTGTCTTCAACGGAGGATGACCATACGGCCATTCCCAAGTTTTACTGCCACCCGGGTGGCGGATTTACCGCCGCTGATCGGGATGACGGGATTAGTGATGATGGGCATTCTTCGGTCTGTAGTATGGATTTGGTAACGTATATGCGAATCCGATCAGGCCAAAATGCCCTTCACAATCCCTTGAATTTTTTGCACCACATGTATGACACTCGTGTTCATTTAACGCGGGAAGTCCCATTGCAGCATCTGACACTTCTCGGATGTTAAAACATCCTTTTCTGATAGTTTCTTCTCGGATGTTAAAACATCCTTTTCTGATAGTTTTACAGCATCTTCCTCAGTGACCTCCGCATCCGAGAGCCGCTACCCACGTAGTTATGTAGTACAGACCAAGTCGCTAGCTCGATTCCGAAAAATGTATTGTATTGGAATGCTTCTTTTTACCGACCTCCGGGTCTATTGTAATGGGGTTCTCCCCGACCTCCGGGTCTTTATTAATGAAATTCTCCTTTTTAATTCCTTTTTGTGTTGACTTGATTTCCTTATGCGACTTTTGCTTAGTCCTTGTCGTCTTATTTTCTATGCGACTTGTTTCTTGGACATTTGCGTAGTTGTCTTATAAAGTCGGGGGATAACCTCACCTCTAGGGTGGCGATCTCCCCTCCAGTATTTCTAAAGTCACACCTCGGGTTCATACGTTATCAGTCATGTCTTTCATGCGAACTGCATGTTATCGATCATGTCTTCCATTCGACCTGTATGTTATCGATCATGTCTTTCATGTGGCATGTATTTCATCGATCATATGTTTTTCGTGCGACCCGCTTGGTTTCTACACGTAGGAATTTTTTCTTCTAATCAGAATAGAGAATTAATGTTACCAAAAGTATTTATTTACAATGATGCGATCAGTACAAAGGTGTAAATTTATTGATGATAGTATTTCTTTAGATGGGTTGCATTCCATGGGTATTGGGCCTTGGTCCCATCCGCTTTCTCGAGCTCGTATGCCCCATTTGGTAGGAATTTCGATATCTGGAATGGTCCCTCCCAGTTTGGACCGAGGGCACCTTTTGAGTCTCCGAGTATCTTTTTCAGCACCAGGTCTCCGACCTTGAAGCGTCGAAGTCGCACCTTAGAGTTGTAATATCTCTTAGACCTCTGCTTGAATCTGGCATTTCTCATGTTAGCTTCCAGTCGCTTTTCTTCGAGTAAGTCGAGGTTCCTTTCTAGGGCCTCGTCGTTATGGTCGAAAGCGACCTGGCTGGTTCGAAAGGTCGGGAAGTTGACTTCCGTGGGCACAACTGCCTCAGTTCAGAAAGCTAGCGAGTAAGAGGTTTCGCCCGTTGAATTTCTGCAGGTCATTCTGTATGACCACAGCACATCTGGGAGTTCGCTAGCCCTCGATCTCGGCCTTGAGCGTGTGCTTTATGATTTTGTTCATGGCCTCGACCTGACCGTTTGATTGAGGGTGGTATGGGGTAGAGAACAACTTTGTGACCTTTCACTTTTTGAAGAAGGCATCGATCTTGATACCGTCGAACTGCATTCCATTGTCTGATATGATCGCCTGAGGTAGGCCGAACCTGCAGATAATGTTTCGCCATATGAACCTGATGACATGATCTTGGTCTATGGTTGTCAGTGCCTCAGCCTCGGCCCATTTTGTGAAGTAATCCATCGCTACCAGGGCATACTTGACCGATCCCGAGGCCGTTGGGAGTGGCCCAATGATGTCTATCCCCCACTTTGCCAAAGGCCAAGGACTGAGGATGCTTGTAAGCTCTTCTGGTGCGATCTTGATGGAGGGAGGAGCATAGATTTGACATTTTTGGCATTTACGGGCAAAAACGATGGCATTGGCCCTTAAGGTTGGCCAAAAATATCCCTGCCTTGTGGTCTTGTGGATCAGCGACTCCCCCCCAGTGTGGTTTCCGCATGCCCCTTTGTGTATTTCTCGAAGAATGATTTGACCTTGTTCAGGCGTAATACATCGAAGTAGGGGCATACCGAAGCCTCGCTTGTATATCTCCCCACTGATCATAGTGTATCGTGAGGCCCGTAACTGCAACTGCCGAGCCTGGACGTGATCGGGTGGCAGGAGGCCGCTTATCAGATACTCCATGATGGGTGTCATCCAGTTCGACACTGGGGTTTCTAATGTTGTTAGGGTTACTTGCTGTTGGGATATTTTAGTTTTGATAATTTATGCCAAAACATTATTAACTTGTGTTATTCAAGCTAATTTACAGATAACAAGTTAAGGGGGAATGAGAGAACAAATTGAGGGGGAACTCACGAAATCGTAAGAAGATGATCGAGATCGAGATGAGGTCAGAGAAGCGAGAATGATCGAGATCAGATGAGAAAAGATGATTCCCGGATTAATCTGATGAGTTGTGCAAATCAGAAGAGAAGAAAAGCTAAAGCCAGCAAATCAGAAGAGAAGGTTGCGAATCGGAAGAGGAGGGCATGAGGACCGATCAAGATCGACGTGATCGAGATCGATATGAAGAGGAGGATGAGACCCATCGAGATCGACGCGTGATCGAGATAAGATATGATAAACCGATATGCTAACCTCGATGTAAATCGACTGATGCTATCCCTCGAGATGTTGATCTGAAGATATGATGATCTGATCACTCAAGCTAATCAGATTAAGCAAAGGAGAAATCGATAGCTTCGAAATCGATGTGACTCGAGGGTCGATGTCCGACCAGAAGAGCCGAACTTCGATAGCCCGAGTGTCAAGATGCCCGATCGTATAAGGTCTGCTGAAGACAAGTCTACTGAATCAAGTAAACTGAAGGCTCGAGATAACTTTGAAGGTTCGGATAACTCAAGGCTCGAGATAACCTAAAGGCTCGAGATAGAATCAAGATCCCGAGACTCGGAAGAAACCAAGATCCCGAGACTCGGAAGAAATCAAGAATATAGCCGTTAGATTCAAATTGACGTGGACCAATGAGAGGAAGACGACAAGCCTGAAAAAGCTGCAAAAAGCTACAGAATAGTATGGATTTGAATGTGATTCTCTCCAATGGTAACATTCAAATCCACACTATAAATACAAGTTCTTCCTTCATTATTAAGGGTGAAGTGTGTGAAATGCGTGAAAACACAATTGGAGCTACAGAGCCAAATCATCTAGCATCTCCACCATAGAACACAGAGCAAGAAATACACGCATATATTCGAAGAGTGTTCTACCCTAGATCTAAGCACAAATGTAATATCCTAAGTTTAGAGAGATTTTCCCATCCTTAGCATTGAGGCTAAACAAATGTAAGGGAAAATCTCACCCTAGTTGGAAACCAAACAAACCTTTACCCAAATCAGTTTGATAGGTTAAGTTTGTAGGTGAGTGTGAACTCGGTAAACATCTAGCAATCCCGAAAGGGAGGGTAGGCAATCCCGTGAGGGAGATAAGTCCCATTGCAAGATTTCAGACTAGGGATTCTAGTTTCTGGGATCGTTTGAGTGTGAACTCGGTAAACATCTAGCAATCCCGAAAGGGAGGGTAGGCAATCTCGTGAGGGAGATAAGTCCCGTTGCAAGATTTCAGACTAGGGATTCTAGTTTCTGGGATCATTTGAGTGTGAACTCGGTAAACATCTAGCAATCCCGAAAGGGAGGGTAGGCAATCCCGTGAGGGAGATAAGTCCCGTTGCAAGATTTTAGACTAGGGATTCTAGTTTCTGGGATCGTTTGAGTGTGAACTCGGTAAATATCTGTTGGGTTTTGGACTAACACGTTAAACTAAGTCCAGTCGGTTAAGTCGGTTAAGTAGGGGCCCCTGTGTTAAAGGGAAGAGTGGACGTAGGACGAGTTTCGTCTGAACCACTATAAAATCGTGTGTTCTTTACTGCTTTATGTTCTTACTTGCCATATGCATTTGATTATAAACAAAACACAACACACATGTTCTTAAAAATAGAAAAATTTGGAATCACTCTACCCTCACCCCTGTTTTATATGCATCACATGACATAGTATCTTCCGCACGAGCAAATTGGGTTTTACTACACATAAAGCAGGACCCTCAATTGGTATCAGAGCAAGTAGTTCAAAAGGTCATTGTTTTTCAATGCGAACATCTGAACTGATACCTTCAATTGGTATCAGAGCGGGAGTTCAAAAGTTCACTATTTTCAAAGTGACAATCTGAACTGATCTTTTTAAACAAAAACCCGATCTATGTATAAATGCATATATTTAAATGTTTTGGCGTCATTATCAAAAAGGGAGAAATTGTTGGGATATTTTAGTTTTGATAATTTATGCCAAAACATTATTAACTTGTGTTATTCAAGCTAATTTACAGATAACAAGTTAAGGGGGAACTCACGAAATCAGAAGAAGATGATCGAGATCAGACGAGGCTGCAGATGAGACTAATCGAGATCAGATGAGTAAAGATGAGTTCCGGAGTTAACTGATGAGCTGTGCAAATCAGAAGAGAAGAAAAGTTAAAACCCGACCGTCGGGAGAGAAGGTTGCGTATGGAAGAGAGCAGATGAGACTGATCAAGATCAGACGTGATCGAGATCAGATACGAAGAGGAGCAGATGAGACTGATCGAGATCAGACGTGATCGAGATAAGATATGATAAACTGATATGCTAACCTGATGTACTGACCTGATGCTATCCTGAGATATTGATCTGAAGATATGATGATCTGATCAGTCAAGCTGATCAGATCAGGCAAAGGAGAAATCAGATAGCCTGAGTTAATGTGACCTGATGTCCGACTTTAAGAGCTGAACTCAAGTAAGCGGACAGTGTCAAGATGCCCGATCGATTTAGGTCTGGCCAAGAGAAGTCTGCTGAATCAAGTAAACTGAAGGCTCAGATAACCTGAAGGTTCAGATAACCTGAAGGCTCAAATAACCTGAAGGCTCAGAAAGAACTGAAGATCCTGAGACTCAGAAGAAACTGAAGATCCTAAGACTCAGAAGAAACTGAAGAATATAGCTGTTAGATTTAGCTGACGTGGACCAATGAGAGGAAGACGACAAGCCTGAAAAAGCTGCAAAATGCTACAGAATAGTATGGATTTGAATGTGATTCTCTCCAACGGTAACATTCAAATCCACACTATAAATACAAGTTCTTCCTTCATTATTAAGGGTGGAGTGTGTGAAATGCGTGAAAACACAATTGGAGCTACAGAGCCAAATCATCTAGCATCTCCACCATAGAACACAGAGCAAGAAATACACGCATATATTCGGAGAGTGTTCTACCCTAGATCTAAGCACAAATGTAATATCCTAAGCTTAGAGAGATTTTCCCATCCTTAGCACTGAGGCTAAATAAATGTAAGGGAAAATCTCACCCTAGTTGGAAACCAAACAAACCTTTACCTAAATCAGTTTGATAGGTTAAGTTTGTAGGTGAGTGTGAACTCGGTAAACATCTTGCAATCCCGAAAGGGAGGGTAGGTAGTCCCGTGAGGGAGATAAGTCCCGTTGCAAGATTTCAGACTAGGGATTCTAGTTTCTGGGATCGTTTGAGTGTGAACTCGGTAAACATCTAGCAATCCCAAAAGGGAGGGTAGGCAATCCCATGAGGGAGATATGTCCCGTTGCAAGATTTCAGACTAGAGATTCTAGTTTCTGGGATCGTTTGAGTGTGAACTCGGTAAACATCTAGCAATCCCGAAAGGGAGGGTAGGCAATCCCGTGAGGGAGATAAGTCCCGTTGCAAGATTTCAGACTAGGGATTCTAGTTTCTGGGATCGTTTGAGTGTGAACTCAGTAAACATCTGTTGGGTGTTGGACTAACACGTTAAACTAAGTCCAGTCGGTTAAGTCGGTTAAGTAGGTGCCCCTGTGTTAAAGGGAAGATTGGACGTAGGACGGGTTTCGTCTGAACCACTATAAAATCGTGTGTTCTTTACTGCTTTATGTTCTTACTTGCCATATGCATTTGATTATAAGCAAAACACAACACACATGTTCTTAAAAATAGAAAAATTTGGAATCACTCTGCCCTCACCCCTGTTTTATATGCATCACATGACATAGTATCTTCCACACGTTCAAAATGGGTTTTTCTACACATAAAGCGGGACCCTCACTTACGCGGTGGATGGGTGGGAAAGTGTCGTGATGGTGATATCCTTCATGTCTGGTGATCCTTCGGAGGTCGCCAGCCGGGCTAGAGCATCAGCTCGCGAGTTCTGCTCTCTCGGTATTAGCTTGACATGGATCTGTGCGAACTTCAGGCACAATGTTTTTACAATTTTCTGATAGGCTGCCATCCTACCATCCCTAGTCTCGTACTCCCCCGAAACTTGGCAGGCAACGAGCTGGGAGTCGGTATGGACCTGCAATCTCTTGACGCCAATGGCAGTTGCCATTTCTAAGTCGTTGAAGAGCGCCTCATATTCGGCCTCATTATTCGTTGCGGGAAAATAAAAGGTAATGGCATTCTGGAATGAGATCCCCTCAGGACTCATTAAGACAAGACCGGCTCCCGACTTGTGAGAGGTCGCCGACCCATCTACGAACAGCTCCCACGGCAAACCACTCGAACTCTCTGCATCAGATGGGAATGTAAGCTCCACTAATAAATCGGCCAGTGCATGGGCCTTAACTGCAGGTCGTGGCGCATAAGTCACACCGTATTGCCCAACCTCAATGGCCCATTTCTCAACCTGGTGATCGAAAAAGTAAGGTCTCAGTTTCCTCACACTCATAACTAACGCGTATGCCAGCTTCTCTAATGATGGGTAACGTTGTTCTGTCTCGTTTAAAGTCTGGCTAACAAAGTAAATGGGCAGGTGGATCTGGCCCTCCGCTCGGACCAGCACTGCGCTTAAGGTGGTCTCCGAAGCCGCGAGATACAGGAACAGCTTCTCTCCCGGGACAGGTTTGGGAAGATGCTCACATCCGCCAGGTACGCTTTGATTTTTTCAAAAGCATCTTGGCTTTCGGGTGTCCATTCAAACTTTGCTTTCTTACGGATCGTGTCGAACATGGGCTTGCATTTGTCCCCCATTCGGGAGATGAACCTGCTTAGTGCGGCCAGGCATCCCGTGAGTCTCTAAACGTCTTTCACATTTCGGGGTGCCCCCATATCCAATACGGCCTTGATCTTCCCTGGATTTGCCTCGATCCCCCGCTTACTGACTAGATGTCCCAAGAACTTCCCCGACTCCACTCCAAAGTTACACTTCTTGGGGTTGAGTCTCATATTGAACTTCCTGAGGATATCGAAGGTCTGTGCGAGGTGAGATAGGTGATCCTCCTTTTTTAAGCTCTTGACGACAATATCATCGACATACACTTCTACCGACATCCCGATCTGATTGGCAAACATATGATTGACAAGCCTTTAGTAGGTTGCCCCGGCGTTCTTCAGGCCGAACGACATTCTCTTCCAGCAATATAGGTTTTTCTCGGTCAGAAAAGAGGTGTGTTGTGGATCTGGTTCGTGCATGACTATTTGGTGGTAACCCGCGAAAGCGTCCATGAACGACATCATCTTGTGCCCAGTCGTATTATTTATCAGGTGGTCGATGTGCATCATGGGAAAGAAATCTTTTGGGCAGGTCTCATTGAAGTCGGTAAAGTCGATACACAACCGCCAGGTTCCGTTGGACTTTTTCACCAGTACTGCATTGGCTACCCACTGTGGCTGGTCGCCTTGCATGATCAGGTCGTTATCCAGTAGCTTCTTTACCTCTTCGGCTAAAGCGGCATATTTCTCGGGGCCGAAATTTTGTCTTTTCTGGGCAACCGGCCTCCGAGATGGGTCAATGTGAAGTGGTGATACGCGACTTCCGGATCTATTCCCACCATGTCCTTGTGCGACCAGGCAAAGACATCCAAGTTCTTTTTGAGAAAGTCGATCACTTCCCCCTTCAGGTCGTTCAGTATCTTGGAGCCAATAATGACTTCTAGATCCGGGCGAGTTGGGTCTAATCTGACTTTTTCGAGTTCTTCCCCCGGGACGGCCCTTGGGCCATCTTGTCGGGGGTCGTCGATTTTGGCCTCGACTAGGAACTCATCAGGTTCGTGCCCTATTCTCGGGTCAAGGTCGCTGTAGGTTCTTTTTCTATTTGCCATTTTCTCACTTAACTCTTCATCTTGTTCAATACTATCTATTACAAATGCTTGTTTGATAGGTACTTGTGCAGAATTGAAAGGAGACGAAGATTAAATCAAACAACCTCTTGCATCGACTTAGTTGCCCTTAACGGTGCCGACCACCCCACTCTTGGTGGGGAATTTTACACAGAAATAGAAAGTAGAGGACGCAGCCTCGAATTCATGTTCAAAAGGCCTCCTCAGGAAGCCATTATAGGAGCTGGGGAGGCCGACTACTAGAAAACCTAACAGCCTAGTTACCCTAACTCCGATATTCAGTGTGGATATCAGCTCGATGGCCAGTCGTATCATCCCGGTGGGCCTCACGATAGCGTCGCCAAAACCCTTCATGAGGTGGTCGCACGGGGTGATGTAGGCATCGTAATCCCCGAGCTGGTCTAGGGTTTTCTTGAAAAGAATGTTGGAGAAGGCCCCCCCGTCGACCAGAAGTCGGCACACCATAGTCCCCATAATGTTGGCCCGGATCACCAAGGGATCGACATTGGGATAGACCACCCCTGCCTTGTCCTTTTCTCCGAACTCGATAGTACTGGACTCTTCCTCCACGGCGAGGACAGGCAACACCATCTTCCTGGTGTTCTCTATCTCCCTTATTTCGGCTTACATCTTCCGCTTGGAGGAGGAGCTGGAGGCTAGCCCCCGACCGTCCCTAGAGGGGAGAGAGTGTGTATCAACTGATCTCCCTCATTTTCAGGCATGGGCGGGATAGGTCGCTCCCTTTGCCCCACTCCGTGGTTTTTGTTCCAGTGGGCGCGCTCTCCTTACTGGCAACCTCTCAGAGCCTAGTCGCCGGTCTTCTGAGGTCGCTTGACAAATTCGTCAAGCAGGCCATCTTCGTATAACCTCCAGAGTTGGGGCAACAGGTCCTTACACTCACTGGTATAGTGCCCGGTCTGCTCGTGAAAGTGGCAATACTTATTGGGGTTCTGCTTGCCATTACTCTTTAAAGGCGTGGAGAAGTAATTCCGCTCTCGGATCTGTGAAGATGTGTCCCGGGGTCATGCCCAAGTCGTCCATCAACTTCACCGAATGCTCTCCCCAAAAGGCTTGAAACTTCCGAAGCGGCTTGTCTTTGAGGCGGCCTTTTTGGAGTTTTTTGGGCTCCACGACCTCCTTAAATTTCGAGAGCCGGGATTCCTGGGAGCTCTGCTGTATGTATTAGGTCACTAGTCCGCCTTCGAAAGTCGGCGTAGCTAGTCGGGTATTCGGCCGTCATGCGCCGTCAGATTTTGGTCCCCTTCTTGAGGCCGGAGACAACCCCCAACAGTTTTGCTTCATCTCCAATGGGTTCTCCTTCCAAGATCGCCTTGTCGATCCTCCTCAACATAGGACGATCAGATTTTGTGTCCCCCGGTGGGTGTTCATCAGCACCGGGTCGCAGTCCCGGTGCCAGGCAAGAAAGTGCATCAAATAGGCGAGCGAAGCCGCCGAAAGTTTCCACCGGCTGTGGGTGGCGAGAGGTGAACCATTGGTGAGCCCGGGTCGCCAGTGGTCGAGAAAAAATGGACATTTGGTCGCACTGGGCGCCTATAGAGGTCATGTATGAAGTTGTATTGCCACATGGACCTCGGGTCCGTGGTTCCCACCGTAGCGATCCAAGGTCGAGACATTAATCTTCCTTCTGTACCGCTTAAGGTGACCAGAGTTCCGAAAGGCGAGTCCGGACAAGGAGGAAAAGGTCTCGACCCACCGACCGCCTCCGACTCTCCATGCGCCCATCGCTTGTTTATTTGTTTTGAATTGATCTTGCGACACGAGCATCGCGATGGTCGATGGTCGCTTTTTGCCGAGGGGTCGCCCGCATGCACGGGTCGATCCCTTTGGCGTTGTTGTGGTGGAGGTTCAAAGTGAGGGCAAGGTCACGCTCCCACTGACAACGGGACGAGGCTCGGGATTGTGCCTCATCCTCAACAATCCACGGGCTTCCAACCCCAAAGGTCGCTAAGTCGGTCGAACACATTGTTTGACCCTCTGCCGTACTCTTGAGGAGCCGGGTGATTATGACCAAGGCGTGTCCGGCCGGATCATAGGCCGGCCGACTACCAATGCCCTTTCGGGCCCGGTTCGGGTTCCTTTTTTTTTGAGGGTCTGACCTCCTGGGTGGCTTTCTTGAGGGGAGGCTGCTCGTCCTCATCATCGAACGCGAGGCATTTTTTGTTGAGAATGACCATTACAACCTTTTCGTCCTCTGGCGTCTGCACCAGGTTCCACCAATTTGGAGTCATAACCGGGTTTGGCCGGCGAGCACGATGTGAGCCAGTATGCTGAGAGCTCATGGAGGCCTCGCGCCCATCGCGGGCATCCAGATCTTGCCCGTTCAGATTGAATTGATTGCTCGCCATCGATATTGATCAGAGACAAAATGGGTTTTCCTTCGAATAGAGTGATTTCGTAGGAATGGTAGTTCCCACAGACGGCGCCAATTGTTGTACCCGGTTTAATTACCGACGAACAAATAAGTATTTTGATAAGCTCCGATCAATGTAATGGCGAAAATAATAAATGACAAATAATTTGATTACCCAGTTCATCCTTGAAATAGACTACGTCTGGGGGCACCAAGCCAGGATCTTTTACTGTATAATTTCTGCTTAGGATACTAAGAGTTCGATCCATTACAATGTAAAAGATATGTCACATATTGAGGGGGAACTCAATATTCATAGATCGTAAAAATCGAACAAGTTAGAAGATCGTAAGATCGGAATGTCGGAAGATCGAGAAGATCGCATGTCATAAGATCGGAAGATCGATGTCAAATGATCAGAAGATCAGAAGATCAGACAAGTCAGAAGATCAGGTGAAGACATGAAGCCTAATGTTGGGATATTTTAGTTTTGATAATTTATGCCAAAACATTATTAACTTGTGTTATTCAAGCTATTTTACAGATAACAAGTTAAGGGGGAACGAAAGAACAAATTGAGGGGGAACTCACAAAATCAGAAGAAGATGATCGAGATCAGACGAGGCTGCAGACGAGACTGATCAAGATCAGATGAGTTAGATGAGTTCCGGAGTCAACTGATGAGCTGTGCAAATCAGATGTGAAGAAAAGCTAAAGCCAGCAAATCAGAAGAGAAGGTTGCAGATCAGAAGATGAGCAAAAGAGACTGATCAAGATCAGACGTGATCGAGATCAGATATGAAGATGAGCAGATGAGACTGATCAAGATCAGACGTGATCGAGATCAGATATGAAGATGAGCAGACGAGACTGATCAAGATCAGACGTGATCGAGATCAGATATGATAAACCTGATATGCTAACCTGATGCAGATGATCTGATGCTATCCTAAGATGATCCTGAAGATATGTTGATCTGATCAGTCGAGCTGATCAGATCAGACAAGAAGAAATCAGATAGCCTGAGTCAAGTGAC
Source organism: Stenogyne calaminthoides (assembly GCA_037126765.1). NCBI lineage: Eukaryota > Viridiplantae > Streptophyta > Magnoliopsida > Lamiales > Lamiaceae > Stenogyne > Stenogyne calaminthoides. Next base: position 8,455,009 of record JBBCBC010000028.1, read on the forward strand.
ATGAGGGTCAGGATGTCTGATTCAAGAGCCGAACTCAAGAAGCCTCGAAAGTGTCGTGATGCCTCGATCATCTGGTCCGGCCAAGAAAAGTCTGGCCAATCAAGAACCCCGAGTAACCCGAGACTCGGATAACTCCGGCGCTCGAGATAGACCTCGGCTCGGATAAGACCAAGGCTCGGATAAGACCAAGGTTCGGATAGAATCAAGATCCCGAGACTCAGAAGATCCTGAAGAATATAGCCGTTAGAGACTCAGAAGAAACTGAAGAATATAGCCATTAGATTCAGCTGACGTGGATCAATGAGAGGAAGACGACAAGCCTAAAAATGCTGCAAAAAGCTACAGAGTAGTATGGATTTGAATGTGATTCTCTCTAACGGTAACATTCAAATCCACACTATAAATACAAGTTCTTCCCTCATTATCAAGCGTGGATGAATGTGGAAGAGTGTGAGAATGTAGCAAACGATGCTACAGAGCTAAGAAGATATGGGTTCCAGCAGTTCCCAGCTAAGGTCGTGTGCCAGATGATGCGAGTCCTGAAATATGGCCTGATCGTAGCACGGCTAAGGCATTCAACACAAGGCACGTTGAAAGGAATTGATTAGTACTACTAATTGTGCTCCCGATCCTATATACTCGAGCATTCCCACCATAGAACACAGAGCAATAAATACACGCATATATTCAAGAGTGTTCTACCCTAGATCTAAGCACAAATGTTATATCCTAAGCTTAGAGAGATTTTCCCATCCTTAGCATTGAGGCTAAACAAATGTAAGGGAAAATCTCAACCTAGTTGGAAACCAAACAAACCTTTACCCAAATCAGTTTGAGTTAGGTTAAGTTTGTCACCGCAAGATTTCAGACTAGGGATTCTAGTTTCTGATTTATGGGTTCGGTTGAGTGTGAACTCGGTAAACATCTATAGGCAATCCCGTGAGGGTGATAAGTCCCCTGTTTGAGTGTGAACTCGATAAACATCTGTTGGGTGTTGGACTAACACATAAAACTAAGTCCAGTAGGTTAAGTTGGTTAAGTTGGTGCCCCGAAAGGGAAGAGTGGATGTAGGGCGGGTTTCGTCTGAACCACTATAAAATCGTGAGTTCTTTACTGCTTTATGTTCTTACTTGCCATATGCATTCAATTACCAGCAAAACAACACACATCGTTCTTAAAAGCGAAAAATTTGGTATCACCATTCCCTCTCCTCTGTTTTATATGCATCTCACACGACATGTCTTGCTTCCGCACGCGCAAAATGTTTTTCAAATCGGGACCTTCACCTAAGAATTAGAAGACCTAAAGATCAGATGACTAGCAGAAGAACAAGACCAGAAGACCTACATCAGTCGAGTCTGCTAGTTGAGCTAAGACAACTTGCATTAGGTAGACTGATCAGGTCAGCTCACACCAGGTGACAACTGATGGTGCACCTGATCATATGTTGTCAATCAGATAAGAAGAATGTCAACCTTAGTTGGTAAAGCAAACACTGAATAAGTGTACTTGTTAACCAATGAGAATGAGACACGTACGTACGGAGCTGACAATGCGGGATTCGGCGCTGCAAAGTCAAACGGCTAGAAAGGAGAAACATACTTGCTATCACACCTGATCTTGCGCAAAAAGTTTTCAGAAGTCTATTCACCCCTCCCCTCTAAACTTCTGCCCTCACGAAAACCCGTTCGGGACCTACATAATTGCATAATTGAATACGAATAAACATAAAGAGAAACTTTACAGTAAACCATACGCATATTTCTCTACTATGGTATCCACATAATCCCCATTCACGAACTTGCACGGATTTGTCAGTGTTGAATCTGAGACGGAATTTGCTAGGAAAGATCCTATTCTAGATTTTATGGAGAAAATATGAATCCCTTGTATTATGAATTCCCAAGAGCTCATATATATAGGGGAGGCCCAGCTTAAATCTTAAGCTAATTTGATTAGGAAATAAAATTCATAATCTTGTAAATTAAGTCTCATTGATTTAATTCTCATATATAAAATCTCTACGGATTTAATTCTCATGTACATCAAATCTCTACGAATTTGATTCCATAAATATTAAATCCTATAAAAATATTTCATATATTATTATTGGGAATCCTATTTAATTAAATCCAATTTAATTAAATATTAATAATAATTATTTCTAAATTAATCTATTATTAATTAATTCTCCATAAATTAAATATTAAATCCAATTTAACATTTAATCAACCAACTATAATCCGTAAAAGGAAACTACTTGTTGTGTGACCCATATGCCCTCATATATCGAGCGATTAGTCAAACTAACGGTCTTAATTGAACCCTAGACAATAAATCAGACATTCTCAATATATGAGGCACGTTGCGAGAAACGTGCAACTACATGTAACTGAAACATGGGCTATTACGATTTCCTCCTTTCATTCACGAATACTCGATTAAGTCTTAAACATGATGAAGTGTCTATTCAAATAACTTAATCATATTATCTCTAATCACTAATTGTTCATGTATGTCACACTTAGCCACAAAGTCTAAGTTGGCGTGCATCGGCCGATGACTTTGATCCAATTATGATGAGAAGATGAGTATTCTCTCTAAATCCACATTGAGGAATGCATCATATTCTTGGCTCAACTACCACGCACATGCACTTTGTGATGAACTCAATCCAAGCCATATCTACCCATGGAAGGGTACAAGTGTCGGTCATGGTCAAAGTTCATCACTCCACACATATCGTGCGTATTGACCTCAAAATAAAGGAGTATCGCATCGCTCCCACTAACCGAGATACCCGTAGACACATATTATGGAATTATATCAAACTGGTTTCTCGGATGGGTATACCAATACCCTCTAAGGTATTTGTGCATCCACCATGAGATACCTAGTATCTCGTAGTAAGTGAGATCTTACTACACTCTCTAAGAGTATGATGCAGATCGCACATCAATCTCCATTGCATCATCAATATCTCATTCTTGATGATCCTTGATCGGGGCCATTTGAGAATCATGCTTAAGTCATCTGAGTTCTCACAACCTCAATGACAACAATGACTCATGGGAACACTTGCATGAATAAATGCAAACAATTAAACAATTGTATTGCCATACATTAATAATAATGAACTATAATATTAAATCAAACTGAATATCATCGAGTATAATATCCTTACAATAGATTGTCTCTAGGACACTGTTGGGAAATTTATAGTTTTGATGAAAGTTCCAAAAACACATGTAATAGGACCCGGTCGGACTGTTAGGTCGATGTTTACATTATGCTATAGGAGACCGATTGATAATGATTGTATAGAAAAACCGATGTAATAGATAGGTCACATATTGAGGGGAACTCAATATGTAAAGGTCGATCCAAGAATCGGAAGAAAGCCGATATCCCAATGAAAGCGAACGCTAAACCAGAACGGAAGATCAGATCGAACTGATCTAGTCAGATAACTCAGCGGAAGTCATGAAGCTCAAACCTCTATACTAGAAGATCAGATGACTTCGGAAGATAAGACCGTAAGACCTACATCACCGAGTCAAGCAAAGCGCCGAAAAACTTCATCGTGGATCGATTCGGTGATCGACGATCGACTCATAAGATGAAAACCGATGTTTCATCTTATCATACGCTCTGCGATCCGAACAAGATGAATACCAACCTTAGTTGGAGGAACAACACCGCAAAAGCAAGGCTTTCATCCAATAAGGAAGAAACACGTATGAACAGAGCCGATATCATGATTCGATGTTGCTCTCTCAAACGCGGCTATAAACTTTCACCATGCCGTTCACAAGCACGTCACATCAAGCTCGCAACTCTACCTAAAATAGCCTGAGATTCAAATTGCTCTCCAACGGCTCTTTGATCTCAAGGTCTATAAATATGGGATCACACTTCGTGAGACACGACACCTGAAATGCTTGGACAAACAACATAATCAAGAAGCTCAAACTATAGTCGATTTCCATACGAAGAACACAACAACAAGCTTATTTTATATTGTGTTCATCCCATAAGTTCTTAGCAAGAAATCTTTTCATCTAGCTATCGAGTCGCTTATATATGCAAGAAAAGATTTCATAGTTGGAACCTCAACAATCTTACCCAAACCCCCAAGTTAGGATAAGTTGTTTAGCAAGATTTCAGTCTAGGGTTTCTAGTACTGATTTCTGGGATCGGTTGAGTGAGAACTCTTAAAACATCTGTTGGTGTCTTGTGTTGGACTAACACACTAATCTAAGTCCAAATCGGTTAAGTCGGTTAAGTTGGTGCCCCTTGTGAAAGGGAAGAGTGGGCGTGGGGGACCGGTTTGTCCGAACCACTATAAATCTTGTGTGCCTTTACCGCTTTGATTAACCGCTCTCACATCGCACAATCTTAAAAAGCATACATTCTAAGTTAAGATCGAGGCAGACCAAGCTTCGATCCGATCGGACCGATTTCTGTCATCCGAATAAAAAGATAAAACTTGGAATCGGATTATACAAACCGGTTTTTCACGGGTAAAACTTAAGCTTCCGCACACATCGCTTAATCGATAGTTACGAACTGACCGCCTTTCCGGGCGTTCAAGAAGTTGGTTATCGACCGAATCGATTCACTCGCGCTCTGATCGGGCTATCTCTGCTCACACCGACCTGCGACGAAAAGTTTTTCGAAGTCTATTCACCCTCCCCTCTAGACTTCGCCTCACTTAACCCGCTAAGGGACCTACAAGTGGTATCGGGCGGTTGGTTCTTCCGACCAATCGACTACGTGTCATTGTGGTCATCTGAATCGATCTTGAAAAACCGTTTTAAAAAACTCATTCATTTTCCAAAATCACTCGGCATGGATAACACGTCCGTATGTATCATGATCTGCCGAAGTTCTCTATTGATGAGTATCGCAGATTGGGCCATATATATATCCAACCATCTAGGCTCGATCGATGGCGTAATGATGGAAGTCATCGAGAGGACCCATCATCATTTACTACGACAATCTGCGCAATGAGGAGATCCGGACTTTCCCACGAAGTCTTGTGCGAAAAAAGCCCGATACGATGGACACGGAAAGAAAGAAAATCGCATACTCGGACACCATTGCAAGACATATCATCATGAAGACAATGGATAAGGTCACCAAAGAAAAGATTAAGTATCTCAAATCTGCCGAAAGCAATGTGGGATACTCCGGCCGAGATCTGCGAGGGAAATGAATAGATAAAAGACAAAGTCTTCAAAAAGCGAACTGGTGAAGTTCGAGAAACCAAGATGTCTGCCTAACTAAACCATCAACGAACTTCGATGGAAGAATTACAATGTCTATAAACAAGCTTCGAGAACTTGGTAGAGATGTCCGATAAAGATATCAACTATAAGATCCTAAGGTCTCTCACCAAGAAGTGGGACATGAAGGTCACGGTAATCAAAGATTGCGAGGACATTTCAAGAATGAAACCTAGTAGCTTGTTCTTGAGTCTTAAAGCTCACGAGTTCGACTGATTGAAAGAGGTCAAGGCGATGAAGACGAGGCCCTCTTTGAAACCTCGACTTCAAAATCGGTTGCTTTCAAGGCAACCAAGAGCGAACAAAGGCAAATGAACCCATTGGAAATATATTAAGTCAGGCAGAACAGATCGCGTTGCTTACCAGGAAGCTTGAGAAGTCAGATATACAACTTGGTAAGTATCGAAGATTTTATAAGGACTATCAACATAGCCGGGATTAGATAGGAGATCGCATAATAGATCTCCGAAAGAACCAGATCCGATGATCGGAGGGATCACAGAGATGAAAGGGAAAGAGATAGTCGACGAAGGAAGGAAGAGATAACCAATCGATAGAAGAAACTCGGACTACTATCGAAGGGAAATCACCGATAGGTCATACGAATGAGTGATTCACCCGAAGGAAAGGAACAGTGGATCCGTGAGCGCAGCTTCAATCGCGGAGAAGCCAGTCACTATAGCACGATCGCCTGCACTGGACGAGAGAGAGGGAAGAAAAGAGGAACAAAAGAGAGCAACGGTTTAGAGGAGACGAAGAGCCATGGTTGCCGATACGTCAGAATCGACGATTCCACCGCCTCCGAGGACTCCGGATACTCCTCTCAGAGAAGACTTCTTTCGACAAGAAAGGCGGAATCGACTTCTATGAAAGTGAAGATCTGATATTCTCGTCGACGATGATGAACTCGCCTGATGGCGGGGAGGACCAAATCAGAGGTAACCTCAAAAAACCCTTCGTTCGCTTTCTACACCGCTATCATTAGCACACCCGGGGGAGATTGACTTGCGGCTCTACTCGGAGCAATTGCTTGAAGATCTCTCCAATGCGAGAGAAACTTATGCTATTGTGGAAGCCGAGAATGATAAGTCGAGGATCGAAATAATCGAAATCTTTCAAGAAAATGATCTCAGAAAAACCTCTGAACTTAGATCAGCTGGAAACTGCTCGAGAAGGTAACTGAGGAATTTAAAATTCTCGGTTAAAGCTTCGATCAGGGAAAAGCAGATCAAAGAACAGATGGAAATTAACGAACGACAAGGTCGATGACTTCAAAATCTTGCAAGCAAAAATTCGATGAGCTATTCCGAATGCATGAAAGTCTCGAAATCCTCTCGGAAAAATGCGTAAAGAAAATAGATGTTTTTTCAAAATCATCTCAAACCGTTAAAGACATGAACGCCTATTTTCGAGTAAAGATTGATAAGGAGGGACTTGGCTATGAGAAACCCTCCACATCCTCAAAAGCCCCGACTGATTCATCTCAGAAAGGTGTAATCGCATCGAATTCAAAAAGATACACCAAAAGCTAAACTTGTATCTAATAGGGGTAAGAGACCAGTTGAGCAGGTAAGGCAAGTGCCTAACCAGAAAGGGAACAGAAATGAACCCCAACTGGTAAAGCATCAGCCGAGGAATCAACGGAAGAACCCAGTTCTTCTGAAGAAACCTCAACCTGATCAACAGATCAGGAATCAGAAAAGACAACCTACAAAAGGGAAGTCTAATCTGAGACCCAGTCAAGGTCAACTGCCTAATAAGCATGCTTCGTAAACCTGCGAAAACCATCTATGCGAAAAAGGATATGAATCTTTTGATGGTAGCGAATGCATTCTACCCCTATTGTCGAAAATTTAGGCTACTCTTTTGAACCACACCGGATAAAAAGAAGACAAACCTAAAAGGTAAATCATAAGTCTTCTAAGTCATCCAAGGTTCACACAAGTAATCATACAAATCGAAAAGCATATGAGGATAAGTATGATTATGTTGGATCAGTATGGGAGACAAATCAGGGCCTTCGATCCGACCGATCACCATAGAAGTGCTCGCTTTGTATGGATCCCCAAATCCAAACCTAACCCCTCGTGACCCAATCCGAAGGGGTACCTAAAACTCCGATCCGATTGCAGTTCGCGGGTCCGCCAACAAAGGAGGTGTGCAAGCAACTATCCGGTACATCGATAGTGGATGCTCAAGGCACATGACCGAAGCAAACATCTCCTCGCCTCTACATAGAAACGAAAGGCCCGCGGTACTCTTCGGTGATGATAACTTTGGTTATACCAAAGGGTTCTAACCCAGAGAATGATGATGTACAAGTAATCGGAGTCTCGTGATGTCGGCTAAGGTCCGAAGCACAACCTATTATCGGTTTCACAATTTCATGCGACAAAACGATTCAAGGTTGAGTTCTCGATCGATCAATGCACTATCAAGAATCGAAATCACCAACGTATATTGCTAATCGTTCAAGAAAAGGGACGATCTACACAAACCGATTGGAAATAGTTGTCCAAGAAATGCATGCCCGATTGTTAAGAGTTCCAAAAGTAGCGGTTGGCTCGCACAAAAAAGAATGAGCCATCCAACTTTAAAACTCTTAATAAGATAACTAGGATGTCTCTAGTGGAAGGACTTCCGAATGAAGTGTTCTCAAAGGATCGGACATGTCTTGCATGTCGGAAGGAAAAAAAGTCAAAGCTTCATTCAAAGGAATTTCCGACCCGGATCCAAAGCAGAGTACTTGAAATGCTTTCATATGGATCTGTTTGGACCCGATTACACGGTCGATCTCAACGGACGAAATACACTCTCGGTAATCGTGGATGACTATTCCAAGTTTACACAGGTTATATTCTTACATAAGAAGAATGAGACGACAACCAAGATACCCGAGCTACTAAGAAGATTACAAAATGAGAAGGGTGTCGGTAGTAGTAAAAATCGATCGATAAAGGTACGCATTTACGAACTCCTTTATTATTGATTTTTGCTCTAAGTTTGGTATATACAAGATGAAACATCAAATGCGAGGACGCCTACAACAGAATGGAGTAAATGAAGCGGAGAAAACGTAACTCTCAAAGAAGTTCGCTCGAACAATGTTAGTGAACATGCGATACCAAAACCGTTTAAAGGTATAATCAACACTTTGCATGCCATACGCAAATGAGATGTCTCTGACTAAGGCTCACTACAAAACACCCTATGAACTGTGGAAGGGCGAAAAACCTCGTGTTTCTTACTTCCATGTTTTTTTGGTGCAAGTGTTTCATACACAACAATGGGAAAAGTCGGGTTGAAGACCTTTGAGGCTAAGTCCGATGAGGGTATATTTCTAGGGTATTCCTCATCTAGCAAAAGCCTTCGTGGTCTACAACAAAACGAACCCTTGTTGTGGAAGAAACACCCCATGTAACCTTTGATGAAGCATCTTCTGATCAAGAGAAATTTGCCTCGTAACAAAGAAGTACCGATCTACCGTAACCCGATATTCTTAAAAATGGATCAAATAACGATCAAGGATAAAGGATCGTAAATCAGATCAATTTTCATTCCGATCTAGTTGATTCACCGATCAATCGATCCTAAGGTACGAACAACCGTCGATGAAAAAAGCCGATCCAAATTGAGACGAGAAAGAATCGAACCGTCCCTGTTCGGGGGAACTGGTTCTCACGAACAGACATCGACACATGATGATTCCAACATCAGCTGAGACTTGTTCTTATCAAGTGGACCATAACCCTGCACCACTCCCAATCACTAGTAATAAGATTTTATCAGAAACGGACGATGTTCTCAAAACCGACGCCGTCGAATGAGGACACGGATAACCAAATATCCAACCAACTCTCGATAATTGGAGACCCCGTCGATAAAATTAAAACTAGACATCGATTGGTGAAAGTGCCATGTATTGTTTGTTATCCGCCTATGAAGGAACCTACTACAATCGAGGAAGCATTACAAGATGCAAAACCGGATTCTAGCCATGCGAGGAGGAGCCGAAACAGTTCGAGAGAAATGAAGTATGGGAACTAGTAGATGCACCGTGTCATCAAGACGTAATTGGCACGAAATGGATCTTCAAGAACAAGAGAGATGAGAAAAATGTTATCACCGTAAATAAGGCAAGACTTGTTGCTAAGGGGTATTCACAATCGAAGGAATTGATTACGATGAGACCTTTGCACCGGGGCCGCTCGCCTTTTTGAAGCATTCGGTCAAGCTTCGCTTATGCTTCCTACAGAGGGTTCACTCGTGTATCGATGGACGAAAGAGTGCTTTCTTAAATGGGGTACTAGCGGAGGAAGTTTATGTCGAACAACCTCCGTGCTTTGAAAAGGGCAACCAAGTGTATCGTTTAAGAAAAGCTCTTTATATGGTTCGAACAGTTCCATGAGCCCCGGTATGATACACTCTCTCGCTTCTTGATCGAAAGTGGGTTCACTAAAGGAACAAAGGATGAAACCTTATTCGAGAATAGAAGATGGAGAAGATATTCGATGGTTCAGATTCGTGGGCGACATCATCTTCGGATCTCCAAATAAGAACCTATGTGAAAGATTCAAAGAACCGATGCAAGGAAATTCGAGATGTCCATGATGGGTCGATGAATTACTTTCTAGGTCTCCAAGTTAAACAAAGTTCGGAAGGATATTCATCTCGCCAAGCAAAAGTACACTAGGAATCTTTTGGCTAAGTTTGGAATTCAAAATAGTAAGGAAGCCAAAATTCCTATGATGATTTGGATTCAAGATGGATCCGGATGAGGCCTACCGAAAAAACAAATCGAAGGAATATAGGGCTCTCATTGGATCTTTATTATACCCGACCGCCAAACAGACACCGGATATCACTTTCGCAGATGGGTGTATGTGCAGTTCGAGCAAATCCAATGGTCACCACCTAGAAGCGACTAAGCGGATTCTTAAGTATCAAAGGAACAATAAACCTTGGTTTATTCTACCCATCGATGATAATCTAGAACTTAGTGGGTATTCTCGATTACGATTATGGAGGTTGCAAGATCGACGAAAAATCAACCTCGGGAACATGTCGATTCTTAGGAAGTAAACCGATCTCGTGGTTTTCAAAAGAAGATATCGATTCATGACATCAACAACAATGAAGCGTAATATATGGTCTTGCAGAAGTCGTTGTTCCCAATCGCTCTGCTCGATCGGCGGTGAGGATTACAACATTGTAGCTAAGAACGCGTACCTATATTACTCGTGACATAATAGTCTTTATTGCAATCACTCGAAATCCGATTCTACATACAAGATGCAAGCATGTAGATGTCGACACCACTTCATAAGAGATCACGTTGAAAAGAAGAATATCGAAATGGAAAAGATTCATACCGATATACGTAAAGGCGATATTCTAACCAAGCCACTAGCTGAGATCAGATTCAGAGATTTATGCAATGAGCTAGGACTTCTAGATCTTGGAGAAATGTCGCCGAAAATGTTTGATGGAATGCTCTCCAGAACTAGCTGGTTAAGAGACTAACCAGATCGAGAGAAATCAGTTGAGTTTGGTATCTTAACTGATCTCAAGAGACTGATAAGCAAAAATCGATCAGACATATACGCTACCAGATCCTAAGGAACTGATCAGATTCAAGGTTTATCAGATTTAAGGAAAATGCTCAGTTTAAAGGATTATCTGATTAAATCAATTTGGTTCTAGTATTTCTTTGTGAATCGTTTTAGCTGATACTCAACAAGCAAGATTCAGAGATTAAGAAGCTATCAATCGCATAAGAAAGCAGGAATTTACACAACAAAATGAAATAACAGAACTTTTCATTGATACAAACCCGAAGGTGAGGTTACATTACGAGTTACAAGTACAAGAAGACCCGGAGGTCAGTACATAAATGTTAACCAAAATCCTAAACCTAGGACCCTAAACCCTCATCCTAACCCCAGAAGTGAAGGAAAGAGAGAGATTTTAAACTCTCATTTTCCCCCACTTAACAAGGGGGGGAGAGAGAGGCTTTAAAGAATGTAATCCCAAAGGCGGTCGCAAAAGTCAAGATCAAGAAAACCGGAGCGACAGAGGCCTTGATAGGATTCTTAAGCCCGAGCCCTAAAAGGAGGAGGAGTAGTAGGGCTCTCCAACCGTTGAATGGAGCACGTGTGCCAAAGAGTTGGTCATCGATCTCATGGGCACATGTGTCGATATTTTATACCGTGACTAAGTCCGATGGTTACGGTTACGTCATCCAGATAGACACACAAAGGTGCATACGGTTAGGAGAAGTGTCTTCTCGGGTTACAAAATGATCCGCCCGCCACAGTGGTAGAAAGCTTTGGCAAAGAATCGTATGTGAAATCGAAGATGATGAAGAAAACAAAGAATAAGGGATGCAAAGGGTTGATTTGAGAAGATGAAACCATATAAAAGGGTGTAAAAGTGTTTGCCTAAGTCTCACATTTAAAACAAGGGTTCACCAAGATACATGATTCTTACAAAGAAGATAAGTATGGTGAATGGGTGATGTTGTGTAAAACATTGGTCCAATTTATAGAGGCCAAGCAAGGATGCAAATGCAATTCTCATTTCAAGAAGCCTATCCGAGAAATTTGCATCAAAAGGACAGCGTGTAGAAATCACGCGACTGATAATTGGATAAATTTACGGTTGATTGACATATCGAGATTCGCATTTATATTTACGCATGTCAATCACGCCTACTTAGGAATAGAAGCTACTACTCTAGACTAAGTTTTGGCGGTAACACTTATCCCAAGAATTGGCTTAATCTGAAAAGAATCAGATGAGGTCAACCAAAATCTGATTACTTACAAGCATGATCAGATGAGAGAGATCTACCGAGCTTGAAACTCCAATAAATCAGATATATCAGTCTATGTCAGAAATATCAGTTGAAGGGGGAACTTCAACTGATCAAGGAGGATCAAAGAGGGAAATCGACGTACTAAGGAAAGATCACTAAGCTGAAGTTTCAACAAATCGATGCAACCGAGAAGATCGGTTAAAAGGATCATTGGGAAATTTCTTAAGGCTTAGGCGTAAATGATTAAGATCAACAAGTGGAATCAACATTGACAAAGTAATATTGATGATAACAACATCGATCGACCAGATACGATCTCTTTCTTGTTGTTCTTTACTTATTTATCGGATCGTGTCGATTTTATTTGCCTTTTACTGCACCCACTATCCTTGTGGACGTGTACTCTGCAAATCATTTAATGCGACGTGGGGTACATGTATTAACCGCTACTTGATCGTGCTTTTAAATCCAAAAGTTTTTGTGTACGTCGTTTTCCCCAACCCTACGATCAAAACCGCTTCAACTGAGCGTCATAATCTTTTCAAAACGATTGATCTTCAAAATCTTGTCTTATTGTACCCTCCGCCTATATATATGATTCATCAAACCTTACGAGTTTTTTTTGCTTCACAAACTTGCACTACTCTCATTGAAAAACTTCAAATTTTACTCTACGTTTCAAAATCTTCTCTTCAAAATTTGAATCTGGTAATATTTTCTTTTAAAGCTTAATGATGAATCTTTCTTTCCGTTAAAAACATTGTTTTCAAAAAGTTGTTTTTCGAATTTATGCTTCATCGCCTTTTGTTTTCCGCGAATGATATTGATATTGATTATGCACAAATTTAATGAGTCTATCTCACTGTAGATGGCCACTCATGGACTTGGAAAGATCATGTGCAATTATGCGAATCGCAACGAAGATTTTTTGAGGATAAGTTCGTTCGGTTTGGAACCACCGAGGATTCTCGAATCCATGGAGGTGGAACAAATTTCAAGAAGGCCGGATCGAAACATATTGCTCTCGCTTTCATCGCAATCCAAAGATGCGATGAAGCACTTCAATTCTTGCGAATTTGAGTGTGGATCTGAAAAAAACCAGAGACGAATCGATGTCGACGGTCAACGGAGAAGAAATCGATCGACAAATGCGTACATCACTCGTCTGCTCACCTTGCCAAAAAAATTAATCTCACCGCACACTCATGGGAGAATGAGGATGAAGAAATCAGAGAGGAGCTCTTAAGAGAGGCGCATAAACATCGACAGCCGGATTCATCGTGCCAATGCTCAAAAGAAAAAGATGATCTTTTGACATTCTCATCAAGAACGATCATGGGAATCTCATTTAGCCCAGATGCTCTCACATCACCAAAATGTACAAAGATGGCAAAGAATAATTGATGGGGCTCGAACATCAATTGGCACGGCTTCCTCAAAGCCATCTTGCTCCAAGAACACGAAAAATTTGGAGTCAATGAATCCAGCAAGTCTTTCTCAAAAAGAGAGTCAAGAATCTCAACAAGGTTGCGCTTATATTGAAAGACAAACCGCCAAGCGCCGAATGGAATCGAATGGATCAAGTCCTACAATGCCTTCCTTCATCAACTTCGGGCTATATGGGCCACCGTACGATGACAAGGAGCCCACTCCAACAAAATCAAGAAAGGAAAGAGCAAAGAAGCCGCCATCCACACCCGCTTGCTCCACGTAAAAAGAAACGAAAACGGTGAAGGCCCGTGAGAAGAGGCCAAAGAAAAAGCAAAGAACCTACCCCTCGACTCTAGACTAGAAGATGAGTCGAAGAGGAAAAAGCGCTTGTAATGCCCTGGCGCAACAAAGAACAATCCGACAGTAAGCTTCTCAACCCGAGGGCTCGCCATGAACGATCCGAGGTAGAAGCACAAGCCGATAAATCTATTTCTCCTCAACCTCAAGCCGATTCACCGCCGGACTAAAGGTCACGAAAGCATGTCTCTACCATCTTCTAGTTCACCGCCATGAACTCCGAACCAGATATAACCGCCACTACAAAGCAGAAATCCACATCAAGCAGTCGAACTAATCGATAACTTCCTCGACTCAAGCTCAACCGTAGCTTCCACATCTCATCCAACGTAACTGACAGATAATTCCTCAGATTCAGATCAACAAAGACCATCACCGAAAAATGGTCGACTAAGAATTGAACGAGAGATTGATGAGATGTATCCACAACCGGGTCGCCCATCCCGCTATCGAGAAGAAGTCATGGAGATCCTCACCGAGAGATCTCAGATTAAAAAGCTTCTCAGATCTTATCTTACTTGTTGAATGGATGGGTGGTGCGATGAGTTCGCAGATTTTGACTTCGATATGAGGAAGTCCGCCAAAGTGGGATCACCAAATGAGCTCATATCCGAGCAACTGCGGAAAGCTCGATCAACAGAAAGTTGGAATTGCCGGAAGAAGAGAAGCCGAGATCGCTCAAGAAGCTCCGTAAATGACGCCGAAATGGTGAATGCCGAGTCAGCCGATGAAAGTGGAACCGGTGCCGCAAGTTCACGACCAACCACCGAGGCTCAAACAAATCGAACTCGATCAAGTGATGGATCCAATTCCTTCATCTCAAATCACCACCGATCAACTTCGAGATCGATCTTGTCTCAAAGATCTCCCGAAAGAAGAGATTGGCGAGTGCTAATCGATCGAGACAAATTAGTCTCAAACAAATCGGGCAATCGAGATCAGTTCTCCCAATCTATGACCACCATATCTGGCCGAGCTTACAAAAATCGATTGATGACAAGTCAAATGTGGATCAAAATCAATCTTCTTTTTTTTCGACGCCAATCGAGAAAAGGCTCGAGTTATCGGAAGAGAAATTTGACAAAATGATTTGGACACTCTCTCGCTACAATGGAAACGCCAAGAAAGAATCGACATAAAGCTGCTCGAGACCGACAAACAATCTTCGAGTTTATCTGCTAATGATCTAAATCGCATTGTCGATCAACTTTGGGTCTCGACTTCCCACTCAATCGCTTTTTGATCAAACCAAAAAGGGAAGGATCGAGAAACCAACCGACACATCGAAAGACAAGGCCCATGGACAAAGCTCAATTGCAAGAAAGGTCATGCGGGTCTTTGAACATCAAAATCGACCATTACTTATCGCATCGGAAAGTCACCGGAAGACACAGCTAGACGAATCTGATAATATAAGGAGCTAGTAGCCAGAAAATTGTCCAAAGAGCGTATGGTCAAGAAGAAAGAAGATGTAAAAACGGGCACAAGGTAAGGGTTGAAACAAGTTCAAATCAAGGGCTAAGAAAGGATTAATCGGAAAAATCGCACCGAAACCTCGGTTGCCGCCAAGAGTCGGCGAGATCATACCAAAAAAATGCCGCACACGCCAAGAGGTTTGAGGAATGGAATAAGATCAGAAGTGAATGGCTTCTAGATGCCTTTGTCCTTGATCTTGTTCCAAAAGAAGAATCACCAGATGATGAGTTCCTCAACTGGTTACAGAATAAATATCCAGACTTTCTAAAGTATCTGGAAAATGAGGCCAAGCTTATAAATGTAAAGATATCTCGCCAAGAGTATGATCTGTTAATATACTCAAAGAAGGCAGATGGCTCATTTGACAGACTGGCATTTGAGAGATTCTACTTTGACATCTTGAGCAAATCACAGATAACTGATCAAGTGCAGACAACTGATGTCAAATGGAAACTCTATCAGATTTTCAACATTCCACAAGACCAAAGAGAAATGCCAGAAGGATACAAGCCCAAGGAGTGAAGATTCAGAAGACGTCTAGGGATCAGCAGCTTTTAAATTCAAAACTTTTCTGATGTAACATGTAATCATCATATCTAATGGAAAGTTTATTTTTTCTGATCCCAAGACAAAATCTCTTTGTCTTCTGATTACTTGCTCTTTAACTGTTCTATACTTATCAACTGTTTGGTTTCTCAAGTGTTTTGGTTTCATCAAAAAAAATTGTTGGGAAATTTATAGTTTTGATGAAAGTTCCAAAAACACATGTAATAGACCAAATCGGACACATTAGGTATCGATGTTTACATTATTGCTATAGGAGACCCGATTGATAATGATTGTATAGAAAAACCGATGTAATAGATAGGTCACATATTGAGGGGAACTCAATATGTAAAGGTCGAATCTGAAGAATCGGAAGAAAGTGATATCCCATGAGAGCGTAACGCTAAACTGAAATCGGAAGATCGACGAATCGATCTAGTCGATAACTCAAATGAAGTCATGAAGCTCAAACCTCTATACTAGAAGATCGATGACTTCCGTAAGATAAGACCGTAAGACCTACATCACCGAGTCACCGGGTTGAAGCTAAGTCAACAGCGCCAAAAACTTCATCGTGGATCGATCGGTCAGATCGACGATCACCATAAGATGAAAATCGATGTTTCATCTTATCATACGCCTCCGCGATCCGAACAAGATGAATACCAACCTTAGTTGGAGGAACAACACCGCAAAGCAAGGCTTTCATCCAATAAGGAAGAAACACGTATGAACAGAGCCGATATCATGGGATTCGATGTTGTTTCTCTCAAACGGCTTATAAACTTTCAAATTTCATGCCGCTCTCAAGCACGCCACATCAAGCTCGCAACTCTATTTAAAATAGCCTCGAGATTCAAATTGCTCTCCAACGGCTCTTTGATCTCAAGGTCTATAAATATGGGATCACACTTCCGAGTGAGACACGAAATGCTTGGACAAACAACATAATCAAGAAGCTCAAACTATAGTCAAATTTCCGCACGAAGAACACAACAACAAGCTTATTTTATATTGTGTTCATCCCATAAGTTCTTAGCAAGAAATCTTTTCATCTAGCTATCGTCGCTTTATACGCAAGAAAAAGATTTCATAGTTGGAACCTCAACAATCTTACCCAAACCCCCAAGTTAGGATAAGTTGTTTAGCAAGATTCGATCTAGGGGTTTCTAATCTTGATTTACGATCGGTTGAGTGAGAACTCTTAAAACATCTGTTGGTGTACTGTGTTGGACTAACACACTAATCTAAGTCCAGTCGGTTAAGTCGGTTAAGTTGGTTCCCCTTGTGAAAGGGAAGAGTGGACGTAGGACTGGTTTGTCCGAACCACTATAAATCTTGTGTGCCTTTACTGCTTTGATTAACTGCTCTCACATCGCACAATCTTAAAGCGCATACATTCTAAGTTAAGATCGAAAAGACACCAAGCTTCGATCCGATCGGTTTGATTTTCATCCGAATAAAAAGATAAAACTTGGAATCGATTTATACAAACCGGTTTTTTTCACGGGTAAAACTTAAGCTTCCGCACACATCGCTTAATCGATAGTTACCGAATCGACCGCCTTTCCGGGCGTTCAAGAAGTTGGTTATCGATCAATCGATTCACTCGCTCGATCAAAGCATTCGCTCTCACACACGATCCAAGACGAAAAGTTTTTCAGAAGTCTATTCACCCCTCCCCTCTAGACTTCTGCCCTCACTTAACCCGTTCGGGACCTACAGACACTAACACTAACACTTCACTCATCAACCTTCTCTCTTCAGAAATAACTTTTCTTGTGACTTTAGCAAAATTTAAAGTTTCATTCTCATACATTAAAATTTGTTTCATATGCTCATAAGTATGCGGAAGAGACAAGATGAGCCTCAACACTTTATCCTCATCTTCAATTTTCACTTCAAATGCCTCTACTTTAGAGATAATACCATTAAGAGTACTCAAATGATCATAAATTTGCATACCTTCATCCATCCGTAAGGTGTGAAATTGTTCTTCGGGTACAACCAATTCGAAATGCCCTTCGCTTGGTAAAGAGCCTTTAGCTTTTCCCACAACTCCGTGGCACTTGAAATCCGTGTATATATATTTGCAAGAATGTTCTTGGCCAAGTACAGACGTATTGTGCTTGCAACCCTAAGATCTAGATCCTCCCAATCTTCATCACTCATACTAAAATCATTTTTGCCTGTACTTTCAGATGAACCTGACCTTCCTTTCAAAGCCTTGTGTACACCAGATTGTATCAACACATCCTTAACTTGCACTTGCAACAAGCTAAAGTTGATTCTTCCATCAAATTTCTCCACGTCAAACTTCATTGCACTTGAAACCTTTGACATACTATTTCTCCACCTCTGTTGAACACCGAACCTTTCTCAAGTATTTTTTTCTGATGTGGAAGATCAAACTAGGCTGCAATCACAGAGCATACTCAGAATATCTAGAGATCAGACTTGACTCTTGATACCACTTGTTGGGAAAATAAGTCCCTATTCACATCAAGAGGAAAATAAAAAATAAACTAGAAATTAAATGAATAAAAAACGATAATCACCAACACAAGAATTTTACGCGGAAAACTCCAAAATCGGAGAAAAACCACGACCCACAAAAGAAATATCATTGTTTGATAAATTTCTACAATCACATAGAATTCCCATCTCTCACTCGAAACCCCTACACTATTACAAGCCTTTGAAAGAATCGCACCTTCTCACAAGACTATTACAATAGAATATGTAAAAGAAATTTAACTAGAATCAAACACAAGACTAAAACGTATTGATTGGTGCAATTGTAACAAAGATTAATGGGCTCTTTGCCCAGAATCGATATGGGATAAACATCATTTTATTTTAACACAAAATGAGTTCAACACCTGTTTAGGTGGTGTTCATCTATCATCACTTTAAATAATTAATGAACACTATCTCACAAAATGATATTGAAGTGGTTATATACATACCCGAATATATATTTCTCTGTCACATAGCATGTAGTCAAGGATGGATTTGGTGGTTGCGCCGCGGTTGGCCCGCCTTGGGATTACATTTTTTTTTGGGCTATAAATATATAAATTTTTATATTTATATTTCAAAATCGTAAAATTTTATCATGTCGTTATGTTGGAATATTAAAATCTTAGCTCTCTTATTCAATAAATTTTTTTGTAACCTTTGGGAGGAAATTTTGAATCCGCCCCTAGTGTAGTCACACAAAAATCTGTTAAAGATTAAATTAATAATATGAAAATGTTGAAGTCATGAAAATTAACGTTTTATATCTTATGTTGTGGTTTGGAAATACCAGATCAATTTTAACAACTTTTATCCAAATTATGCAGTTTAGTTTTTTTTTTTTTAATAATTGTTAATTTCTACCTAGACAATGGCTCAAATTTTACTTGTACAATCAGCAAATACAATGATGTTATTTTGGACTCGTGCAGAGCCTAAACGACCGGTGTCCCAATTGCAATGTAAATTTAAACTTTTTTTCTTTTTCTCAATTATCCAAAATTTCAATTAAAATTACAATTAAGTTAAAAATAGTGTGATTTTTGCTGCGGTTAAGCATTTTTCTTCTTTCTTTTTACCGTTTATGATATTATTTTTAACCTGATAGATATATTTGATAAAATAAATTTATTATTTATTTAGAAATACAAAAATATTTTAGCTTTAAAATAACAATAGTGCAATATAAAAACACACGAGATCTAAACTAGTGACATACATTAAAGACAACGGAATATAAAAATTACAAAAATGAAGTGTCATTTTTCATTACACTGATTTCTTAGATCAATGTCCTCTTTATTTGTGGAATTCTTATCCTCATATTCAAATTATGGTCATCTATTACATTAAATGATTTGTTGCCTTTAATACATTATACATGTCATTAAAAATTTAATATGTGATTAAACAAATGATGAAACACAAAAATAGAATACATCATTCGTTGTCTCGTCTCTCCATTTTCATTATTTATGCAACCCTTATCACGGCTCGGATCTAATGTTTCAACACCGTATTCCATTTACTATTCCACATCTTAGATGAATGAAACATGTACATGTCATAATATCAATAAATATAAAAATAACATCTTAACATAATCAGATATGCTATTTAGAATATTATATCTATTTAAGCAAAATTAATTAATTTCTACCAAATTAATTCCTACCAAATTGAGATATCCCAACTTATTTTACAAAAATTATATAAGTTCTACCCTATCCCAACCCATCCCAGCCCAAACCCGACCCGACACAAGTCCAACCCAAACCACCAACTTTGACCCAGCCTAGGCATCAAAATATACAAAAATAAAATAATTAAGAAAATTAGCTTTTAAAGAAAATTAATTTTTCTAATTTTTTTTATTTTTTATTTTACACAATAATTTTATTTTCGAAAAAAAGACTATATTTTTAAAAAATAAATATTTTATATTTGATATTTTTTGGGAAAAAATACATCTTCGAAGAAAAAAATATTTTTCAAAATTTAAAAATGGAAAAATAATTTATTTTTAGAAAAAAAAATATTAGGTTTCGAAAAAAAGAAAAAAAAATATTTCTAAAAAAATATTTCAAAAAATAATCTTTTTCAAAATTTCTTTTAATTTTAAAGAACTTATAAATTTTATTAGTCAACACTTTAACAACTTATAAACTACTTAAAAGTTATATCTTATGGGGGTATTTGCAAAAACTTATTAGTGATTATAGGTACTTAGAATTGTGTGCATAAGCAACTTGTAGTGTTTTATTTCTCTTTTAGTAGTTTAAATAAGCTCTCATAAGCTATAAGTTAGAAGCTTCAAAGAAAGTACTTTTAGTAGCTTATTAGTCTTTTTTTTTAAAAAAAATAACTTTTTTTTGCAAACACTATCAACTTTTCTTTCAATTTTTTTACAAACACCATCAACTTCTACTATTAATCATTTTTTTTCATAATCACTGATTTTAATCACTTCTTTAAAACCATAAGTTTTTGCAAACACCCCCTATAAGCATTAACATCTTATAAGATACTTAAAATAAGTTTATCAAACAAACTCTAATTTATAAAATTAATTAAATCCTTATCCCTATATATCAATTAGAATCATCTATTCCACTTTTTTATTGTCTTTAATACATTATACATGATACATGTCATTTACAATGATTTATACATTATGTTATTTAGTACACATGATATGTATTAAAAAAAAATTACAATACAAGATAAAACACCAAAATTTAATGCATCATTTGTTACACCTCAAATTTCTTAAATGCGCGTATTGTAAATTATTCTCGTTATTTTGTGAAATTAATTTGGTTCTTATCCATTTATCGAGAGAAATCACATACTATTGTTTTGAATTTTGTAAATATAGTTTACTTCGAATTTTGTAAATATAATTTTGAATTTTAAAATTTTAAATTGATTTTACTTTGAGATTTTATAAATCCATTTTAAAAACACCACTGTCAATAGACTCCGTATCTATAAATTTTAATTATTACATAATCATCTAATCATTATAATCTCACTCAACAATGATATAATAATAGTATATCATTCATTTTTACATATTGATTTGAGATTAAACTCACTCAACAATAATAATATAATAATGCAATATTTTTCACTCTTACATACTTGATTTGACATAAAGTTAAATCACTCTCTATTAAAAAACACAAAAGAAACACATACTATACTACTATTCATCAGGTTTAAAAACCTCTAAAAATTTAAAAATCGAATTTTAAGATCACTTGAATCCCAAGTAAACCCAAGTCGAATATAAGTAAGGAAAGATCCTCAAATCGTATCTTGATAAAACGGAAAAATATATTTAGCGTACTAAAAACATATAATTTTGATGACGGAAATTGGATCTCGCGATCAATCTCCATCACATATCCCAATCAGGCTCACTTGTTTCACTATGGGCATGATTGATATGACTGAATGAAATTACGACTGAGTGGAATGAATTAATGAATGGAATGAAGGTCTGAATGGAATAACATAGGAACGACCATTTTTGTGATTGATATGACCTATGAATGAAATATAAGTATTGATGAATCTGTATTAAAATTATTATTATTTATTATTAATTATACTTTAATATTAATATTATTATTGATTATTATATATTTTTTAATATATTATTATTTTTAGCTTTTTAGTATATATTTTTTAAAATAATATTTTTTATAATTACAAAAATAATATTATTATTGTGTTTATTATAATAATATATAATTTTAGTAAACACATATATGTATATTAATATGTTTTTAATTATTGTTGAAAGTATGAGTTAATAATAACGTTATATATATTTTTAATATTTTTATTTTATTTTAATTAAAATATTATTAAAAATTCGCTTTAATTTATATTTTTTCGAGATATAGTATTATTGAAAAAAAAATTATATTATTTATATATTTTAATATCATTATATTTAATATGATTATTATTATTATTGGAGTTGGTTATTTTTTTAAATAATTTTTTAATAAAATATTATTATTATTGTTGTTGTTGGGTGGAAGGTAATATTATAAAATGAATGATATAATTTTTTTGGGAAAAAAATTATTCTTCAAAATGTGAAATACATAAACTCATGGGGTATGCAAGAAATCACAATTCCTTTATTTTTTAAAATGACAATTCTTAATGAAATTATGATTCCTTTCAAAAATACATACCAATCAATGTATTTAGAATAATCATTCAATTACTTATCTATTCCAACATATCAATCACATCCTATGATGTTTTATTTCGTATTTCATTATCTTCAATATAATGCACATCATTAATAATGATTTTTGATATCATTTTACACACATAAAATGCATTAAAGACAATGAAGCCCATGATGAAACAAAACAATCCAATGTGTCATTTGTCATCACCTCAAATATTTTTGACACATATGTCGTCTATTCATTCTCTTAATTTATGAAATCAATTCAATTCTTGTCCTTATTTTGAAAGTAGGGTTACACTCTCCACTTTAGAATTTCATCTTATATTTCATTGTCTTTAATACATTAACACGTGTCACTGACATTATTTTTTACATGATGTCATTTAATACATATCAAAAAGTTATACAAAAGTATTTGCATCATATAAGTTTGAAGATAAAAACTCTTGGAAAAATTACAACTAGATACAAAATTTGAGTACAATATCTCATACACGAGATTGAGTAGAAACAAACATAAATCAACACCTATTCTTTTCAAAATATTAAAACGTCATGATCAGATTACACTCTGATTTTACTGTGAGACCGTCCAACGCAAGTGTGTCTCAAATCTGAATAAACCAATGTCACAAAGCAATGTGGAAGTACATATATATATATATATATATATATATATATATATATATATATATATGGGATTCATATGTGTATTGCACCCACAACTAACATCAATATCAACCATTTTCCTTTATTTTATCAACCACAAATCCAACACCCACCCACAATTAATATCATTTTCAACCATTTTTCCTTTTCATGAAACGCAAACCCATAACTCCTTACCAAAATCGAGACTCATCTGCCGTATTATATTAGTAATAAGCAATCTGCGGTGCACGAAATCGAATGTTTCGAAATTCAAGCTGCATTTCGTGATTTATGTGATATCTATCTCCATCAATCTAAGCCTCCGTTTGCATTTGTCCCCAAAAAATCGTCCAATTTCACATTTCTACATTTCCGTTAGATATCTTTGACGATATTTTGTTTTTTTCTCGGTGTCAAGTGTTGTGGAATCGGGTTATTGGTAAATAAATTTTGTTTAAAGGAATAAAAAAATGGCGGTGCTTTGTACACAAACGTTGAATTTGTGTAAATCATCGGCATTGCAGTTTTCAGAGGCACAATACGCCAAGCCGCCGCCGCCGCCGCCCAAAGCCGCCGTGTTTCAGAGCAGAGGTCAGAAAATCGAGGTTTCCGGCGGTTTCGCGAGATCGAGCTTCGTGGCGCCGATCAGGGCAATGGAACCTTCCGAAGCGACGAAGCACGCCAACGGCCAAACGAATCAGTCTCTTCACAATTCCACCGGCGATTGCGGTGGTTTTTCCGGTATATCATTGCAGTTCCTCTTTTTTTTTTTTTTTTTTTTTTTTTTTTTTGTGTTTGGTGGTTGAAATTGGCTCTCTAGAATTCGTTCTGCTATCTAAATGTGTGCAATTAATTGTTTATCTAGGGAAAAATGCGGTTCATGTGTCTACAGTTGGGAATTCGTCGAATATTGTGTGGCACAAGTGTTCTGTGGAGAAGAGCGACAGGCAGGAGTTACTTAATCAGAGGGGTTGTGTTATTTGGATCACTGGGCTAAGTGGATCAGGTTTGTGCAGCATTCACAACTCTTTTCTACGTTTTGATGCAAACAAATGTGATTGATTGATATTTGAATTCTTGCCACTGTGAATTTGGGATTCAATCTAATTCTTGTTATAGTCTTGGATGATTGACTTTGGTCTTATGGGAATATTAAGAGAGGAATAGATTTTAGATCAGTATGCAGTTTTTGATGGTATTCTTGATCCTCATACATTCAGTGATCTCAAGATCTATGAATCTTGAAATCTCAAAAAGAGGAAAAATAAGAGAAATTGGTCAACCAAATTGTTTGTTTTTCCCTTTGACCTTAGAATTGATTTCCTGTCCTGATTGTAGGTACTTAATTTTAGTTTCCATCATTGTTTGTGACTTTTTCCCCTATCAATTGCTCGATCTCTTACTCCAGGAAAGAGCACCGTGGCTTGTGCTCTAAGTCGTGCCTTACATGCCAGAGGAAAGCTCACCTATATCCTTGATGGGGATAACTGCAGGCATGGTCTGAACCGTGATCTTAGTTTTAAAGCTGAAGATAGATATGAGAACATAAGAAGGATAGGTTGGTTTTTTGCCTCAATCATGTGTTAATTAATCTAAGCAGACTCATTGCATTTTGTTCAATCGACTTTTTGGTAAACAGGAGAGGTGGCAAAGCTCTTTGCAGATGCTGGAGTGATTTGCATTGCAAGTTTAATATCACCATTTAGGAAGGAACGAGATGCCTGCCGAAATCTGCTTCCTGAAGGAGATTTTATTGAGGTTTTGTCTACTGACCTTTGGAATTTAAAACTGTGGTTTTTCTCTGGAGTTTGTAGCAAAGATTGAAATAGAAGTTTGAAATTGCAGGTATATATGGATGTGCCATTGAAAGTTTGTGAGTCAAGGGATCCCAAGGGACTGTACAAGCTCGCACGAGCTGGAAAAATCAAAGGTGTGTTACACTCTTCCTTTTTGTTATATGTATTATTCATTTTGATGTCAGCATATTAATTAGCTTCTCATGGAAAAATGAAAGGAGCGTTCTTGGGAAAACAATTGCAATTTCCACTCATGCTAACTTTTTCAATTGTTTGCTAATTTATGCACCCATTGAACAGTTATTGGGGAACTTAGATTTAAGTCTGCAAGTGTCGTTATTGGAGTTCCTAACATGACCATATCAACTATTAATATGCAATAGCATGCATTTCGATTTGTGCAACACTGGCTCCATATATTAATGAATCATAGATGTCAAAGTGGGTTTCCTTTGGCAAATTAAGTTCTGTTTTTTCTCTCTAAATTGTTATTGCTTGGTGAGACTGCAGTACCTCAGTTGCTAGCTGGACTCACTTTATATTTTGATTTTGAATATGGAACTCAAATGAAGTAAATTATCCTCAGAATCTTACCACGTAGCTAAATATTGAAATTCTCGTGAAAGCATCTATTGTTTGTTTTCTTCTTCTGGAGGGAAGGCGAAGCTAGCAATCTCACATTTCTCCCAAAATCAATGTAGTTGCACATTCCACATTCATGAAAAGTGATGAGTTTTGCTTGGATTTTACAGGTTTCACAGGTGTTGATGATCCATATGAACCACCATTGAACTCTGAGGTATGCATTTGTATTCGCCAATAAGAAATCTTTATCTACTTGCTATATCTCACGAAAAATTCTGGTGTGGGACGGTATAATATCAGACTGGTTGTGAAAGTGAGATGAACTAAACTTATCTTACCCACTTACCACTAGTTCGGCTTAAATTTTTCATTTTGACCGATCGATGAATTTTGTTAGTCTCTCTGAACTTATTGCTTTTACATTTTGGTTTTTCAGATAGTATTGCATCAAGTAGAAGAAAGTTGTGATACACCAAGTGTAATGGCTGAAAAAGTTGTATCATTCTTGGAAAGAAAAGGTTACCTGGTGGCATAATTTGGTAAGGGAAACCTTAGTTTTGCTGTTGCTGTGCATACTTATAGCTATATAATTCAAAATGAGTAATCAGGATCAGTCAAATCTAATCTTGGTTATATGGAGGATAGAGTTGATTGATCAATCAACTGCTCCAAATATAGTAGTGAAGAAGATAAATGATTTGTATATTTGTTTGTACACTATTCATTAATTAGGATTTTGTTCTATTTCTAATTTTTTTCTTTTCTTATTTTGAACGGATGTTCTATCTCTAGTTTGGTTGTGGTTGTACCAAGTTCAACGAAAGCGACTTGTGGATATTGTATTTTGGATTTTTACAACGTAAAAGTTAACTTGGTCTATTTACTTGTGACAAATTTCTGTGTAAAAAAAAAAAAATACTCCCTCCATCCCGATATAAGTTTCTCGTTTCTTTTGGGTGTTTTAATTAAGGAATAATAATAAAATGATAAAAATGAAGGGTAGTTTTGAGTATTAGAAGAGTGAAAAAAGGTATGTAAAGTAATGAGTGGACTAGTGAGTGAGATTTTTTTGTAATATTTTGTGAAAAGTGGGGATAAAAATTATGAGTAGTGGAGTTACTTTTTTCATTTATGTAATGAAAAACTTATAGTGGGACAGATAGAAGAGGTAAATGAAAAACTTATAGTAGGAGAAAGAGAGTGATATTCTTTTCGTTCGCTAAAAGTATGTTGACTTATTTTGTTTGTCCATCCATTAAAATTATATTAATTTATTTTATTGTCCGTCCATTAAAAATATGCATTTTTTTTATGGACACAAGTGTTTTATCTACTACTTTCAATTATCATTTAATTATTTAAATTGATATTGCATTTTACTCTTAAACAATTATTTTATTCATAAAAGAACATCATATGTACTTTTAACTTTATCCATTCTTTCTACTTTTTTTTAAAAACCTCATGCCCAAACATGTGAGCATAAACTTTATCCATTCTTTCTACTTTTTTAAAAAAAAAAACTCATGCTCAAACATGTGAGTATATTTTTTATGGAGGAAGAGGAAGTATATAAAACTAGTTTGCTTGGTGGTCTATATATAAGAATAGTGTTTGTGGTTCGGTATGGTATATTTAAATTTTCATACTGTCTACTGTATAAAATTTTGGTATTTGAAAAATATAGATATCATATGAAAATTTTCGGTATACAAAATATATACACGATCGAAATTTTGGTGAAAAAATACATGAATGGTATTGTCCGATACTCTTTCATATTGAAATTTTGGTAAATTTTAATATTACAGTCTTAAATGTGTTTTATTGTGTTACTATTAATGTAATATGAAAACCATTAATATTGCTGAGATAAATAAGTAATATTATCGTTAATGACCCACTTCGACTTGATTTTGACCAGCAAGTACTTATAAGTGGTCTTTTTTAGGGGGATTTCAGTTCATATGTTCAAGGAATATTGAACATTTGTGTCCTTTTATTTTTTAATTGAAAATCGGATTATCTATATTGAATTTAAAGAAAAATCCAAATAAGAATATTCATTAAGTTTCATATATTAATCCTTACATATTTCAGGACATTAATACTACATCATACTACTTGGCAGGCTATGATTGGACAGGGCTTGCAATGGCGGACCATCAACCAGATGTTATTCACTCTATGTTTTTTTTTAATAAATTTACTTATTTTTATTTTTTGGGTACTCTTTTTCCTACTAATGTTTTTTTCCGGTAGGTTTTTCATTAGAAGGCTTTAATGAGTCCCCGTTATACCTTGGTCGGGGTGTGACCTAGCATAATTTTTTTGGCAAAAACTTGTATGCAATATTGCATACAAATGATATGTATAATTGCGTCTTTTTTTTCGCGGTCAGCAGAGCAGGGATTAGCTAGGGCAGATTGTTGGTGGGTCAATGGGCTTTTTCATCTTCTTCCATCGTTGCCTTAGGCCTGTTGGAGAATTAATTGCACGGATCTATTTGGGATGAATATTTAAATACAAATTTAATTCTAACAATTATTACTAGCATGAATTAATCCTATATTAATTCAATTAATAATTCAACAACAAATCATGCATATAAACAGTTCACATAAATCATACGCATGCGGAATTGCTACGGGTTTACGTGAACTAACCTCTTGGAGTGGCAATAGTCTCGTCGATAAAAACACACCAAAAAGCCTTCCCAAGTATTCACTGGTCCTGGCTCGTCAATCCGGTGGAAGGAAGCTCACGAACAATTAACAAAAGGGAAAAATAAAAATTTGTTGCACCACCTTTGTGGATTTACTAATTTTTCCAGCACATGGAATTGTATTTTGGAATGAAACACTCATCCCCTATTTATAGAGGGTGTTGGTCGAAAATTTTGTGCATGAATAAGATGGGAAAATCTTTTTCTTGATCTTCAAGAAATCTTGAATATATCCAATATATTTTTTTCTACATATTTAAAATATTCCACAAAAATCCCAACTCCCTTTTGTTATGGTATTTTCGAAAATAATAAGGAGTAAAAATCCAAGATTTGGATCTTCTTGAATTTATGAGATATTCTTGTATTCCAAGAATACATATCTTCCATAATATATTTTCAAGAAAATCAATAAAATCTTTCTTTCCCTTATTCTTTCAAGATTTTCGAAAATCATCATATAAATAACCAAGTGAGAGATTTCTTGAATTTAATGAGATAATCTTGTATTCCAAGAATACATATCTTCATTCCATAACAAAATTAAAAGAAAATCTTTCTCCCCTTTTATTCATATTTTTCGAAATTTTAGGAAAAATAGCAACAAAAATTTATTTTATTTTTAAACACATTTTTCAGTTATTGGACTTTATGTTTGGGCTACTTGAGGGGCCTTTAGGAGAATTAAGACTGGACCTTCCAATGGATCTTGAATTATCAATATTGAGCCACAATATTATTCAAGCCCGTAAATATTAATTAATCTCACTACATAATTAATATTGCACTATCCATCTTAACCCATATTACAGTCAATATGACTCCCGATTATTATTTCCTGTGTTTAAGATTATCTAGCCCATTAATTAATTCAAGCCACTGAAAAAGTTTTCCATTAATTAATATATTTTATCCTTGGTAAAGGAACGGTTCAACATTATTATCCATACCGGAAATTAGTTCCACTTGCAAGATTTGGTATGATAAAACTTATGAACCTCCCAAGGGGGCAAATCGAACAAGCGTACTTGCACACGATTCTCCGTATTAAATCTTAGCAATCGCATGTGACCAATAATATTGCCCAAGATATAAAGTATTGAATCTCGTTGATTCTCTACCCGTAATAAGTCAAAGCAATAATTACTAACCACACGCGATCTTATTTAAGGGACGAAGATTAAGAAATAACGAACCACTGAGGTCTAATTCTTCCTAGTTCGATTCACTCAAGAATTTGTCCTCCCCAGAGGTCCTATACAAATGCACTAAACATGCACTAGTGTAATCTCTTGGTCAAGACAAGCCAATCGAAGTCTTACACTTCAACCTTTCACGATGGATTGTTCATTTCCATCTAGGTCGTGAATGGTGTACTTTTTGGTTACAAAGGGGACCGTTAATTTAATCTTCTGTGACCTGTAACACTAAATTAACTACAATGTAACACGTACTATTTATTGAACACTTATGCAGTAAATATATGTAACATTCGATGATATTTAAAACATCAGTGATAAACAATTTATTTTAGTAAATAAGACCGAAATTCAGTTTGATTATTCAAAGTAAAAGCATACTTTCCAGTATAATCCCAACCAGGCCGCACACGCGCAGTCCATTCATGCGCCCAAAATCGCCAACACGCATCCCATTTAGCCTCTCTCTCGAATTTGCCGCTTTGATCCAAGGTTCCTCCTCAGTCGACGCGCCCGCTTGCATCCAACGCTTCACAGGTCTACGTCTTTGCAATATGCAAGCAATATGACTGATAATTACAACAATTAGGTCACAGCTCCTCAAGCAGGATTAAATTATGCGATTTTTCAACTAATTTCAGACTGGAAAATTGTGTGATGAAATTCAGATCCTTCTGCACTCTTTTCACGTTGTTCTGTAATTTGTAATTTTGGACTGAAGATTTTTTTCGCGTTTGTACTGGTTTTTGTTCATGTAGTAACACTTTTTTGCTCATAGGGTAACACTCTTTTGTTCATGTAGTAACACATCAAGTTGTTATGTAAATCTGTAATTTTGGACTGAGAATTTCTTTTCCGTTTGTTCTGGTTTTGTTTATGCGTTTGTACTAGTTTTTGTTCATGTAGTAAGGCTCTTTTACTGATGATATTTTTCGCGTTTGTACTGGTTTTTCTTCATGTAGTAACACTCTTTTGCTCATAGGGTAACACTCTTTTGTTCATGTAGTAACACATCAAGTTGTTATGTAAATCTATAATTTTGGACTGAGAATTTCTTTTCCGTTTGTTCTGGTTTTGTTTATGCGTTTGTACTGGTTTTTGTTCATGTAGTAATACTCTTTTGCTCATATGGTAACACTCTTTTGTTCATGTAGTAACACATCAAGTTGTTATGTAAACCTGAACCCACTGCCCGCTCCACCCCCCCCTTGCCCCACCCGCCATACGACCCGACCAGCCTTACGACCCTCGAAATTTAGGCAACTTTTGCCTTATTTATGTTGTATTGCACATAACACTAGTGTGCAATATTTCACACAAGACTTTCTCAAAAAAATTTCCCATTTCCATTAATAAAATCACTTTATGTATATTGGAAGCTGGATTTGATCCTATGCTTATAGACGGGTACTATGTCCACTACTAAGTAAGATATTTAATTAATTATTTAAATCATATCCCTACATTTAATTTATTTCAAATCTACCCAATTTCATTAATTAAGTTACATATTTTGAACTTTATGTTTTTAATAACTTATACTCCCTCTCTGTACATAAATTTTATTCACACCTTTTTTGTACGAGATTTAAGAAAAAAATAGATAAAGTAGATAAAATATGAGTATTATGGGGTATTGAGGGGTTAATTTATAGATAAAATGGTTGCTTGTGAGTAAAGTACAATGACAATTGAAGTAATTAAGTGGTAGTTGAAGGATAAAGATAAAGTGTTTGATTCCATAAAAAGTACCATATGAATAGATTTGATGGACAAACAAATAAGGAAAGTGAGAATAAATTTGCTGGACGGAGGGAGTATTATTCTATTTTATATATCAAGTCCCATGAAAATTGAGTATATTTTTTTATACTCCATTTTTTTTTGTAATTTGCACTCAGTTAATTAAAATATTATTTTCCTCATCCATCTAATTTAGGTTGATTTTGTAACGCCCCGAATTCAGAATGTCGGTCCTTGCGGCTTTGTCACTCTAAATTCGGGTCGCCACTTAGTGACCGTAAAATCTGAGCTTAAATTTTTCTTTTTAAAATATAACGACAAGCATAAGTGTTACTCCCTCCATCTCATTCTTAACTGCATTCTTTCCCTTTTGGACGTCTCATTCTTAACTGAATACTCCCTTAAACGGAAATATCCACTTTATTACTTTATCACATAAAATACTAATAAATAACTCTTTTTACCCCCAACTATTCATTACTTTATCACTTTATCACATAAAATACTAATAAAAAACTCTTTCTACCCCCAACACTTTATCATTTTTTTAAAAAATCGAGCACACAGTAACATAACAGTTAAGAATGGGACGGAGGGAGTACATTTAATTTCCAACGAAAGAACCTAATCATCAATATTAATTGAGATACAGAATGTGGAAGGACCAATAATTTAAATTGCAAGATATATATTTATGAAGGTGATATTTATAAAAAGAGGTAGTGTACATGATTCTTTATCAAGTAACATTAAAAGGTTTCTTGGCATAATAATTAAACTATTTTAGGATATGATTACTCATTCATTGAAAATCTTTATTAGGGAAACTCCGTGTCACTGTTGCAGCTCCGGTCCCTCTCGATAAAAACTTGAAAATATCAAACTGTGGGGGTGGGAGATAAAAATCTCAGTGGACAACTTGTACGCCGTTACTCATACTAGCAGTACGCCGAAATATTTAAACTTAATATTTTATTGTAGATTGTTCTTATGCTTTTGCGTAGTTAATTTTGGTATTCATGGTAGATTCATATTACATTCATATTCATAGGTTGAATTCCTAATAATATACTCTTGTTCATAGTTTGGATAATAATAATTTAGAATCTTCTTTATCAATAGTGGGACAACATTGGTAACGACTTACCACATGCAATCCCCATCGTCTCCTTTACATCATAATGGGATAACATTAATTGAAAGCCACTTACCATGTGCAATCCTTGTCGTATTTTTTACATCATAGTGGGACCACACTGCTTACGACTTACCACTTGCAATCTCCACCATCTCCTTTATCGTATGTCATATATCTCATATCATCATATCATAATCATAAGCTTATTTTTGAAACCTTATATTCTTATATATTTGTATTATTGCGTTCTTGGTTATAGATTTGTGTTTATTTAGTTCAGTTCAGAATACACCAACAATCCTATAACATTAAACACTGTAATACATATAGTGTCACCCACCTTGTTAACTTTAAGAAAAATTATAAACTTGAAGTAGGTTTGTGAGCTTCGAGAGTGGCGAAAGATCGTCCGAGCTTTAATTTGAACAACACTTCACCTTTTGTTGTTTTTCTCTTCTTTTGGCTGGAATGTTAGACGTTTTTTATCCTTGAGAGTTGAACCGATCGATCTGGGAGAAAGATAGCAC
The DNA here is from genome assembly GCA_037126765.1 of Stenogyne calaminthoides. Lineage (NCBI taxonomy): Eukaryota > Viridiplantae > Streptophyta > Magnoliopsida > Lamiales > Lamiaceae > Stenogyne > Stenogyne calaminthoides. The sequence goes on from JBBCBC010000028.1 coordinate 8,488,030, forward strand.
GATTGCTTGGAGGAGTGATGATCACAAGAGATAGAAGCTTGAAAAGGAGAGCTTCTTCTTTCTTTGAAGGACGGTGGCCGATAGTTTCAATGGAAAAAGGAAAAATTGTTAGAGTTTGGTTTAAAAGAGTTTGGTTTTGGTTTTAATTTCTACAGAGGTTGGACCCTTTTTCTCAAGAATTAGAATGAAGAAGTGAGTGGATGGAGGTGTATTTAATTATAGGAGGAGAGGCCGATGGTGTTGGGGAAAGAAGGGCGTGAATTTCCAATTTTGATTAATGAACTACTAATGGTGGTTAATTTTTGGCCCATGTATTTTCTTGTGGAGTAACATTCATGTGAACCAGGTTCATACATGAACTCTATCACTGTTATGTGTAAAAATTATCACTGTTATGCACAAAAACTTTTACTGTTTAAAAATATAAAACATTTTTTACACAGTGATTGTTTTTGTACATAACAGTGATAATTTTTATACATAGCAGTTAGAGTTTTTGTATGTAACAATAATACTTAAATAACCGAGTTCATAGTATGAACCAGGTCTATACAAGTTTTTGTCTTTTTTGTGGGTAAGTAGTATTAAGGAAAGACAATTGTTTATGTGATGCTTATTACCACTCAGTATTTACCCCACCTTATATATGTATTATAAAATCGTGATTTCGCTAATTAAAATTCGTAGGTTCATTAGAATTAATTGTTTAGAACTTTTAGCGATTAAATCGTGATGTTCCGAGATAAAAATTATTATTTAATTAGTTAATTAAAATATTCATTTTTTCTTAAATTTCTCAACAATTCTATTTTAGTCAGACGAAATGGATTCTCCGTCGTCGTATTTATTATTCATCATATTTTCAATTTTGTTATCGAAAATCCTAATTTGTTGAAAGATTAAATTTTATTTCTTTAGAATGAAATTAAATATTTTTCTTTAATATTTTATGGTCAAGCCTTAATTAAATATTCCATTACAGTGTTAGGAGTCTCCCGGTTCAAAGTGCTCGTCCGTCTTTCTGAAATCAAAGCTTTTAAAAACATAGAGTTGTTAATTATAATTGAAAACTCTTAAATCAATTATTCCTTTATTTCATAATAAATTTGGGATGGGGTGTTCAGAATTGAACCATAAATTTTCATCATTTTAATTTATTTTTTGAAAAAATGATACCTTTTATGAGATATTGTTGATGTTTCCACCGATGTTACAACATTGATTACAACATCAGTATTCGTCCTTTCTTCTTAACCACTAACACTTCTTTGTTAAATGTTGTCTTTAATGTTGTTGACTGCAAGTTGATGATCTAGGTTGTTCTGCAAGATTCCAGAAGGTTCCACAAGCTTCAAGAATCGAGTAGAAGGGACTAGATCATGCAGATCATGCGGTTGTTTTCAGAACTTGAAGAACCCACTAACTGGGGCAGTTACAAAAGATCATGGGATAGTGGATGGAAGAGTTTCTAGATCCTTCAAGGAGAATCTAGTAAAGCTACACGAAGTCTATAAATAGAAGACCTTGATGTTCATATCAAGTGCCGCAAATCGTGTACTGTTTAGTCGAAGCAACAACCAAGCATCAACTCTAGAGTGCGTTAGTGCATCCAGAGTTATAGGGTCGTTGTTGTGGAGTTTTTAGCCATAGAGAGTAATTGTAGGGTTTATAATACCTCGAGTTGGTGCTGGATTTATTTTATGTGAAATGTTAGTCTCGGTGTTAGACAGTTTCATACACATAGAATAGTCACCTTTGGTCGTGTAGAGATACACTTAGCCTTTAGATCATATGGTTGATCTTGTTTAAAGAGGATTCGATTTGTGAACCTCTTTGTATTCATTATTTTGATAAATAGTGATTTCGGCCATAAGGCATCACAATCTATATTGATATAGATTTTGCAAAGTCTTATTAATTTCGTGTGTTGTGTTTCTGAATCTTCCGTTGTTATTATCTCTGTTTTGCTAGTGTTACTTTGAGTGTTACAACATTCAGTGTAACATCAGTTTGTTTTTCTAAACACTACCCCGTTTTCGCACACTTTCAGTTGGCACCAGAGCCAAAACATGATTTTACTAAGTTAGATCCTGCGTCATGTGTGTTGTTTTTGTTATGGCGATGGAATATCCACTTACTCCACAAAGTGTGAGACCACCAATTCTTGATGGTACAAACTATGCGTATTGGAAACCTAAGATGAGGATGTACATCAAGTCAATTGATGAACGTGCTTGGAGAAGTATACTTTCAGGATGGAGACCTCCTAAGAATGCTACAAATGAAGAAGGAGATGTTACAGTTAAACGTGAACTGAATTGGACTAATGATGAAAGTACAACTTCTAGCGACAATTCTAAAGCTTTGAATGCAATATTCACATCAGTTGATATGACTATGTTCAAGATCATATCAACATGTGTTTCTGCAAAAGAAGCTTGGGATAGGTTGCAAGAGCATAATGAAGGTTCGGATAGTGTTCGAAGGTCCAGACTTCGAATGCTTGGGACAAAGTTTGAGAACTTGAAGATGAAGGAGGATGAAACAATTTCTTCATACAATGAACGGGTCACTGAAATTGCAAATGAAGCTCAATCTCTTGGAGATCCCATCTCCAATGTGAGATTAGTTCATAAGATTTTGCGTGCTGTACCTAAGCGCTTCGATGCAAAAATTTGTGCAATTGAAGAGGCAAGGGATACAAATACACTAAGTCAAAATGAACTGATCAGCATCCTATGAGCATATGAGATGAATACAACTGAAAAGGATGACAAAGTTGATGCAAAGAAAGTGGTGGTGTTCAAAGGTGAAACATCTTCAAATGCAGAGCAAGTGCCATTGTGACTGAAGCTAATTCAGAGGACGATGTTGCTGACATATGTTCCAACCCCGAGGAGTGCATTGCTCTTATGACAAGGCAATTCAAAGCTCTTATGAAACAGAGGAATAACAAGTTCAAAGGAAACATTCAACCAAAGATTCAGATTAACAACTCTCCACAAACCTTTTAAAAGAAAGGTAATGTGTTCCAACCAGGGCAAACTGGTAATGGAATCAAAGGGAAGTATGGAAAAATTGACCCTGAGTATAGAAAGTCCGTTCAATGTAATGCATGTCATGGGTATGGTCATTATGCGAATGAATGTGCTAATACCTTGCTTAAACTGAAATTGAATTTCAATGCTACTTTAAGTGATGAATCTGATGAAGAGCATGAAGAACGTGCATTTTATGCTAGAATAGACTATGATGATTCCTTAGATGATGATTTGGACTATTCTGATCCTGATGTTGAAACAGATGTTAACACGTCTGAAGTAACATTAGATGAAGTTTGTTCTGATAAAACTTGTAACTGTTTTAATGGTTTAATTGATGATAAAGGAACATCTGCTGTGAATAGTGAATCATGTGGATCAATTTGTAAAGATTTGTTTGATAAATGTGAATCTCAAAATCAGATTCTAAAGTCTATGACTAAGGAAAATGATGACTTGAGAGACTCACTAACCAAACTTAAAGCTATCTTAACAAGAAAGGATTTGGAAATTTCTAAACTTAAGGAAGAATTGAAAAGTTCAACTTTGTGTTTTAAGAAATATGCCAAAGGAACATAAATGTTGAAAGATGCTTTGATGGTTGGTAAATCTAACACTACTGGTCTTGGTTTTGAAACTACTTCTAAAAGCTTTAAACCTGTGAAATTTGTTAAAGCTGGAGACAAGACAAATGTTGAAACTCCAGTGAAAAAAAAGTTCACATTAAGAAGAAGAAAAAGAAGTATGCGTGTCACTATTGTTCTGGTCATGGTCATATTCGTCCATGTTGGGAAATTTATAGTTTTGATGAAAGTTCCAAAAACACATGTAATAGGACCAACAGGACACAAGTAGGACCGATGATGTTTACATTATTTCTATATAGGAGACCAGTTGATAATGATTGTATAGAAAAACTGATGTAATAGATAGGTCACATATTGAGGGGGAACTCAATATGTAAAGGTCAGATCTGAAGAATCAGAAGAAAGCTGATATCCGACAGAGCAGAACGCTAAACCAGAACGGAAGATCAGATCGAACTGATCTAGTCAGATAACTCAGCGGAAGTCATGAAGCTCAAACCTCTATACTAGAAGATCGGATGACTTCCGAAGATAAGACCGTAAGACCTACATCGGTAGAGTCGGCCCGGTTGAAGCTAAGTCAACAGCGCCAAAAAACTCATCAGTGGATCGATCGATTCGGATCGATCGGATCGGCTCATAAGATGAAAACTGATGTTTCATCTTATCATACGTCTGCGATCTGAACAAGATGAATACCAACCTTAGTTGGAGGAACAACACTGCAAAAGCAAGGCTTTCATCCAATAAGGAAGAAACACGTATGAACAGAGTCGATATCATCGATTCGATGTTGCTCTCTCAAACGGCTATAATCTTTCAGCCATGCCGTTCCTGAAGCACGTCACATCAAGCCTGCAACTCTACCTAATATAGCCTGAGATTCAAATTGCTCTCCAACGGCTCTTTGATCTCAAGGTCTATAAATATGGGATCACACTTCAGAGTGATACACGGAAATGCTTGGACAAACAACATAATCAAGAAGCTCAAACTATAGTCGATTTCGCATCGAAGAACACAACAACAAGCTTATTTTATATTGTGTTCATCCCATAAGTTCTTAGCAAGAAATCTTTTCATCTAGCTTTTCAGTCGCTTATATACGCAAGAAAAGATTTCATAGTTGGAACCTCAACAATCTTACCCAAACCCCAAGTTAGGATAAGTTGTTTTTTATGAGATTCGATCTAGGGTTTCTAATCTTGATTTACGGGATCGGTTGAGTGAGAACTCTTAAAACATCTGTTGGTGTCTTTGTGTTGGACTAACACACTAATCTAAGTCCGATCGGTTAAGTCGGTTAAGTTGGTGCCCCAGAAAGGGAAGAGGACGTAGGATCGGTTTTGTCCGAACCACTATAAATCTTGTGTGCCTTTATTTGCTTTGATTAACTCGCTCTCACATCGCACAATCTTAAAGCGCATACATTCTAAGTTAAGATCGACAAACACCAAGCTTCGATCCGATCGGTTTGATTTGTCATCCTGATAAAAAGATAAAACTTGGAATCGATTTATACAAACCGGTTTTTCACGGGTAAAACTTAAGCTTCCATACACATCGCTTAATCGATAGTTCTGCGACTGATCCGCCTTCCGGCGTTCAATGAAGTTGGTTATCGAGACCAATCGATTCACTCGCGACTCTGATCAAAGCATATCGCTGCTCTCACCTCGATCCGCATGACGAAAAGTTTTTTGAAGTCTATTCACCCTTCCCCTCTAGACTTCTGCCCTCACTTAACCCGTTCGGGACCTACAGTCCATATTGTGATAAATTGAAAGAGGACATGAAGGTGTTACATACTGAAGTTTCTGAGTCACAATGTGCTAAAACTGAATGGGTCAGTAAACAAGATGTGACTTGTAATGTTGTGTATACATCTCTGAAAGCATGTGTACCTGGTCTATGATATTTTGATAGTGGTTGTTCTAGGCACATGACTGGTCAAGTGAATTTCCTGTCTAATTATGAAAAATTTGATGGTGGAAATGTCACTTATGGTGGTGGTTCAAAAGGAAAGATTGTTGGGAAACGTACTCTCAATGTTGAAGGATTTCCTAAGCTGTCTAAAGTCTTACATGTTGAAGGTTTGCTTGCTAATTTGATTAATATAAGTCAACTATGTGATGACAATTTGCATGTCAAGTTTGATAAGAATTCTTGTTATGTTCTGAATAATGAAAATGAGTGTCTTATGACTGGTAATAGGTCAATTGATAATTGTATCTTATTGGAACTAACAATGTTTGCAATCTTGCCAAAAATGCTGAAGAAGGTTTATGGCATCAAAAACTTAGACATGTTAACTACAGGAATATCCAGAAACTTGTGAAGATAGGTGCTGAAAGAGCTTTGCCAAAGTTGAATATAGGAGAAACCATGATGTGTGGTTCTTGTCAGAAAGGTAAACAGGTCCGAGTGTCACACAAGATGTTGTCACACTGTTCGACAACACGATGTTTTGAGCTGCTACATATGGATCTTATGGGTCCTATGGAGACATAAAGTCTTGGAGGTAAAAGGTATTCATTGGTTGTGGTAGATGATTTCTCTAAATATATCTGGATTAAGTTTTTGAAAGAAAAATCTGAAACTTTTACTGTTTTTAAGGTTTTGTATAAAAGGTTTAAAACTGTATACAACTTGAAAGTGAGTAAGATTAGGTCAGATCATGGTAGGGAATTTAAAAATATCTTGTTTTCTAATTTCTGTGAAAAGAAGGGTATAATGCATGAGTTTTCCTCTCCTAAAACTCCACAACAGAATGGAATAGCTGAAAGGAAGAATAGAACTCTTCAAGAAATGGCTAGGGTAATGTTACAAGCTAAACATCTTTCTAAAATATTTTGGGCTGAAGCATTAAACACTGGATGCCATATTATTAACAGAGTTTTTATGAGGCCACAAAGTTCAAAAACTGCTTATGAGATTCTGAACAACAAGAAACCAAATCTGAAATACTTTCATGTGTTTGGTTTTGTGTGTTACATTCTGAATGATAGAGATTAACTTCGAAAGTTTGACTCTAAAAGTGACAAAGGTTTTTTCTTAGGCTATTCTAGAAATATTAAAGCTTATAGAATTTTTAACCTTAGGTTAAACATAGTTCAAGAATCTGTGAATATTATTTTTGATGATATAACTAACATAGTAGGGAAAAGTACTGAAGAAGATGTGTTTGAGCATATTGAGATTTCTGCTGGAACTGGAAATTCTGGAAATTCAAAGGATGTTACACCTAATGCCATGGCATCTGGGACAACATTCTCTGAAAATCCAAAAACAGAAAGTTCAGAAAGCAATACTCAATACACGCATGACAAGGTACCTGCTTCCAGAATCATGAAAATGTTGGATTATAGGGGCACGTAAACACGTAATACATGCGTGACGGAGATTAAAGATCACCAACAACGAACAGTTAATTGCATATATATTACAATAATCATAACAAGAAATCTTACAGTGACTCGATAGTAGATTTCTCAACTACGGTATCCACGTAATCCCCAATCATGGACTTGAACGGATTTGCCAGCGTTGAATCCCGAGACGAATTTGATAGGAAAATCCAAACTCTAGATCTTATGGAGAAAATATGAAGTAACGTTATTTGTGAATTCCCAAGAGCTTGTATATATAGGGAGGCTCAGCTTAAAACCAAAGCTAGCCCAATTTGGGAAATAAAATCCCTAATCTTTAATTAAATTAAACCCTTTTAATTTAATTCCCTAAATATAAATCTCTACGGATTTAAATTCCATATATGACAAACCTCTACAATTTGTTTCCATATATATATTAAATCCTACAATAATATTCCAAATATTATTATTGGGAATTCTTATTTAATTAAATCCAATTTAATTAAACATTAATAATAATTAATTCTAAATTAATCTATTATTAATTACTTCTTCGTAAATTAAATACTAAACCTAATTTAACATTTAATCAACCAACTATAATCCGTAAAAGGGAACTACCTGTTGTGTGACCCATAAGCCCTCATATACCGAGCAATTAGTCAAACTAACAGTCTTAATTGGACCCTAGACAATAAATAAGATATTCTCAATATATGAGGTACGTTGCGAGAAACGTGCAACTGAAACATGGGCTATTACGATTTCCTCCTTTCATTCACGATTACTCGATTAGTCTTGAACATGATGAAGTGTCTATTCAAATAACTTAATCAATTTATCTCTAATAACTAATTGATCACATATGTCACACTTGGCCACAAAGTCCAAGTTGACGTGCATTGACCAATGACTTTGGTTCAATTATGATGAGAAGATGAGTATTATCTCTAAATCCACTTTGAGGAATGAATCCTTTTCTTGGCTCAACTACCACGCACATGCACTTCGTGATGAACCCAATCCAAGCCATATCTACCAATGGAAGGGTGCAAGTGTCGGTCATGGTCAAAGTTCATGTTGGGATAATTTTAGTTTTGATTATTATGTCAAAACACCTTGTAATAGGACAAGCTAAGTTGTATAGAAAGCTTGTGTTTCTAGACTTAGTTTTATTTTACAGGTAACAAGTTGAGGGGGAACTGATCAAGATAAGACGAGACTGATAATTTCCGGACTAGATCGGGAGAACATGCGAATCGATCGGATCGGCAAAGATATCGATCTGTATGCAAAATCGAGATCACCAGGTAAAAAATCTGATCTCATTGTCACGATATCTAAACCATTGTCTTGGTCGATAAGTTATCTTGAACATATCGATATCTTTGATCGATGCGATGGTGCGATCAGGCCGATCTGGACGGATCAGCCAGACCGGACCAAATCTGCGACCAAAAATCAGCGACCCTTAATCGGAAGAGATGAACAAGATGTCTGGCGGCCGATCGATCCAGATTAGACACACAAAAAACAAATTGGCCAATGAGAAGATGACAACACATATATGGGTGTGACATAAAAAGAAACAAAGTCTGAAAAAAGACAAAAAAAAAGCCGAAGACTATTAGTATGGATTTGAATTTACTCTCTGCGAGTCTGAGCAACGGGTTTAGTGAGGCGTAAGTCTAGAGGGAGGGGTGAATAGACTTACGAAATTTTTTGTCGCAGATCGGTGTCGAGGCGATTACTTTTGATCGAGTCTGAGTGAATCGGTTTGGTGATAACCAACTTCTTGTCGCTGAAAGCGGTCGATTCGGTAACTATCGGTTTAAGCGATGTGTCGCGAAGCTTAAGTTTTACCCGTGTGAAAAACCGGTTTTGATAAATCGATTCCAAAGTTAATCTTTTAATCGGTTGGTCAAGTGTCAAGTTTGATCGGATCGGAAGCTTGATGCTAACGATCTCAACTTGGAATATGTATCTTGCTTTTAAAGGTTGTGTGTGATTGTGTGTCGGTTAATCAAAGCGGTAAAGGCACACAAGATTTATAGTGGTTCGGACAAACTAGTCCTACGTCCACTCTTCCCTATCACAAGGGGCACCTACTTAACCAACTGGACTTTGTTTTATGTGTAAGTCCAACATAGTACACCAACTAGATGTTTAAGGAGTTCACACTCAACCGATCCCAGAGATCAGAACTAGAAACCCTAGTCTGAAATCTTGCTAAACAACTTAACCTAACTTGGGGGTTTGGGTAAGATTGTTTTTGGTTCCAACTATGAAATCTTTTCTTGCGTATAAATTTACCTAGCAGCAATAGATGAAAAGATTTCTATGCTAAGAACTTATGGGATGAACACTTAATAAAAATTAATCTTCTTGTTCGTGTTCTTGTGCGGAAATCTGATATTAGCTTGAGCTTCTTGATTGTTCAGCGTTTCCGTTGTTTCTTTAAAGTGTAATCCCATATATATAGACCTTGAAATCAAAGAGCCGTTGGAGAGCAATTTGAATTTCAGGCTATATTTAGTAGACTTGCAGGCTTGATGTGACGAGCTTCAGGAACGGCATGGCCGAAAGCGAGATCTTATATTTTGTAGCCGTTACAGAGAGGTAGCATCAAATCCTGCAATTGCCGGCTCCGATCATACATGTCTTGTTCTTATTGGATAGCAGACTCATTTTTCAGTGTTGTTCTTCCAACTAAGCTTGACATTCTTCTTGTTCAGATCATCGACGTATGATTAGGTGAAACATCAGATTTCACTGGTGGTGACTTTGATCGGTCGGAATCGATCGATCTACTGATGGAGTCTTCGGTGCGGTTGACTTAGCTTCAACTAGCGGACTCGGTGATGTAGGTCTTCCGTGATGCGATCTTAGGAAGTCATCGATCTTCAAATATTCGAGTTTGAGCTTTATGACTTGGTTTGAGATATCGACTAGATCGGATCGTCGATCTTCTGTTCTTCTCTAGCATTCTGGCCTGTCGGATATCAGTTGTCCTTTGAGTCTTCAGATCTGACCTATACATATTGAGTTTCCCCCCCAATATGTGACCTATCTATTTCATCGGTTGTTCTATACAATCATTATCAATTTGGTCTCCTATAGCGAGTAATATAAACATCGATTATTCGGTGTCATTTGGTCTGTCATGTGTTTTGGAACTTTCATCAAAACTATAAATTTCCCAACAATTTCCCCATTTTTGATGAAACCAAAACACTTTGAGAAACCAAATACAGTTGATAAAAAATAGAACAGTTAAGAGCATATAATCAGAAGACAATGAGACTTTGTCTTAGGATCAGAAAATAAACTTTTCTCATTAATAAATGTTGATTACATGTTACATCAGAAAAGTTTGTAAATAAGAACAGCTGATCCTGAGTAGTCTTCTGATTCTTCACTCTTTTAGGCTTTGTCATCCTTCGCATCTCTTTTGATCTTGAGGCACGTTGAAAATCTGATAAAGTTTCCATTTGACATCATCAGTCTGCTGAGGATCAGTTATGTGCGTTCTGCGCAGGATGTCAAAATAGAATCTTTGAAATGCCAGTCTGTCAAATGAGCCATCTGCCTTCTTCGAGTAATCCATCAGATCATACTCTTGGCGAGATATTTTTACATTGATAAGCTTGGCCTCATTTTCCAGATACTTCAAAAAATCCGGTATTTATTTTCTAACCAGGTTGAGAATTCTTCATCGTGAGATTCTTCTTGTGGAACAAGATTAAGAACAAAAGGCATCCGAAGGTTATTCACTCCTGATCTTATTCCATTCCTCAAATTTCTTAGCATCTTGTAGCAGTTTTTTAGGATGATCTCATCAACTCTTGTTTGGCTTAGGTTACGAATGCGGATTTTCCAAAATTTCTTCCTTTTCTTTGCTCTCAATCAATTTCTTCTTGATTTTACGCCTCTGCCATTTTTTTTTTTTCCCTTCTTTCTTCTTGGCTTTTTCGGGCTTCTTCACTACACTGCTCTTTGGACATCTTTTTCAAAGATCAGGTTTGTGATGTCCCCACCGTTATATGTCACTTGGTTTCTCATTCGTCCTTCCCCTTTTTGGTTTGATCAAAAAAGTAGTGAGGTGGGAGGTCGAGAACCAAAGTTGATCATGATCGCTCTGTTGAGATCTGCATGGAGATATGCCTTGAGTTTGAGCGAGTTAGATCTTGAATCGCCGATATCATTTCGGTCTTAATGATTCCATGGCGATGAGAGAGTGTTTTAATTAGTTTGTCAAGTTTCTCTTCACAATTCTAGCTTGTCGATGAGCATCGAAAAAAAACTTGTTGTTGATCCACCCGAGTCGATTTGGCATCAACGGTCTTTTATCGATTCGGTATGCAGATGAGACCTGATTTGGGAGAACCGATCTTTGATTGCCCTAATCTGGGAAATAGCCAATTCCTTTGATCATTATTTCTTTGATGGCACCGCCTTTGATCGGCTTCTCGATCCCTCAACTTCTTCTTTCGGGAGATCTTTGAGACAAGATTTGATCTCCGGAAGTTGATCGATAGTGGCGTGTGATGTTGGATTGTTGGGTGTCACTTGATCCGATTGATTGTTTGTGCCTCCGGTGGTTGGTCATGAACCTAAGACACCGACTCCACTATCATCGGCAGACTCTCTGATCCTTCATGATGGCATCTCGCCGGGGAGCTTTATCGATAGTCTCCGGTTAAATCTGTTCCAAGCAACCCTAGCTTCGCATGGATCGAGCTTTGGCGGATTTAGCGATTATCGGCTTCGGTGGTGATCCCACTTTAGCGTATTTCCTCATGTCGAAATCAAGTCTGCAAACTCATCCGCACCGCCCATCCGTTCAATAATTATTATAAAGTCCGAGAAGCTTTTTAGTCGAAGATCTCTCGGTGAGATCTCCATGACTTCCTCTCTTATGGCGGGATGGGCGACAAGTTACTCGATACAACTCATCAATTTCTCTTTCGATTAAGCATTACGATCAATTTCCGATTATGATCTTTGTTGATCCGGACTCGAGAATTGTCGATCCAGATTTAGTTTGATGAGATGTGGAAGGTTCTGGTTGTGCTTGAGTAAGTGGAAGTTGGTGATCGGTTCGACTGCAGATGTTACACGTTTTAAGCGAGTGCTTCAGTTCCACATCGGGTAAAGCTTTTCGTTCATGATGATCTTGATTCGAGGTTCGCGGCGAGTGGAAGAATAGGAGACATGCTTTCGGCCCATTAGTCGAGTGGTGAATCGGCTCAAGCTTGAGAAGAAGGAGATCGATCGAACAGGTCTTCTTCCTCAAAATGATCTGGCGAACTCTCGGCTTGAAACTGCTGTCGATTTTTCACGATGTTTGTGTTGCAACAGACCCGATCTGGCGCTCTTTCTTCATCGACTCATCTTCAAGCATCGAGTCATGGAGGCTTGCTTCCTTCTTCGGCCTCTTCTCCTGGGCCTTCACCGGTTTTCTTTTTCTTCTTCCGGGCATCTGGTGTGAAGCGAAGTTCTTCGCTTCTTTTTCCTTTCTTTGACTTTGGGAGGGTTGGCGCGTATCATCGTCTGGTGGCCCAAAGATGGGGTCAAGTGGGTGTGAAAAAGGCCTTATAGGACTTCATCCAATCTGTTCCCATTGACGATTAGGCGGTTTATCTTCGGAATAAGCTATGAACCTTGTTGAGATTGGCGATCTTTTTCTTCAATATACCGCCTCGGTTCATTTACTCCAAATTTCTCATGTTCTTGGAGCGAGAATGGCCTTCGTGAACCCATGCCAATTGATGTTCTTGGCTTTATCAATTATTGCGACCATCTTTGTACATTTTGACGGATGTAAGAGCATCCGGGCTAAATCTGATACCCATAATTGTTTTTTGACAATATGTCAAACAACAATCGGTATTTCCTCTTGAGCATTAGGCCCGACAAAACGGGCGTATGATGTTTGTCCGCCTCTCTGAAGAGCTCTTTTAAATCAACTCATCTTCGTTCTCCTGAATGAAGCGGACGAGATCCGTCCTTTTAGCGGTGAAACAGACGGGTTATATCATCATTCGTCGGTCGATTTCTTCTCCGCTGATTGGTTGAGAAAGCGATTCATTTCCCGAACGTCTCAGATCCACTCTTAAATTCCTTAGGAATTTAGTGCTTCATCTTTGCATCATTTGGATTGCGGCAAGCGTATAAAATTTCTCAAAAAGCCGCTTTTTCGCGAATTTGCTCGACCTCCATGGATTCCGGATCTGAGTGATATTGAATGCATTTAACTTATCATCCACAATCTTTGTTGCCGCCCGCATAATTGCACATTATCTTTTCCCATTCCGTGGGTGGCCATCTACAAAGGGATGGACCCGATTAAAGTTGTGCATATATATATAAGAACATCACATATCGCGAAACCAAGAAACAATAAAGCATAACACAGGATAAAAGCATTTAAGATCAATGGATTTAAAAAAATACATCAAATAAACATAAATTACCAGATTCTGTTTTCAGAAAGATGATTTTGAAACTTGGGAGAAACACTTTGAATCTGAGTGATGTAATCTGGAGTTTTCAGAAAATAAATCGCAAGTTTGTGAAATGGAAAACTCTGGTATGGTTTTTGATGAACTTTATAAAGATGAGGAGGGAAAAAGAAGACAAGATTTGGAAGATCAACCGTTTGAAAAGATTAAACGCTCCAGATTAAGCGGTTTTGATCGTAGGGTCAGGAAAAGCACGTACGAAAAACTTTTTGGATTTAAAAGCACATTTAGTAGCAGTTAATACATGTTCCCCACGTCCGCATTAAATGATTTGCAGGGAATACGTCCACAAGGATAATGGATACAATAAAGGCAAATAATATCGATAAAGATCCGATAAATAAGCAAAGAACAAGAGAAAAGAAAGGCGTATCTGGTTGACTGATATTGTAATCAGTCAATACCACTTGTCCATGTTGATTTCACTTGTTGATCTTAGTATTCTGCCTAAGCCTTAAAATTTCCCAACTGATCCTTTTAACTGATCTTCTACACTTGCATCTGATTTGTTGAAGTTTCAAGCTCAACTGATCTTCCTTGAATACGTCTGATTTCCCTTCTGATCCTCCTTGATTAGTTGAAGTTCCCCCTTCAACTGATATTTCTGTTTTTCCCATAGACTGATGTATCTGATTTGTTGGAGTTTCAAGCTCAGCTGATCTTCCTCATCTGATCAGCTTCGTATGTAATCAGATTTTAGTTGACCTAATCTGATTCCTACACGCTGTCCTTTTGGTGCAAATTTCTCTAAAAGGTTTTGAGAACTCGAATTTGCATTTGCACCCTTGCTTGGCCTCTATAAATTGGACCAATGTTTTACACAACATAACCCAATCACCATACTTATCTTCTTTGTAGAATCATGCATTCTGGTGAACCCTTATTTCCGGTGAAACTTCCGGCAAACACCTTTACCCCTTTTTCAATGATTTCAGCTTCTCAAATCAACCCTGTGTGTCCCTTATCACTGTCTTCGTCGTCATCAAATATTTCACATACAATCGTTGCCAAGCTTCTCTACCACCGAGGCGGCGGTTCTGCTATCGCAACTGAGAAGACACTTCTCCTAACCGTATGCACCTTGTGTGTCTATCGAGATGACGTAACCCGCATCAACAGACTCAGTCTGAAAATGAACATGAGTTTGATGTACGGTCTGCATCAGACAACAGCTGATGCTCGTATATCAACTCACCATTTAACAGTTGGAGAGCCCACTGACTCTTTCTTAGGGCTCCTGGCTTAAAAATCCTATCAAGGCCTCTCTCGCTCCATTGGTTTTAGCTTCAGCGAGAGGCTTTAGGATTATTTTAAAGCCTTTCTCACCCTTGTTAAGTGGGGGAAAATGAGAGCATCAGATTTAAAATCTCTCTCTCTCCCGCACTTCTTGGGTTAGGATGAGGGTTTAGGGTTATAGGTTTAGGGTTTTCGGTTATGACTTATGTACTGACCTCCGGGTCCTTTGTATTTGTAACTTGTAATGTAATCTGACCTTCGGGTCTTTATCAATGAAAAGTTCTATTATTTCATTGTTGTGTAAATTCTCTGCTTTCTTATGCGATTGTAGACTTTAATCTGTGAATCTTGCTTGTTGAATATCAGCTAAATCGACTTACAAAGATGTAAAATAACCCAATTGGTTTAATCAGATATTCCTTTTAAATTGTGCGTTTCCTTTAATCTGATAAACCTTAAATCTGATCAGTTCCTTTAATTCTGATAACTCGTAAAACTGATCGATTTCTCTCATCAGTTCCTTGATTGATCTTTTGATCAGTTGAGATACCAAACTCAACTGATTCCTTTCAGACTGGTTAGTCTCTTAACGGTTTGGTTCGAGAACAATCCATCAAACATTTTAGGTGCATTTTCTCCAAGATCCAGAAGCCCTAGCTCATTGCATAGTTCTCTGAATCTGATCTCAGCTAGTGGCTTGGTTAGAATATCAGCTTTCTGTATATCAGTATGAATCTTTTCCATTCGATATTCTTCTTTTCAACATGATCTCTTATAAAATGGTGCACGACATCCACATGCTTGCATCTTGTATGTAGAACAGATTACGAGTGATTGCAATAAAGACTATTATCACTACGTAAAATAGGTACATTCTTAGTTTCAATGTTATAATCCTCACCGCCGATTAACTAAGCCAAAGCGATTTAGGAACAACGACTTCCCTGCAAACCATATATTCTACTTCAGTAGTAGATGTTGCAACTGATGTCTGCTTCTTTGAAAACCACGAGATTAGTTTACTTCCTAAGAACTGACAAGTTCCTGAGGTGGATTTTCTGTCAATCTTGCAACCTCCATAATCGTAATCGAAATACCCACTAAGCTTTAGATTATCATCGATGGGTAAAATAAACCAAGGTTTCATTGTCCCTTCAGATACTTAAGAATCCGCTTAGTCGCTTTCTAGGTGACTTATCATTGGATTTGCTCGAAATCGCACATACACCTCATCGCGAAGGTTATATCCTGTCCTTTGGCGGTCGGTATAGTAGAGATCCAATGAGAGCCCTATATTCCTTCTGATTTGTTTTCTGACCATCCTCATCTGGATCCATCTTGAATCCAGCCATCATAGGAATTTTGGCTTCCTTACAATTTTGAACTCCAAACTTAGCCAATAAATTCCTAGTGTACTTTGCTTGGCGATGAATATCCCTTACAGACTTTGCTTTTACTTGAAGACCCGTAAAGTAATTCATCGACCCATCATGGACATCTCGAATTTCCCTTGCATCAGTTTGCTGAATCTTTCACATAGACTTTTGTTGGGAGATCCGAAGATGATGTCGTCCACGTAAATCTGAACCATCAGAATATCTTTTCCATCTTCTATTCTGAAT
This sequence comes from Stenogyne calaminthoides, assembly GCA_037126765.1. Taxonomy (NCBI): domain Eukaryota; kingdom Viridiplantae; phylum Streptophyta; class Magnoliopsida; order Lamiales; family Lamiaceae; genus Stenogyne; species Stenogyne calaminthoides. The sequence continues at coordinate 8,504,411 of JBBCBC010000028.1, forward strand.
AAGGTTATGTCCACTGTTCCTTTAGTGAACCCACTTTCGATCAAGAACTGAGAGAGTGTATCATACCAAGCTCGAGGAGCTGTTTTTGCCATAGAGAGCTTTTCTTAGACGGTACACTGGTTGCCCTTTTCAAAGCACGGAGGTTGTTCGACATAAACTTCCTCTCGCTAGTACCCCGTTTAAGAAAGCACTCTTTACGTCCATCCGATACCACATGTGAACCCTCGTGGGAAGCATATGCGAAAAATACCCGAATGGCTTCTAAAGGCGGCGATCGCAAAGGTCTCATCATAATCAATTCTTTCGATTGTGAATACCCCTTAGCAACAAGTCTTGCCTTTATTTACGGTGATGACGTTTTTCTCAACTCTCTTGTTCTTGAATACCCACTTCGTGCCAATTACGTCTTGATGATTTGGTCCATCTACCGGTTCCCAAACTTGATTTACATTGAACCTGTTCCAAATCTTCTTCCCTGCATTTATAATCCGACTTCGTCTTGTAGAGCTTCCTCTATAGTTGTTGGTTCCTTCATAGATGATATATGAAGAATACATGGCACTTTCACCAATCGATGTCTAGTTTTAACTTTATCGAGATGGGTCTCCGATTATCGGTCGGTTGGATGACCGTTATCCAGTCCTTCGCTACGATTTGCGTCGGTTTGGAGAACATCATCCATTTACGATAAAATTTCATTACTAGCGATTGGGAGTGGTGCGAGTTATGATCCACTTGATAAGAACAAGTCTCAATCGATGTTGGACTCATCATGTCTTGATGTACGTTAAGTAGGAACTTGAGATGTTCCCCGAACCGGATGGTTCGATTGATCTTTATCTCGGTTTGTACCAGACTTCTTCACCGACCGGTTTTTAGTACCTTAGGATCTGAATGATCCGTGAATCAGCTAGATCTGGAATGTATACCGTTCTGAGTTTAAATTCTTTTTCCTTGATCATTAGGTGATCCATTTTCCGAACATCGGTACTTGTTGATCGGTACATCTTGTTCGAGGCGATTTCTCTTGTTCGGAAGATGCTTCATCAAAGACTACATGGGATGTTTCTTCCACAAGTAGGGTTTTGTCTGCATTGTAAACCCCGAAAGCCTTGCTAGATGAGGAATATCCTAAGAATATACCCTCATCGACTTGGCCTCAAAAGTCTTCAACCCGACTCTTCCCATTGTTGTGTATGAAACACTTACACCCAAAAACATGGAAGTAAGAGACCACGAGGTTTTCTGTCCTTCCACAGTTCATAGGGTGTTTTGTAGTGAGCCTTAGTCGAAAGACATCCGTACGAGTATGGCATCAAAATGTTGATTATTCTACCCGAAAACGGCTTGGTATTGCATGTTCAACTAACATCGTCTGGCGAACTTCTTTGAGAGTTCTGTTCCTCCGCTCACTTTCTCCATTTTGTTGTAGCGTCCTTCTTTGCGATGTTTCATGTCAGATACCAAACTTAGAGCAAAAATCGAAGAATAAAAGAGTTCAAAATTATGTACCTTTATCTCGATCCGATTTTTACTACGATAACACCCTTCTCATTTTGTAATCTTTTTAGCGGCTCGGGTATCTTCGTTGTCGCCTCATTCTTCTTATGTAAGAATATAACCTGTAAACTTGGAATAGTCATCCACGATTACGAGTATATTTCAAGTCCGTTGAGACCGATCGTGTAATCGGTCCAAATAGATCCATATGAAGCAAATTGTAGTATATCTGATGCCGGTCCGGGAATTCCCTGAATGAAGCTTTGACTGTTTTTTCCCTTCCGACATGCAAGACATGTCCGATCCTTTGAAAATACTTCATTCGAAGTCCTTCCACTAGAGACATCCTTGCTATCTTATTAAGAGTTTTAAAGTTCGGATGGCTCACTCTTTTGTGCGAGCCAACGGCTTTTTTTGAACTCTTGACAATCGGACATGCATTTCTTGGGCAACTGCTCCAATCACCGTGTAGATCGTCCCTTTCCTTGAACCAGTTAGCTAAATCTGTTGAGTGGCTTGATTCTTGATAGTGCATTGGTCGGTCGAGAACTCAACACTTGAATCCGTTAATCATGAAATTGTAAAACCGATAGTAGGTTGTGCTTGGACCTTCGGACATCTGAGACTCCGGATTATTTGTACATCATCATTCTCTAAGGTTACAATCCTTTGGTATAACCAAAGTTATCATCACCGAAGAGTACACGCTGGAACCTTTCATTCTATGTATGAGCCGAGAGGAGGTGCTTTGCTTCTGTCATGTGCCTTGAACATCCACTATCGATGTACCCGGATAGTTGCTTGCACACCTCCTTTGTTGGCGGACCACGCGATCCTGCTGACCAAATCGGACTTTAGGTACCCCTTTTGGATTGGGTCCCGAGGGTTAGGATTAGTTTTAGGGATCCATACAAACGAGCACTTCTATTGTGATCGGTTAGATCGAAGGCTGATTTGTCTCCCATACCTATCAACATAATCATACGTTTTTTATATCTTTTCGATTAGTATGATTATTAGTGTGAACCTTGGGTGACTTAGAAGACTTGGGATTTATCTTTTCTGTTTGTCTTCTTTTCATCCAAATTAATGGTTCTCAAAGCAGCGATCCCTAGATTTACGATTATAGGGGTAGGTACGATTGCTACCATCGAAAAGATTCATATCTTTTCGGCATAGGTGGTTTTTTTGGTTTACATCAAGCATGCTTATTAAAGGTGACCTTGATTGGGTCTCAGTTGGACTTCCCTTTTACGAGTTGTCTTTTAGATTCTTGATCTGTTGATCGAGTTGAGGTCTCTTCAAAAGAACCGGGTTCTTCCGTTGATTCCTCGACCGATGCTTTACCGATTAGGGTCCATTTACATTTCCCGTTGGTTGAACACCGCCTTTACCTTCAACCGGTCTTTTTCCTTATTAGATACATGTTTGGCTTTTGGTGTATCTTTGTAAAACTCGTCAAATGATTACACCTTTTTTGAGATGAATCGGTAGAGGCTTTTGAGGATGTGGAAGGGTTCTCATACCCAAGTCCTTCTTGTTAATCGTTGTTGAAAAAAATAGGCGTTCATGTCTTGAACGGTTTTAGATGATTTTGAAAAAACCTCTATTTTCTTCGCAGATTATCCTCGAGATGATTTTAGACTTTCATGCTTTTGGAACAACTCATCGAATTTTGCTTGCGAGATTTTGAAGTCATCGACTTCTTTGCTTTGTTAATTGCCGGTGATCTTTGATCTACTTCTCTCCGATCGAAGCTTTAACTTCGAGAATTTTAAATTTCTCGGTTTTTCTTAAGCGGTTTCATCCGATCTAAGTTCGGAGGCTTTCTTGAGATCATTTTTCTTTAGCAAGGTTGATTATTTACGGTCTCGACTTATCATTTTCCCGACTTCCACTATAGCATAAGTGTCTACTGCATTGGAGAGATCCTCAAGCAATTGCTCGAGTAGAAATGGTCAATCTCCCGGCCGGGTGTGCTAATGATAGCAGTGTAAAGCCGAACGAAGCGAGGTTTGGAGGTTACCTCGATTGGTCCTCCTGGCCATCGTGAGATCTCATCATCGTCTGAAGAGAATATCAGATCTTCATTTTCATAGAAGTCAACAACCTTCTTGTCGGTAAGTCTTCTCTGAGGAGTATCGAGAGTCCTCGGAGGGGAATAGAATCGTCGATTCTGACGTATCGTGAACCATGGCTCTTACGTCCCTATAACGTTGCTCTCTTACATTTCCTCTTTTCTTCCCTTTCTCTTGGCGTCGAATGCAGGCGGTCTGCGCTATAGTGACCTGGCTTCTCACAGTTGAAGCACGCTCCTTGATCCACCGAACCTTTCCTTCCAGGTGAATCACTCCGTCTGTATGACCTATCAGGTGACTTCCCTTTCTGATAGTAGTCTGAGCTTCTTCTGTCTGATTGGTTATCTCTTCCTTCCTCAGTCTGATTATCTCTTTTCCTTTCATCTCTGTGATCCCTCCGATCATCAGATCTGGTTCTTTCTGGAGATCTGTTGGCTGATCTCCTATTTATAAAATCTTCGATACTTACCAAGTTGGACGTTCGACTTCTCAAGCTTCTTGGTAAGTAGAGCGTCTGATACTTTGACTCATTATATTCCCAAATAGTTCATTGGCCTTCGTTTCCTTCTTTGGTTGCCTTAAAAGCAACTGATTTTGAAGTTGAGGCTTGGTGGGCACCTCATTTTCATCGAACATTGTCCTCTTTTTCAATCAAATCGAACTCGTGAGCTTTAAAATTTGAAGAACAAGCTACTTGGCTTCATTTTTGAAATGTCTTGGCAATCCTTGATTACCGTGACCTTCATGTCCCATTTCTTGGTGAGAGACCTTAAAATTTTGTAGTTGATATCTTTATCAGACATCTCTCTACCAAGTTCTCGAAGCTTGTTTATTGACATCGTAATCCTTCCATCGAGTTCGTTGATGGTTTCGTTGGGCAGCATCTTCAATTTTTCGAACTTTACCAGTTCGGCTTGTAGACGGTATCTTTTTATCCTGCTCATTTCCTCGCATATTTCAGCCAGAGTATCCCACATTGCTTTCGCAGATTTGAGATACTTAATCTTTTCCTTGGTGACCTTATCCATGGTTTTCATGATAATATGCCTTGCGATAGTATCTAGAGTATCTGACTTTCTTTCCTCTGCATCCATCAAGGCCGGCTTTTTTCGCTTTCAAGACTTCCGGTGCAAAGTCCGGATCTCCTCCGACCGCGGGGTTGTCGTAATAAATGATGATGGGTCCTCTTTTCGATGACTTCCATCATTCTCGCCGCTTTCTCGAACCTAGATGCTTGGACATATATATGGCCCAATCTGCATACTCATCGATTGAGAACTTAGGCGATCATGATACATACCGAGGTGTTATCCATCTTTGAGTGATTTTGGAAAATGAATGAGTTTTAAAACGGTTTTTCAAGATCGATTCATTGACCACAAAGATTCTTCCTTAAGAATCGATGATACCTGAGTCGATTGGTCTGTAGAACCAACCACTCGATACCACTTGTAGGTCCCGAATCGGGTTTAGTGGAGGGCGTAAGTCTAGAGGGAGGGTGAATAGACTTACAAAACTTTTTGTTTGGTCGGTGTGAGGCGATTAGCTTTGATCAGAGTCTTGAGTGAATCGGTTTGGGTGATAACCAACTTACCGTCGCTCAAGGCGGATCGATTCGGTAACTATCAATTTAACTGATGTGTGCGGAAGCTTAAGTTTTACCCGTGTGAAAAACCAGTTTTGATAAATCAGATTCCAAAGTTAATCTTTTAATCACCGATCAAGTGTCAAGTTTGATCGAGATCGGAAGCTTGATGCTAATCGATCTCAACTTGGAATATGTATGCGCTTTTAAAGGTTGTGTGTGATTGTGTAATCGCTTAATCAAAGCGGTAAAAAGGCACACAAGATTTATAGTGGTTCGGACAAACCAGGTCCTACGTCCACTCTTTCCCCCTATAACATGGGGCACCTACTTAACCAATCGGACTTTGTTTTATGTGTAAGTCCAACACAGTACACCAACTAGATGTTTAAGGAGTTCACACTCAACCGATCCCAGAGATCAGAACTAGAAACCCTAGTCTGAAATCTTGCTAAACAACTTAACCTAACTTGGGGGTTTGGGTAAGATTGTTTTTTTTGTTCCAACTATGAAATCTTTTCTTAGATAAGTTAAGCGACCTAACATGTAGATGAAAAGATTTCTATGCTAAGAATTTATGGGATGAACACTTAATAAAAATTAATCTTCTTGTTCGTGTTCTTGTTCAAATCGATATTAGCTTGAGCTTCTTGATTGTTCGGCGTTTAGTTATTTCTTTAAAGTGTAATCCCATATATATAGACCTTGAAATCAAAAAGCCGTTGGAAACAATTTGAATTTATATATTTAATAGACTTGCGAGCTTGATGTGGCGAGCTTGAGGAGCGGCATGGCGAAAAGCGTGATCTTATATTTTGTAGCCGTTCTGAGAGGTAGCATCAAATCCATGATTTGTCGGCTCCGATCATCGTGTCTTTGTTCTTATTGGATAGCGGACTCACTTTTAAGTGTTGTTCTTCCAACTAAGCTTGACATTCTTCTTGTTCGGATCATCGGCGTATGATTAGGTGAAACATCGATTTCACTGGTGGTGACTTTTTCGGTCGAGCCCGTCGATCTACGATGGAGTCTTCGGTGCGGTTGACTTAGCTTCAACTAGCGGACTCGGTTGATGTAGGTTTTACATGCGATCTTCGGAAGTCATCGATCTTCAAGTAATACGAGTTTGAGCTTTATGACTTGGTGAGATATCGACTAGATCGATCGATCGATCTTCTTTCTTCTCTAGCATTACGCCTGTCGGATGACATCACCGTCCTTTGAGTCTTGGATCGACCTATACATATTGAGTTTCCCCCTCAATATGTGACCTATCTATTTCATCGGTTGTTCTATACAATCGTTATCAATCGGGTCTCCTATAGCGTATAATATAAACATCGGTCCAATGTGTCCGACCGGGTCCTATTACATGTGTTTTTGGAACTTTCATCAAAACTATAAATTTCCCAACACTCTCCAACGGTAATATTTAAATCCACACTATAAATACATTGCACTATCTTCAAAAGAAGATAATGGAGGATGATGCAAAGTGAAGATTAAAGCCAAACATTCAAGCAACTCCATTCAAGAACACAGAGCATTAAATATCCAGATTTACCCAAGAGTATTCTTCATTATAACTAAGCATAAATGCCATATCATAAACTTAGAGAGATTTTCCCAACCTTAGCTTAAAGGTTAAAACAATGTAAGGGAAAATCTCACCTAGTTGGACATAACACCAAACCTAAACCCTTTCTTGAGAGAGAATTAATGGTTAAGTAAGGTAGTTAATAGGCAACCCGTGAGGGAGATATGTCCCGAGAGAGTAAGAACTCATTAAACATCTATAGGCGACCCCGTGAGGGAGATAAGTCCCGTTGAGTGAGAGCTCCATAAATATTTGTTGGTTTAGTTGGTGCCCCATGAAGGGAAGAGTGGATGTAGGAGTTGGACTCCGAACCACTATAAAAATACTTGTGTTCTTATTTGCTTTCATATTAACTGTCATACATACTTTAGCAAATCTGAATAACACACATTAAAAAAAAATTAAAGTCACCTCCCATTGAGATATTACGAGTTTTAAATCGGGTTTTTCGGGACCAAAAAGTGGTATCAAAGAAGGAGTTCAAAAGTTCACAAGCTTTTAATGTGACCACCTGAACTGATCTTTTATTTTAAAACCATTTAGTTTAAAATGCATAAATTTTATAAAATTCATGGAGGTTGACAATCATCTTCTCATCATTTTTTAAAAAAATGCATACAATATTCTTCATCATTTCACTTGTTTAACTAACATTGTTTTTCTCGTATGTTTTTTTTTTGGTTGTTAGTTAGTTTTGGCATCATGATCAAAAAGGGAGAAATTGTTGGGATAATTTTAGTTTTGATTATTATGCCAAAACACCTTATAATAGGACAAACTAAGTTGTATAGAAAGCTTGCGTTTCTAGACTTAGTTTTATTTTACAGGTAACAAGTTGAGGGGGAACTGATCAAGATAAGACGAGACTGATGATTTCCGGACTAGATCAGAGAACAAAGCGTAATCGGATCATTTATCTATCGAATCGGATCACCGTGGCAATATCTAATCTGGCATGGCAAGATCTCGAATCTCATTGTCAGATCGATCAAATTTATCTTCGAAACAGATCCGATCTGGCCGAATCGATGATGTGGTTTGATGATGCAGGCTGATGTAGACCAGACCAGACCAGAAATCTGCGACCAAAAATCAGGCGACCAGAATCAGAAGAGATGAACAGTAATCTGGCGAGCTGATCAGATCCGTTAGACACACAAAAATAGCTGATCAATGAGAAGATGACAACATATATATGGGTGTGACATAAAGCTGTAAACAACAGTGCAAAAGGACAAAGAAAAGCTGGAAGACTATTAGTATGAATTTGAATTTACTCTCCTACGGTAATATTCAAATCCACACTATAAATACATTGCACTATCTTCAAAAGAAGATAATGGGGGATGCTTCAAAGTGAATAGTAAAGCCAAATATTCAAGCAACTCCATTCAAGAACACAGAGCATTAAATATCCAAATTTACCCAAGAGTGTTCTTCATTATATCTAAGCATAAATGTCATATCATAAGCTTAGAGAGATTTTTCCAACCTTAGCTTAAAGGCTAAAACAATGTAAAGGAAAATCTCACCTAGTTGGAAATAACACCAAACCTAAACCCTTTCTTGAGAGAGAATTAGTGGTTAAGTAAGGTAGTTAATAGGCAATCCCGTGAGGGAGATAAGTCCCGTTGAGTGAGAGCTCCATAAATATCTGTTGGTTTAGTTGGTGCCCCATGAAGGGAAGAGTTGATGTAGGAGTTGGACTCAAAACCACTATAAAAATACTTGTGTTCTTATTTGCTTTCATATTAACTGTCATACATACTTTAGCAAATCTGCATAACACACATTAAAAAAAAAATTAAAGTCACCTCCCATTGAGATTTTACGAGTTTTAAATCGGGTTTTTCGGGACCAACAGTTCATCACTCCACACATGTCGTGCGTATTGACCTCAAGTCAAAGGAGTATCACATCGCTCCCACTAACCGAGACACCCGTATAGATCCGAAAACCCCTGAGTATGACATGTTCAGGATAATCTTGATAGTCTGAGTCAGGTTTCAGTATAGATTGTTCAGGAAGATATCTCTACAATGTATAGTCAGTAGATATAGATCAGGTTAGATATCAAAAAACCCTGAGAACACAGGTATACCTGAATGGACAGGTTATCTTGAAGAACACAGTAAACTCAATGTTCGGAAGGTATCAAGATCTTTGAAGGAATGAAGACTCATATATTCCTGAAGACTCATATATTACTGAAGACTCGGAAGATCAAAGAATCAAGACTCAAGATTATCAAGACTCAAGAAGTTTCTTGAATACTCGATTAGTAACTCTAATGGTCGAGGCATCAAAAATATCTATCTGAATACTACAAAACTAAGAAAAACGCACATGTTCAGTAAAGAAGATATTGCCCAAAACATTCAAGTGCAAACAAAAGGAACTAAGTTTAAGTGTTTTTTAAGGTTGTCTCATTCAGAGAGATTGACCCAAAAGAGCCGTTTTGTTTGTCTACATTCACTGAAGACAAGAACCAACCAGGGTAAGACAACACTGTACTTCACTGACACTGAAAGCGACAGGACCCTGAATTTTATCAGTAGTACTATGTTCCAGACTGCAAAAATTGGTGATTGGCTACATGGCTGCATATTTCCTAAAACATGCAAGGGAGTGTTCAAACCCTAAAAATAGTCGTTCATCTATAACCAGAAGAGGAAACCCTTGATTCTATCTCTTCCAACGGATAGTTTTTTCAAGAGTAACCTTTGGAGAAGTTGCCTATAAATACCAGTGACCTTCTACATTGACAGGTTATAGGAAATTTCAGGCAACTCAAGAGCTCATTCGTATTCTTGCAAATTGAAGCACTCGAAAACCCTAGAATTTCCCAAGTGTTTCACATTGGAGAGAGCTCATTATTCTAAGCCTAGACTTGATAAGTTATATCCTAAGCTTAGAGAGATATCCTAGCTTCTGCATTTGATCTTATTCTAAAGGATATCGCGCCCTAGTTGGAAACCAACCCAAACCCAAAGCCTTTGAAAAGGTAGTTTGAGTGTGTGTGTTTTGTTGGTGAGTTAGAGTTATAAAGAGTGAGTAAGCTACAGTGAGTCAACCAGAAAACTCTAGAGAAGAAGTTAGTAAGCTACTTGTGGTAGTCTGAATACTTGTGTGTGTTTGAGTTAGTAAGCTGCAGTGAGTCGGCCAGAAAACTCAAGGTAGAAAAGTGAGTAAGCTACAATGAGTTAGCCTGAAAGCTTTAGGAAATGGTTAAGGAATTTCTCTGAAGATCAGAGAGAGTGGAAGTAGGACCTTGAGTCTCTGAACCACTATAATTGTTGTGTTGTTTACTTTCTGTACTGCATTTTATCTGTTGCATCTATTTCACTGAAAGCTGATTTTACTGATATTCAGTTGGAACCAATCCATTGAACTTGCATCAAATTGATCACAACCTTAATCACTGATTTATTAAAGGAAGAAGATTTTCAGCAAAGCTAAAACGAGTATAAACTTAGGGTCAACCATTCCGCACACTTGAGTATCTAGAACAGATAGTCACCAAACTGAACTAACTCTACTGAGTGTTCAGTAAGATAATTATCTGATCCGAGCTCCTCAGGATCTCTGATAAATTCAGGATCAGTTGGGCTAATCTGAAGCTTCTGAAAGCTGCTCAAGATCATTGTCTCAGTAGACTTTGACTCAGGGCGACTTATGCTTCTCAGGGCAAAAATATCAGGATAACCTGACCCATCTTACCTCAGTGAAGAAAAAGTTTTAAAAAAATCACTGAACACGTGTATTCCCCCCCATACACGTGTAAGACTCATTTGCATCGGGACCAACAAGTGGTATCATAACAGTGGTTCATTTTCACCACTTGCTTTGGTAGTCATAGTCTATTTGCTGAAAGACTTTGGTGGTCTACTGAATATATCTTATTCCATATATCTTACAAAGCTCTTTCATCATGCCTTCTAAGAAACTTCATATGTTCTCTGTTGAGAGCTATGACCTATGGAGACTGAGAATGAAGGCTCATCTGTATTCCAAACATGAAAGAATGTGGAGAGTGGTTTCTGAAGGACCATTCAAATATACTGTTGTGAATCCCAGAATCACTGATACTGAGAGGAATGATCCCAGAGATGAATTTCCAAAGCCTGATGACCAACTTACTCCTGATGAGAGAAAGTTAGTCAATCTGGACTACATTGCTAAAGATACTCTGTATAACACTATTGATGATGGTGTTATGGGAATGATATCTCACTGTGAAACTGCAAAAGAAATATGGGACACACTTGCTGTTATGTGTCAAGGCATAGATCATATTAAGGAAAACAAACTTTTTGTTGCTATTGGAAAGTTTGATAGCTTTGAAATGGAAGATGGTGAATCCATTGACAAACTGGAAGTCAGATTCACTAGCATTATGAATGATCTGAATGCTCTTGGGAAAAGATACCCACAGAGAGAAGTGGCACTGAAAATTCTTAGAGGATTGTCTAAGAAATGGGATATACATGTTGTGGTGATTGAAAACACCAAAAATATTGATTCCATGCCATACCAACAAGTTTTCTCTGAACTAAAAGCTTATGAGTTTGTGATTGACAAGAAAGCTAAGAAATCTGATAGCAAAGATGATTCTTCATCTAGCAAGAATGTGGCATTTAAAGCCAAAGAGAAATCCTGTAAATCTAGAGAGTCTGAGAACTCACTTGCCAAAAATCAGGATGAGCAAGAGGATAAGCTAGTACTGATGGCAAGGAGGTTTGAAAGACTCAATAGCAGATATGGAAAATATAAGAAATATTACAGGAATCACAGGTACAAGAGAAACTCAGAAGCTGAGGACAGATCCACTGAGAAAAGGAAGGACCATAAAACTGAAAGCTCCTCATCCAAGAAAAAAGACTCCAAAACCAAGGAGGAAAGTGATCAGGATGATGACACCAACAGATGCTACAACTGTCAAAAGAAAGGTCACTTCCAATATGACTGTCCTGAGCTGAGTGCTAAAGAAAGAAAGGAGAGACAAGCCAAGAGAGACAAAAAGATCTCCAGCAAGAAGACTATGATTGCTAAGGAAGAAGAACAATCTGAAGAAGGATCCAGTTCTTCAGATGAGATATTCTCAGATAGTGACAGTGATGATGTCTGCCTTGTTGCTATGGAGGAGGTAAATTCTTCTATCTCTGTTGTTGCTCCTACACAAGCACATGAGTTCTCAAGTTCAACTGTAAACAGTAACTTTGACCTGATGGATTCTTTTGAGAATCTTATGAAGGACTATTCTGTGTTACAAGAACTGCTCACAGAAACTCAAGAGCAGAATAAGGAACTGACTGTTGAGAATCTGAAGTGGAAAGACTCTAAAAATGCTGAGATCACTTCTCAACTGATGGGAACTACTGATGAACTAGATGTTCTGAAAGTACAACTCTCAGAATAAGAGAAAGTGATAGAAATCCTGAAAAGAAAATTAGAGAAATCCACTGAGGAGATTCAGCTTATCAGAACTGAGTTCAATGACCTCTTTGAGAAGTATGAGACTCTAAAGAAATGTGAGGATAGTGCTCAGAAAAAGTTAGCTCTATTGAATTCTGCATCTAAATTAATAGATGAAATTCTTAGTTATCAAAGACCTGCAACTATAAAGCCTGGATTGGGATATAATCCAGGGGGAACCTCACAAGGTCTTCTGAATTCTGCTTCTAGTAGCACTAAGACTGTCTTTGTTAAACCAGTGTCATCTAATCTTTTTACTGAAGAACAGCCCAGAGTTTTAGACAAGGGTAAAGGACCTATGGTTTCAGAAAAACTGAAGGTTCAGGGAAGAAAGCCCAAACCTCAGGAAAAGGCTAGAAATCTGAACACTCAGTAGGAAATTTTATGGCCAGTACTTCAAAGCCTCAGGCTAAGAATACCAACCTGAAGAGATCTGCACTGAACCATCAGAGGAATTTTCAGAAGAGAAACACTCAGTTGAGATATTCTCAACTGAAAAGACCAAGTCCACAGATTACTGAAAGGCCACAATTTCAGTACAGGCAACCTAAACCCCACTTGCCTAAGGGTAAAGGTTTCCTGAACCCAAGTCAGCAGAGACAGAGACCAGCTGCACCAAAGCCAAGGCACTTGAACAAGAGGCCTGAACCCAAGAAGAACTCTAAGGCTCATGTTCATGCTAAGGCTGGCACTCATACATAGGGTACTGCCAAGGCACCTAGGGTGGTGAATGTGTATGTAGATGTTTATGGGAGACAAATCAGCCACTCTAAAGTAATTAGAGTTATCAGGCAAATTTGGGTTCCAAAAGGTACAACTAACCAGGTAGGACCCTACACCAAATGGGTACCTAAAACTTGATTTGTTTTTTAGGTAAAGGAAAAGGGCACTGAACTGAATGAAGACAACATAGCCCTAATAAGTGGAAATGAATTGGCTCCTGTTGTATGGTATCTGGACAGTGGATGTTCAAGACATATGACAGGATATAAGCAATTACTCACTGACTATGTTGAGCAAAAAGGCCCTCAGATTACTTTTGGAGACAATTCCAAAGGACAGACTGAAGGATATGGAACTCTTGAAGTTGATTCTGTTCATATCCATAGTATTTCATATGTGTCTGGTTTAAAGCATAATTTGCTTTCTATCAGTCAATTCTGTGATAAAGGATTCAGTGTTGAGTTCTCAAAGAACTTATGTTATGTAAAAGACAATGCTACACAAAAATTTTTACTGACTGGTACTAGAAAGGGAAATGTGTATCTTGCTGATTGGAAATTATCTCCTAAAGATACATGTTTGGTTGCAAAAAGTTCCACTGATACCAGTTGGTTGTGGCACAAAAGTCTGAATCACTTAAACTTCAAAACCCTGAACAAACTTGAAAGATTAGCACTTGTGAGGGGGTTACCCAATGAAGTGTTCAGTAAAGATCATGTATGTGATGCTTGTCAGAAAGGAAAGCAAATCAAAGCATCATTCAAAAGTAAAGTAGATGTTTCTACTGACAGAATATTACAACTGTTACATATGGATCTCTTTGGTCCAGTAACACCTGTGAGTACTAATGACAAGAAATATACACTTGTGGTAGTTGATGACTACTCTAGATACACATGGGTCATATTCTTACTCAGTAAGAAAGAGACTCAGACAAAACTGCCTGAACTACTGAAGAGACTCAGTACTGAAAAGAATCTGAGTGTGGTCAAAATCAGATCAGATAAAGGAACTAAATTTATCAACCATATTATATCTGATTATTGTGCAGCAAATGGAATAGCTCATGAAATATCAGCTGCAAGGACTCCACAACAGAATGGTGTTGCTGAAAGAAGAAATAGGACTCTGAAAGAAGCTGCAAGGACAATGATTGCTGAAGCTGATATTCCTAAGCGATTTTGGGCTGAAGCTATCAACACTGCATGCTACTCTCAGAACAGATCCATGCTGACCAAGAATCAAGGAAAAACTCCTTATGAGCTGTGGAATGAAAGGAAGCCTCTTGTTTCTTTCTTTCGTGTGTTTGGTTGTAAGTGTTTCATACACAATAATGGTAAAGATCAGTTGAAAACTTTTGATAGCAAAGCTGATGAAGGAATATTCTTAGGATATTCTGAAGTCAGTAAAGCCTTCAGAGTTTACAACTGTAGGACTCTTATTGTGGAAGAAACACCTCATGTTGTTTTTGATGAATCTATTTGTGTTCAGAAGAAACATGAACATGACTCAGGAGAACTGACCAAGAGAATCACCAGACTTAGCCTGAAAAAGAATGATAAAACATCCTCTGAACCTGAAAAGAAGAAGCCAGTCACTTTCTATGAATGGAGTGAATCAGACTCAGACAAAGAAGTTCAGGATGGAAAAACTCAGGATGGTGAGACTCGGGATGGAAATTCTCCACTGAAGGAAAGCCAACATACTGAAGCTGACCAATCTGAACATACACTAGTTCAGACTCAGGTATGTAATGCCAATGAAGATGTGGTCATAGCTGAGGCAGACTCTGAATCTATCAACAAAGGGGGAACAAATGTGTTGGGAAATTTGTATTTTAGTTTTGATGGAAGTTCCAAAACGGGTTGTAATAGGACCAGTCAGACCTGTTAGCTGACTGATGACTTAGAATCAGATTAAGATGACCAGCTGAAATGTATAGATAGCTGATGTAAAAGATAGGTCACATATTGAGGGGGAACTCAATATGTATAGGTCAGGTCGAAGTATCAGATGACCCATATAAGGTCAAATGATCAGAAGACTAAGAACAAATCAGAAGACAAGAAGTCAGAAGATCAGGTGAAGACAGAAGACACTGAAGACTCAGATGAACCTGAAGACTCAGATGAGCCTGAAGACTCAGATGGACCTGAAGACTCAGATGAACCTGAAGACTCAGATGAACCTGAAGACTCAGTAACAAACCTGAAGACTCAGTACGACTGAAGATACTGAGGCTCAGAGTCACCTGAAGATCGAAAGACTACCAGAAGACCTGAAGACCTATATATCAGTCGAGTCTGCATATTGAGCTAAGACAATCTGCATTAGAAGAATCAACAAGGTAGACTGATCAATTACTTGATCAAGTCAGCTTACACCTGACGTCAATCAAAAAGATACACCAGACATGACGAATCTTCTACAAAAGGAATATCAATCGTCTAATGGACAAATTACTGAAGTGCCGCCTCGCGAAGCCAAGGAGAAAGCGACACTTTCACAAAAAGAGCTGACATTACGGGATTCGACGCTGCGAACATAAATGGCGCTAATCATGCCTACGGCCACGCCGATAATCGGAGCACATCACAATCATATCCTACAACTTACCTAATATAGCCCGAAATTCAAATTGCTCTCCAATGGCTCTTTGAATTCGAGGTCTATAAAATGGGATTGCTCGTCAATTGAAGAAAAAAAAAGGGACACCAAAAAAGAACGAACACGAAGATACCGAAAAAGAAGCAAAAACTACAGCAAAATCTCCGCTCGAAGAACACCATATTTGAAGATTATTCTTAGAGTGTTCATCCCATAGTTCTTAGCAAGAAATCCTATCCACTAGCATTTGGCTACCTAAAACACCAAGGATAGATTTCCAGTTGGAACCCTCAAACATTCTTTACCCAAACACAAGTTAGGTTAAGTTTGTTACCGCAAGATTTCAGACTAAGGATTCTAGTTTTCTGATTTCTAGTTCGGTTGAGTGTGAACTCGATAAACATCTGTTGAGTGTTGGACTAACACGGTAAACTAAGTCCAAGCAGGTTAAGATCGGTTAAGTTCGGTTAAGGTTCCCCTGTGTTAAGGGAAGAGTGGATGTAAGATGGGTTTCGTCTTAACCACTATAAAAAGTCTTGTGTGTGTTTACTTGTTTTCTTTATTGCTTTACACTATTCACACAACAAAGTTTAAAAGCACATACATATTCTAAGTTAAGCTCAGTCTGCACCAAGCAATTGATCTGATCAGGTTGACACCTTAGTCAGCTGGTTGAAAACTGACTTAAGAATCTAAATTGATAAAACTAGTTTTTCACACGGGTATTTACAAGCTTCCGCACTCTCAGTTAAACTGACAGATATCAAACTGATCTGCCCTCAGGCACTCAGTAAGATTGAACATCAGTCCAAACTGATACACTAGCACTCTGATCAGGAAATCTGCAATCACACCTGATCCGCACGAAAAGTTTTTCAGAAGTCTATTCACCCCTCCCCTCTAGACTCCTACCCTCACAAAACCCATTCGGGACCTACAAAATGTCTCTGACAATGTTCTGAATATAATTTCCCCAGAGGAAGATGATTCCCTTTCTCCTTTTCTGTTGTTCCCTGAATTTGATGAATTACCTGAACCTAACATCTCTGATGTTGAGGATACTACTGAAGGTGGAACATCCAGGAGGAAATGGTTGGATAGTCACCCTACAAGTCAGATTGTGGGTGATCTATCAGAAGGAGTTAAAACAAGAAGGTTCCATGGAGAAAGTACTCTGTTCTGCTGCTTCCTATATGGAAAAGAACCTATTGAGATTGAAGAACCTCTTCAAGATTCATTCTAGATTACTGCTATGAAAGAAGAGCTGAATCAATTCACAAGAAATGAGGTTTGGGAGCTAGTGGACAGACCTAAAAGACACAATGTGATTGGAACTAAGTGGGTGTTCAAGAACAAGAGAGATGAAAACAACAACATTGTGAGAAACAAGGCAAGGCTAGTTGCACAAGGTTATTCTCAAGAAGAAGGCTTGGATTATGATGAAACCTTTGCACCTGTTGCAAGACTAGAAGCCATCAGATTGTTTCTTGCATATGCTGCCCACATGAAATTCACAGTCTATCAGATGGATGTGAAAAGTGCATTTCTGAATGGTGTGCTTAAGGAAGAAGTTTATGTGGAACAACCTCCTGGTTTTAGACAGGATGACCAAGTTTACAGGCTCGGGAAAGCCTTGTATGGTCTTAAGCAAGCACCCAGAGCATGGTATGATACCCTTTATCAGTTTCTTACTGACCATGATTTTATCAAAGGAACTGTTGATAGAACCTTGTTCAGGATAGAAGATGAGAAGGATATCTTACTAGTTCAAATTTATGTGGATGACATCATATTTGGTTCTCCAAATCATCAGTTGTGTGAGAAGTTTTCTACCCTGATGAAAGGAAAGTTTGAGATGTCCATGATGGGGGAGATGAATTTCTTTCTAGGACTTCAGGTGAAACAAACTAAGGAAGGAATCTTCAACAATCAAGCAAAATACACCAGAGATCTGATTGCTAAGTATGGTGTACAAAATTGCAATGCAGTTAGAATTCCCATGAATACTAACTACAAGATGGATCCTGATCCTGAAGGCAAATCAGTAAATCACACTGATTATAGAGGGATCATTGGATCATTGCTATATCTCACTGCAATAGGCCTGATATAACATTTGCTGTTGGGATATGTGCAAGATACCAAGCTAATCCTAAGGCTAGTCACATGGAGGCTGCCAAGAAGATTCTGAAATATCTTAAAGGCACTGTGAATAGAGGATTATGGTATCTAGCTGATGATAACCTTGAATTAACTGATTATTCAGATGCTGATTATGGAGGATGTAGAATTGACAGTAAGTCTACCACAGGAACTTGTCAATTTCTTGGAAGTAAACTGATATCATGGTTTTCAAAGAAACAGACCTCAGTAGCAACCAGTACTACTGAAGCTGAATACATGGCTGCAGGAAGCTGTTGTGCACATATTCTTTGGCTCAGACAATAATTGAGGGATTATAAGATTATAGCCAATGAAGTACCTATATTTTGTGATAATAATAGTGCAATTGCTATTACACAAGTATTGCACACCAGATGTAAGCATGTTGATATCAGACTTCACTTCATCAGATATCATGTTGGAAAGAAGGACATCAGAATGGAGAAAATTCATACTGATAAACAGAGGGCTGATATCTTGACTAAACCTTTGGCTGAATCAAGATTTCAGGAACTATCAGTTGAATTAGGTATGTTGGATCCAGGTGAATAAGGCAAATCTAAAAAATTGAAGGTTTTCAGATGCATGAAGTTTTTCAGGATTTTACTGAAAAACTCAGGATAAAATTGAGAGTCCTGAACACTGAGTCTTGGGAAACTCAGTAATCCTGAAGTTCAGTACTCAGTTTTATATTGACATTTTATCAAGGTCAAAACTCAGTAAGACTGATGCTTAAAATTAGTCTGAAGAAGTATTGACTCATGCACTTCATTTATTGTCTAAAACTGAATCTCAGTAATCATTGGCAATAAATGATAAAACACCTGAAGAAATAATTGGGCGGGACGTTTGAAATTCTCGAGGAAATTCAATGGTCTGCAGGAACAGTAATTAAATGCACTGTTCATTAATCACAGATAAGGATAAATTAGCTGCTAAGTACTTGCAAAATCATCCTTTCAATTACCCGTTTTTAGCCGGTTTTAATCTTGACCACCAAATCCTTCATCTACGCGATTTTCCATAAATCAAAGTCTTATATCCATTGCAAAGGCTTCATTCAAGCCCTATTTCAAAAACTTTCATCTCCAAGATACTCTGTATTCCAAAAACCTCCGATTACTCAAAATTCTTCACTTTCCGAAAACCCTTCACTAAAATCACCAAAAATGACACTCTCTGTATACGACAAACTCGCCGTTACCAACAAACCCTGGTACGAAAATGTAGTTTCTCTGGAAAGCACATCCAACGCGACTCACGAGGAGGAGGCGTTGCATATGATTCGTGTGGCAAAGCTTACCTGTCTGGTCGCGAATCAACCAGATGCCGAATATGCCAAAGAGGTAATCAAATTTGTTGCTAATATGCAATTAGATGATGAAAACTGAGTCTCAGGAGGAGATGACAGAAGAAGAGATTGAAGAGGATACTGCAGAGGTTGAGCAAGTTAGGGAAACCAGACAAACCTCTCAGAAATCCACTGAGGAAGCTGATGAAGAAACTAGGCAAGCCAGGGGGAAAGCCCTGATGAAACTAAAGAAGTTGAAAGGTGAAAAGCTGAAGAAGAAAACATTGGCCCCTCAGAAGAGAAAAAGACTTCAAACTATTGCTGAGAAGGAGGCCAGTGAATCTGAAGAAACTCAACCTGAAGGCCAGCAAGGGTTGAAATCTCCACTTCAGGTTCTTGCTCAGGTAGTGACAAATGTGCAGGAGCAAGAAACTGAGGAGCATGTTTTCTCTGAGGTACTCGAAACCTCTCTGAGCTCAGACAAAATTTCTCAGGAAATTTTCAAGGGACCTCAGATCACTACTGAAGAAAGGCCAACTCAGACTTCAGATCAATCTGAACCTCAAGAATTGCTAAATTTGGATGCACTTCTGAATGAACCTTTTCTCGATCCATCAGCATTACAAATGATACAATCTGAGCCGACTGTTCCCGAAAGCCCAAAATTAAAGAAGGGAGAGGCAGAAGAGACTGAATGGCGGAGCAAGGGGGAACGGTTCATCTTGGACCGATACTCTGAGTTGAATGCTTATCCTGACCTTCAGGATATGTTCTTCAGGCTCAGGACGACAGTTTATATCCTGAATCAGACACTCCCGAAAATGCTGAACATCGCCTCTTTCAGAGGAGAAGAGTGGTGGAATGCTGAGACAGCTGCCCTGACTGATTTCTCGGGCTTCAGGAAAACGAAGCTGAGAATGAAAGTGGGTGATTTTGATGAACTGGTAAAACAGAAGCTAGCTGAAAGGAAAGCTACTGAAGAAGATGCAACCAGTTCTCATGATCAAGACAAAGATAGGGATCAGGGAAGTTACGTAGAAAAGCAATCTGAGGGGGAGAAGGAACCTCAGAAAGATGCTGAGAAAGAAAAGAATACTGAAAGTCATATGGAGAAGGACACTGATGCTGCACATACTGATATCACACAACCTCAGACTGAAGTTATCATTCTTCAGGTACCTTTTGGAACTGTTATACATTATGCCAAAGTTACTGAAGCTCCTATCTTTAAATCTGTTGTTTATGATATGCAGACTAAGGCTCGTTTGGAGCAACCAGCTCAGTTGGAGACAGTTGTTTTGCCTCCAGAGATTGATTCCAGTCCAATCCTAGATGAATTAAAGAAGGTGGTGCCAATGGTGGAGAAAGTAAATCAAATGGAAGAAACCTCGGCAAGTCAATCTCAAAAGCTGGACAATCTGAGTTTATCATATGACATGTTGTAACTACAAACAACTCTTACAGATAAGATGACTGCTTTGGAAGGAAAGATTGATGTAATAAAAACTGAGCTCAAAGCAGAGATGGAGCAAAGGTATTAAACCAGAACTGCCTATCTTGAGACCAAGCTGGTTGAGAAGAATGAGCGATTGATAAAATCAGTTGTTGAGGAAATGAGCACTCTGCTCATGACCAAGATGACAAACATGATGCACAAAGCCTTCTCGACTCAGTTTGCTCCACTCTCAGATGAATTCTCCATGACCAAGAACTACATGATGAGGCTGGAAGACGAGCATGATCAATTAGCTGGAGAGGTGTGGAGCTTAGGAAAAGAGCAATATTACATGGATGCAACATTATCTCAACTTCTCCCAAGGTATGATGCCAAAAAGGGGGAAATGCCAAGTTCGAAAGGACAATTGGATAAGTTGTTGGCTCAGACCTCGGAGAAGAAAGCAAGAGAAGAAGCTGAGGCTAAGAAGATCATGGATGCTCTGAGTGAAGTGGAGGCCACTGAAAAGCTGAAGTTCAAAGAAGTTGAAGAAACTGGCCACACTCAGACATCAGAACAAACAACTCAAGAGATTATTGAAGAGAAGATGGCTGAAAGAAGGAGAATTGAAACAAGCAAAGCTGGTGAAACTCAGGACAGACGAGAAAAGAGAAAATTTGTAGCTTTCGTTGTACCTGAAAAGAAGAAAAGAGCTAAGGTAGCAAAGCCTACACAGAGGAAGCTGATTATGGAGTTTGAAGAGTCAGAAGAAGAAGCTGAAAAAGAAGAATCTGAACCTCAAAAGGAAACCTTCGACACAAAGAAAACTCTAAGAGCCCTGCAGATTGAGAAAGAAAAGAGGACTGCTGCTTCAGTCTCAGATGCTCCATTGACTAAGAAGAAGAAGGAGGAGAAACTGAAAAGAAGGGGAGGATTCAAGAAGTTCATTGGAAAAATGAGGGGTACTGAAAAAGCTCAGAAATGGCCGCATATTGACAAGTGGATACCTCTACAAATCAATGATGCATGGGAGGAAATCAAGAGAACCTTCTGGTTCTATTATGAAATTCTGAGGGAATGGAGGGGGAGCAGCTCAGATAAAAATGAAGCATTCATTGAGTATCTACTGACTTTTTATCCTGAGTATCTGCAGAAATGGATCAACTTGGCAGATGAAGCCATCACTCAGATAATGGCTCCAGGACCCTACATGTACCCAACACCCAGATTTGAGAATGGCTATGTGAATGAAGCAGCTATTTCTCAGGAAATTGCTCAGTATGCTATTCAGCTAGGCTTAACAGGAAACAACCCTGAAATAATCAAGGCAAGAGATGAACTGAAGAAGAGATACTACGGGATGTTCAACCTGAAAGTGCCAGAAGATGAGATGGAAGAAGACTGAAGACTATGTACCTCTGTATTTTCTGATTTTTTTTTTGTTTTTCATTGTAATCTGTAACTCTTATCCTACATCAATGAAAATTTATCTTTTATGCTCAAAGATAATATCTCATTATCTTTTTACATGTCTTTAATTATTTGATATGCCTGTTTATTTGGAAATTGTTGGGAGAATTGCCATTTTTTTTATTGTAATAGATAAACTGAAACCTGAGTATAGGTTAGGTTTTCTTAAATGTAACAAGATGGTTTTGGCATCATCAAAAAGGGGAAAATTGTTGGGAGATGAATTTAAATAAAGAAGTTTTGATTAGATCCCAAAACCCCTGAGTATGACATGTTCAGGATAATCTTGGTAGTCTGAATCAGGTTTCAGTATAGATTGTTCAGGAAGAAATCTGCACAATTTATAGTCAGCAGATATAGATCAGGTTAGATATCAAGAAACCCTGAGAACACAGGTAGACCTGAATGGACAGAAGTTACTGAAGAACACAGGTAGACCTGAATGTTCAGAAGGTACTGAAGATGCTGAAGGAATGAAGACTCAGATATTACTGAAGACTCAGAAGATACTGAAGAACTGAAGACTCATTAGTTACTGAAGACTCAGTAAGTTACTGAATACTCAGTGTGACCTGAATGGTCAGAGGCACTAAAAAATATCTATCTGAATACTACAAAACTGAGAAAAACGCACATGTTCAGTAAAGAAGATATTGCCCAAAACATTCAAGTACAGACAAAAGGAACTAAGTCTAAGTGTTGTTTAAGGTTGTCTCATTCAGAGAGATTGACCCAAAAGAGTCGTTTTGTTTGTCTACATTCACTGAAGACAAGAACCAATTAGAGGAAGACAACATTGTACTTCACTGACACTGAAAGCGACAGGACCCTGAATTTTGTCAGTAGTACTATGTTCCAGACTGCAAAAATTGGTGATTGGCTACATGGCTGCATATTTCCTAAAACATGCAAGGGAGTGTTCAAACCCTAAAAATAGTCGTTCATCAATAACTAGAAGAGGAAACCTTTGATGCTATCTCTTCCAACGGATAGGTTTTTCAAGAGTAACCTTTGGAGAAGTTGCTTATAAATACCAGTGACCTTCTACATTGAAAGGTTACGGAAAATTTCAAGCAAGTCAAGAGCTCATTCGTATTCTTGCAAATTGAAGCACTCGAAAACCCTAGAATTTCCCAAGTGTTTCACATTGAAGAGAGCTCATTATTCTAAGCCTAGACTTGATAAGTTATATCCTAAGCTTAGAGACATATCCTAGCTTTTGCATTTGATCTTATTGTAAAGGATATCTCACCCTAGTTGGAAACCAACCCAAACCCAAACCCAAACCCTTTGATAAGGTAGTTTAAGTGTGTGTGTTTTGTTGGTGAGTTAGAGTTGTAAAGAGTGAGTAAGCTGCAGTGAGCCTGCCAGAAAACTTTAGAGAAGAAGTTAGTAAGCTACTTGTGGTAGTCTGAATACTTGTGTGTGTTTGAGTTAGTAAGCTGCAGTGAGTCAGCCAGAAAACTCAAGGTAGAAAAGTGAGTAAGCTACAGTGAGTTAGCCTGAAAGCTTTAGGAAGTGGTTAAGGAATTTCTATGAAGATCAGAGAGAGTGGACGTAGGAGCTTAACTCTCTGAACCACTATAATTGCTCTGTTGTTTGCTTTCTGTACTGCATTTTATCTGCTGCATGTATTTCACTGAAAGCTGATTTTACTGATATTCAGTTGGAACCAATCCACTGAACTTGCTTCAAATTGATCACAGCCTTAATCACTGATTTATTAAAGGAAGAAGATTTTCAGCAAAGCTAAAACGAGTATAAACTTAGGGCCAACCATTCCGCACACTTGAGTAGCTAGAACAGATAGTCACCAAACTGAACTAACTCTACTGAGTGTTCAGTAAGATAATTATCTGATCCGAGCTCCTCAGGATCTCTGATAAATTCAGGATCAGTTAAGTTAATCTGAAGCTTCTGAAAGCTGCTCATGATCATTGTCTCAGTAGACTTTGACTCAGGGCGACTTATGTTTCTCAGGGCAAAAATATCAGGATAACCTGACCCATCTGACCTCATTGAAGAAAAAGTTTTAAAAAAATCACTGAACACGTGTATTCCCCCCCCCCATACACGTGTAAGACTCGTTTGCACAGGGACCAACAAATACCCTCTAAGGTATTTGTGCATCCATCATGAGATACCTAGTATCTCGTAGTAAGTGAGATTTTATTACACTCTCAAAGAGTATAATGAAGATCGCACACCAATCTCCATTGTATCATCAATATCCCATTCTTGATGATCCTCGGCTATTTGAGAATCATGCTTAGGTAATCTGAGCTCTCACACACTCAATGACAGCAGTGACTCAAGGGAACAGAGATAATAACAAATGCAAACAATCAAACATAATATTCTAATAAGTGCAATGCCATATATTTAATATTAAATCAATACTGAATATTATCTGAGCATTATGTCCTTACAATTGATTCTCTCTAGGACACTAACACTAACAATCTCCCACTTGAACTAGAGCCAATCACCTACATGTCTAACCCCTAGACCATCAAAATGTCTAGTGTGTACATGAACACTCAAAGGCTTGGTGAAAGGATCAGCCAGGTTATCCTCCATGGGGACACGTTCTAACTCTATCTCTCCTCTAGCGATTATCTCTCTTATCAAGTGATAAAGCCTCGGTACATGCTTGTTTCTGTTATTGGATCTTGGTTCTTAGCTTGCGCAACCGCACCAGTATTGTCACAATACAACTTTATTGGACTGCTGGCACTCGGAACTACCCTTAGTTCATTTAAGAACTGTTTTATCCAGATAGCTTCTTTGGCAGGTTCTGCCGCAACAATGTACTCAGCTTCGGTTGTTGAGTCTGCGGTAGTCTCTTGTTTAGAACTATTCCAACTAACTGCCCCACCATTGAGAACGAAAACATAGCCCGATTGTGACTTGTAATCATCACAGTCGGATTGGAAACTTGCATCAGCATAGCCAGTTGCCACTAGCTCTGACTGTCCTCCGTAGATCAAGAAACAATCTTTGGTACGCCTAAGGTACTTGAGAATGTTCTTGATAGCAATCCAGTGAGGTTCACCTGGATTCTGCTAGTATCTACCAGTGGTGCTAACAGTGAAGGTCACATCTGGCCTTGTGCAAGTCATGGCGTACATGATGGAGCCAATTGCAGATGTATATGGTATATCCTTCATGCGCCGGATATCAGCGTCTGTGGAAGGAAAATCCTTCTTAGATAGCTTTATGACATGCCGGTAGGGAACCTCTCTTAGAGTTCTCCATCGCAAATCGCTTTAGCACCTTATCTATGTAGGTTGACTGTGACAGCCCCAACATCCTCTTGGATCTATCCCTATGGATCTTGATCCCTAAGATGTAGCAGGCCTCACCAAGATCCTTCATCATGAAGGTCCTTGATAGTCAATCTTTTGCCGACTGCATAAGAGGAATGTTGTTTCCCATAATCAATATGTCATCGACACACACAACTATGAAAACAATATTTCTCTCACTGTGTTTACGATAAACGCATGGATCTTCCGAGTTCTTAATGAAGCCAAAACGATTTGACAGCTTCATCAAACCGGATATTCTAACTCCTAGAAGCTTACTTCAGTCCATAAATGGACCGTTTGAGCTTGCACACAAGATTAAACTTTGGCTTAGATACAAAACCTTCCGGTTGAGTCATAAACACCTCCTTATCAATGTTGCCATTGAGGAAGGCTGTTTGATATCCATCTGCCAAATCTCATAATCTAGATGTGCTGCTACCGCAAGTAAAATTCGAATGGACTTGATCTTGGCAACAGGTGAGAAAGTCTCATCATAGTCAATGCCTTCGCGTTGACTATAACCTTTTGCCACCAACCTAGCCTTGTAGGTTTATACATTGCCGTTTGCATCAGTCTTACGTTTGTAGACCCATTTGCAACCTATGGGTTTGACCCCTTTCGGTAATTCAACCAAGTCCCAGACTTGATTTGTGTATATCGAGTCCATCTCGGATTTCATGGCTTCATGCAACTTCTCTGAGTGTAAGTTGTGGGATCGTCTTTATCTGGGATCGTCTTTATCTGGGATTTCCACATCATCATGTTCCTCTACGAGGAAACCATAATATCTAGTGGGCGGATTACGAATCCTAGTAGACTTACGGAGTTGTGGTTGTGCAGGTTGTACATTCTGATCATGAAAATTTTATGGTGCGTCAATTTCATCAATGTCTGGAGAGTCCTCAAGAGCAACACTTTCAGATGTTGGGAAATTAGGGGTGTCCGGATCTATTCGAGATGAATTTAAATACATATTTAAATTAATTAATTAATTACTAACATGAATTAATCCTAAATCAATTCAACATAATAATTAAACAAGCAAATAAGCGACATGCGTACACGTAATTCACGTAAATCCTAAGTATGCGGAATCTAGGAGTTACGAGATTACATACCTCTTGTAGAGACAACCGTTGAGACGATGGATCAACCCAAAGAGCCTTCCCAAATATGTCCCACGTCCACGAACGTAATCCGGTGGAAGGATTCTCAACGAACAATTTTAATTTAAAGGAGAAAATATAAAATTATTTGCCACCACCTTTGTGGATTTCTAATTTTTCCAACACATGGAATTGCATTGGGGATGAAAAATTCAGCCCCTAATTATAGGACTATGGGGGGACGAAAATTCGGGCATGTTGGACATTGGGAAATTTCCTTGCTTCTTCCTCAAGATACAATCTAGAATATATCCAATATATTCTATTTCCCAAAATATCTCCCAACAAAATCTTCTCCTCCCTTCTTGTCCATTATTTTCGAAAATATCAAATAAAATAGGGAAGAAATAAGATCTTTTTCCTTTCTTGAACTTATGGGATAAACTTGTATCTCAAGAATACTTATTCCATAAGATATTTCCAAGAAAATCAAGAAAAAAATCTTTTCTCTCTCCTACCTATTTTTTTCGAAAATAATTAGGAAAAATAGGCAATAATATTTTCTTCTCCTTTTCATTAATTGGACTTTAATTTGGGCTATTTGAGGGGCCTTTAGGAGAATTAAGATTGGACCTCCAATGAGCTATGAAACTTTAATATTTAGCCAAAATATTATTCAAGCCCATTAATATTAATTTACTCCACTATAAAATTAATATTGAACTATCCATCTTAACCCACATTACGACTTCACAATAATATGGCTCCCGGTCATTATTTCCCGCGTTTATGATTATCTTAGTCATTAATTAATTAAGTCACTGAACAGACTTTATATTAATTAATATCTTTGTCCTTGGAGTAAAGACAACTCAACATTATTATCCATACCGGAAATAAATTTCCACTTGCAAGATTTGGTATGATAAAGATTCTGAGCCCACCAAGGGGACAAATCAAGCAAGCCGTACTTGCACGCGATTCTCCGTATTAAATCTTAGCAATCGTCATGTAATCAATAATATTGCCCAAGAAACAAGGTATCAAATCACATTGATTCTCATCCCATCATAAGTCAAAGCAATAGTTATTAATTTCACACGATCCTATTTAAGAGACGGAGATTAAGAAATAACGAACCACTGAGGTATAATTCTTGTATATTCAGTACCGAAGAATTTATCCTCATGTAGGTCCTATTTAGCGCATCATAATGCACTAGTGTAATCTCTTGGTCAAGACAAGCCAATATGAGTCTTACACTTCAACCTTTCATGATGGATTGTTCATTTCCATCTGGGTTGTGAATTTGTACTTAGTCACGAGGAACTGTTAATTTGATCTTCTGTGATCTGGTATTACCAAATTAACTGTAACGTAACACGTACTTACTTATTGAACAGGTATGCAGTAAATATATATAACATTCATTCATATTTAATGCAACATGTGATTAATAATTTATTTTAGTAAATAAATAAGAAATTCAGTTTGGTTATACAAAGTAAAAAGCATACTTTTCAGTATAACCCCAACAACAGATGCCTCTTGGGCGGGAGTTTGAACTATGTTGTTCTCATTCAGCCCACTTGGAGTTTGTTGCGAAGGCAATGCAACTTCAATTATGCTCCCACTGGCTGAAGGAGGATCACTAAGTGATAAACTTCCACCATGAGAGCTGTTGAATGCTCCCACTGATTCCTTGTCATGTTTCTTTTACAAGATATCAGTCTCTTGGTTATCCTGTGGTTCTTGAATTTCTTCAAGTTCTTGAATGCTCCCACTGATTCCTTGTCATGTTTCTTTGACAAGATATCAGTCTCTTGGTTAAAGACATAGTCTTCTTCGAGGAACATGGACTGTCTAGATGTTGGGGTTATACTGAAAAGTATGTTTTTACTTTGTATAACCAAACTGAATTTCTTATTTATTTTACTGAAATAAATTATTTATCACATGTTGCATTAAATATGAATGAATGTTATATATATTTATTGCACACCCATTCGAAGATAAAGTCAGTACGTGTTACGTTGTAATTAATTTGGTGATACCAGATCACAGAAGATCAAATTAACAGTTCCTCGTGACTAAGTACAAATTCACAACCCAGATGGAAATGAACAACCCATCATGAAAGGTTGAAGTGTAAGGCTCGAATTGGCTTGTCTTGACCAGGGATTACACTAGTGCATTATGATGCGCTAAATAGGACCTACATGAGGATAAATTCTTCGGTACTGAATATACAAGAATTATACCTCAGTGGTTCGTTATTTCTTAATCTCCGTTCCTTAAATAGGATCGTGTGAAATTAATAACTATTGCTTTGACTTATGATGGGATGAGAATCAATGTGATTTGATACCTTGTTTCTTGGGCAGTATTATTAATTACATGACGATTGCTAAGATTTAATACGGAGAATCGCGTGCAAGTATGGCTTGCTTGATTTGTCCCCTTGGTGGGCTCAGAATCTTTATCATACCAAATCTTGCAAGTGAAAATTTATTTCCGGTATGGATAATAATGTTGAGCTGTCTTTACTCCAAGGACAAATATATTAATTAATATAAAGTCTGTTCAGTGACTTAATTAATTAATGGACTAAGATAATCTTAAACGCGGGAAATAATGACCGGGAACCATATTATTGTGAAGTCGTAATGTGGGTTAAGATGGATAGTTCAATATTAATTTTATAGTGGAGTAAATTAATATTAATGGGTTTGAATAATATTTTGGCTAAATATTAAAGCTTCATTACCCATTGGAGGTCCAATCTTAATTCTCCTAAAGGCCCCTCAAATAGCCCAAACTAAAATCCAATTAATGAAAAGGAGAAGAAAATATTTTGGCTTATTTTTCCTCATTAAATTTTCGAAAATATTGGGTAGGAAGAGAGAAAATATTTTCTTGATTTTCTTGGAAAGATTTTATGGAATATGTATTCTTGGAATACAAGTTTATCCCATAAATTCAAGAAAAGTCAAAGATCTTATTTCTTTCCTAACTAATTAGAATTTTTGAAAATTCCCTTAATATTAGGAGGTGGAATTTTTGTGGAATATTTTTAATATGGAGAAAAGAATATATTGTATATATTCAAGATTTCTTGGAGATCAAGAAAAAGATTTTCCCATCTTATTCATAGGGCAAAAATTCGAACCCCTATAGTATTATAAATAGGGGATGAGTTTTTCATCCCCAAGTGCAATTCCATGTGTTGAAAAAATTAGATATCCACAAAGGTGGTAGCCAAATTTTTTTTCTCTTTTAAGATTAAAATCGTTCATTGATAATCCTCCCACCGGATTACGTTCGTGGACGTGGGACATATTTGAGAAGACACTTTGGGTTGATCCAACGTCTCAGCGGTTGTCTCTACGAGAGGTTAGTATTTACGTGATTCCTAGATTCCGCATGCTTAGGTTTTACGTGAAATACGTGTACGCATGATGTTTATTTGTTTGTTGATTATTATGTTGAACTGATTAGGATTAATTCATGTTAGTAATTAATTGATTAATTTAAATATGTATTTAAATTCAACTCGAATAGATCCGGGCACCCCTTATTTCCCAACACTAGAAACAATTATTGTTTGTTTCTCAGGTAGATAGAAATAATATCCTCTCATTTCCTTAGGATACCCCACAAGGTAACCCTTTTCACCTTTGGATTCCAACTTATCAGTGAGCATCTTTTTCACAATTGCGGGGCAACCCCATGTTTTGATATGTGAAAAAGTTGGCTTCTTGCCACACCATAGTTCATGTGGTGTATGCTCAACCGATTTGGATGAAATCCTATTCAGAATGTAAATTGAGGTTTGTAACGCATATCCCCATAAGAATGTCGGAAGAGAGGAAAAACTCATTATGGGCCTTACCATGTCTAACAAGGTTCAGTTTCTCCTCTCGGACACTCCGTTCATTTGCGGTGTTCCGGGAGGAGTCCATTGTGATTGGATTCCATGTAACTTTAAGTAATCCATGAACTCATGGCTAAGGTATTCACCTCCTCGATCTGATCGAAGAGTCTTGATAATCTTACGAAGTTACTTTTCTACTTCAGCTTTGAACTCCTTGAATTTCTCAAAAGACTTGGATTTGTGCTTCATAAGATACACATATCCATATCTTGAGAAATCGTCAGTAAAAGTGATGAAGTAGGCGAAGTGACCCCTAGCTAGAGTGGACAATGGTCCATAGACATAACTGTTGATCAATTCTAGAACTTCTTTGGCATGAACCCCTTTCCCAGAGAAGGGTTTGTTGGTTATCTTGCCCTTGAGACAGGATTCACAATTTCCATAAGACTCAAAGTCGAATGGGGTTAAGTAGTCTAACTTTCTTAAACTTGCTATCATATTCTCATTTGTATGACCAAGTCTACAATGCCACAAGTAAGTTGGGTTTTCATGATTACTATGTTTGAGTAGTTTGTTTTGTATATTAAGAATATTATGTCCACAATACAACAAGTATAAACCATTCGATAAAGGGGCATTTTCATAAACATCACCATTAAGCGAAAAATAACAATTATTATTTGCAAAATGGAAGGAAAACCCTTCAATGTCTAACATAGAAATAGAAATAATATTGCGAGTAATCGAAGGAACGAAATAACAATTATTCAGTTTAAGTCTAAAACTAGAGGGTAAGTCTAAAACATAAACGCCAACACGTTTAGCAACAACTCTTGCTCCATTCCCAACGTGTAGGGCGACTTCACTCGGCCTAACTGACCTGCTATGCTTGAGACCCTGCACATTAGTACAAATGTGTGAGCCACAACCGGTATCTAATACCCAACAGTTAGTATCATTTGTGGACATGTTTATCTCAATAACAAACATACATGTTCCAGTGGCTGAGACACCTTGTGTCTTCTTTTCAGCTGCTAGAACCTTGGAGTCTTTCTTCCAATGCCCCTTCTGCTTGCAGTAGAGGCATACATCCTTGTCCACCCTCTCCTTCTTTTGAATTCCACCTTTGGGCTTAAGGAAGCTTGGCTTGGAGCCTTTCTTTGCCTTGCCCCTTCGCTTCTTCTTTCCTTTCGGAGCAGAAGAAGTAGAGGTACTCACCATGAGCACGGGTTTTTCGTTAGCAATGGAAGACTCAAAGGTCTTTAGCATGTTATGTAGCTCGGGGCATAGTCGATTCCGTTTTATTCATATTAAAGTTTACCACGAAACTCGATATGAATCGGGAAGCAACTGAAGAATGGTATAAATAGCAACGTTGGTCTTGAGCTCAATGCCCAAACGACCAAGTTTCTCGATTAGCCCAATCATCTTCAACACATGAGGAGAAACCTTCCCTCCCTCAGACAATCGGCATCTAAACAGATCTCTCATCACTTCATAAATCTCGGAATGAGATTCAGAATCAAAGAGATCCTTCAGATGCTTGATCATTTCGAAGGGAAGCATCTTCTCATGTTGCCTTTGTAGTTCGGGAGTCATCCCGAGTATCATAACACACTGAGCCTGGGAAGCATCCTCTTGATGTTTCTTCTGAGCTGCAAAGTCAAACGCTTCAGCCTCTTCAGTACCAGTCTCCGGGGTAGGAGGGATTGTCGTGTCCAACACGTACTCAATCTTTTCTTTCCTAAGCACTAAACACGTTTCGGTGCCAGTCGAGAAAATTTGGCTCATCCAATTTGTTTGTTTCCAAAACGCTTCTCAGTGATAATTTATTCATTTCAACAATCCTAGAGAAATAAAGTAAAATGGGAATTAAAACACATAATTTATATGATCAATATTCAGCAATCAAAATAAATATGGCCCTTCTTTTGTGTTTATTTTGTCTCCATTATTTTCACATATTCAACGACCTCATCGGAAGAATACAAATTTATATCTAATATAAATCATAATGGACTAGGATCCACATTCCTACTATTATAATATATGTTTGGGCTGATTACTATAATAGCATAACTGGTAGGTCTCTAAACAAAAACTGCAATTCCTAGTTGATTGAACCTAGTTCAATCGGATGCCCCTTGACTTTCGTTTCCCTGCTTGGGCTGGTGAAACAAAGTCAAGTTGATTTACAACCATCAAGCGGCGACACTACGTGTCCCTATAAAAGTCCCGTTACATGTAGATCCAAGCAAAAGACTTGGGCCTTAAATACTCATTGGAACGAAATCTCCGGTTTACTTTTAATTTTGATGGAAGGCATCGTTCAATTTAATGAAAATCATATTTTAGTGAGGAACATTTTAAAAGCGGGGTATTAATTGCTTAATCGAGATCTGAACATGTTAATCTACATCACATTTGAGCATCTATTGGGCGCCGCCTACCCAAACATGACATTACACGGACTAACATTTATATGGGAGCCGTCTACCCAAATAATTAATACGGTCCGATAATTATTGGGTGTTGCCTACCCAAACAATTATAATGCGGACTATAAAAGCGTTTAACGAATCAAATTAAAAAACAGTTAAACAAGTGGGATTTAATAATTTCTTATAAATCGAATTTCAAAATCCAATTTAAATTCAATTTTAAATTATTAAAAGTTAATAATTAATCCAATTAATTATGATTAAAGGTCCAACCTTTAATTCTTATTAAAATTAATCCAATTAATTTCAAAACGTTTTGATTAAGTTTTCACCAAGGGCTCAAGTGTAATTTCTAAAACTTTGCACGGAGGGGCCTGTTTGAAATCCTATTTGCCAAACAGTACTTCCCTCATCATAGCCCAGAAACCGTCACTCCAATCGGGACAACCAAAACCAACAATTCAACCCTAGTTCGTCAGAATTAATCCAATCAATCATACGAACAATTAATTTTGGTACTTGATTTGCTTAATCAATTCGAATCAGTCCAACCAAAACGAAAAGAAAGGCAAAACTGCTTAAACTTGCAACTGCACAAAACTAAAACGGGCAAGAATAGGGCAGCGAAGCAAGTAGCAGATGACGGCGTTTGCAAGCGAGTTGCCGCCGCCGCTAGGCACGTGCGGGCGACTCGCCGCTGCTACCACTGCTATAGATCGTTACCCTTCATCGGATGACCCAGTCAAAGATGAAGAATTACAGATCGAAAAACCAGCAAGGGCAATGCGAAACGACAAGGACGTCGCGATTGACTCACGCGCAGGTCGAGGTTGTGCGATACAACGCCGAAGCGTTGCGGTGGTGCAGCGTCGTGAGCCTCAACAAAAATCGAAGCCTGCTGCATCGAATTCGTCGAACAAAAACGAGAGCGCCGCCACCAATTTTGCCGGTCAGAGGACGAGTGCCACCGAGTGAGGGCGAGTCGGATTACGCCGTCACGGATCAAATCCGCTCGAAATCCCACCGATGCGGCATCGCAAGAGCAACGCGAGTCACGGGGCTTCGCCCCTGACCCGAACGATGTCACCGACGCTCGGAAGGACGAAGACGAAGACGATGACGATGGGATGGGCGGAGCAACGCAGGAGGCGGAAGGGTTTCACATGAAACCCTAAGCGAGCGATGAAGGAGACAAACCGTGTGAAACAAAACTAAACAACACATATGTGTGCTGTTTTGTCAAACAAAACAGCTGCACCCAGTTTTGAAACAAAAAATTTTAATTTCTATTTCAAAAACAATTTTAATATGCAATTAAAACAAGAGCCTGAAGCTCTGATACCACTGTTGGATTATAGGGGCACGTAAACACGTAATACATGCGCAGCGGAGATTAAAGTTCACCAACAACGAACAGTTAATTGCATATAGATTACAATAATCATAACAAGAAATCTTACAGTGACTCGATAGTAGCTTTCTCAACTACGGTATCCACGTAATCCCCAATCACGGACTTGCACGGATTTGTCAGCGTTGAATCCCGAGACGAATTTGCTAGGAAAATCCAAACTCTAGATCTTATGGAGAAAATATGAAGTAACGTTATTTGTGAATTCCCAAGAGCTTGTATATATAGGGAGGCCCAGTTTAAAACCTAAGCTAGCCCAATTTGGGAAATAAAATCCCTAATCTTTAATTAAATTAAACCCTTTTAATTTAATTCCCTAAATATAAATCTCTACGGATTTAAATTCCATATATGACAAATCTCTACGATTTGTTTCCATATATATTAAATCCTACAATAATATTCCATATATTATTATTGGGAATTCTTATTTAATTAAATCCAATTTAATTAAACATTAATAATAATTAATTCCAAATTAATTTATTATTAATTACATCTCCATAAATTAAATATTAAATCTAATTTAACATTTAATCAACCAACTATAATCCGTAAAAGGGAACTACTTGTTGTGTGACCCATAGACCCTCATATATCGAGCAATTAGTCAAACTAACGGTCTTAATTGAAACCTAGACAATAAATCAGACATTCTCAATATATGAGGTACTTTGCGAGAAACGTGCAACTACTTGTAACTGAAACATGGGCTATTATGGTTTCCTCCTTTCATTCACGAATACTCGATTAGTCTTGAACATGACGAAGTGTCTATTAAAATAATTTAATCAATTTATCTCTAATCACTAATTGATCACATATGTCACACTTGGCCACAAAGTCCAAGTTGACGTGCATTGGCCAATGACTTTGATCCAATTATGATGAGAAGATGAGTATTCTCTCTAAATCCACTTTGAGGAATGAATCCTTTTCTTTGCTCAACTACCACGCACATGCACTTCTTGATGAACCCAATCCAAGCCATATCTACCCATAGAAGGGTGCAAGCGTTGGTCATGGTCAAAGTTAATCACTCCACAAATGTCATGCGTATTGACCTCAAGTCAAAGGAGTATCACATATCTCCCACTAATCGAGACACCCGTAGACACATGGTGCAAATGTTTCATCAAAATCAATACCCTCAACTTGAGTGTATCATTGGGCAACCAATCTAGCCTTATTCCTTACTATGTTTCCAGACTCATCAGTTTTGTTCTTAAAAATCCACTTGGTTCCAATAACATTAGTGTTACTAGGTCTTGAAACTAGTGACCAAACATCATTCCTTTCAAACTGATTAAGTTCCTCATGCATAGCATTTATCCAATTTTCATCACTTAAGGCTTCTTTGACATTTTTAGGCTCAATTATAGAATGATAACATTCAGAATTTACCATGTTGCATATAGAAGACATACAAACAGGTCTCACAACATCTTTTGAGCTTACCCTTCTTCTGGTTTGTACCCCAACAGAAGAATCACCAATGATTTGATTTGAAGGATGGCTTTTCTGTTAGTGTTAGTGTCCTAGAGACAATCCATTGTAAGGACATAATGCTCAGATAATATTCCGTGTTGATTTAATATTATTGTTTATTTAATATTAAATATATGACGTTGCACTTATTAGAATATTATGTTTGATTGTTTGCATTTGTTCTTATCTGTGTTCCCTTGAGTCACTGTTGTCATTGAGTGTGTGAGAACTCAGATGACCTAAGTATGATTCTCAAATAGCCCCAATCGAGGATCATCAAGAATGGGATATTGATGATACAATGGAGATTGGTGTGCGATTTGCATCATACTCTTTGAGAGTGTAGTAAGATCTCACTTACTACGAGATACTAGGTATCTCATGATGGATGCACAAATACCTTATTGTTATACCCATTCGAGAAACAGTTTGATGTAGTTCCACTGATTAGATTGTTGTTAACTATTGCATGCTTTATCAATATCAAATTGCATCAAATGGATGTAAAGGCTGCATTTTTTAATGGTATCTTGAATGAAGAAGCTTATGTTGAACAACCCTCAGGATTTGAAGATCCTCACTATCCTGATCATGTTTATAAGCTTAAGAAAGCATTGTATGGATTGAAACAAACTCCTAGAGTTTTGTATGGTAGATTGACTGACTTTCTTGATGGTCCCGATTTTTAGTATGTTTCGAAAACCCATTTTGCGCGTGCAGAAGCAAACATGACATGGATGCATATAAAACAGGGGTGAGGAATGGTGATTCCAAATTTTTTGATTTTAAGAACAATGTGTGTTGTTTTGCTTGTAATCGAATGCATATGGCAAGAAAGAACATAAAGCAGTAAAGAACACACGATTTTATAGTGTTTAGACGAAACCCGTCTTACGTCCACTCTTCCCTTAACACAGGGGCAACTTAACCGACTTAACCAATGAGACTTATCACCCTCACGGGGTCGCCTAAAGATGTTTACCGAGTTCACACTCAAACGGGACTTATCACCCTCACGGGATCGCCTATAGATGTTTACCGAGTTCACACTCAAACGGGACTTATCTCCCTCACGAGATTGCCTACCCTCCCTTTCGGGATTGCTAGATGTTTACCGAGTTCACACTCAACCCAGAAATCAAAAACTAGAATCCCTAGTCTGAAATCTTGCGGTGACAAACTTAACCTAACTTTGAGTTTGGGTAAAGGTTTGTTTGGTTTCCAACTAGGTTGAGATTTTCCCTTACATTTGTTTAGCCTCGATGCTAAGGATGGAAAAATCTCTCTAAGCTTAGGATATTACATTTGTGCTTAGATCTAGGGTAGAACACTTCTTGAATATATGCATGTATTTCTAGTTCTGTGTTCTATGGTGGAAATGCTACATGATTTGGCTCTGTAGCTTCAATGGTGTTTTCACGCATTTCTCGACACTTCCACACTTGATAATGAAGGAAGAACTTGTATTTATAGTGTGGATTTGAATGTTACCGTTGGAGAGAATCACATTCAAATCCATACTACTCTATAGCTTTTTGCAGCTATTTCAGTCTTGTCGTCTTCCTCTCATTGGTCCACGCCAGCTGAATCTAACGGCTATATTCTTCAGTTTCTTCTGAGTCTCAGGATCTTTAGTTCTATCTGAGCCTTCAGGTTATCTGAGCCTTCAGGTTATCTGAGCTATCTGAGCCTTCAGGTTATCTGATCCTCAAGGTCTTCAGTGATATACTGAGTTTTCAGTTCTTTTAGTTCTATCTGAGTCTCAGGTTTCTTGAGTCAGCAGACTTCTCTTCAACGGACCTTATCGTCGGGCATCTTGACACTTTCGGGCATCTTGAGTTCGACTCTTCTTCTGAATGGACATCCTTACCCTCGAGTCCCGTTGACTCGGGCTATCGATTTCTTCTTTTTTCGATCGTCGGCTCGTTGATCGGATCATCATATCTTCGATTCGGCATCTCGGGATAGCATCGGTCGATTACATCGAGTTAGCATATCAGTTTATCATATCTGATCTCGATCACGTCTGATCTCGATCAGTCTCATCTGCTCCTCTTCATATCAGATCTCGATTAATTCTGATCTTGACCAGTCTCATCTGCTCATCTTTTGATCTGCAACCTTTTCTTTTGATTTCCTGGCTTTCAGTTGACTCCGGAACTCATTTAACTCATCTGATCTCGATCATTCTCGTCTGCAGCCTTGTCTAATCTCGATCATCTTCTTCTGATTTTGTGAGTTCCCCCTCAATTTGTTCTTTCGTTCCCCCTTAACTTGTTATCTATAAAATAGCTTCAAAGACACAAGTTGATAATGTTTTGGCATAAATTATCAAAACTAAAATATTCCAACAATTTCCCCCTTTTTGATAATGACGCCAGAACATTAAAATATATGCATTTATACAGAGATCGGGTTTTTGTTTTAAAATAGATCAGTTCAGGTGGTTACTTTGAAAACAATGAACATTTTGAACTCCTGCTCTGATACCAATTGGTGGTCCCGATTTTTAGTATGTTTCGAAAACCCATTTTTGCGTGTGCGGAAGCAAACATGACATGGATGCATATAAAACAAGGGTGAGGAATGGTGATTCCAAATTTTTCGCATTTAAGAACAATGTGTGTTGTTTTGCTTGTAATCGAATGCATATGGCAAGTAAGAGCATAAAGCAGTAAAGAACACACGATTTTATAGTGGTTCAGATGAAACCCGTCTTACGTCCACTCTTCCCTTAACACAGGGGCAACTTAACCGACTTAACCAACGGGACTTATCACCCTCACGGGATCGCCTATAGATGTTTACCGAGTTCACACTCAAACGGGACTTATCACCCTCACGGGATCGCCTATAGATGTTTACCGAGTTCACACTCAAACAGGACTTATCTCCCTCACGGGATTGCCTACCCTCCCTTTTGAGATTGCTAGATGTTTACCGAGTTCAAGCTCAACCCAGAAATCAGAAACTAGAATCCCTAGTCTAAAATCTTGCGGTGACAAACTTAACCTAACTTTGAGTTTGGGTAAAAATTTGTTTGGTTTCCAACTAGGTTGAGATTTACCCTTACATTTGTTTAGCCTCGATGCTAAGGATGGGAAAATCTCTCTAAGCTTATGATATTACATTTGTGCTTAGATCTAGGGTAGAACACTTCTTGAATATATGCGTGTATTTCAAGTTCTGTGTTCAATGGTGGAAATGCTACATGATTTGGCTCTGTAGCTTCAATGGTGTATTCACGCATTTCTCGACACTTCCACACTAGATAATGAAGGAAGAACTTGTATTTATAGTGTGGATTTGAATGTTACCGTTGGAGAGAATCACATTCAAATCCATACTACTCTGTAGCTTTTTGCAGCTTTTTCAATCTTGTCGTCTTCCTCTCATTGGTCCACGCCAGCTGAATCTAACTGCTATATTCTTCAGTTTCTTCTGAGTCTCAGGATCTTCAGTTCTATCAGAGCCTTCAGGTTATCTGAGCTATCTGAGCCTTCAGGTTATCCGAGCCTCAGTGTCTTCAGTGATATACTGAGTCTTCAGTTCTTTTAGTTCTATCTGAGTCTCAGGTTTCTTGATTCAAATTACTTCTCTTGGCGG
Source organism: Stenogyne calaminthoides (assembly GCA_037126765.1). Lineage (NCBI taxonomy): Eukaryota > Viridiplantae > Streptophyta > Magnoliopsida > Lamiales > Lamiaceae > Stenogyne > Stenogyne calaminthoides. The sequence continues at coordinate 8,543,572 of JBBCBC010000028.1, forward strand.
ACCTTATGCGATCGGGCATCTTGACACTCGAGAACTTCTGCGTTCGGCTCTTACGAATTCGGACATCCCGACCCTCGAGTCACATTGATTTCGAAGCTATCGATTTCTTCTTTTTGCACGATCGATCGGCTCGATTGATCAGATCATCATATCTTCAATTCAGCATCTCAGGATAACATCAGGTCAGTACATCAGGTTAGCATATCAGTTTATCATATCTGATCTCGATCAAGTCTGATCTCGATCAGTCTCATCTGCTCCTCTTCATATCTGATCTCGATCACGTCTGATCTTGATCAGTCTCATCTGCTCATCTTTTGATCTGCAACCTTCTCTTCTGATTTGCTGGCTTTAGCTTTTCTTCACATCTGATTTGCACAGCTCATCAGTTGACTCCGGAACTCATTTAACTCATCTGGTCTCGATCATTCTCGTCTGCAGCCTCGTCTGATCTCGATCATCTTCTTCTGATTTCGTGAGTTCCCCCTCAATTTGTTCTTTCGTTCCCCCTTAACTTGTTATCTATAAAATAGCTTCAAAGACACAAGTTGATAATGTTTTGGCATAAATTATCAAAACTAAAATATCCCAACAATTTCCCCCTTTTTGATAATGACGCCAAAACATTAAAATATATGCATTTATACAGAGATCGGGTTTTTAATTTAAAATAGATCAGTTCAGGTGGTTACTTTGAAAATAGTGATCATTTTGAACTCCTGCTCTGATACCAATTGATGGTCCCGATTTTTAGTATGTTTCGAAAACCCATTTTGCACGTGCGGAAGCAAACATGACATGAATGCATATAAAACAGGGGTGACGAATGGTGATTCCAAATTTTTCGCTTTTAAGAACAATGTGTGTTGTTTTTCTTGTAATCGAATGCATATGGTAAGTAAGAACATAAAGCAGTAAAGAACACACGATTTTATAGTGGTTCAGACGAAACCCATCTTACGTCCACTCTTCCCTTAACACAGGGGCAACATAACCGACTTAACCAACGGGACTTATCACCCTCACGGGATCGCCTATAGATGTTTACCGAGTTCACACTGAAACAGGACTTATCACCCTCACGGGATCGCCTATAGATGTTTATCGAGTTCACACTCAAACGGGACTTATCTCCCTCACGGGATTGCCTACCCTCCCTTTCGAGATTGCTAGATGTTTACCGAGTTCACACTCAACCCAGAAATCAGAAACTAAAATCCCTAGTCTGAAATCTTGCGGTGACAAACTTAACCTAACTTTGAGTTTGGGTAAAGGTTTGTTTGGTTTCCAACTAGGTTGAGATTTTCCCTTACATTTGTTTAGCCTCGATACTAAGGATGGGAAAATCTCTCTAAGCTTAGGATATTACATTTGTGCTTAGATCTAGGGTAGAACACTTCTTGAATATATGCGTGTATTTCTAGTTCTGTGTTCAATGGTCGAAATGCTACATGATTTGGCTCTGTAGCTTCAATGGTGTATTCACGCATTTCTTGACACTTCCACACTTGATAATGAAGGAAGAACTTGTATTTATAGTGTGGATTTGAATGTTACCGTTGGAGAGAATCACATTCAAATCCATACTACTCTGTAGCTTTTTGCGCCTTTTTTCGATCTTGTCGTGCGTCCTCTCATTGGTCCACGCCACTGAATCTAGCAGATTATATTCTTTAGTTTCTTCTGAGTCTCAGGATCTTCAGTTCTATCTGAGCCTTCAGGTTATCTGAGCCTTTAGGTTATCTGAGCTATCTGAGCCTTCAGGTTATCTGAGCCCCATTGTCTTCAGTGATATACTGAGTCTTCAGTTCTTTTAGTTCTATCTGAGTCTCAGGTTTCTTGATTCAATGAGACTTCTCTTGGCGGACCTTATACGTCGGGCATCTTGACACTTTCGGGCTTCTTGAGTTCAACTCTTCTGAATTGGACATCCGACCCTCGAGTCACATTGACTCGAGCTATTTGATTTCTTCTTTGCGATCGATCGGCTCGGCGATCGGATCATCATATCTTCGATTCGGCATCTCGGGATAGCATCGGTCGATTACATCGAGGTTAGCATGTCGGTTTATCATATCTCGATCTCGATCACGTCGATCTCTCGATCGATCTCATCTGCTCCTCTTCATATCTGATCTCGATCACGTCTGATCTTGATCAGTCTCATCTACTCATCTTCTGATCTGCAACCCTCTCTTCTGATTTGCTGGCTTTAGCTTTTCTTCACATCTGATTTGCACAGCTCATCAGTTGACTCCGAAACTCATTTAACTCATCTGATCTCGATCATTCTCGTCTGTAGCCTCGTCTAATCTCGATCATCTTCTTCTGATTTCGTGAGTTCCCCCTCAATTTGTTCTTTCGTTCCCCCTTACTTGTTATCTGTAAAATAGCTTCAAAGACACAAGTTGATAATGTTTTGGCATAAATTATCAAAACTAAAATATCCCAACGTTTCTTTTGCAGTTTGGATTTGTTAGAGGAGAAGCAGACATGACTTTATTCATTAAACAGGTTAATGAAGGGTTGATGATTGCACAAATTTATGTTGATGACATAGTATTTGGTGCAACATCAAACAAGATGTTGAATGAATTTGTTGAGGCAATGTCATCTACATTTGAGATGAGCATAGTTGGAGACTTGAATTACTTTTTAGGTCTGCAGATCAAGCAAAAGGATGATGGAATCTTCATTTGCCAAAGCAAATATGCAAGGAACCTAGTTAAGAGACTTGGTCTTGAGAACTCAAAGCATATGAAAACACCGATGGGATCATCTTAGAAATTGAACAAAGACAGTGCTAGTCAAGATGTTGATCACACACTGTACAGATCCATGATAGGTAGTCTTCTTTATCTTACCTCTAGTAGACCTGACATTCTGTGTAGTGTTTGTGTTTGTGCTAGGTACCAAGTTAATCCAAAGGAATCTCACATGAATGTTGTGAAGAGGATTATCAGATATGTTGCTGGAACAACAAATCTTGGTATATGGTATACAAAAGACACAATTAGTATACTGACTGGGTATAGTGATGCTGATTGGGCTAGAGACATTGATGATAGGAAAAGCACAAGTGGTGGATGCTTCTACATGGGTAACAATTTGATTTCCTGGCATCGTAAGAAACAAAATTATGTTTCACAATCTACTGCAGAATCTGAATACATTGCTACTGGTAGTTGTTGTACACAACTTTTGTGGTTGAAAAAGATGTTTGATGACTATGGACTTGAGAATGATATTCTGACTGTGTTTTGTGATAATACTAACATCTCTAAAAACCCAGTACAACATTCTCTTACCAAGCACATAAGTATAAGACATCATTTCATAAGAGACCTTGTAGAAAAAGAAATTGTGAAGTTAGAGTATGTTCTCACTATAATCAACTTGCTGATATTTTTACTAAAGCCCTTGATCATGAGAGGTTTTCCTTTCTGAGGAAATCTCTTAGTTTGTGTACTATTTGAGTTCTGTAGGGTGGATGTTGTAACAAATGTGTCAACATTTGAAGCAACATCTGGTTTGATTTTTGTAGCACTTGGTTGATTTGATCGATTCTCACTGATTAAATAAGTTTTTGAGTAAAATTCTTATTGAGTCAAGTCATTGTGATTCTATCTGGACACACACTTCTTAAATGCACAAAAAGAAAAGAAAAAATATACACACATTGGATGTAATCTCTCACTGAGTAACTATGGAGCACGGAGTTCGCTACTACAATGTCTTCTTTTCAAAAGGTGATTGATATAACATCAATTTGCTCATAATCCACTGAGTAACTATGGAGCACGGAGTTTGCTACTACGATGTTCTCTTTTTAAAAGGTGGATCAATATGAGTTAAGTGTATGAAAAGAAAAGAAAAGATGAAAAGTGCAACATTGGCTGATGAATTAAGGCAAAATGAATGTTGAAGTGTGTGTGTGTGTCGTTCTTGATTGCAACATTGACTTGATTTGACTGATTTTTACTTAGATGATTGTTTAATTGTGACTATTTGATTAAATTGATTATTTAATACAAAAATTGGCCACACTTTATTTGATTTCAGGTATTGTACATTGCTTTATTTTATTTTCGGGCATTTTCTATTTTGTAAAAATGGGCAGAAAACACATTTTGGGTATTGGAAGTAGTGGGAGTGATGGTTTCATCACATTGCACCCGATGATCTCCATTTCTAGAACTTTCACATTGTGGGATCATGGCTTGTAACATTGCTGGTTTCGATTTCTATTTAAGGATGAAATGGGTGATGGTTTTTATATTGAAAACTTGAATTGAGTTTAAGCGTACAAAAGTTTGAAGAGTTTTAAGTATTACTGGTTTTGTCATAAAGTATTAGTTGGAATTGAATTTTTAATTCTATTTGTCACTAACTCTTTTTTATATATATAGCACAATGGCTGGAAATCAGAACACTTTACCAAACACGACTTCAAACCCTTCCTCACCAAACCTTGAAATCGCAAACCCGCTTGATCTTCTTGCATCATTAGCGACTTCGATCAATTCACCCAATGCCACACCTACTGCTGAAACATCCAACCCAACACTCCAAGAAACCCTGAACCCAGAACCTATTTCGGTTGCATTCCCTAAAACCGAACACCCGCTGAATGTGAGTGAGGCAATCATTTCGCTTCAACGCTCTGAAACCCCGGCGATGATCACTTTTGGAGAATTCGAGGTAAACATCCTACCATTCTTGAATGTCTCGTCCTTAAACCCTCCTCGTGGTGTGTTTCCAGATGACTTCATTGTTGGGGCTGAAAATTCAAAACTTACTGCTGAAAATGTTGAGTCCTCGCAACCCGATGCTCAAGCTGATGTTGAGATGGAAGATACTTCCATGGGGGAGCCCGTTGAGAAGAGTACAATTGACATTGCTGCTGCTGGTCCTTCCTCTAAGAAGCCGAAGAGGAAGAGGAGCCCTGTGAAACCTAGAAGACGTTCGAACCGCAACAAGGCAAGAGTTGACTACTCTGAGACAAAGAGGGGTAAGACTTCTGATTTGGGTCAAGCCTCAAGGCCAATTACTGAGTCTGATTCATCTGAATCAGAAAAGAGTTCGAAAGAGGCTAAGGAAAATAAGAAGTCTGCTGAGGAAGGTGAGCACTCTGTTGAGAAATATGTTGCTGAGGAGAGTGAGAAATCAATTGTTGAGGAGACTGGACCAAGTGGAGCATCTGAGCCTGCGGCTGATGCTGATGCTGATGATGATGATGATGATGATGGGACTGCTAATGCCCATGTTGATTCAGAAAGTTATGATGAATTCATTCCAATTGCTGAGTTGTTAGTAAGGAATGAAAGAAGAACCAAATTCAGAAATGATCCTGAAACTGCTACACATGCTAGAATTTAGTTGAGGACAAAGAGGAGACATGAACCTGTTGCTGACCCTGATGTTGATGAAAATGTTGCACAAGGTGTAGCAACACCATCAGGTGAACCAAATGACTCTGATGATCTTGATTAATCAGACTCAAGTAGTTCAGGTAACACATCTTCTGAATTTGATGATGATGATGAAAGTGATGATGAGTATCATGGTGTTGATAGTCCTAAAATTGTTGTTATGAGAAGGAGACTCTTATTGTCTGAAAGGAGAATTAGAGTTTATGAATTTCATAGGAAAAATTTGATTGAATTCTTTGAGGAAAGGAGTCTTTTGCATGCTGTACAGTTTACTTCACCTTTATATGACACTTGGGTTTATGAGTTCTACTGCAATTTGAGAAAGGAACTGGTAGAAGAAATTCTATGAGATATAGTCATGTAAGGTTTAGAGGTCACAATGCAGGCTTTAATCCTAGTGTGATCAATGCATTTTTTAGGACCCCTGATGTTGAGGAACAAGTTGTTCCTGCTTTGAATGAGATTGTGACTGCTATCACATGTGGACTGGTTAGGAGATGGTCAACAAGAGTGTTGTCATCTAAGTTGACAAGTTTGTTTTTAGTTGTTCACAAATTTTGTGTGTACAACTGATTGCCAACTACTAACACCACCAAGATCACTGAAGCCCAAGCTATTCTGATGTATAGGATAGTTGTCATGAACAATTTTAATTTGGGGAGAACTATTTTCAACCAGGCTATGAAGTTTGCAGATGGTAAGAGTAAGAAGAATGTTTTGCCATATTCCTGTATGATCTTTGCATTGTTGGAAAGGCTGGACATTGATAGAGAACCTGTTGAGAGTCTTGGTGGAATGATTCCTGACTTAGGAATTTCCAAAGTATTGTTGAGAGGAAACAGGGTTCTTGATTTACCATACAGAAGGCCTAATACATAAGGAGATGAAGTTGAGCCTGAGGTTGTTGAACCTGTTGTTCATGATCCGGATGTTACACCAAATGCTGGCAACAATGATGGTGACACTGACTTGAGAAATTCTCCAGTTCAGTCTATTACTATTCACAGGGATTTTATACTTCAACAAATTGAGAATTTGCAGGATCAGATTGCTGAACTGAATGTAATGAAGAGCTTCTGGGAGAGGTTGCTTTCTGCTCCACCAGGGGGAGTAGCACCTGATGCACATGAAGTTCCTGCTGCTAAAGATGTTCCTGAGGTTGTTCAGGATGTTGTGTATGAAGAGAATGAGCCAGATCCTCCGGTTGAACAAGGTGAAGGTGATGGACATGAAGATGATGATGAAGCTGACATTGATGATATCATAGATGAACTCTATGGTGATCTCCCATGATGAGTGAATGAGGAGTTTGATTTGAGATCATGAAGTTAGGGGGAGCTAAGAACAAGTTGAGGGGGAACATGTGCAGGACTTCATGATGCTGCAACTGATATATTTCAGTTTGATCACTTCCTACTCTCTTTGTTTTTCCTTCTTTATTCATATGATCTTATTTCTGTTTTGCAAGTTCTTTACTAAACTCTGTTCATTTGGATATGTAATTATTGAACAATAGTTGGTAGTTTTGCTTGTTTATGTTTATGAGTATTAGTGTTGATGCTCTGATATTCTGTTTTTGAGTGTTGATTGTTGGTTTACTCAGATGATCATTGTTGGGATATTTTAGTTTTGATGAATTATGCCAAAACATTATCAACTTGTGTTATTCAAGCTAATTTACAGATAACAAGTTGAGGGGGAACGAAAGAACAAGATGAGGGGGAACTCACGAAATCAGAAGAAGATGATCGAGATCAGACGAGGTTGTAGACGAGACTGATCGAGATCAGATGAGTTCCGAGTTAACTGATGAGCTGTGCAAATCAAATGTGAAGAAAAGTTAAAGACAGCAAATCAGAAGAGAAGGTTGCAGATCAGAAGATGAGCAGATGAGACTGATCAAGATCAGACGTGATCGAGATCAGATATGATAACCTAATATGCTAACCTGATGTACTGACCTGATGCTATCCTGAGATGTTGACCTGAAGATGTGTTGATCTGATCAGTCGAGCTTATCAGATCAGGCAAGAAGAAATCAGATAGCCTGAGTCAAGTGACCTGAGGGTCAGTAAGTAAAAGTGACCTGAGGGTCAGGATGTCTGAATTCAGAAGAGCTGAACTCAGTAAGCCTAAGTGTCAGTATGCCTGATCAGACAAGGTCCGCTGAAGAGAAGTCTACTGAATCAAGAAACCTGAGACTCAGTAAGTTTCTGAAGAAACTGAAGACTCAGTAAGTTTCTGAAGAAACTGAAGACTCAGTAAGTTTTTGAAGAAACTGAAGACTCGGAGAAAACCTGAAGACTCAGAGTAACTGAAGACTCAGTATGTCACTGAAGACACTGAGACTCTGAGAAACCTGAAGAATCAGATAGACCTGGAGTATGTCACTGAAGACACTGAGACTCAGAGAAACCTGGAGACTCAGAGAAACCTGAAGACTTAGAAGAAACTGAAGAATTTAGCCGTTAGAATTCAGCTGACGTGGACCAATGAGAGGAAGACAACCAACCTGAAGAAGCTGCAGAACTTACAGAATAGTAAGGATTTGAATGTGATTCTCTCCAATGGTAACATTCAAATCCACACTATAAATACAAGATCTTCCATCAAATTAAGTGTGGAGAATGTGGAAAAATGCTACACAGCCAAGAGCCACATACTCAAGCATTCCCACCATAGAACACAAGTCTGTAGATATACAAATATGTTCAAGAGTGTTCTTACACCCAATCTAAGCAACCCACGATATATCCTAAGCTTAGAGAGATTTTCCCAACCTTAGCATTGAGGCTAAACAAATGTAAGGAAAAATCTCAACCTAGTTGGAGACATCAACCAAACCCAAACCCTATTGTTAGGTAGTTTGTGTGAAGTTGTAAAGAGTAAGTAAGCTACAGTGAGTCAGCCAGAAAACTCTATAGAAGAAGTGAGTAAGCTACAGTGAGTTAGCCTGAAAGCTTATAGGCGATCCCGTGAAGGGTGATAAGTCCCGTTTGAGTGAGCCCGAGAGGGTGATAAGTCCAGTTTGAAGGAATTTCCCTAGGAACAGGGAGAGTGGATGTAGGAGCTTGAGTCTCCGAACCACTATACTTTGTTGTGTTCTTTATTGCTTTACGTTCTTATCTTGTCATATGCATTCGTTTATAAGCAAAACAAAACACATGGACTTTATAACGCAAAAATTTGGAATCACCATTCCCTCACCCCTATTTTATATGCATTTCATGATTTTTCCGCATTTCATGGGTTTTTCACCGGGACAAACAATCATATTCTGATGGTTTTAGGTTAAGAATTTTGTCATTGCTCTAATATCCTTGTTTTCATTGCTCTGATAGTCTTACCTTGTTGTTTTGGATAAGAGTAATTTGTGTAGATTGTTCAGTATGATCTGTTCATATCTTCCTGATAGCTCTACTATATTCCTTGATTGGTGGAAATATGTTCAAATAACTTATGTTCTACTTTGTCTGCAGGTATAAGGATTGACACATGTTGTACTTGTATCATTTTTTTTTTCTTTTTGCTCTGATATATTCTAGCATTATGCTCTGATAAAATTTCTCTGCAGATTAAAGTTTCTCAAACAAATGAAATTGTTTGATGATGTTTATTCGATTCTTGATAGCTACATAATGGTTTGACACTTAGTAGTTCAGCTGATATGATTATGAGCTCTATCATGCACAGTACCTGATGTATTTGTTATTTCAGGTGTGTTGTAGCAGAAAGATCGAATGGGGGAGATTGTTGATGTTGCCACCGATGTTACAACATTGGTTACAACATCAGTATTCGTCCTTTCTTCTTAACCACTAACACTTCTGTGTTCAATGTTGTCTTTAATGTTGTTGACTGCAGGTTGACGATCTAGGTTGTTCTGCAAGATTCCAGAAGGTTCCACAAGCTTCAAGAATTGAGTAGAAGGGACTAGATCATGCGGTTGTTTTCAGAACTTGAAGAACCCACTAACTGGGGCAGTTAAAAAGATCATGGGATAGTGGATGGAAGAGTTTCTAGATCCTTCAAGGAGAATCTAGTAAAGCTACACGAAGTCTATAAATAGAAGATCTTGATGTTCATATCAAGTGCCACAAATCGTGTATTGTTTAGTCGAAGCAACAACCAATCATCAACTGTAGAGTGCGTTAGTGCATCCAGAGTGATAGGGTCGTTGTTGTGGAGTTTTTAGCCATAGAGAGTAATTGTAGGGTTTACAATACCTCTAGTTGGTGTTGGATTTATTTTATGTGGAATGTTAGTCTCAGTGTTAGATAGTTTCATACACATAGAATAGTCACCTTTGGTTGTGTAGAGATACACTTAGCCTTTAGATCATATGCTTTATCTTGTTTAAAGAGGATTCGATTTGTGAACCTCTTTGTATTCATTATTTTGATAAATAGCAATTTCGGTCATAAGGCATCACAATCTATATTGATATAGATTGTGCAAAGTCTTATTAATTTCGTGTGTTGTGTTTCTGAGTCTTCCACTGTTATTTTCTCTATTTTGCTAGTGTTACTTTGAGTGTTACAATATTCAGTGTAACATCAGTTTATTTTTCTAAACACAACCTCGTTTTCGCACACTTTTAGATTTGTTTACCGTCATTTTTTATTTTTAACTAAAGATGTTCACTCTCCTTATGGATTTTAATTTTGATAATTAATTGCAAGGAATTGTTTTTTCATCTTAGACTTCATGAACACCTGTTTTTTTTTAATTTTTTTAATTTTTTTTACCTTTTGTTATTTATGTGAATGCAATTATATTTTTATTTGGATGGTAAAACTTAATTTTAAAACTATTATCACAAATGAATATGCGCAAATGATGTTCAAAATGAAAAATATCAAATTTCATGAAAAAATGATATTCATCAAGTCTCATGAAAGGTACTATTTTTTTAAAAGAAAATATAAACATTGAAATTTATGATTCAATGTAAATTAAACATATGATAATAATAATATTTCAATTACCTAAATGTATATTTAAAAAAAAACAAAAAAAAAAAGAATACAAAAAACTATGGGTTAGAAAAAAAGTAAAGCTCAAAATATTTGACTTAATTAATAAAATGACATAGATATGAAATTTTATTAAATGTGAGTATATAATTAAAAAAACTAATTAAATGTCTTCCTTATTTGGGGTGTCACATAAGCAGTGTACATCTAAAGGTGCTCACTTGTTGGCTTATCATCAAATCCAGAATCATTAATGTGCAAATTAAAAAAATTCATGACAAATTCCTTATTTGGAGCGTCACATAACTCTTTTGTTAAAATTTTTTATTTTTATTTTTGGTATAATATCTTGTTATTAAATATGTACAGATAGATAAAATACTGGTTTCGAATTCAATAATCTTAATTTAGAAAATACATACATACAACTAATTAATTATTATATGTGCAAATTAAAAAAAAATTCATGACAAATTTATTACTACAATTTTTATGGTTTTTTTTTTGGTATAATGTCTTGTTATTAAATATATATGAATAGATAAAATACTGATTTCATGTAACACCCCGTTTTCAAAAAAATTCCATTTTATATTTAAAATAATTTAATTATTTATTTAAATATCAAAGTTGTAAATTATTTCGAGTTCGTGCAAGCTTAAAATTTATGAATTTTAAGAGCTAATGTTTTCAATGGAGTTTTAAAGAGTTTTTGCAGGATGGCCTACTGAGGAGATCGAGTTTGATCGCAACTCACTCGACACAAGTATTACTAAAAAAGAGATAAGTTAATTTTGGAACGAATTTTGGTAAAATTAATTAATAATGATAATATGTTTAGTAATAATAAATTTATAATATTTAATTATAAGAGATAATATATCAAGAAAGATTCTACATAAATTATTTAGTAATAAGAAATCCTATAATCATGGAATTTAATTAAATTATTTTCATATCTTTGTTATTATTGTATCTTTATATATATGTGTAAATCTTTCATATTAATTAATTAATAAATTAAACTAATAATACTACATAAATATTAAAACACACGCACACAACATAACACATATATATTATTATATCTTTATAATTTGTTTTTTAAAAAAATGCTAAAAAAAAAAGGAAAGAAAGAAAGAAAGGGTCACGCACAAGAATAACTCATAACACTTTTCTTTCTCTATCAGCGTCTCTTCTCTCCCTCTCTCTCTCAAATTCCCTTTAAACCATAATCAATCTCTGCAATTTTTTTAAGATTTGAAGATTCAAGAGACTTTCAAGGATAGAGAAGAACGAGCATTCTCTTTCAACTATTTTCTCCAAACTAGGTTTCAATGGAAATCTGCAAATTTTTTTCAACAATGTATTTTGGCTTTTCCCCAATTTCTTTCCTATGATTTTTTGTAGGATGATATTTAATAATTTGAGATTAAGCCTAGAAACGTTATTTTTGATATAGAGTTGAGAATTTTGAATGGATTTTATGATTTAGCCTATGGATTTGTCAAATATGTGATTATTTGGTGTTAATTAATGGATTGCATGTTTATTTCATGATTGCATGTGACTTTTGATGGCCATTTGATGTTTAGAATTAGTTGGGTGCCCCATCTATGCTCTTTTATTTGTCAAAATTGTTGCTGAAATTTTATCCAGAAATTTCACGAATTTTCTTAACACATTTAACATAGTTTCTAATATTATTTTCTCAAACCCTTCTGCCCGATTTAAGTACTATTAGTGTAGAACATGTGGTTAAAAATTAAGAATTTTGGAGTTGTTTCTGATTTTATATGATTTTTCTATTAAACTGTTATACAGCAGAAAAACGGCCCTGCTTTTGGCAAAGATTGTAAAATTTACTGGACGTAGATAACTTTGTCTTTGAAACTTATTTTCTAATATATTTTTCTATTGCATCTTAGCTTTCATACGAATTTTATTTGGGTAAATTTGAAGTTATATTATATTTTTAATGATTTTTCTAGCAAACAGTACTTTTACAGTGAAAAACTGACAGTTTTAAGGCTCTACAACATTATACCATTAAATAGGAAATTCAAAGATTTAAATTGTGATTATTTTACTGGTATTACTACTGACTCTTAAGGTTACAAAGGATTTTGTTTTATATTTTTATAAGAAATACAAAAATTTCTACCAAATTTTAGAAAATGACTTGATGAAGGCCCTATTCGTAACCTATTTTTCAGTCCACTTGTGAAAATCACAAGAAAAGATCTACAATACATTTTGAATTGAAATTTTTATGATATGAATCTATATGTGTCATTAACTTACTGTATAAATTTCATAATATTCTGATGTGTTTGTATTTGTTTGTAAATTATCTACTACAAGCTGTCTTTTGAGAAAGTTTAACATATAGAAGTAAGTTGGTAGATTGTTTTATTTAATCACCTAGTTAAATAATAATATTATCACTCCAAAATGAACCAATTGGACTTGTTATGGCCATTTTAAAATACTATTGTGATTCATTTTTGAGGTGTGGGATACATACTTAAGTGTTACTGTTGGGAGATGAATTTAATAAAGAAGATTTTGATTAGATCCCAAAACCCCTGAGTATGACATGTTCAGGATAATCTTGATAGTTGAGTCAGGATTCAGTTTAGAGTGTTCAGGATGTTATCTGCACCATGTATAGTCAGCAGATATAGATCAAGTTAAATTTCAAGATTCAAGACTCGATGAAGTTTCAAGTTTCTGTCAAGATGAAACCGAAGTCTCAAGATGAAACCGAAGTTTCAAGTCTCAAGATGAAATCAAGAAATCAAGACTCAAGATGAAATCGAGAAATCAAGACTCAAGATGAAACCGAGAAATCAAGACTCAAAGATATCAATCAAGATATCTCCTCAAGACTCAAGACATCAAGACTCGAAGACTCAAGACTCAAGACATCAAGACTCGTAAGACACGTAAGACTCGAAGACTCAAGACACAGAAGATATCAAGACACAAATTGTTATCAAGACTCAATAATCCATCAATGGTCAAGATAACCCGAATGTTCCGAGGCACTGAATAATATCTATCTGAAGGCTACAAAACTGAGAAAAACGCGAATACTCAGAAAATGATATTGCCCATGACATTCACATGCAGACAAAAGGAACTAAAACTAAGTGTTGTTAAGGATATATCACTCAGAGATATTGACCAAAAAGAGTCAAGTGTTTGTCTACATCTATCAAGACAAGAACCAATCGTAGGAAGACAAAGATCGCATTTTATCGACACCGAAAGCGACAGTGTCATCAAGCATGTCAAGAGTACTATGTTCCGCATCGCAAAAAAGTGGTGAGTGGCTACATAAAAGCATATTGCCTAAAACATGCAAGGGTGTTGGGAGATGAATTTAATAAAGAAGATTTTGATTAGATCCCAAAATCCCTGAGTATGACATGTTCAGGATAATCTTAATAGTTGAGTCAGGATTCAGTTTAGAGTGTTCAGGAAACTATCTGCACCATGTATAGTCAGCAGATATAGATCAGGTTAGATTCAAGACTCAAGAAGTTTCGATGTTTAGAAGTTTCAAAGATAAAAAATCAAGAAATCAAGTTTCAAAGATGAAATCGAGAAATCAAGTTTCAAAGATGAAATCGAGAAATCAAGACTCAAAGATGAAATCGAGAAATCAAGACTCAAGATGAGATCGAGAAATCAAGACTCAAGATGAAGATTCAAAGATATCGGTCAAGATATCTCTCAAGACATCAAGACTCGAGAAGACATCAAGACTCGTAAGACATCAAGAATCAAGACTCAAGGCTCGTAAGATCAAGACCAAGATATCAAGACAAAGAGTATATCAAGACACAAAGAGTTATTGAAGACTCGCATAATCATCAATGCTCAAGATAACCTGAATATTCCGAGGCACTGAATAATATCTATCTGAAGGATACAAAATTGAGAAAAACGTGAATACTCAGAAAAATAGATATTGCCCAAGACATTCACATGTAGACAAAAGGAACTAAAACTAAGTGTTGTTAAGGTTATATCACTCAGAGATATTGACCAAAAAGAGCCGTTATGTTTGTCAACATTTAACTGAAGACAAGAGCCAATCAGAAGAAGACAAAGATCAGACTTTTTACTAACACCGAAAAAGCGACAGTCATCAAGCATGTCAGTAGTACTATTTTCCAGACTACAAAAAGTGGTGAGTGGCTGCATGAAAGCATATTGCCTAAAACATGCAAGGGAGTATTCAAACCTAAAAATAGTTGTTCATCACACACCATAAGAGGAAACTCATGAAGCTATCTCTTCCAACGGATAGTTTTTCAAGAGTGACCTTGGTGATTACCTATAAATACTAGTGACCCTCTACATTGAAGGTTATGGGAAATTTGTAAGCTCAAGAGCTCAAACTTATTATTGCAAGTTGAAGCACTCGAAAACCCAAGAATTTCCCAAGTGCTTTACATTGAAGAGAGCTCATTCACTAAGCCTAATTTTGATAAGATATATCCAAAGCTTAGTAGAGATATCCTAGCCTTTGCATTGTTCTTAATTGTAAAGGATATCTCATCCTAGTTGGAAACCAACCAAGAAACCCCAAACCCTTTGTAAGGTAGTTTGAGTGTGATTGTTGGTGAGTTGGAGTTGTAAAGAGTTAGTAAACTACATTGAGGTAGTCAGAAAACTCTAGAGAAGAAGTGAGTAAACTATCTTGGATAGTCAGAAAGCTTGTGTGTGTTTGAGTAAGTAAACTACAGAGGTAGTCAGAAAGCTCAAAGTAGAAAGGTTAGTAAACTACATTGAGGTAGTCAGAAAACCTTAGGAAGTGGTTAAGGAATTTCTCTGAAGAGTCAGAGAGAGTGGACGTAGGAGCTTGAGTCTCTGAACCACTGTAACTTGTTGTGTTGTTTGTTTTCTGTACTGCATTGATTATCTATTGCATATCTTTAACTGAAAGCATATTTTCACTGATATTCAGTTGGAATCAATCCACCGAACTTGCATCTAACTGAATCACAGCCTTAATCACTGTTTCATTAAAAGGAAGGTTTTCAGCAAAGCTAAAAATGAGTATAAACTTAGGGCCAACCATTCCGCACATCTGAGTAGTTATCCAAGCAAATCGAGAATCTCTCAAAACTTCGAGCTCGGTTAGGATTTTCGAGGCTTCTAAAAAGCAACTTCGGGATCACCGCCTCTCGTAGACTTTGACTTCGAGGCGTCAGGCATCTCGGGGCAAATCATCGGGACAACTCGACCCATCCGACCTCGAAGAAGAAAAAGTTTTAAAAATCACTGAACACGTGTATTCCCCCCCCATACACGTGTAAGACTCGTTAGTACCGGGACCAACAAGTGGTATCAGAGCAGGAGTTCAAAAGATCACTAATTTTAAGATTGATCACCTAAACTGATCCAATTTTTAAAACCCGTCTCTGTAGTGGTTCAACTTGACCACCTGCTTTGTTGACCATAGTCTAATTTTCTTAAAGACTCTTTTGGTCTACTGAACAGATCTAATTGCTGAAATATTACAAGGCTCAAACATCATGCCTTCTAAGAAACTTCCAATGTTTTCAGTTGAGAGCTATGATTTGTGGAGATTAAGAATGCAGGCTCATCTGTATTCTAAGCATGAAAGAATGTGGAGAGTGGTTTCTGAAGAACCGTTCCAATTCACTGTTGTGAATCCCAGAGTTACTGAAACTGAGAGAAATGATCCCAGGACTGAATTTCCAAAGTCTGATGATCAACTTACTCCTGATGAGAGGAAGTTAGTCAATCTTGACTATATTGCCAAAGATACTTTATATAGCACTATTGATGATGGTGTTATGGGGATGATCTCTCATTGTGAAACTACAAAGGAAATATGGGATACACTTGCTGAGATTGCTAAGGAAGAAAAGGAGTCTGAAGAAAGTTCCAGCTCCTCAGATGAGATGTGCTCAGAAAGTGATAGTGATGACATCTGTCTCATGGCTGTAGGAGATGTAAATTCTTCTATCTCTGTTGTTGCTCCTACACAAGCACATGAGTTGTCAAGTTCCACTGTAAACAGTAATTTTGACCTGATGGATTCTTTGGAGAGTCTTATGAAGGACTATGTTGTGTTACAAGAACTGCTGAATGAAACTCAAGAGCAGAACAAAGAACTGACTGCTGAGAATCTAAAGTGGAAAGACTCTAAGAATGCTGAGATCACTTCTCAATTGATGGGAACTACTGATGAACTAGATGTGCTGAAAGTACAACTCTCAGAGAAAGAGAAGTTGATAGAGACCCTAAATGGAAAATTAGAGAAATCCACTTGAGGAGATTCAAATTTTATCGAATCGAGTTCAATGACCTCTTTGAGAAGCATGAAACTCTAAAGAAGTGTGAGGATAGTGCGCAGAGAAAGTTAGCTCTATTGAATTCTGCATCTAAAGTGATAGATGAAATTCAGAGTTATCAAAGACCTGCAACTATAAAAGCTAGATTGGGATACATTCCAGGGGGAACCTCACAAGGTCTTCTGAATGCTGCTTCTAGTAGCACTAAGACTGTCTTTGTTAAATAAGTGGCGCTCAATCTTCGGACTGAAGAATTGCCCAAAGTTTTAGACAAGGGTAAAGGACCTATGGTTCCAGAAAATCTGAATGTTCAGGGAAGAAAGCCCGGACCTCAGGAAAAGGCTAGAAAAACTGACCACTCAGTAGGAAATTTTCAGGCTAGTACTTCAAAGCCTCAGGCTAAGAATACAAACCTGAAGAGATCTGCACTGAACCAGCAGAGGAGTTTTCAGAAGAGAAACACTCAGCAGAGACATTCTCAACTGAAAAGACCAAGTCCTCAGATTACTGAAATACCCCAATTTCAGTACAGGCAACCCAAACCCCACTTGCGTAAGGGTAAAGGTTTCCTGAACCCAAGTCAACAGAGACACAGACCAGCTGCACAAAAGCCAAAGCAATGGAACAAAAGGCCTGTACCCAAGAAGAACTCTAAGGCTCATGTTCATGTTAAGGCTGGCACTCATACACAGGATACTGCTAAGGCACCTAGAGTGGTGAATGTGTATGTAGATGTTTATGGGAGATAGATCAGCCACTCTAAAGTAATTAGAATTGTTAGGCAGATTTGGATTCCAAAAGGTACAGCTAACCTGGTAGGACCCTACACCAAATGGGTACCACAGAACTGATCTGTTTTTCAGGTAAAAGAAGAGGGCACTGAGCTGAATGAAGACAACATTGTTGGGTGAGATGAATTTCTTCTTGGACTTCAGGAGAAACATCTAAAGAAGGAATCTTCATCAGAGATCATGTTGAGAAGAAGGACATCGGGATGGAGAAGATTCATACTGATAAACATAGAGTTGATATCTTGACTAAACCTTTGGTTGAATCAAGATTTCAAGAACTATCAGTTGAAATAGGGATGTTAGATCCAGGTGTATAGAGCAAATCTGAAAAATTGAAGGTTTTCAGATGCATGAAGTTTTCTCATAACTCTACTGAGAAACTCAGGATAAAATTAGAAGTTCTAAAATCTGAGTCTTGGGAAACTCAGATATACTGAAGATCAGTACTCAGTATTATACTGATCTGGCTCAGTACTCAGTATCATACTGAACTCGTTCAGTACTCAGTATTATACTGACATTTTATCAAGGTCAAAACTTAGTAAGACTGATAGAGGAAAATTAGTCTGAAGAAGTAATGACTCATGCAATGCATTTATTGTCCAACTGAAGCTCAGTAATCATTGGCAATAAATAACAAAACACCTGAAGGAATGTTTTTGGGCGGGACCTTTGAAATTCCCGAAGAAGGTCAATGGTCTGCAGGAACAGTCATTAATTACACTGTTCATTAATCACCAATAAGGTTAAATTGGTAGCGTATTATTGGTGAAATCGTCCTTTCATATACCCGATTAGTCGGTGTTTAATCTCAACCGTTGATTTATTCAATCTATACGATTTCCCACGAACCCATTCTATATATTCATTTAAGAATTCATTCAAAAGCCCCATTTTATAAACCTTCGTCTCCAAAATTCTCTGCAACTCAAAACTAAAAACCTATCTTTGCCCAGAAAAACCTTCATCGTTCTCAAAACCCTACACTCAAAATTCTCCAAAATGACTTTCTCCGTCTATGATAAACTCGTTATTTCAAACAAGCCCTGGTACGAATATGTTGTATCACTCGAGAGTTCATCAAATGCAACCCATGAAGAAGAGGCGCTGCATATGATTCGAATCGCAAAGCTTACAAACCTGGTTGCGAACCAACCGGAGGCTGAATATTCGAAGGAGGTAATTGAATTTATCTCAAATTTGAAGATAGAGGATGAGGACTGTATTGAGTCCCAGATAACTGTTTCTCACTTAGAACATAGCTCTAAATACATTGATTTTGTAAGGGAGTTGTATATAATCCCTAAGAATTTAAATGATGTATATGAGTTATGTAATAGAGGTGAAGACCCTACGATGTATATGTTGGGTAGGGAATAGGAATATCTTGATAGGATAACAGAGCATCCTATTAAGTTTGAGGCGACATTAAATAAAAGGCATTTGAAGCCTAAATACAGAGTTTTTGCTGGATATAGTTAGTAAATGTATAATGAGTCGATCCGGCAGTTTTGAACAAATAAGTGCGCCGAAGCTTAGATTGATGGCGACTATAGAGGACTCACCCACCACTGATTTCAATTGGTTGAGATATCTAATCAGAGTGGTGAGTGACCAGGCGAAGCAGATCAAGAAGGAGGATGGTTCGATTGTCATCAAAGGCAAAATTCTTCATGCAACCAAAATAGCCTTTATTTTGGAGATGTGCCGTGAAGAAGAAGACATTTTTGCCAACTCCTCACCCTTCCCAAAGTCTAAGATCCTATTCAAGCCAATTGCTACAAGGAAGACTTTGAAGGGAAAGAAAGAGAAGAAAGTGGAAACCTCTGCTGCAGAAGGAGCTGCTGAAGAAGCCCATCAAGCCAGGGGGAAGGCTTTGATGGAGGTGAAGAGGGAGAAGGGAGAAGCCCTAAAGAAGAAAGCTCTGGCTCCCAAGCGCAGAAGAGTTCACATTTCCACTGAGGAGGAGGTGAGTGAACCTGAGAAAGTACAACCTGAGGGCCAGCAAGGTCAGAAATCACCATTGCAAATACTGGCTCAGGCTGTGACTTCTGAGCAAACTGAGGAACAAGTGTTCTCTGAGGTTCTTGAGACATCACTGAGCTCAGATAAATTTTCTCAAGAAATATTCAAGGGACCTCAGACCTCAGAACAAGCTCAGGTTCCAACTGAGGAAATGCCTGCTCAAACCTCAGATCAAGCTGAGCCTCAGGAGCTGCTGAATCTTGATGAGCTCCTGAGTGATCCATTCTTTGATCCCTCAGCAACTGAAGCCATTCATGCTGAACCTGAGAGCCCGAAGCTGAAGAAGGGCAAAGCAGAAGAGACTGAGTGGCGAAGCAAGGGGGAACGATTCATATTGGACAGGTACCCTGAGCTAAGCTCATATCCTGATCTTCAGGATCTCTTCTTCAGACTGAGGACAACAGTCTACATTCTCAACCAGACTCTGCCAGAGATGCTCAATATTGCCTCATTCAGAGGAGAGGACTGGTGGAATGAGAAGACTGCAGTGCTGACTCAGTTCTCAGGATTCAGGAAGACCAAGCTCAGGATGAAAGTGTCAGATTTTGATGAGCTGGTCAGAAAGAATATTGTTGAGAGGAAAGAAGCTGATGTTGGTGCCCCGAGCTCCAAAGATAAAGATAATGAAGGGGATCAACATGGGAATGCTGAGAAACAATCTCAATTGGAGAAGGAAAGTACTGATGCTGGACAGCCTGATATCACACATCCTCAGACTGAAGTTAGTACTCTTCAGGTAACTTTTGGCACTACTAAACATTATGCCAAGGCTACTGAAGTTTCTATCTTTAATTATGATATGTCTGATATGCAGACTGAGGCTCAGGTGGAGACTGAAGCTCAGATGGAGATTGAGGCTCAGGTGGAGCAACCAGCTCAGGAAAAGCAACAAGTTCTATATACTCCTGAGATTGATTTCAGTCCCATTGTGGACAAGCTGGATAAGGTTGTGCCAATTGTTGAAAAAGTTGCTCAGATGGAAGAAGCATTGGCCAACCAATCCCAGAAGATAGAGAATCTGAGTTCTACTTCAGACCTGATGCAGCTTCAGACATCTCTGAATGACAAGATGACTGCCATTGAAGGGAAGGTAGATGGAGTCAAGGCTGAACTGAGCACAGAGATGAAGCAAATGTATCAGGAGAGGACTTCATTTCTAGAAGCCAAGCTGATGGGGAAGAATGATCAACTGATCAAAAATGTTGTTGAGGAAATGGGCTCCCTGCTCATGACCAAGATGACAGAGATGCTGAAAGATGTCTTCTCTAATCAGTTTGCACCATTGTCTGAAGAGTTCTCTATGGCTAAGAACCACTTGATGAGGCTGGAGGAAGAGCAAGACCAGTTGGCTGGAGAAGTGCGAAGTGTCAGCAAAGAGCAATATCACATGGACACTGCACTATCTCAACTTCTTCCAAGGTATGGTGCCAAGAATGGGGAAAAGCCAGGAGCCGAGTTAAAGAAGTTATTGGCACACACCTTGAAGAGGAAGGCAGACAAAGAGGCTGAAAAGAAAAATATTGCTGAAGCCTTAAAGGAAGTTGAAGCCACTGAAAATCTCAAGTCCAAGCAAGTGGAAGAGCCAGTCTACACTCATGTTTCTGAGGAGATAATACAAGAAGTCGTTGCTGAAAAACTGAGTGGTAGAAGAAGGGTGGAAACAAGCCAAGCCGGCGGAGAGCAAGCAATCAAGAGGAAGGCTGTGGCGTTTGTTGAACCTGAGAAAAAGAGAGCTAAAGCTTCTAAGCCTACACAAAGAAAGCTGATCATGGAATTAGAAGAGTCTGAAGAGGAAGCAGAAAAAGAAGTCTTCAACACTAGGAGAGCTCTGAGATCACTTCAGGTGGAACAAGCGAAGAAAACTGCTGCTTTAGTATCAGGAGTTCCTTTAATAAGGAAGAAGAAAGAAGAAGAGCAGAAGCGCAGAAGTGGTTTCAAGAAGTTCTTGAGCAAAAGGAGAGGGACCGCTAAAACTCAGAAGTGGCCGCACATTGATAAATGGATGCTAATCCAATTCAATGATGCCTGGGAAGAAATAAAGAGAACCTTCTGGTTTTATTATGAAATTCTGAGAGAATGGAGGGGGACAAGCTCAGATCCAAATGAAGCCTTCATTGATTATCTATTAACCTTCTATCCAAAGTACTTGCAGAGTTGGATAAATCTTGCAGATGAAGGTAATGTTCAAATTACTGCCCCTGGTCCATACACATACCCTACTCCTAGACTAGAGAATGGCTTGGTGAATGAAACAGCCATATCTCAGGAAATTGCTCAATATGCCATCCAGTTAGGATTGACAGGAAACAACCCAGATATCATCAAGGAAAGAGATGCATTGAAGAAAAGATATTATGGGATGTTCAACCTAGAAGTTCCTGAGGATGAGGTTGAAGAGGACTGAAGAGCTCAAGCTGAAGATTGAAGAAGACTGAAGACCAAAGACTGAAGACTCTTTGTAATTCTTTTGTTTTTGTCTTTACTTTTCATAAGTTCATTGTAATCTGTAACTGTTATCATACAATCAATGGAACTTTATCTTTATGCTCAAAGATAATATCTCATTATCTTTTTACATGTCTTTATATTTGATATGCCTTATGTTGTGTTGTGAAATTGTTGGGAAAATTATTGTGAAAATTGTTGGGAGATTTGTCATTCTTGAATTGTAATAGGAAAAACTGAAACCTGAGTATAGGTTAAGTGTTTTTGTAACAAGATGGTTTTGGCATCATCAAAAAGGGGGAAATTGTTGGGAGATGAATTTAATAAAGAAGATTTTGATTAGATCCCAAAACCCCTGAGTATGACATGTTCAGGATAATCTTGATAGTTGAGTCAGGATCCAGTTTAGAGTGTTCAGGATACTATCTGCACCATTATAGTCAGCAGATATAGATCAGGTTAGATTCTGAAGATTCTGAAGACTCAGTAAGTTTCTAATGTTTCTGAAGTTTCAAGATGAAATCAAGTTTCAATATGAAATCGAGAAATCAAGTTTCAAAGATGAAATCGAGAAATCAAGTTTCAAGATGAAATCGAGAAAATCAAGACTCGATGAAATCGAGAAATCAAGACTCAATATGAGATCGAGAAACGAGGACTCAAGATGAAGACTCAAGATATCGGTCGAAGATATCTGAAGGCTCGAAGACATCAAGACTCGGGAAGACATCAAGAATCAAAAGACTCAAGACTCGTAAGATCAAGATCAAGATATCGAAGACAAAGAGTATATCAAGACACAAGAATTCTATCAAGACTCGATAATCTCATCAATGCTCAAGATAACCTCGAATGTTCCGAGGCAATCAATAATATCTATCTCAAAGGATACAAAATCGAGAAAAACGCGAATACTCGTAAAAAATAGATATTGCCCAAGATATTCACATGTAGACAAAAGGAACTAAAACTAAGTGTTGTTAAGGTTATATCACTCAGAGAGAGTGGATGTAGGAGGTTGAGTCTCTGAACCACTATAATTACTGTGTTGTTTGCTTTATGTCTTTGCATTGTTATCATTGCATATCTTTAATCGAAAAGCATAATTTATCGATATTCAGGTTGGAATCAATCCAATCGAACTTGCATTAACTCGATCACAAACCTTTAATCATCTTTTTCAATAAAGGAAGGTTTTCAAAGAAAGCTAAAACGAAAGTATAAACTTAGGGCCAACCATTCCGACACTTGAGCAAAAAAGAGAACAGATAGTTACCAAACCGAACTAACTCTACTTAGGGTTCAAGAAGATAGTTATCGATCCAAGCAAAACGAGATCTTTGAAAACTTCGTGCTCGGGTTAGGCTAATCAAGCTTCCGAAAGCGGCTCGGATCATTGTCTCGTAGACTTTGACTCGTATGCGTCTGTGCTTCTCGGGGCCAAATCATCGGGACAACTCCGACCCATCCGACCTCAGTGAAGAAAAATTTTAAAAATCACTGAACACGTGTATTCCCCCCCCATACACGTGTGAAACTCGTTAGCACCGGGACCAACAAGTGGTATCAGAGCAGTGGTTCAACTTGACCACTCGCTTTGTTGATCATAGTCTAATTTGCTGAAACACTCCGGTGGTCTACTGAACAGATCTATTTGCTAAAATCTTACAAGGCTCAGACAACATGACTTCTAAGAAACTTCCTATGTTCTCAGTTGAGAGCTATGATTTATGGAGATTAAGAATGCAGGCTCATCTGTATTCAAAGCATGAAAGAATGTGGAGAGTGGTTTCTGAAGGACCATTCAAATTCATCATTTGTGAATCCTGTGATTATTGGCCGAGAGAAATGATCCCAGAACTGAATTTCCAAAGTCAGATGATCAACTTACTCCTGATGAGAGAAAGTTAGTCAATCTTGACTACATTGCCAAAGATACTTTATATAGCACTATTGATGATGGTGTTATGGGGATGATTTCTCATTGTAATACTGCCAAAGAAATATGGGACACACTTGCTGTGATGTGTCAAGGCACAGATCATATTAAAGAAAACAAACTTTCTGTTGTTATTGGAAAGTTTGATAGCTTTGAAATGGAAGATGGTGAATCCATTGACAAACTGGAAGTCAGATTCACTAGCATAATGAATGATCTGAATGCTCTTGGGAAAAGATACCCACAGAGAGAAGTGGCATTGAAAATTCTTAGAGGACTATCTAAGAAATTGGATATATATGTTGTGGTGATTGAAAACACCAAAAATATTGATTCAATGCCATATCAACAAGTTTTCTCTGAACTGAAAGCTTATGATTTTGTGATTGACAAAAAATCTAAGAAAGCTGACAGTAAAGATGATTCTTCATCTAGCAAGAATGTGGCTTTCAAAGCCAAAGAAAAATCCTGTAAGACTAGAGAGTCTGAGAACTCACTTGCCAAAAATCAGGATGAGCTGGAGGATAAGCTAGTACTGATGGCAAGGAGGTTTGAAAGACTTAATAGCAGATATGGAAAATATAAAAAATATTACAGGAATCACAGGTACCAAAGAGACTCAAAAGCTGAGGACAGATCCACGGAGAAAAGAAAGGACCAGAAAGCTGAAGCATCCTCATCCAAAAGAAGGACTCCAAGACTAAGGAGGAAAGTGATCAGGATGATGATGCCAACAGATGCTATAACTGTCAAAAGAGAGGTCACTTCCAATATGACTGTCCTGAGCTAAGTGCTAAGGAAAGGAAAGAAAGACAAGCCAAGAGAGACAAGAAGTTCTCCAGCAAGAAGGCCATGATTGCAGAAGAGGAAGAACATTCTGAAGAAGGTTCCAGTTCCTCAGATGAGATGTTCTCAGATAGTGACAATGATGATACCTGTCTAATGGCTGTGGAGGAGGTAAATTCTTCTATCTCTGTTGTTGCTCCTACACAAGCACATGAGTTCTCAAGTTCTACTGTAAACAGTAACTTTGACCTGATGGATTCTTTTGAGAATCTTATGAAGGACTATTTTGTGTTACAAGAACTGCTCAATGAAACTCAAGAGCAGAACAAGGAACTGACTGTTGAGAATCTGAAGTGGAAAGACTCTAAAAATGCTGAGATCGCTTCTCAATTGATGGGAACTACTGATGAACTAGATGTGCTGAAAGTACAACTCTCAGAGAAAGAGAAGTTGATAGAGACCCTAAATGGAAAATTAGAGAAATCCACTGAGGAGATTCAGCTTATCAGAACTGAGTTCAATGACCTCTTTGAGAAGCATGAAACTCTAAAGAAGTGTGAGGATAGTGCGCAGAGAAAGTTAACTCTATTGAATTCTGCATCTAAAGTGATAGATGAAATTCAGAGTTATCAAAGACCTGCAACTATAAAAGCTGGATTGGGATACATTCCAGGGGGAACCTCACAAGGTCTTTTGAATGCTGCTTCTAGTAGCACTAAGACTGTCTTTGTTAAACAAGTGGCACCTAATCTTCTGACTGAAGAACTGCCCAGAGTTTTAGACAAGGGTAAAGGACCTATGGTTTCAGAAAAACTGAATGTTCAGGGAAGAAAGCCCAGACCTCAGGAAAAGGCTAGAAAACCTGACCACTCAGTAGGAAATCTTCAGGCCAGTACTTCAAAGCCTCAGGCTAAGAATACAAACCTGAAGAAATCTCCACTGAACCATCAGAGGAATTTTCAGAAGAGAAACACTCAGTAGAGATATTCTCAACTGAAAAGACCAAGTCCTCAGATTACTGAAAGACCCCAATTTCAGTACAGGCAACCCAAACCCCACTTGCCTAAGGGTAAAGGTTTCCTGAACCCAAGTCAGCAGAGACAAAGACCAGCTGCACAAAAGCCAAAGCACTTGAACAAAAGGCCTGTACCCAAGAAAAACTCTAAGGTTCATGTTCATGCTAAGGCTGGCACTCATACACAGGATACTGTCAAGGCACCTAGGGTGGTGAATGTGCATGTAGATGTTTATGGGAGACAAATCAGCCACTCTAAAGTAATTAGAGTTGTTAGGCAGATTTGGATTCCAAAAGGTACAGCTAACCTGGTAGGACCCTACACCAAATGGGTACCTAAGAACTGATCTATTTTTCAGGTGAAAGACAAGGGCACTAAGCTGAATGAAGACAACATAGCACTGATGAGTGGAAATGAATTGGCTCCTGCTGTATGGTATCTAGATAGTGGATGTTCAAGATATATGACAGGATATAAGCAGCTGATCACTGACTATGTTGAGCAAAAAGGTCCTCAGATCACATTTGGAGACAACTCCAAAGGACAAACTGAAGGATATGGAACTCTTGAAGTTGATTTTGTTCATATCCATGGTGTTTCATATGTGTCTGGTTTAAAGCATAACTTGCTTTCTATCAGTCAATTTTGTGACAAAGGATTCAATATTGAGTTCTCAAAGAACTTATGTTATATGAAAGACAATACTTCACATAAAATTCTATTGGCTGGTACTAGAAAATGAAATGTGTATCTTGCTAATTGGAGTTCAACTCCTAAAGATACATGTTTGGTTGCAAAAAGTTCCACTGATACCAGTTGGTTGTAGCACAAAAGGATGAATCACTTGAACTTTAAAACCTTGAACAAACTTGCAAGATTAGCACTTGTGAGGGGGTTACCAAATGAAGTATTCAGTAAAGAAAACGTTTGTGATGCTTGTCAAAAAGGAAAACAAATCAGAGCATCTTTCAAAAGCAAAGTAGATATTTCTACTGAAAGAATACTTCAACTGTTACATATGGATCATTTTGGTCCAGTAACACCTGTGAGCACAAATGGCAGAAAATATACACTTGTGGTAGTTGATGACTACTCTAGATACACATGGGTCATATTCTTACTCAGTAAGAAAGAGACTCAGACAAAACTGCATGAACTACTGAAAAGGCTCAGTACTGAAAAGAATCTGAGTGTGGTCAAAATCAGATCAGATAAAGGAACTGAGTTTATCAATCATATTATATCTGATTATTGTGCAGCAAATGGAATAACTCATGAAACATCAGCTGCAAGGACCCCACAACAAAATGGTGTTGCTGAAAGAAGAAATAGGACTCTGAAAGAAGCTGCAAGGACAATGATTGCTAAAGCTGATATTCCTAAAAGATTTTGGGCTGAAGCTATCAACACTGCATGCTATTCTCAGAACAGATCCATGCTGACCAAGAATCAAGGAAAAACTCCTTATGAGTTGTGGAATGAAAGGAAGCCTCTTGTTTCTTTCTTTCATGTGTTTGGTTGCAAGTGTTTCATACACAATAATGGTAAAGATCAGTTGAAAACTTTTGATAGCAAAGCTGATGAAGGGATATTCTTAGGATATTCTAAAGTCAGTAAAGCCTTCAGAGTTTACAACTGTAGGACTCTTATTGTGGAAGAAACACCTCATGTTGTTTTTGATGAATCTACTTGTGTTCAGAAGAAACAAGAACATGATTTTGGAGAACTGACCAAGAGAATCACCAAACTTAGCCTGAAAAAGAATGATAAAACATCCTCTGAACCTGAAAAGAAGAAGTCAGACACTTTCTATGAATGGAGTGAATCAGACTCAGACAAAGAAGTTCAGGATGGAAAAACTCAGGATGGTGAGACTCAGGATGGAAATTCTCCACTGAAGGAAAGCCAACATACTGAAGCTGACCAATCTGAACATACACCAGTTCAGAATCAGGTATGTAATGCCAATGAAGATGTGGTCACAGCTGGGGCAAACTCTGAATCTATCAACCAAAGGGGAACAAATGTCTCTGACAATGTTCTGAATGGAATTTCCCCTGAGGAAGATGATTCCCTTTCTCCTTTTCTGTTGTTCCCTGAATTTAATGAACTGCCAGAACCTAACATTTCTGATGTTGAGGATACTATTGAAGGGGGGACATCCAGGAGAAGATGGTTGGATAGTCATCCTATAAGTCAGATTGTGGGTGATCTATCAGATGGTGTCAAAACAAGAAGGTTCCATGGAGAAAGTGCTTTATTATGCTGCTTCCTATCTGAAAAAGAACCTACTGAGATTGAAGAAGCTCTACAAGATTCATTTTGGATTACTGCTATGCAAGAAGAGCTGAATCAGTTCTCAAGGAATGAAGTTTGGGAGCTAGTGGATAGACCTAAGAGGCACAATGTGATTGAAACCAAGTGGGTGTTCAAGAATAAGAGGAATGAAAACAACAACATTGTAAGAAACAAGGCAAGGCTAGTTGCACAAGGTTATTCCCAAGAAGAAGGCTTGGATTATGATGAAACCTTTGCACCTGTTGCAAGACTAGAAGCCATCAGATTGTTTCTTGCATATGCTACCCACATGAAATTCACAGTCTGTCAGATGGATGTGAAAAGTGCATTTCTGAATGGTGTGCTTAAGGAAGAGGTTTATGTAGAACAACCTCCTGGTTTCAGACAGAATGACCAAGTTTACAGGCTCAGGAAAGCCTTGTATGGTCTTAAGCAAGCACCCAGAGCATGGTATGATACCCTTTCTCAGTTTCTTACTGACCATGGTTTTATCAAAGGAACTGTTGATAGGACCTTGTTCAGGATAGAAGATGGGGAAGATATCTTACTTGTTCAGATTTATGTAGATGACATCATATTTGGATCTCCAAATCATCAGCTGTGTGAAAAGTTTTCTACCCTGATGAAAGGAAAGTTTGAGATGTCAATGATGTGGGAGATGAATTTCTTTCTTGGACTTTAGGTGAAACAAACTAAGGAAGGAATCTTCATCAATCAAGCAAAGTACATCAGAGATCTGATTGCAAAGTATGGTGTACAGAATTGCAATGCAGTTAGAATTCCTATGAATACTAACTACAAGATGGATCCTGATCCTGAAGGCAAATCAGTAAATCACACTGATTATAGAGGGATCATTGGATCACTGTTATATCTCACAGCAAGTAGGCCTGATATAACATTTGTTGTTGGGATATGTGCAAGATACCAAGCTAATCCTAAGGCTAGTCACATGGAGGCTGCCAAAAAGATTCTGAAATATCTTAAAGGCACTGTGAATAGAGGATTATGGTATCCAGCTGATGATAACCTTGAATTAACTGGTTATTCAGATGCTGATTATGGAGCATGTAGAATTGACAGGAAGTCTACCACAGGAACTTGTCAATTTCTTGGAAGTAAACTGATATCATGGTTTTCAAAGAAACGGACCTCAGTAGCAACCAGTACTACTGAAGCTGAATACATTGCTGTAGGAAGCTATTGTGCACAGATTCTTTGGCTCAGACAACAATTGAGGGATTATAAGATTATAGCCAATGAAGTACCTATATTTTGTGATAATAATAGTGTTATTGCTATTACACAAAATCCAGTATCGCACACCAGATGTAAGCATGTTGATATCAGACATCACTTCATCAGAGATCATGTTGAGAAGAAAGACATCATGATGCAGAAAATTCATACTGATAAACAGAGAGTTGATATCTTGACTAAACCTTTGGCTGAATCAAGATTTCAGGAACTATCAGTTGAATTAGGGATGTTGGATCCAGGTGTATAGAGCAAATCTAAAAAATTGAAGCTTTTCAGATGCATGAAGTTTTCTCAGGTTTTCACTGAGAAACTCAGGATAAAATTGAGAGTACTGAAATCTGAGTCTTGGGAAACTCAGATATACTAAAGATCAGTACTCAGTATTATACTGACCTCGCTCAGTACTCAGTATTATACTGACATTTTATCAAGGTCAAAACTCAGTAAGACTGATGGAGGAAATTAGTCTGAAGAAGTAATGACTCATGCAATGCATTTATTGTCCAAACTGAATCTCAGTAATCATTAGCAATAAATAACAAAACACCTGAGGAATGTTTGGGCGGGACCTTTGAAATTCTCGAAGTAAGTCAATGGTCTGCAGGAACAATAATTAATTGCACTGTTCATTAATCACCAATAAGGTTAAATTGGCGGTATAAGATTTGTGAAATCGTCCTTTCATATACCCGATTAGTCGGTGTTTAATCTCAACCGTCGATTTCTTCAATCTATACGTTTTTTCCACGAATCAAATCCTATATATCCATTGAGAATTCTTTCAAAGCCCCAATTCCAAAAGCCTTCGTCTCCAACACTCTGCTTCTAAAAACCTCTCATTTGCCCAGAAACCCTTCATCGTTCTCAAAACCCTTCACCCAAAAATTCCTCAAAATGACGTTCTTGGTTTACGATAAACTTGCCATTTCTAACAAGCCATGGTACGAGTACGTTGTTTTGCTTGAGAGCTCGTCGAATGTAACACATGAAGAAGAAGCGTTGCACATGATACGGGTAGCGAAGCTCACAAGCCTGGTTGCGAATCAACCAGAGGCGAAATATTCAAAAGAGGTAATTGAATTTATCTCTAACTTGAAAATAGACGAGGAGGACTGTATAGAGTCACAAATTACAGTTTCTCACTTAGAGCATAGCTCAAAATATGTCGATTTTGTGAGGGAATTGTATATAATTCCTAAGAACCTTAATGATGTATATGAGTTGAGCGATAGAGGAGAAGACCCTACAATGTATATGATGGGTAGGGAACAAGAGTATCTTGATAGGATTACAGAGCATCCTGTTAAGTTTGAGGCTACGCTCAATAAAAGGCATTTAAAGCCTAAGTATAGAGTTTTGATGGATATCGTGAGCAAATGTATAATGAGTCGATCTGGCAGTTTTGAGCAAATTAGTATGCCAAAGCTGAGATTAATGGCGGCTATTGAAGATTCACCCACCACCGCATTCAACTGGCTACAATATTTAATCAGAGTGGTGAGTGACCAAGCAAAACAAGTCAAGAAGGAGAACGGTTCGGTTGTCATTAAAGGGAAAATCCTACATGCAACCAAGATAGCATTCATCTTGGAGATGTGCCGAGAAGAAGAAGACATCTTCGCCAACTCCTCACCCTTTCCAAAGTCCAAGATTCTTTTCAAGCCAACTACATCAAAGAAGACTTTGGAGGGACAGAAAGAGAAGAAGGAGAAGACTGCTGCAGAAGGAGCTGCTGAACAAGCCCATCAAGCCAGGGGGAAGACTCTGATGGAGGTGAAGAGAGAAAAGGGAGAAGCCCTGAAGAAGAAAACACTGGCTCCTAAGCGCAGAAAAGTTCAAATTTCTACTGAGGAGGAGGTCAGTGAACCTGAGGAAGTCCAACCTGAGGGCCAGCAAGGACAAAAATCTCCATTGCAAGTACTGACTCAGGCTGTGACTACTGCTCAAGAGCAAACTGAGGAATAGGTGTTCTCTGAGGTTCTAGAAACATCTCTGAGCTCAGACAAAATTTCTCAGGAGATATTCAAGGGACCTCAGGTTTCTACTGAGGAGATGCCTGTTCAGACCTCAGAACAAACTGAGCCTCAGGAGCTGCTGAATCTGGACATGCTCCTGAGTGAACCATTCTTAGATCCCTCAGCACCTGAAGCCAATCCTACTGAACCTGAAAGCCCAGAGCTGAAGAAGGGAGAGGCAGAAGAGACCGAGTGGCGCAGCAAGGGGGAAAGATTCATCCTAGATAGATACCCTGAGCTGAGCTCATATCCTGATATTCAGGACCTCTTCTTCAGACTGAGGACCACAGTCTACATCCTGAATCAAACTCTGCCAGAAATGCTTAACATTGCCTCCTTCAGAGGAGAGGACTGGTGGAATGAAGAGACTGCGGTGCTGACTGAGTTCTCCGGGTTCAGAAAGACCAAGCTCTGGATGAAAGCTGCAGATTTTGATGAGTTGGTTAGGAATAAGGTAGCTGAAAGGAGGGAAGTTGATGTTGGTGCCTCGAGCTCAAAAGATCAAGATCAAGAAGGGGACCAACAAGGAAATGTTGAGAAGCAATCTCAAATGGAGAAAGATACTGTTGCTGGTCAGCCTAATATCTCACATCCTCAGACTGAAGTTAGCACTCTTCAGGTAACTTTTGGCACTACTAAAAATTATGCCAAAGCTACTGAAGTTCTTATCTTTAAATCTGCTATGTCTGATATGCAGACTGAGGCTCAGGTGGAGACTGAAGCCCAGGTGGAGACTGAGGCTCAGGTGGAGCACCCAGCTCAGAAGGAACAACAAGTGATATATGCTCCAGAGATTTACTTCAGTCCTATAGTGGACAAGCTGGAGAAGGTGGTGCCAATTGTAGAGAAAGTTGCTCAAATTGAAGAAACATTGGCCAACCAATCCCAGAAGCTAGAGAACCTGAGTACATCTTCAGACTTGATGCAGCTTCAGACATCTCTTGCTGACAAATTGACTGCCATAGAAGGGAAGGTAGATGGAGTCAAAGCTGAGCTGAATGCCGAGATGAAGCAAATGTATCAAGAGAGAACTTCATATCTTGAAGCCAAGCTGGTGGAGAAAAATGATCAGATGATCAAGAGTGCTGTTGAGAAAAATGGGCTCCCTGCTCATGACCAAGATGACAGATATGCTGAAAGATGTATTCTCCAACCAGTTTGCACCACTATCTGAAGAGTTCTCAATGGCCAAGAACCATATGATGAGGCTAGAGGACGAGCATGATCAGTTGGCTGGAGAAGTGCGAAGTATCAGTAAAGAGCAATATCACATGGATACCGCACTGTCTCAACTTCTTCCAAGGTATGGTGCCAAAAAGGGGGAAAGGCCTAGAGGCAAGCTGAAGGAGTTGTTGGCACAGACCTTGAAGAAAAATGCAGATAAGGAAGCTGAAAAGAAAATTCTTGCTGAAGTCTTAAAAGAAGTAGAAGCCACTGAGAAGCTCAAGTTCAAGCAAGCTGAAGAGCCAATCTACACTCATGTTTCTGAGCAAACAATTCAGGAAGCTATCTCTGAAAAACTGAGTGGTAGAAGAATGGTAGAAACAAGCCAAGCCGGTGCAGAGCAAGCCAAACCAATTAAGAGAAAGGTTGTGGCATTTTTTGAACCAGAGAAGAAAATAACTAAAGCTTCAAAGGCCACTCAAAGAAAATTGATCATTGATTTTGAAGAGTCAGAAGAAGAAGCTGGAAAAGAAGTCTTCGACACAAGAAAAGCTCTGAAATCACTTCAAGTAGAGAAAGAGAAGAAAACTGTTGCTTCTGTATCAGGAGTTCCTTTAATAAGGAAGAAGAAAGAAGAAGAGTAGAAACGCATAAGTGATTTCAAGAAGCTCCTGAGCAAGAGGAGGGGTATTGCTAAAGCTCAGAAGTGGCCGCACATTGATAAATGGATGCCTATCCAATTCAATGATGCCTGGGAAGAAATTAAGAGAACCTTCTGGTTCTATTCTGAAATTCTGAGGGAATGGAGGGGGACAAGCTCAGACATGAATAAAGCCTTCATAGAGTACTTATTAACTTTCTATCCTAAGTACCTGCAGAGTTGATAAACTTAGCAGATGAAGGTAATGCTCAAATAGTTGCCCCTGGTCCATATACCTACCCTGCTCCAAGACTAGAGAATGGCCTGGTGAATGAGACAACCATTTCTCAAGAAATTGCTCAGTATGCCATCCAATTAGGACTGGCAGGAAACAACCCAGATATCATCAAAGAGAGGGATGAACTGAAAAAGAGATATTATGGGATGTTCAACCTGGAGGTGCCGGAGGATGAGGTTGAAGAAGGTTGAAGAGCTGATTGAAGATAGAAGACTGAAGCTGAAGACTGGAGACTAAAGACTGAAGACTCTTTGTACTTCTTTTGTTTTTGTTTTTGATAATTTCATTGTACTCTGTAACTTCTATCTTACAATCAATGAAAATTTATCTTTATGCACAAAGATAATATCTCATTATCTTTTTACATGTCTTTTATATTTGATATGCCTTTGTGATGAAATTGTTGGAAGAAATTTGCAAATTTCTTGGATTGTAATAGGAAAAACTGAAACCTGAGTATAGGTTAAGTGTTTTTGTAACAAGATGGTTTTGGCATCATCAAAAAGGGGGAAATTGTTGGGAGATGAATTTAATAAAGAAGATTTTGATTAGATCCCAAAACCCCTGAGTATGACATGTTCAGGATAATCTTGATAGTTGAGTCAGGATTCAGTTTAGAGTGTTCAGGATGTTATCTGGACCATGTATAGTCAGCAGATATAGATCAAGTTAAATTAAAGATTACAAGACTCGATGAAGTTTTTGAAGTTTCAAGTCTCAAGATGAAATCAAGAAACCAAGTCTCGAGATGAAATCAAGTTTCAAGTCTCGAATGAAATCAAGAAATCAAGACTCAAGATGAAATCGAGAAACCAAGACTCAAAGATATCAATCAAGATATCTCAAGACTCGTACACATCAAGACTCGTAAGACTTTGAAGACTCGTAAGACATCAAGACTCGTAAGACATCAAGACTCGATGACTCTAAAGACTCGTAAGACTCAAGACACGTAAGATATCAAGACACAATAGTTATCAAGACTCAAGAATCTCATCGAATGGTCAGTATAACCTGAATGTTCCGAGGCACTGAATAATATTTATCCGAAGGCTACAAAACTGAGAAAAACGCGAATACTCGTAAAAAATAGATATTGCCCAAGACATTCACATGCGCATAAAAGGAACTAAAACTAAGTGTTGTTAAGGTTATATCACTCAGAGATATTGACCAAAAAGAGTCGTTATGTTTGTCTACATCTACTGAAGACAAGAACCAATCGTATAAGATCAAGATTGTACTTTCATCGACATAATCGAAAAGCGACAGTCATCAAGCATGTCAGTTGTACTATGTTCCAGACTGCAAAAAGTGGTGAGTGGCTCCATAAAAGCATATTGCCTAGAACATGCAAGGGAGTATTCAAACCCTAAAAATAGTCGTTCATCAAACACCATAAGAGGAAACTCATGAAGCTATCTCTTCCAACGGATAGTTTTTCAAGAGTGACCTTGGTGATTGCCTATAAATACTAGTGACCCTCTACATTGAAGGTTACGGGAAATTTGTAAGCAACTCAAGAGCTCAATCTTATTCTTGCAAATTGAAGCACTCGAAAACCCAAGAATTTCCCAAGTGTTTCACATTGAAGAGAGCTCATTCTCTAAGCCTAGTTTGATAAGATATATCCAAAGCTTAGTAGAGATATCCTAGCCTTTGCATTGTACTTATTGTAAAGAATATCTCATCCTAGTTGGAAACCAACCAGAAACCCCAAACCCTTTGTAAGGTAGTTTAAGTGTGATTGTTGGTGAGTTGGATTTGTAAAGAGTTAGTAAACTACATTGAGGTAGTCAGAAAACTCTAGAGAAGAAGTGAGTAAACTATCTTGGATAGTCAGAAAATTTGTGTGTGTTTGAGTTAGTAAACTACAGTGAGGTAGTCAGAAAACTCAAAGTAGAAAGGTTAGTAAACTACATTGAGGTAGTCAGAAAACCTTAGGAAGTGGTTAAGGAATTTCTCTGAAGGTCAGAGAGAGTGGATGTAGGAGCATGAGTCTCTGAACCACTATAATTGCTGTGTTGTTTGCTTTCTGTACTGCATTGTTATCTGTTGCATATCTTTAACTGAAAGCATAATTTACTTATATTCAGTTGGAATCAATCCACTGAACTTGCATTAACTGATCATAGCCTTAATCACTGTTTCATTAAAAGGAAGGTTTTCAGCAAAGCTAAAAACGAGTATAAACTTAGGGCCAACCATTCCTCACACTTGAGCAAAAATAGAACAGATATAGTTACCAAAATCGAACTAACTCTCTTGAGGGTTCAAGATGATAGTTATCGATCCAAGCGAAACAGATCTCTGAAAAACTCAGGCTCAGTTGGGCTAATCTGAAGCTTCTGAAAGTAGCTCAGGATCATTGTCTCAGGTAGACTTTGACTCAGGGCGATCTGTGCTTCTCAGGGCCAAATCATCAGAACAACCTGACCCATCTGACCTCAGTGAAGAAAAGCTTTAAAAATCACTGAACACGTGTATTCCCCCCCCATACACGTGTGAGACTCGTTATCACCGGGACCAACAGTTACGATTCAACGTGTATATCCATGTGAATTTGTCTAGTTCCGCAACTCGAATTTCCTCGAAGTATGATTAAGCTAGTAGAAATATTTATACTCTTATGAATAACACGTGGGAATAAGGTACATATGTGTTAATTAAATTACATGAGATAGTGAAAACAATATGTGTGCATTGAAACTTTTAAAGATTTAAAAGACTGAAAGTTAGATGAATGTGTCGAGTGCAGTGCGAGACAGTCGGACTCTGAAGGAGCTATCCCACCACATCCAAACGTCAAGAAAGTGGGTAACATTTAATTACTTTTGTATTAGTTTGTTTAATTTGTGTGTAAGATGCAATAGGCAGATCTTCGGATTTTGCTCGATTTTGCTCTGTGTGGATTATGTTGTGTGGAATTAAGCTGTGTGGATTATGCTGTGTGGAATTACGATGTGTGGAATAGTCGGGTCGACGGGCCTTGGCATGTACTCATTTCTTCACATCAAATGACTTTCTTCAATGCATTAGTATATTGAATGTTATCCCACTGGGCTTCCTCTCCGGTGGAAGACTCATGATGCTACTTTAACATTTTCAGGTCTTGTTGACGACGAGACGGACGTGTGACTGGCTGGGGAGACTTTTGTTAAACCTACTTAGTGTTTTCCATAACATATGTAAGAAGTGGATTAAGTATTAGTTTGACCTAAATTATGGTTTTGAATTATGTATGATTTTCTATGGTAAGTGGTTGAATCTTTTGCAAACTACTAGTTGGTTGAAAGGTTAAAATGTTGTTTGAAATGTTTGGTTTCATAATTGTGCAAACATTGTTAGGTCAATTAATCAAAACTTTTTCAAAGTGCTAGGATAATGTGCCGACCTTTTTAATATTAAAATTACATGTATGACGGGCCTGTCCTAAGTGAAATCTTATTATATTAAGTTATTTATAACATACTTATGTTCATGTTAACCTAATTTAGGATTTGTCTTATTTAAGTAAGTGTTTGGCTTAGAAATGTGGGTAAGGCACGAGTTAGGCACAAGCATGTTTAGAATCTTTAAAGAAAAAAAAATGCCTCGTGTTTTCATAAATGTGGTTTTCCGCTTTAATCACTTTAAGTATAAAATTTAAATTATTTCAACGTCAAATGAGTCTCTCCCCAAATGAGTGGCGTCAATTTTTGGGGCGCTACATTTCGAGTTCAATAATCTTAATTTAGAAAATAGTACATACAACTAATAATAGTAATTGGACTAACCAATTTTATTTCATATCATGTCCAATAATCATATAAATAAATAAACAAATTATACATTTTCATATATATAATAAGCAAGTTAAAAAAATAATGTGTACATATTAAATACAAAATTTACTATTATTAATCATTAATGTGCATCATTTAAAATTTCATGACAGTTTTATAACAATTTTTTTGTTGAAAAACTATTTTTATTTTTTATGTAATATTTTGTTATAAAATGTGTATAGATATATATAATACTGGTTTCTGTTGTACGATATGCAAAAATAAAGAGAAAATAGATTTTGTAACCCAGTTCATCATGAATGACTACACCTAGGGGCATACCAAGCTAGAAGGTTTTCACTATTCTTCTTGTATGATTAATTCATCAAATATCCCTTTATATAGGTTACAATCTAGGATTACACGCAATATAATGAAATACATAAACTACCCCTCCATCAGTTACTTCTTAATGAATGCACATAAATATATTTTCCTTCAATACTCCCTCTTGTGCCAAATCAAGAGGGTGGATGGTGCATGAATGCTCTCCTCGCTAAAAACCTTACCAAGTAACAAAAATCCAGTTGGAAAATAAACATTGGTCGAAGGGAAAAAAAGTTACAATACACCTATGTTGAGACTCCCTCTGAATTCTATACTTCTCAAATGATACATAAATTTATTATCTGAGCTACAGACCTCCATTCTTGTCACATACTTCTCAATAAATATCTTGGACAATAATTATGTAAATAAATCAAACACCATTTCTTTAAAGCTCACTCGATTTACTTGTACTTGAGTAAAACTTATTGTTTCCCATGATAAATATATAAACAATTTGAGAATGCCCTTTATGTGGATTAGAAAGATAACCAACATAAACAAAACCAATTAATACATTATTTAGTCTATAGGTGTGGGGGTAGCTTCAATATTTTCTTAGGGTTACAATTTCATTTGTTGTCTCTTTCAAGATTTCTTTAGGAGTCACAATTTTATATGTGGTCTCTTTAACATTTTTGTAATGAAATATCAAGCTCATTCAATGATTCCTTTTTAGATATCAGAGTGTATACATATCACCATCCTAATGACACTGTGTTTGGTCCTAAACTAAATCTAACTAACAAATTCATTGAGAAAGTAATAATCAGTCGAGTGCATTGAGCTAAGCACAATAATGCGTAAACTGAACTTACATAGGGAATTTCAGATCCCAATAGCTCTTCCTCATCTTTCTTTGAAAGAAATTGATCTTTCTTTAAATCTATACTTCGACCGATCATTTTGTCCATGTTAAATCGCCTGAACATTTTCTGGACATATGCAGACTTGTGGATAAGTATTCCACAAGCTCAATGTTCTAGGTCAAAGCCTAGACAAACTGAGTTTTTCTAAGATTCTTTATCTCAATTTCGGATTGCAAGTAACTCATGGTTCTCTTTTTTCGTTAAGAGTGCCTATTATTTGTGGTTTCTCTTATTTCATTAAGAGTACCTATTATGTTCATCCATCAACATAAATTGTAAATCTGAAACTTGTTTCTCTATAAAACGCAGTGGCACTTTTCATTGTTCTTATAACCTTTCCAAATCAAGTAATGACTTAGATGGGCATACCATATTCGTCCAGATTATTTAAATCTAAAGTGAGAATTTTAAGTTTATTGCAAACGCACTCCGTGGTTTTGAGTCACTTGACTTGGGTAATGGAAAGTCATCAGGTGCTTTCATATATATTTTTTCATCAAGATCCCCAAAGAGATATGCAGTAACAACATTAAATGTTGCATTTCCAGACCTTTGGAAACCACTAGGCTAACTAAGTAGCAAAATGTTATAACGTCAATTATGTCAATTCCAAGGCGTAGTGAGAAACATATCAGAACTTTATATTTCTCATTACGCTTTCTGATAAAGACTTATTTAAGTCCTATAGGCTTTACACTTGGTTGGGCTAGCACTACTGAACCATATATCTATCGCTTTGTCGAACAATTAAGTTGTTCCTAGATTGTTTATTTCAGTTTAGGTCAATCTATAATTTGTCGATATTTTGTAACAAAGTGTGGTTCGATATCATCGTGCGCTATAATTTCTTGAGCAACAACATAGTAAAATACATCATCAATTTGTGTGCAATGTCTATCCTTCGACTCATACGCATTTTAATAATATAATGAGATTTCTTATCTCTATAATCATATAAAACTTCGGAGTGTCCTCCAATAATGAGTCATGGGCATAACTATAATCAGAGATAATCTCATGAGATGTATTCTTGGGACGGAGGGAGTAATATATTTAAGTTTTTATAATGTGATTTGTACGCAGATTACTTCTTTTTTTTCCTAATTGCTTCTGATCTACATGTTTACTTACTGATCTTATAATCCTTTCTCGTTCTGTTACAGTGATTAAACTCACTAAAAAGATGGCCAAGTTTATGACAGGTACGAATTTGATATAATCCCTCACAGTTGTCATGGATTTAAAGAAAGCAGCAGCTATCACTAATTTTTGGGGAGGCGCCGCGGGCGTAGCTCTTCTCGTGGGAGCTATCATAGATCGTACCTTCACTAGAAACGACTCACCAACATTACGGTGTGTTCATTGGCTTACATAGCGGTAAGACCTCTACATTGTTTGAAACTATTCATATCTTTTTAATATTTGATACTAAGGACGATTTTAAAATCTAAAAATTTTGTTGTTCGGATTTCATTTCGGTTTTTAGGGAAAAATAATGTTGAACTTTAATAAATAGATTTTCACTAACAAATACCTTTCAATATAGTTAGTAATACCCTACATTATATTTAGTGGTACATTTCACTTATTATAAATTGGAGGGGACATCCTTGTAGGTCCCAAACGGGTTTGTGACGGCAAAAGTCTAGAGGAGAGGGGTGAATAGACTTCTGAAAACTTTTCGTGCAAGATCAGGTGTAAGGGCAGGTTGCCTGATCAGAGTGCGAGTGAATCAGTTTGAACAGATATCCAACTTACTGATCGCCTGATGGCAGATCAGTTCGGTGTCTATCAATTTAACTGATGTGCGGAAGCTAGTTTTAACCCGTGTGAAAAACCAGTTTTATCAAAACAGATTCAGAAGTCTGTTTTCAATCAGCTGACTAAACTGTCAAACTGATCAGATCAGTTGCTTGGTGCAGACTGATCCTAACTCAGAATATGTATCCAGTTTTAAACCAAGTTGTGTGCAGTAGTGTAAAGCAGTTAAGAGCAAGTAAATACACACAAGATTTTTATAGTGGTTCGGACAACCAGTCCTACGTCCACTCTTCCCTATCACAAGGGGCACCAACTTAACCAACTGGACTTAGTTTATTGTGTTAGTCCAACAGAGTACAACCAACAGATGTTTTAAGAGTTCTCACTCAACCGATCCCAGAAATCAGAACTAGAAACCCTAGTCTGAAATCTTGCTAAACAAACTTAACCTAACTTTGAGTTTGGGTAAATATTTGTTGTTTGTTCCAACTGGAATTCTATCCTAGTTTTGAGGTAGCCTAAAGCTAGAGGATAAGAATTCTATGCTAAGAACTAATGGGATGAACACTTATAAAATAAACTTGAATTTAGTGTTCTTCGTGCGGAAATTTGCTTATGACTTGAGCTTGATGATAATTTATGTGTCTTCACTATGAAGAGCAATCCCATATTTATAGACCTCGAAATCAAAGAGCCGTTGGAGAGCAATTTGAATTTCAGGCTATTTTTGGTAGGTTGCAGGATTGATTTGACGTGCTTCAGGAACAACATGGCCGAAAGTGTGTATATTTGTCCTTTATAGCCATTTGACTTTGCAGCGCCGAATCCCGCATTATCAGCTCCGTACTACGTGACTCGTTCTCATTGGTTAACAAGTACACTTTTTCAGTGTTAGTTCTACCAACTAAAGTTGACATTCTTCTTGTTCTGATTGACAATGTATGACCTGGTGTAACATCAGTTGACACCTGGTGTGAGCTGACCTGATCAAATAAAACTGATCAGTCTACCTGATAGAGTCTTCTGGTGCAAGTTGTCTTAGCTCAACTAGCAGACTCGACTGATGTAGGTCTTCTGGTCTTCTGGTCTTGATCTTCTAGTAGTCATCTGATCTTCAGGTCTTCTGAACTTGAGCTTCATATCTTCACCTGATCATCAGACTTCGTCTGGTCTTCTGACTTGACTTGTCTTCTGTCTTGACTTGTCTTATGACCTCATCTGGTCTTCTGACTTGACTTGTCTTCTGACCTCATCTGGTCTTATGATCTTCTGACCTCATCTGACCTATGCATATTGAGTTCCCCCTCAATATGTGACCTATCCTTTACATCAATTGTCTATACATTTCAGCTGGTCATCCTATCTTGATACTAAGTCATCAGTCACCTAACAGGTATGACTGGTCCTATTACAAACTGTTTTGGAACTTCCATCAAAACTTAATACAAATTTCCCAACATTCCTCTTGTTCAATTTTTTGTGGCGTTGTTCATTTTTTCTATGTAACAAACATTAGATTCTTCATTCAATCTTCAATTCAATATGTATTGTTTCCTCATGTAGTGTTGTCGAGCCCTAGCACTAATCCAATATATATATATATTATTAAATTAAAATTAATTTAACACTAATGCAACTTCCTACATATATATGCATTTTAAAATTCATTTATAAAAAAACTTTAAAACGTAAAATAATCACATTTTTATTCATTCATTTATTCTTTTATGAAATAATTACTTAGGGGTCCAAAAAAAGACCAAAGGAGTACTAAGAGGTCCAAACTATTTTCAAAATAACTTCTAGGTCCAAATCACCTCCTAAAAACCCTAAACTGCGTACCCCTTTCCCTCATTAAATATCCAATCCCACTCATCCTAACCCTAAATGTTACCCCAACACACCCCTGCAGAAATCAACTGCCGCCCACCCACACTAGCGGCGTCCCCTCCGCCGCCACCCCCACTCCTCCGCCTCCGACCCCACCACTCCACCAACCACAACCTGCACACCACCTCCACCACTCCCAACCTTGCCCTCTCTGCGCGCTCCACAAGATGGCGATGAAGCCGCAGTCGGAGACGACGAGCATCAGATCGGTGTAGAGGTGGTTGTGGCGGTGGTGAGGGAGGCGGCGGTGGTGAGGGAGCGAAAGACGAAGGTAGATCTGAAAATGAAGTGCCGTTCTGTAACTCGCCGTCTGCGAACTGGAGAAGACGAAGAATCTGAGTTTGTACATGGAAACTATTTCAAGGTTGCTTAATTTCATTCTGATGTTAATTAATCTGATTGAATTGGAAATTAATGGAACAAGAATTGATTCGTTGTGTGGATTGGTTTTTAGGAAGGTAAGGAAGCCATTGACATGCATGTTGAAGATATATTTCATCGTGCAGGAGGTGTTAAGAGAATATACAAAAGATTTTTTGAATCTGGGTGCGTGTTTTATGTATTTTTTTTATTTTTAGAGATGTACAGAATGTTTTCTGAATCTGGGATTTTCAGAAGAGATGTGTTCTTCATCATGTATGTGATTTTTCGTCTGCATGTATGCAATTTTTCCGATTTTTTGAGGTGAAGAATGGTGGATCTAGATCTGATTTTGGAGATGGAAGATGATGGATCTGAATTTGTATTTAAAATTTGTTTGAATCTAAGTTTTTTGGCGAAGAAGACGAATTTGTTTGAATTTTTTTTCTGAATTTGAGTTTAGATATAGGATTTGGGATATGTTTGCGATTCTTTTTTTTTAATTTGGTTGTAGGTGGAGATGCATAAGTTCATTTGGGTTTGGAAATGGAGGATCTGCGTTGGTGATTTTTTCTGAAGTGATTTTTTCTAAATCTGAAACTTGAAATGCATATGTTCATCCTATGCAGATGAATATGTTCATGTCGGAATGAAGACGATGTTATGTAATTTTTTAGATTGTAAATTTTTAGGTTTTAAATAAGTAAATTTTAGACATTTTTTTCATTTTTGAAAATGTAAATTTCTGTAATTTTTCAATTCTGATATGAATTTTGAGATTTTAGATGTATAAATTTTGATATTTTTATCTATTTTTTAAGATGAATATGTTCATCAATTTGATGAACATGTGCATGTTGAAATTGAGTACGAAAATATGTAATTTTAATTTTTTTTTGCATTTTCTGTAATTTTCTAAAAAATTTATATAAAATTTCCAAATTGTAATATATTTTTTATTAGATTTTTGTGAATGTGTAATTTTGTATAAAAATAAATTTTTTATTGTATTTTTTACAACATAAAGATGAATATTAGAAAATAAGGGTATTTTGGTCATTTTATAGAATAATTTTGGACCTAAGAGTAATAATAGGTTTGAATGGACCCAAGAGTAAAAGTCATATGGGCTTTGGACCTCTAAGTAATTCACTCTTATTTTATTGGATATTAAGTACATTAATTGGTGATCTCTCTTCATCAAATACTAATTTTAATAATTATTTATATTTCTATTTTAATTTCTATCTTTTCTCATGTCATACATCCCCAAATTTTTATTTTTATCTCCAACTTCAAAGTGGAAATCCATAAGAATTGATATATTATACTCTTTAATCATCGTCTTATATTTCATATACTAATTTTCGGTAAAAAATAAGACCTCAACTCAAAATCCAATATCCCAATACACAGCATTGGTCTCATAATTTGACAAGAGATCATTTACTATATTTTAGATTTATTAAGTTATGAAATTAATTATTTTGAAACTAATTAAAATTGAAGAATTTTAAAAAATGTAAAATAACTGATTTTGAACCAGTAACAAAGTGTATAGTGTACAATTTTTAATGGGTAAATTCTTTATACTTATTTTAAATTTGTAATTATAACTTTAATATCACTATTTTTTTAAATATATATATTAAGTATATGCATATTGAGTGTGTTTAAAAGAAGTATATGAATATTGAATATGCTTGAAATTATTTATTCTCTTTAACCCCTCAACAAAAAT
This sequence comes from Stenogyne calaminthoides, assembly GCA_037126765.1. Taxonomy (NCBI): domain Eukaryota; kingdom Viridiplantae; phylum Streptophyta; class Magnoliopsida; order Lamiales; family Lamiaceae; genus Stenogyne; species Stenogyne calaminthoides. Next base: position 8,587,770 of record JBBCBC010000028.1, read on the forward strand.
TTCTCTAGCTCCGCCCGTCTATCAGAGATTTTACATGCTATCAGGTGATTCTATGTTTTTGATCATCATTTTGATCCTGATTCCCCAATTCCAAGGTTATTAATATATATATATATATATATATATATATATATATATATATATATATTAATATTTTAATTTTATATCTTTTTAATACTTAATGTTGGGTGGATCTGCCGCCGGCCGCCGTGAGAAGAAGGGTATTACGACGGGCTCAGGCCTCCTATTCCGGCAATGGTGTAGGCACAGAGACCACTCTTCTTTCTGCAACTGGTTGCGCAACGAATGGCTGTACAGAGGGTCCGCGACGGAGGCGAACAGAATCGACGATCACCGGAGTAAGGAGGCGGAGGAAGGCGGCCGACGGTGGAACCCGACTCTGATACCACAAAGCATAAATATTAAAACACATAGCATGCCACAAAGATAAAGACACAAAGTTCTAAAACTCAAAACACAAAGCCACACAGATACTCAATATACTCACATGCAAACAAATAAAAATGAGATAGGGGAAAACATGAAATCACACATATGTGTATTTGGGTTTTGGCCCATTGAATTAATTACATTGAAAGCTCATTATTCTTCACGCTCTTCTTTTCCTCTTCTTCTACCTGGTGGATTCCAAATTGATTACCAAAGATCTCCTGTTGACTCACCGTGTATAATCCCTAAAATCTTGGATGAAATGGTGGCATAATTGATGGAAATATTCAAACGGTACTCTTTATATATTAGTGGTCAGATGGTTATTCAATGGTGGTGGGAAGTGTAATTCCAATTCAGAGAGCGAGTTTCGAGAGAAGAGGGGAGAGGAAAGAAGAGTGGTCTGTGTGCCTACACCATTGCCGGAATAGGAGGCCTGAGCCAGTCGTAATACCCTTCTTCTCACGGCGGCCGGCAGCGGATCCACCCAACACTTAATAACTTAAGTTAATATACTAAATTACCTCAAATCCCCAATTCTGACTATAGTAATTCGTCCTTCATTCTAGGTTTTTTTTTTTTTTAAGTTGGTAACTGATATGTCTCATGTTGAATTATTGTAGTATTATCTGAGTGCACCATCAACTTTTCTTATTTAAAAAAAAAACTATTAGCAGAATATGCAACTTGAAGTGAACAACACTGAAATATGTGGTGTAATCTGTATAAATGAAACATTTGGTCGTGCATGTTAGTAATGATAACTATTTTCAGTAGCTTGTGCCTTAACATTAAGATGATCATGTTAACAATGATAACTTTTCTTAATCTTTTCTAAATATGCAATTTGAAGCCATTTATAATTTATTTACTAATCATTCATTAACGTGCTCATTCATAGAAGAAAATATATCAATTAGAAGTAATGTAAATAAATTACACACAAAAATATTTGATAATAACTATTTCTGTGCCTTACAGGAACTGTGCATGTTAACAATAACTGGATTTATCCCCATGCTTGGTCCTACTTGTATGAAGATTCATACGATACTCTACTTTATTTCTATTAGTGTAATAGCTATAGTGTCTGGGGTTGAAATCATCTTACAGAGTCTAATTGATAATCAGTATGATGATCATGAGGATCACCTAAAAACTTGTGGAAATTAGGTATTAGTACAACAAATTTTCTCTATTCATTAGACATCTCCTATTCTATTGCTCTTATTGGATGGGGATGTACAAGTCTATTCCTACATGTTATCATGAACATAAACATTGGTATTTATTGTTGCGGAAAGCTTGCCTACCAAGATAAAATGACAACCAGGGGTGGCCCTGAGGGGCGAGAAGGGTGACCGCCCCAACCCCTAAATTTTGGGAGCCTATATATATGATTGAAGATAATGATTGATATAAATACGAAATGTGCATGTGTTAATCGTGCATGAAACGTGCACGTACAAATCATGCACGAAATTTGTACGAAATGTGCACGTAAGGATCATGCACAATATTTGCACGGTATGTGCGTGTACGATCGATCGTGCACAAAATGTGCAAATATCATTCATACTCTATCTACTTAAACACCTATGCACAATCATTACATGTGAAAATATTAATAAAAATATGCAACACACATTATGTTATTACTAGTAATTATTGAATAATTTTCTTTATAATTTATTTTAGATTGTTAGAAAGTACTCCCTCCGTCCCAAAAAAACGTGCACCCCTAGCCGGGCACACAAAATAAGAAAACTTGCTTTATTGATATTATTTAAATCAATTATAATGATATTGTGAGAGTGTAAGTTTTAAGTGCTTTGCCATTTTAGGAAACGTGCACGTTTCTTTGGGACGTCCCAAAAAGGAAAACGTGCACGCTTTTATGGGAAGGAGGGAGTACAAGTTAAACTTGCAATATTGATATTAATGTATTATTACTAATATATATATATATATATATATATATAATTTAGATCTTATTTTATATTTTTGTTTTTATTTTCCATGCATGTGTATAATGCGTTGATTTATTATTTTTAATATCTTTTTTTATAGTATTTTTTTCTTTTTTGGCCCCAGGCCAAAAACTTGTCAGGACTGACTCTGCCAAAATCCAAATCCACCCCTTAAAATCAATCGGTACATGTTATTCCTTTTATGGTTAACATCATGAATAGTTTTTGGATTCTATAGTGCTCAAATCCCGACATTCTTTGTGCTCTAGAGTAATCTCATGAATAGATTTGTTCACGGGACCAAACTTCCACCTACCTTGTGTGTCTGCCTATCTACTACTGTTGTGAAGCCCATTGCATTTATCTTGGGAAAATTTATGGTTCCCGTTTCAGGAAGAACCACAAATAGGGAACGAGACAACAACTCTCTAAAAAGGACATAATTAGGAATAGTTCCGACTCATAGGAATAATTATGTCAGGGATTGTGGAAAGAAAAAGGATTACAACCCACATACATGGAGCATAATGTATTTGATATAGCGATCTTAGTGCTTTTTGAACCATCACACATGCATTCTACATGTCACGAACGAGGGCTTGATGTCGGAAGGGATTTTAGAATATTTTGAGAAGCAATGGGCCGATTGTTTGGTACATGGTTTTTATACGAGTGCGGTCGACATTGGAAGCTGGATAAATATTTTACTTGTTAAAGTTGTCAATCGTATCACGGAAGAGAGTGAACGGAGTTGGTTCGACAGAGATATGGACAACAGTCATGTGGACAAGTTCTATTGGGTCTTGTTCGCAATTATTCTGTCGCACCTTATCATCTTTCACTTTGCAGTTGATCAGATCCGAATTAGGGCTCTTCAAAGATGAGGTCAGAAGAAATCCTCGTTCAATATATTATATTTACATGTTTCGACTCCATAATAAAAAAAATATAAGATTTTTTTCTGAAATAAATAATAATTGGCACAATAATTTTATTCCATAAACCATTTTGAGAAAATATATTTATAGACATACTTAAAAAAAAGAAACTAATGGACACTATGAACAATTATTAATTCATGTTTATTGTGTTTATACACATATTTATATTTTTAATTATTAAATTTATTATTTACTTTGAATATATATATATATATATATATATATATATATATATTAAAGAACCAGCGTAACACGCGGACACTAAATTATTCAATTATATTTAGAAATTCATGCCTTACATTTATCAATATGAAGAGTTAAAAAGATTAATTAAATATTAAAAAAAATTACATACATAAATTGAAATAAAGCAAAGAAGGCATATTGGATATTATTAACAAAATAAAGTCTTTATTATAAGAACTAAAATTTATTACTAATTAATATTATTTTTCTTCTACCTATTAAAATATCATGTGTATAGATATTAAATATTAAAATATGCACGAAATATGTATGTACGGATCATGCACGAAATTTGCATGGCATGTCACGTTATAATTTCTTTTGCTCTGCTTTATTCAATATAACAATTGTCTCTGCCGTATAATATTGTATTACACTTTAGAGTTTCTTTAATCACTAAAATATAAAATAATAGTTATTATGTGTCGTACATGGACAATACATGTTTTCGATGTTTGATCTCAAAATAATTGATAAAGTATTTTTCACTTTATTTTTTTGATAACTCGGTATCCGGCCCAAAGATCGACTAATTCGGGAACTAGAACCCACCATCCACTAGCGGGGGCCCCACTTCATTTACACTTTATAAGTTGGTGTAGTTTATATGTGGTGCTCTAGTTTGATAATTCAAAATGTTTTATAGTTAGTGGTTGATGACATTTTCGATTAAATTAGTTACCATTTGATTCGTAATGTTAGTGCGTCTTATGCACATTCCTGCACACTGATTTTTAGTTCTAAGTCTTTAAGATATGTATTGTTGATTGAACAATAAGTTTTTTTCATAAATTTTTTTAGTTTGCAATACTTAAATATGCAGATATTAGCTTCGGTATACCTATGTAAGGTAATTGTAAAAATCATTTAATTAAGAAACTTTTTAATATGGTGAAGTTATCGATATTGACATGGATGTTAAGCTTCTTGAATAAAAAATGGAAGGAATAAATGGTCATTGATCTGTACCGTATTGCTACAATATCTGTACATATATTGATGAAGGTGCACCTTAATTTTTGAGGTGATTACCCTGATTTTTATTGTTAAATATTTTTAATGAAGGTGATCACCTCATATTGGGTTTCTAGTATGATTTTCCAAAGATAAGAGTTTGACAAGTCCCCTACTAAACTAAAAAAACATTTTAAGGATGACAAAGTCTTGTATGCACCAAGTGCACTATGCACTACATAGTGTATTTTAAAACTATGCAACTTGTTGCATTTAAATATACAACTTGTTTATAGTAATATGGGATACAAGTTGAATATTTTAGTGTAAACAAGCTGTATATTTCAGTACAACAAGTTGCATGATTTTAAAATACACTATAGAGTGTATGGTGCACCTAGTGCATATGAGACCCACTCGTTAAAGATTTGAATTTATTTTGTGATGCTTCTAGAAAATGCTCCAATTTCTTTCTATTTATATATAATATACTCCCCATGTCACTAACTAAATTAAATATTTGTCAAAAAGGTTTGTCCCAACTCAATTGAACATCTTTATAAATGATAATAAAGCAAAACACTTCTGCCTTGACTTTTTGCGGTGAAATTTTTTGCCAAATACAAATTTGTTATCCATTTGAATTTTGAATTTACAATTCACCATAAAAATATGCCAACTATTTTGTAAACTTTATTGATAACGTGCAATACACATGTTAAAAAACTAGTTTAATTAAAAAGGACATGTTAAATGACAACTAGTACAAACAAGTAAAGGTTATATATGTGCAATCATATGTGTCCAACTGCCCATAATTATGTACTCTATTATAATTTAAGGGGAAATATTAATTAAAATGGGAATGAGTTTAAAATTCACGAATCTTGCGTGAATCGAACCAAATCAAGCGGATATTTTCTAAAAAAATCATGCAAAGACGAAGCAGGAAAACTCGCTCTCAGTCTGTGTTACTATAAAGACAAATATGTGTTACTGTAAAGGCAATTATGTGTTACCACGTGATGATAAAAATATATTTTTATTAATTCAATGGTATAATATAATAGTTTGAGTGTTTATTTAATGTAGTTAGTCACAGGTTAGAAGGAGAAACGGATAAAAAATATAGGGAGTGTCACTTTGTCCTTACAATAATACATACATGTACTTAGAGTAACACATGTTTGCCCTTATAGTAACACAGACCGCGGAGCGAGTTCTGTTGTTTAGCCTTGATTACACAAATTTTATAGAAAAAATTGTTTGACCCATTTCGACCCACATAGGATCCACAATTTTTTCCCTCTTTATTATGCTCTTCTCTTTCTGACCCACCGATATCATGTTTCACGAATCCTTCCTTACGATAACACATGCATGTACTCACAGTAAGAGGTGTTTGCTCTTATAGTAACACATATCTCAGAGCGAGTATTGTTATTCTGCCTTTACAAGAATTTTTAGGAAATATCCGCTTGATTCAGTTTGACCCGCACAGGATCCACAAATTTTTGGCTCTGCGCTTCTCATTTTTGACACGCGGGGTCATATTTCACAGATCTAAGATCTGTGAAATATTTCATAGAAAAGTTTATCATAATTTAATATTATAGGTAGTAATATTTATTTTTATTTTTTGGATAACTCGATATCCGGCCCTAGGACCGACTAATTTGGAGGACCAAAACTCACCGACCACTAGCGAGGCCCCCACTTCAAGTCAGAGCTAAGCTCTATATGGACTAAACTCCTATTATGGCGTGTATTATGATATACATATAAATTAAAATACTTATTAATGATATTTATTTTGTATTGTTAATATGTGTAAGTAACGGTGAAGAAGTCAATATATATATTTGCATCTAGATGAGTTTTCTCTATTACATGTCAATATTTTATAACATAATTAATGAACGTGTTCATTATTCAACCATCTAAATCAAGATAACAATTCAAATTCATTTTTTCGGACTCATTATCCATTATAGAGTATAAGAAAATTAATTTGACAGAAAAAAAAACTAACAAATTCATACTTTGAAATTTCAATTTTATGGAAATTAACTATCAATCTTTGTCATATCATCAATTTATTCAAAAAACAAAGTTCAAACATATTCTTAAGAAGACAAAGTATTGTGTAAACAAGTTTGCATTGTGTGTATTTAATTTTATAATACTATTACTTATTTTATAAAAAAATATTAGTTTAATAGTATTAATTGTTTGATTAAAAAATATTTTTTCTCAACTGGTAACTTAAATGTTCTTTTAGCAATTTCTATTTTCTACTTAAAATGCCAATAAAAGCATGCGAGGATAGAATTAAATTTAGTCTCATAATTTATCATATTTTTCAAAATGATCCCAACAAAGTTTGATGTACAAATGTAGTCCCAATTTTTCGCGAATTGTACTATTTTCATCCCAAAATCACCGGAATCAACTAAACGACGTCGTTTTTTGTCATACTTTCCGTACATGATCATTTAATTTGGTAATGTTCGGCGGAATGCTGAGTAGGGATACACGTGGCATGCTGATAAGTGAATGGCTACCAATCAAACACAGCACACACACATGTAATAAAAGGAATCCAAAAAACTCTCAAAGGTTGGCCAAGTGGTGTAGGCTTGAGACTTAGGAGTATGCTCATCTCTAGGTCTCAGGTTCGAAACCCGGTGAACTCTTGAGATGGCCAAGTACATACAGAGCATTGCTCTGGCTTGAGTCCCGGATTAATCGCTCTTTGAGCCGGGTACCGAGGTATTAAAAAAAAGAAATCCAAAAAAAATAAAATTTAATTATGACAAGTCAATATTTATTTTACACTAATAAAATGAAAAAGAATTCCCCATTCTTCTTCTTATTCCCCAACACTTTGCCTGTGATTCATCACCATAAACAATATTCAAATACCTTGACACGATTTTTTCAGATCCATTTCTTGGTCTCTAATTTTTATCTTGACCTCCCACAAAACATGAAGAACAATCATATCAAACTCATAAACTATAATTCTCAGTCGTTGCTAAATAAAAATAATAAAATTTTCTTAACCACTATCGCAACACCCCGTGACAACGGTTATCCAATATATGGGAGATAATAAGTTGTCGAAGGTAGAAATTTGTGACAGTGGTAGCAAAGACGAAACAGGGGTGAAGAGAACGAGTCGATTATTCATCATATAACTCGGTTGTCGGTCTAGTGCGAGAGGCAGGACATATTGGGAGCGGTCGGGTGGACCTAGTGGAGCAAAGAATCCGACCTATCGGATGTTTGGGTCACTGGCGGTGCAAGGTACACGACGAGACCATTGTTCTTCGGAAATTTGTGCCACAATTTGATATTGGGGAGATTTAGGGTTTATGACTATTTCAAATTGGAACACATGATATTTTTTATGTTTGATTTTCAGAATTAATTTTGATTTTTAATAATATTTTAATAATCAAATAATTAATGACGTGAAATATGAGTTATTAAATTAGCCTGAAAAAATAACACAAAAATAAATATTATTATCCCAGTCAGCTATTCGCCGGAAATTCCCAAAATTGAAAGTCATGCGCCCGATGTGTGAGAGAAAATGACATTATTCCGTAAATTCTGGCAATTTAGGATATAAATTGTATAATTTGCAAAAATTTAGAACTAAATTCATACATTAAATTTTCTTGGAATCATTTTTAAAAAGATGATAAGTTATATATGGGCCTAAATTGGATTCTATCCCAAGCATGCATGATCCGTTTCTTTTATTGATATGCATGACTTTTTCTTGCCCTAATAGTCTCATTCTCAATCCTACGGCATTAGGAGTCCCCCTCAATGTAATTAAATTGAAAAATGTAAGTGACAGTGCTAGCTCTTTCAAACAATGAAGGCACATATGATAAGTAACATATACTAGCAAAATCAGTAATTAATAGTTACTTCAACTCCATTCATTAATCCATACAAGTGAAAACAAAAACCGTTTTAAGAAATAAAAAAAAAAAAAAAACCAATGCTATTATGATACCTTCTCCAACAAAATCATGCATGTTTCAATCACACTACTAACTAACCCCCCATGCACGTGCCTCACGTGACTCCCCACCGATCAACTACATTTCCATGCACTCGCCCAAACCACCGGCTGCTCCTTCCAATTAAGGAATATCCCACCCGAATCCGCCACGTGTCCCATCGACCACCCCTCCCTATACCTTCTCAGCAACGCCCGCACGTCATCACACACCTCCTCATTAAACGACGCCGGTTTGAACCCCCCGCCACGCAACCGCCGCGCCCACCTCGCCGCCGTGTCCCGTCTCTCCACCGACTCCGCCGTCGGGCACGCCACCAGGTCCACCACCGCCCGCCCCGCCGCCCTTTCCAGCATCAAACGCTCGTTGCTCGTTTTCGGAAAGCTCTCATCCAATGCCTCAAAATAAACCCTAATCCACCTCACGCATTCCTGAAACCCTCTCACAAACTCCGCCCCGTCGGGTCCCACGTCCAAATCCGCCTCTTCTTCAACCACGGTTAAAATCTTGGGTATAAGTGTACGAAAAATCGAAACAAACGAGTCCCGTTTGTTAACTGTAACGGAGCGTAACGCTCCGTTACAGTTAACGGCGACCGCCTCACCATCCACCAACCCTAACGCCGTTAAATCCAGCGTTGATAAATCACCCGCGTGGTGCACGACGTTAAATTGAAACGGCACACCCATGAGCCTCGCGAACTTCTCCATTCTATTCCCTATTTCCCGCATCACATTTTCTAGAGCCGCCGCGCCCGCGGCGGCGCCGTCGCCTCTTCCGCCGACGATGGCGGTGATCCGTAACCGTGGCGTGTCGTCGGCGCGGGTGGCGATGGCCTCAAGAAGGGTAGGCCACTGCGTGCAAAAAGTATTACTTATGTCAATAATATGTATCTTTTCCTCACCTTCAACCGCTTCCAAAATAGCCGCGTTGCACGCCACGTGTCCGAACGTGGTCCACGGGCTTACCTCTTGAAACTTTAGGACAATGCTCCTCATGGAGTCGAACGAGCAGGAACTCTCCGCCGCGGAGATCAGACTGCGACGGGTGGGTCCGCCGCAGTCTGTGACCCTGGCGAAGAGGGCTTGCAGAAAGTAAGAAGATACTTTCTGGTCAAGGTCGCCGTACGGCGAGCTGACCTCGTTCAACATCCACATGAGATGTTGAACGCGGCCGCTATCGCGGTCGGCGACCGCTTTCGAGGTCTCGAGAAGGAGGTCGGAAGCCCAGTTGGATTGGCCGGAGAACGGGGCGGGGAACTCGGTCGTGACGTCATTGGCCGGGGAGTAGGAGAATTGGTGGGTGGATTGGGTGTATGCGTGGTGGTGGGTGGGTGGATTGGGTGTAGGCTTGGAGGAAGAGGAGGAAGAAGAGAAGTCTTCATCCATGTAGAAATTGTTGAAGCATTCTTGGTCTTGTAATTGAGGGTGGGATGTGGAAGTGGTGGAAGTTGTGGTGGATTGATCAGATTGTAGACTCACAAGTCTGAACAAAGTATCCATATTAATTCTATTCTAATTTTCTATCAATTAGACCCACCACACATCAACAACAAATATTTCTTGGGGTAGAAATTAGAAATTGGGTTGCTGTTTCTTTTTTAATTGGGTGTTTTGAGAGGATTGAATGAATATGAATATGCATGCAGAGAATCTTGGACTTGGATGTTTGTTAGGGAAAACCTGATGTAGACTTTATGGACAAAGGGTAGTGGAGCAGGAGTGGATTGATTTCTTTCGACTTATGTTATATAGTAGGAGGTGGTGGTACTCACCTATAAAAGTGAAATTAACTTGTAATTTTGATGCGTACACAATTTATACTTTTATATGAGATATAATATTTTTCAATCTATATACAAACTAACTAGTACCTTTTAATAAATCAAACTATCATTTTCAATCGTAGGATGCACAAATTTTTTAATCACTCAATTAGTTAAATTACCACTACCTATTTAATGAGATCATGGGTTCAAGTTACTATTTGTCCGTTAAAAAAAAAGTATTATTGATTGAATCGAATCAAATACATAATAATATTGACATTTTTCGATGAATATTAACAAACGATCATGTAATTAAGTAACAATTTTATTAATACTCTTGTCTTGTTTAATTTTTCAGTTTGATTTTCCTATTTCATTTTTTGTATTACATTAATGTTTCACCTTTCTGGATCTTTAATACATGGACTCAGTGTATGGTGGTTCGTTGGATATTTTTTATTATTCCACGTGTCATGTATCTATATTATGAAATACAAAGTGAAACACCAATTATAAAATAGGTGATCTCATTCCCCCTCAAACACCTTAATATTATACTCAATGTCATCACTTTATCTACATTAAAGTCAATTTCTCTCATTTAATTTACACAAATATCACTATTTAACATTTAACTCTCATTAAAAACAATTTTATTCTTTTTAAAAATAATAAATATTTTTTTTAAAATCCATGTGTAGTAGTGATGATTATTCCACCACACTTTATCAATAGTTTGCAACTTTATCAATATACAAGTATTGACAGAGTTAAGTAGTGATGATTATTCCACCACACTTTATCAATAGGAATACACGTCTCGAAGGCCATCACGTACACAATACTCAAACACAAAAAGCATACATCTTTACATTTTTACGTGCCAAATAAATTTAATTATACTTTAAAATTCAATTGCCGGGTGACCATAAAACACACTAATTAGTTACGCATCTGCGCATCATAAAAATGGGGTAGTGGATTAGCTTTTTATGCGCCTTTATGTAGGCTTTATTTATGATGAGAGTAGTGGGAGCAGGCGTGACAAATGAGTTTAGAGAGAGAAAGTAAGGAGAGAGAGAGAGAAAAGCTGCCGGCGTGCTCCACCATCATACATCCCACCATTTTTCTCACATTCTTTGCCCCCCATTCCCTCTCCAAACTCTGCCTGCTTTTTCCTCTTTTTTATACTAAAAGCGCTTCTGATCATGTTACTATTTTTATTACCGTCTCATAAATCAAGGCCATGCTCGTTTCCACTTTTTCACTTCGACCTATATGTTCAAACATTTGTACAATAACTTGGGAATTTCCATATGTGTTGCTTATACTTATAGGGCACATACGTCCAAATAACATATTTGGTTCTCAATTGCAATTGTTCTTTCTATTGTACTATTTTGATGATACAAAAACTAATTATCGGATAAAGGGGTTTTGAATTCTATTTGGCTGAAACTTTTGTGGACCACGTGAACTTTTTTTTCTTCAAGTATTATTGTTGTGTATACGTATTGTTAATTACTGTTATATGTATACACTCTCATTGTTATGTTGTCATTGTTTGAATTATGAAGTTTTTTTTTTAAAATAACGACAGATTAATGAGAAACCAACTCATCCTATTTAGTTTTATGATCATTATTCTGACTCGTAAATTGTTAGTTAATTATATTTGTAAATTAATATCTATTGACAATTCTAGATTTGCATATAATAATATTGACAATTATTTTATACAAGTAATTTTAAATTTTAAATTTTATTTTATACATGCAATTTGACTGTGATACTAAAGATATACAGTAAAGAAATCTTTATTTTGATATATATGACAAAGCTAAAAAAGAAATTTGAAATGAAAAGGTTATTGCAAGCATATGGCCCGCACGACCCGAAATAGAAAGGTCCTGAGAGGAAATTAAATTTAAAACTAGTGTTGTAAAATAATTTTTAAAAAATAGATTGGGGTTGTTTTGTTGAGCTGAATCACAAATGGTGTAATAATTTTGGTCTGAAAGTCTCATAATTTTTTTTTATTGTCGATTTAGTTTCAATTTTTTTTAATAATATTTAATTTAATTCTCAAGTCCACTGAAAAATTCAAAACTATATCGTTTTGCCCATTGAATTCTAGGATCTATAATTATTCTAGGTGTAAAAAGAAAATTAAAAAATTACATGTGGTAGTTCAGTAACAATTGTGGCTTGCGAAATGATAATAAAAAGAGAATTATGAGATTGAAGGGATTAAGTTTTTTAGGGTCCAATAACTTTCACTCAATTTGAATTTAGTCCCGCACGTTTAAGAATCTTATATATACCCGGTATATTTCACCTTTTTTTATTTTGATCCCAAAAATCGGTTGGTGTCGATTTCTTAACCGGTCACCAGCCCAAGTGGATTTTTTTTTTCATTTCTCTTTTATTTTTTAGCTGCCACATATGTATTTTCTATTTTTATTTTTTGTTTACTTTTATTCACTTATTAAATAGGGTTCAGGGTGGGTCGGGTTTTTGGGTCCGGTTTAACGGGTTGGGTTTTTCGGGCCGAGTTTAACGGGTTGGATTTTCGGATTCGGATTAAAACACAAATTTAAAAAAACAATTTCAATATCAAAACACTAAAAATCTGAATCATATGTCAATAATCCTAAATCATACACAATAATCATAAATCTGTACCAATACTGTAGAAATTAATACAATCAATATGGTATCAGATTGACAAAAGACTCTCAACAGTGTTGGTTATCTCCTTTCCCAAACCATTCTAATCCAAAATCAACTCCCAAACTGATCTAGAAGCTTCTCAAGTACAGGAGTTTCAATTGTGCCATCGTTCATGAGTGTCTTCAGCACATCCTCGGGTGTTATCACCGGCGTCGCCATCTCGGAAGCTCTTCTTGCAGATTATCAGATTAATCGAGCTTGAATTTTACTGAATTTGGACATTAAATAGCTCGTCGATCCGAAATTCAAAACTGAAAATCGAAATTACAGGGAGTTGAATTAAGCGAGAGATTGAGACCATAGAGAATGAAGAACACGATGGTAAGGTTTGAAAGAAAGGATCCCAAACATAAATTCCTCCAACAGTCAACCCGTATCTAATAATTCAAGAACAAAAGCCCCATCTGGAAAAAAGTATAAATTCCTAGAACAGTCAAGCCGTATATAAATCATTCAAGAACAAAACCCCCATCTCAAAGATCCCAGATTCTACTTTTAAAAATAAGCTATCCAATAAACCCATAAATAAACCCTAAATCAAAAATCCAACTTCAAAATATTATAGCAAAGACTTCACCTGTGAAGAAGACAGCTGCCCTTCAAGGGATTCGAGCGCATCTTTAATATTGAGAAGACTCTCAGCTTCTTCCTCGAGCTCATCTTCTTCATGACGAAAACCTCACGAGGAGTGCGACGTCGTCGGGATTTACGGCGACCCCGAAGCCTCCCGTCTCTGCTATTTAGCCCTCTTCATTTGTACGCCGACAGGGGTTTTTCGGCCTCCGCCGCCTACCGCGGCCTCGAATCGGTGCTGAATCCCAAATCTACCACCACAAATCACAATTGCAAAACCCGATCCGGACAAAGCAACGACGGCGGCGAGCTCCAAAAATTGGGCCGATGTTAGCAGCGCCGCCGCGAGGAGTAGGAGATTTCTAGCCATGGTTGTGGTGGTGGTTTGATAACTTTGATTTTGCAAAGTGATTCGAAAAGCTTGAAAATTTCAGAAATGGATAGGAACAGAGATGGGAGAGACAAATGGATCCGGGTCGGTTTTTAAATGGGAAAACCGACCCATTCTTATTTAAATTTTTAAAAAAAAAATATATATATATATATAACAAGTATTTGAACCCGACCCGACCGGTAAAAACCCGACACATAACCCTGACCCATAATCGGAACATGCGGGGCCCGATACAAAAAATTAAATGTGAAATGTAAATCATATCCACGTGTCGACTGTAAAATAAACGAGAAATGTAAATAATATCCACGTGTACAGTGACCGGTTGACCAACCGGGTTGACTGGTTTCTGGGACCAAAATAAAAAAAAGGTAAAACATACAGGAGATATATAAGATTTTCAAACGTGCGGGACTAAATGCAAATCGGGTGAAAGTTATTTGGCCCTAAAAACCGTAATCCCGATATTGAATCTGTTTGAGGCTTGTGATTTAAACTCAATTTTGTCTTTTCCAACATAGTTTTGTACCTAATAGTATTAAAGAGAAGTTGTTGTATTTAGGGGTTGGATGAAATATCAAAAAATAATGCAGATATCTGTATTTTACTATACCTTAAAAAATATCGATTTTATCGAAATTTTTGATATCTCGAAATTTTTTGGTGCGGTATGGTACCATACCGAAAAATTTCGATGACGATATCCGTATGGAAATATAAAAAATACCTAAGATATCGAAATATTTTCAGATATCTTAAAATAATCGATATCTTAGGATACTTAAAAAATCTATTTTAATTCATTTTTTTTAATAGATATTTTCTTTTTACACCACATTTCTAAATAAAATTAAATTTATTCCTAATTCCTAAATATCAGCCACACGACCACATTACACCACATTTAGGTTGTTCAAAATTTCCAAACCTAAAGGGCTCGCCGTGCATGGAGAGAGCACGAGACCAAAGCCACCGCCGATTAGCCTCCCCATCGCCGCTTGCCGCTCACTTCACCCCATTGTCGTCGCCGCCCGCCTCCCCATCGCCTTTTGTCGCCCATACCTCCCCATCGCCTTCGTCGCGCCCCATCTCCCCCATCGCCTTCGTCGCCCCGCCTCCCCATCATTTGTTGTCGCCGCCGCCTGCCTCTCCTGTTGTAAATGCCGCCCTCCCCCCCATCGCCTTAAATCCGGCTCCTGTTATCCAACAGAGAATCTTTTTCAGGTAATTAAATATTGTGATAATTTGTGCTTTTTTTTTTTTTTTTAACACTGAAATTCATACATCTTTGCAATACCATTTGTGGATGGAAGGAATGTGAGGGAGAGGAAGAAGAGGTGATAGTAGGACACCATTTGTGCATGTTAGTGTGAAAAAACAGGGGCGTGTTGAGAGCGTTTTTGAAGCGTGGTGTGAGATTAATTTGAAGTATGAATTTTATTTGAAGTTGAAACAGGTTTTTTATTCATTGGATTACATTTATTTCTCATTTTGTGTAACGTGTTTACTCATTGAATATATAATCATTGAATTTATCTAATTTTTCATACCCCTTTATGTATCATTAATTTTACAATCATTGAATCAATTGTACTACAATATGTACAATCAATAACTCTCTTGGTTGGACATTTTTAGATATATATTTATTTCATCTATAACTATTGATTTCGATTTCAGATGAAGATGAAGATTAGTTATTAATTCTTATGTTAAATGTATATCACTTTTGATGCAGCAACGGATGTATATGTATATTATTCGTTGATTTTTAGAATATCTAGATAAATGTATATCACTTTTGATGCAGCAATGGATGTATATGTGTATATGTTAAATAAAATTCATACTCCAAATTAGTTAAAGACACCTTATTTTATAGAACTTTGAATTCGTTGTCATATATTATACTAATATGTGTTTTTTTTTAGAATGGAATCTGAAGCTTCTCATTCAATGTCAAATCCATCCGACACACCGGACACAATTAATAGTGAAACACATGATACTGAAACACATGATGCAGGACCAAGTCGCAAACGAGCAAGAAAATATTCGCCAAAACCTCCCAAAGTTCCCAAAAAGAGGAGTATATATTGGCAGCATTGTACAGAAGGGACTCAGATAGTGGATGGGGTCCTACAATCAATCGGGATTTGCGACCATTGTGAATTAGAAATCCCAGTGACGGGTGGAAGTACTAGTGGGTTAAAAAACCACTTAGAGAACAGGTGCATCAAATGTCCACTATACGTGGGGAGTACAAGAGACAAAAGTCAGCCTACGTTGACAAATGAGACTATGGGGCAAGGAGGTGCTTTAATTCCACACACTTTTAATCAAAAGCATTGTGAATTAAAAGTTATTGAATATGTGATCAAGGATGAAGTGTCCTTTCGGGCCGTTGAAGGGGATGGGTTCGTAAGTCTTGTGCATGAATTACAACCGAGATTCAATATCCCCGGTCGAAAGAAAATTGCAGGTATGATTTACGATCTATTCTTAGAGGAGAAAGCTAGGATACAACTTGCAATTAGTGGCCAAAAAGTGAGTATCACCACTGATACTTGGACTTCGATTCAAAATATAAATTACATGGTTATCACAGCTCACTTTTTTAGATAGTGAGTGGAAATTGCATAAAAGGATCATAAATTTCACAAAAATTGATAGTCATGTTGGGTGCTTGCCAAGTTTCCTAGCACGTCAACAGTGTCTATGGATGTCAAGACTAGATGGAATTCAACATATAAAATGCTTGATATTGCAATGAAGTACAGAAGGGTGTTCGAAAGGATGGCTGAAGAATGGGCGCCTTTCACGAACTATTTTCGTGAAAAGAATGAAAAGGGCAAAGAAAGGAAAGGACCTCCAAGTAAGGAGGATTGGGAGAGTACAAACGCTTTTATACACTTTCTGAAGAAGTTTTATGATGCCACTTTAGAGCTAAGTGCATCAAAAACTCCGACTTCTCAATTGATGTATCAAACAATGATTGCATTACAACTTGAGATTGATAAAAAGAGTGATGATCCTTCTGATCCAATTCTTCAAAAGGTTGCAAGTGCAATGAAGGTTAAATTTGATAATTACTGGGGGAATTGGGAGAGTATGAATCCTTTGATTTTTATTGCCAATGTTTTGGACCCAAGAAACAAACTTCAGGTTATCAAAGTCAGCATCAAAAAATTGGGAGGTACTTCTGAGAAGATCCAAGAAGTCATTGGTGTGACTAAAAAGAATTTGGTAACTTTGTGGACAGAGTATAAGGGGATAAATGATACTTTGATTGTTGAAAGGCAAAGTGCGGAAATGGAGTGTGGCGGTAGAAATGGTGCTAGTGGCAGCGGCGGCGGTGGTCTTTTCGATGAGTTGTTCGATGATGTGGAAGCACAAAATGAAGAAGAACAACTTCAAGAGATATCTAATGAAGTGGATAAGTACCTAGCCGATGAGATTGAAAAACGCTCTAATCTGTCTTTCAATCTTTTGGAGTGGTGGAAGGGAAGTGAAACTAGGTACCCAATCCTTTCAATTATTGCCAAAGATATTTTTGCAATTCCAAGCTCAACTGTCGCTAGCGAGTCCGCTTTTAGTTTGTGAAAGAGGGTTGTGGATCCTTTTAGGAGTAGTTTGAGTCCTAAAATGGTAGAAGCATTGGTGTGCACTAGTGATTGGCTAAGAGCAGATGCGATGAACTTTTATAAGGATCCAACCGATGATGACCTTGAATTATTCAAGGAAATTGAAGAAATTGAAAAGGGTTAGACTTTTTTTAATGTTTACTTAAGTTTAAATTTTAAAATCATTTTTATTTGTTAATCTAATGTGAAGTCTATTAATCTATTAATAATTTTTTATTCCTCTTTTACAGCTCCAAAAGTCAGTCATGATTTTTCTCTCTCTCTCACCTCGTCCACGGAGAACTCACGTCCCTAACAAACCTCAAAGTCTTGTAAGTGATTATTTTCAATTTTTTGTGATCACGAATGAAGGTTCTTATGTATGGTTTCATGATATAGTGATAATTTCATGAATGAATGTTCTTATGTATAATTCCTTAATGCAGTGATATCTCCAAAAATGAAGTTTGTGGAACTGTACCAGTTGATGGCTCATTTCAATTGTCTCATATCGAATGGTATTCTCCTAATTTATCTTGGTACACTATAAAACTCAATACTGCATACTGATTATTGATCTGAGATTTCGTCTTTGGCTTAAATTTTGATTCCTTGATTTTCATTTAATTGCTTAAATTCTTGTGTTTTGCAGGCTTCTTGAGATTTTGAACTTCAAAAGTGATGAGGATTTTTATTTTCAATCATGATTTGTTTTATTTTAGTACTGAAACATATTGAGTGTCTTTTAATATGTGTTGTGTTGAACTATTGAAACTTATTTTGTTGTGTTGGATTGTTGAAATTTATATTTTGTGTTGGACTGATGAGTGATGAATACTTAAATCTTATTCTGTGATCAAATATTTTTTTCATAAAAAATACAGGTTATTTAAAAAATAATTTCGACAGGAACTGTATGCCGAAATTTCGGTACAAAACGGTATTTTCGGTATGCCGAAATTTCAAAAATTCGGTACGAAACGGTATTATCGGTATGCCGAAATTTCGGTACGAAACGGTATACCGATAATTCGGTATGGTACGGTATGTCGAAAATTCGGTATGACATGGTATACCGAAATATCGGTACGGTATCGGTATCAATATTGACATACCGAAAATTTCGGTATACCGAAAATTTCGGTATGAGAACGGTATGATATTTTTCGGTATCGAAAATTTCGGTACGGTAACGGTATGACGAGAAAATTTTCGGTATGCCGTACCGTCCACCCCTAGTTGTATTAGATTGCAAGTTGTCCTTCTATTTTGCAGTGAATAGTAAGTGGCCCTTTTATCATTATGTCTCTAGTTGAACTCGATTATAATTGTCTACGGACTGTATAGTTGTAATAATTGTGGGCTTTATTTTTCCTGTGATACAGGCAAAGTCTACATTTATGGACCAAAAATTTGGTCCAAAATTAAGAAAGCAAAACGAACGACAATCAAATTTAAATTGCAAAATTGCCAAAAAAAAAAACTAGAAATAATATGTAAACCTGTCTATGCATATATGAGAATCATAATAAGAAGGAAAAAGATTTTGCATGACTATTTAAGTGATTATATTTCCCAAATTTAAATAATAATATTTAATATATGTTTGAATAGTGTTTTAATAATTGTTTATTATTTAGTATCTAATTTATTTTATTAATATTTATTCCTAGTAAGTATTTAATAGGGTTTATTATATATATATTTGAATTCCAAATTTTATTCCATCCATATGTATTAGGCTATTAGCCAAGTTGATGGCATGAAGGGCCGCCAGAATTTCCACAACTTGGAGCGGAATAACAAACCATCCCCGGGAGTTTCGAATAAAACCATCCCCGGGAGTGACGTCGCACCCGCAATTTCTTGCAAATTAGGGGATCGTCCTGCCCTTGCATGGTGAGAGGGAGTGACGTCATTAAAAACACTGTTATTGCGTGTCTGCCATACCTATGATAAACGAGAGACACCAAAGGTTCCTGACCTGCGTGTTCCCTTCAATTTTCTCAAATAATGTATCAATATAATAAAGAGTGGATCTCCTATAAACTTGAGTTCATGGTGAATTATATCACTGTTATGCATAGTTATCACAATCATAGTATCTATGTATAACAGAAATAGTATGCATACAATTTTTGTCTATAGTAAAAAACACTACACATGTTGTAACTGGACCCCTGACATTGATATATCATTTAGTCTGCAAGAAAGTAAGGTTAACGTAAAATCAAATATGATTTATTAATGACGAAGTGGAATAACTCAAATGGTTAGAACACCACTACCTAAATCGTGAGGTCATGAGTTTGAGTCACTATTCACCCGATAAAAAAAAGTTTTATCAATGTCAAAATCTCAACAAATTCAATGTTTATGCAAGAACATTGGAATAAGTGAAGCCCCAGAAACCATAGACTCCATTCTCTCCCATTTATTTTAGCTTGCACCATCTACAAGTTCGATATATTACTTCAGTAGCTTGTTAAACAAACACGGTCTTAATTCCTGTGAAATCAGTTTCCATGGGACTTCCAAAGGACATGCCATGGGGGGATGTAATAAGACTAAGTCACACCAAACAACCCAAAAGTTTAACTGGAAAAGGTTAAATTAGTTTCCTTCTTCCTTGGGAGGGCCTTTCCATTTGAAGTTGTCTGCATATGTCTTCACCTGAAGTAAGGAATTTTATAAATAAAATGAGTTTAGGCAAAAAAAAAAATCATTTTTAGCTTTTAGTTACAAATCTTTTCCTTCATTTCGTAGTAAATGAGCACAAAATCCCTAATCTCATCAAATTATTCAGGACGATGAATGAAGAAGATTTTTACATGATCCGAACAATAAGAGGCTAATAAGTGGTGCGAAGATTATTACTTAATGACTCGTACAGCTAATCAAACTTCCTACAACATCATAGTGTAGCTTAACTTTTCAAACTCCTAACAGCCAACTTGTTATAGCATTGTTATTACCCTTAAAAAAAATTAAAATGTAAACCGAAAATACCTTCCAGAAAACAAAAGATCATGGACGTATGGTTATTCCAAATGCAATTAAAGGCTATTATGTCTAATGCAATTCATGCTTTAATATTCAAAATCAATGATATGTACGAGCAAATGACTGTTAACAGATGTTCTTTGGCTTCATAAAATCCAGTAAGGTGAGAGCATAACTTTCATCTAAAGGATCATAATATCAAATTTAAACTAAAGTAATTAACAATGCATTGTTGCATGACGTTTCTTGTATGGTGATCGTATGCAGTAGTGCTTTAAATTGTTGAGTTTTCAATTTCCTGCCTATTCTAAGAGAGATGTATTACAAAAAACATTGTGGATCGATGAAGGCTTAATACTGATGAAAAATTTATTGTTTCACAAGTATTGGTGAATCAAGAAAGTTTCCAGCAACTGCTCTGATGTTCAACAGAGATTCGAAACAAGAAAACCAATGGTTGATCAATAAAAGAAGGTAGAAGCCATATATGATTTCCTATGGTCATGCCATTAACACATTTTCAAGATAGGAATTCATTTAACCAAATTCAAATGAATTAGATTGACTCCCCTACCATTTATGCATAATAAGTGCTCCCAACTATCAATCTCAAATTCAACTTATACATACTTATTCTCCAATTAATCTACTATAATTGCAATTTTTACGTCTTATAATTTGACACGATGAAGATATAAAAAATGTGAATAAAGATAAGTAAAATTAATATAATGTTATG
Source organism: Stenogyne calaminthoides (assembly GCA_037126765.1). Lineage (NCBI taxonomy): Eukaryota > Viridiplantae > Streptophyta > Magnoliopsida > Lamiales > Lamiaceae > Stenogyne > Stenogyne calaminthoides. The sequence continues at coordinate 8,609,204 of JBBCBC010000028.1, forward strand.
TGAATATGTCATCACTTAAATCTACTACAACTATCATAAGAAAATCAAACTACTATATGGAATTCACTAATAGCAGAAAGATTTTTAAATTCATAAACAAGAATATAAATCAAACCTTCAGTAACGGTGTCTGGTGCTTCTTGACCTGAAAGTTCAAATGATGCATAGAACCATAAGAGATTGCTTAGCTGAAGTCATTAGCACATAAACATTTATGAACTAATAATATTGATGTAATATCAATATAGATGCATCATAAGATGTTAACATCAAATCCACCCACACAAGCATCATAATGCTAAAACAACAGAAAAAAACCACGATGTAGAAAATCTAGATCAATCAAAATTGATATATGATGAACTAATTGAGAGCCGCTTATAAGGCGGGGTGACAATAAAAGTTAATTTTTATATTATATTGTATATTTAAATAATTAAAAACGTAAAATTCACATAGAAATTTTCGAGATACAAAACCGGAAAAAATGTGTCTTAGTAAAAGAGAGAATTTTCTTGATACAATCTTAAGTAAATATGAAATGTTTGTTGTATACTCCCTCCGCCCCGGGATAATATGCACCCCAAAATGGGCACAAAGATTAAGAAAGTGTAATAATTAGTAGAGTTTTGAGGGGTAATTTTGTAAACTTTTATGTATAAAATAAAGAAAGGAGTTGAATTGTGTGTATGTGTGGGGCCAAAAGTAATGACATTTTGTGTAATATTATGGATATTGTGAGGATGAAGATTATGGAGGGTTTTATATTTTGGGAGGTGTGCATGTTACTATAGAACGGACCGAAAAGGAAAGTGTGCACATTATATTGGGACGGAGGGAGTACAATCTTAAGAAAAAAGAATGATAAAATTTAGAAAATACAAAATTTAAGCAATAAAAAATTAACTCCTAATAAACATTAGTCAACAATTTCTCTTAAACTAAATTTCAACCAACATAGTATTAATATCGCATGTTAACCAATAAAATAATGAAAAGTAACTTTACTATAAATATTCTAACTCATTGAAATGAAGACACATGAGACTACATTGATCCTACAAATGACACATCATTTACACTCGCCACCAATCGACACATCAGCACACATAGCTCCCTAAAAAAAAGACATTTTAACATTGCATGTACATAATCTCACTTACAACGTTGAACTGGATGAATTTCCAAAATAGCAATAAACAGGATATTTCTTGAATGCCCAAATCACTAACAAGGAATATGATGAAGCGAACTATGTATTCTGATCTATAATGCATGCATCAACACAAAATGGACTCAAACCATATGCAACCGATATAATATTTACAGTTGATTGAACTCTTTTTCAGCTTGATCAAAAGAGAATTCACTTCATCGAGACGTTCATACTACCCAAAATTTGTTACCACTTGACATAAACGAAATCCAGAATAAGTAGTATGTTAAAGAGCTATTTTTTTCTGATGAACAATGACATTGAGAATTATTATACAACACAGAATTAGGTGTTACCGTATATTCCCAACCATGCCTCTCTGCAAATTCAACCGCAGCTTCTTTACTGTCAAAAGATAATGCCGCATCACCAACGTTTGCATATGGGTCTCCAGTGGATGTCCAACCCATCAATGGATTTTCCCACCTACAAATCATGGAAATAAACTAGACTGTAAATAACAAATCATTCAATAAAACACAGTTCAGAATTGGGCGATTAATATGACCAGGAAAATAGCAAACCCCTGCTTATTGTTGAATAGAGTAACTAAAAATAATGAGAAATACTACTTCCTCCCACTTTAATTAAATGTCATTCTAGCCTTCTATGGTTTTATGTAATACATGTTGTTTTGACAGTTTCTCCCCCCATTATCTCATATATACCCCTAATAATTATTTTTCATAGTCATTTAAAATTTCAATTTTCCTACAAATGTGCAGTGTAATATATTTTCCCAGCTAATAGTAATTATTGTTAAAATATTAAATTGTCATTAATTAAGGTTAATTTTGGCATAACAAAATATCCTTAATTTGTCTGAAAAAAACCCCATAATGGAATCTAAAAAGAATAAGATGGAGTATCATTTATGGACAGAGGGTGCAAAGAACCACGATATGTTACCAAAAAAGGATGATGAAGGTCCCGCTTCTCCTAGGTAAGAATCCAGATAACTGAAACATAGTCATAACAAAATCACCAAGATGCCTGTTGGAAAAGACACCCTTCGATTTCATATACTTCTCAGCAAACAGCACAACATTATTATTTCCTCAATTCTGAAATCTACCCATATAACACACAAATTCTCAGATTTATGCAATATAAATAATATAAAATACACCAAACAATTCACTGCATCAAAACTCGGTAAATACAATTTGTTTAAAAGAACAATTAAATCTATGATACAGAAAAATGACATAACATGCGCTACCTTCCTCTAGTCTGGTGGAAGGCAGAATGGGAAGGTTGCAATTATTTGAAAAACCATTCATTTATGATTTATAAAAGGAAAAGATATCCATCAGCTTTAGGATTCTAAAATTGAGCAGTAAAATCTAATTAGCAATAAGACAATGCCAAAGATCTTAATGCACCTTTAGCTTCTAATGGCTAAAACTTCACGAGGATATCTATCTACACTTTAACAATAAAGAAACAGCATACAATTACGAGCGATTTCACAAAAACATCGTTTAAGTAATACCTTTGGCCAAACAGTTAACACCTACCAGAGAATTAAAGTAATCTAGAAAGATGCACCAAGCAAGAGTACCTCAAATATAACTAGTAGAGAAGGAAAAGAATGATACATACTTTTGTATTGACAGAAAATTAATTTTCCACCTCCCAACCTTTCCAGCGCCTTGTTGTGAAGCAGTTCGAGCAGGTGAGTAAATCAGAACCTAATAAAAACCCCAATATTAAAATGCTGATATGCATATCCATCCCATTTCAAATATAATATCAACACCATTCTAATTCAAAGACCAGAACCAGAAAACGAACCCTAAATTCGTCGATACAAGCCATTTTGGCCAACATTGAGATAATTAGTCCAATAATTAGAAAACATTGATGAGAACAGGTCTAAAACAATAATTAGTTAAAATCCCCAATTTTTAACACAAATCCAGCTTAATCAGACCTAAAACTGTAATCAAAACCATCAATCTTCACCAAAAGAAAGAAGATTAAGTGTAACAAAATTCATAAAAACCAAAAGGTCAAGAAATTTCAAAAACAGAGCAGCAAACTATCACTTTGAAATTCACAGACAAACACAATTTAGTATTTACTCGACGGCGGCGGTGCTCTTCGGGGATGCCGGAGACCATACCGATCTCTCCAGATTTAATTTCCACCAAAGAATCCTTCGTTGAGAAGGCTCTCCTCCATAAGGGCGCCAACGCCGCCGATTGATACGCGTTGCTGGAATTCCTCGCTAGCCGTTGCAGAGAGCTCGCCATTTTCACGATGCCAAAAGATTATCGGAAAAATGAGAATATAAAACTGGGTTACTGCGGAAGGTATGGTAGAGATGCAATTATGTTACTCCCTCCCTTCCAAACTTGATTTCCACGTTAATATGTGCTCGGGTTTTAAGAAAAAATAATAAAGTGATAAAAGTGTTCGGGTAAAAAAAAGTTATTTATTAGTATTTTATGTGATAAAGTGATAAAATAATGGGTAGTTGGAGATTAAAAAGAGTTATCTATTAATATTTTATGTGATAAAATAGGTATTTCCATTTAAGAAAATTGGAAATCAAGTATGAAACGCTCGAAACGGAAATGTGGAAATTAAATTTGGGACGGAGGGAGTATATAAATTCGTTAGGGAAATTGAAATGGGTAAATTATTACCTCCCATTTGATGTTTTGTTATTATTATTACTAATATATCACTCATGCGATGCACGATTTGTGAGTATAAAATGAACATGATATGAAATGTATTTATTTTTGTGTTAAATAAATTATAAAAAATATTTTACTTATAATAATAGTAAGAATCTTTTTTTAATTTTTTTAATTTTTTTTTCATTTTGATGCAACGCTCGATTTATGAACATATTTTGCTTTTGCAACCAGGCATAAGAAATGGGTGGCGTTTCAACTGCTTAAAAAATTTACATTGTTAAATAATGCAATTTTAAGGGTATTTCTTTTTTACAATTTTGAATTATTTATTCTAAACCACTTTGATTGTCATCTATTATCGTCTTTCCAATTCTCATTGCATGTCAAAATTTTCAAATTGTCCCCTCTAGTTACCCTGAACATGATAACATATAACTACTCATGATTGAAATTGACCTCCTTAAGAAAGTCCAAGATTTTTAATAAGTGTCTATATTATTTATTAATGGTCACACCATAAGATATCATTAGTCAAAATTATATTTCTAAGATGTTAAAGAGAGTATACTATCTGATGAAGTCAGTGTCATTCCCGAAATCAACACTCATTGTCCTAAGTTAGTCTCGGGTAGTATTTTCTTTTTAAAATGTGGGTACCGAACTTCATCACAACCAACCCAGTATCGTTTTACAATTCAATGTCTAATGTCAATTGTACATGCAACTAATTCATAGTAATTAGACTCAATGATGGACCTACATGTCCTATGTTGGGATCATGTGTCCCCATAATTTATTTTAAATATATGTTATATATATTATAAAACAAGAAACTCATACCGGGACGGAGGGAGTATATTGGACTGAAGGTATTTAAATTAATGTTTTGTTAATTAATTAGATTAAATTATAGAATATACTTATTTTATGAGTTTGAGAAAATTATGAATTACATTTGATTTATATTTTTTTTAAATGTATATATATTTTTAGAGTAATTCTCGGTGGGCAGATTCTGCCCTGGGCAGAAAATACTATTTTAGACTTGGTGGGCTTGATTGAGGGCAGATTCTTGAGTGGGCTTGATTGAGGGCAATGGTTTTTTAATGATTCTGCCCTGGGCAGAATCTGCCCATTTAGCACCTCCCATATTTTTAAGTGTTATATATAATAAAATATAAATAAATAGATGTATCCTTACTAGAAGGAACCCTAAATTTTAAAATATTTGTATCCACATACTTGCATTGTATCGCTCAGGCACTCGTGTCCCCGCACTCATGCAATCTAGGTTCGAAATTTTGATGGGCTGCGAACGCCCTAACCCTACCCACTTATTGATGGGGGCCCAGGTGGTCCAACCCACTATATTTTTTAATATTAAAAAGTTAAATATATGTAATTTAAAATCTCTAATACATTAAATTTATCAAATCAAATGTAATCAAACAATTTAAGTTGGTTACTATCATTATAAAAAAAATAAAACAAAATATTTCTCAAAACTAAAGTTCATCATTCATTAATAAAAAAAAAAATACTTTTACAAATTTAAGTTTTTCATTAATCAATCGTAAGAGTTCATAGACATAGTCTCCTACAAATTAAATACATCATTTATAAACATAAACTTTACAAAATATCCCAAGAAGTAATATTACATTGTTACAATGTATAATAAATATGTAAAAAAAAAATTAAGAGATGGGCCTGCCTTCCTTCAAGCGGGCCAAAAAATTATTGACACAATCCACCTCTTAAGCACGATAAGTTGGATAGGCCCAATGGTCTAAACTCGTTTTGACAACTCTAATTTTTTGTACTCTTTTCTTCAATTTTAGTTTTCTTTTAATCTTAGAAAATTAACAATAATTTCAACATACTTTTCATTAAAACAGACTAAAATTATAGAATATAGCGATTGAGAAAATAATTGATTCTGGACAAATTTGTCATTATTCGGCTTTTCTTAATTAATTTCAGCAATAATAAAATAAAATAAATAATTTTAAATGGAGGGAGTATGATTACACATTACTCAATTGCGAGAAGCATTGTCTCCAAGATTTTTAAATATTTATATTGTTGGAGTATTAAACTATTGTATATTTGCGTGGGTAATGGAGTTAATGATAGGTTAGACACACCAAAAAATGATGTTATTTTTAAAGGTATTAATTTCTTCCACACAGGTGTAATGTTCACAAGAAATTAACATTTCAGGATACAAAACATATTCTAAGGAAATTCTATAGTTACACTCTAACGAATTTTAGAAGTAGAAATCATAAGTGTGTATATAAAACTCAAAGTAAAAGACTCAATATATAGAAAGACTCGACTTTTCAGTGTTCAGAGAAACTTGATTTCTCCTTACCTCGAGAAAGTCTAATTCTTGATATCCTGAACTCTCCACACTTCTTGAGTATTTATAGATACTCAAGGATTGCACCGAAAGGTTGCAATTCATCGGAGTGTCATGTTGACTGAAAGGTTGCGATTTTCACTCAACAAAATGTCCAACTTCACAGAATACGTTGAACCTGAAGGGTTGTAATTTCACTGAAATTGCTCTTTCAAGAAGAGCTCTCTCGACTTATTATATTATATAAATACACACACACACACACACACACACACACATATATATATATATATATATATACAACACAAACAATATTCCACCTCAAAATAATATGGGGGATCATGGAGTTTATTAGGATGGACACAATGCCTATTAATATGAGGATAATACCCGCACTTTTAGTATTATTATTTGGCCAATATCTCTCAAGCATTTTGTGCATTTTATATTATTTGTGTGCTAATATTATTTACATGATATTTTGATTTTGCATTATTTATTTGCGCTTAAATTGTTTTAAAGGTGGAATTATTTATTATGTTCATACGTGATTAATTGTGAGAAAATCCTAGTATAATTTATTAAAACTCTAGTCGCATTTGGGTGTGTCGTGGGCACATCGCACGAGTTGGGCCGAAGCCAATATTTCGTCAATAGGAAATGGGCCTATAACTAAACAAGTCATCCTTCAAACCAGAAGTAAAGAAGTAGAAGTTAAATCTGGGCGTGTCGCGAGCTGGCTAACCTCGCATCTACCCGAGGTCGACACATTAATTGTGAGAAGACGTGTGTCAGAGAGTTGGTACAGACGATCATTCCTGAAAAGGGTTTAAGTCGGAGGAAATCCAATGAAGGACGAGGCAAGGCGGCGTGTCAAAGTACGAAAATGGTTGATTTCCTGCAAATCCGGGTGTAGGTCCCGAACGGGTTTGTGAAAAAGGTAAGTCTAGAGGGGGGGTGAATAGACTTGAAAACTTTTTGTCTTGGTCAGTGTGATGGCGGTTAGCTTTGATCGAGTCTTTGATGTGAATCGGTTTAATTTGATAACCAACTTACTAATCGCCTGAAGGCAGATCAGTTCGGTAACTATCAGTTTAACTGATGTGTGCGGAAGCTTAAGTTTTACCCGTGAAAAACCAGTTTTTATAAATCAGATTCCAAAGTTAGTGTTTTAACCAGTTGACTGAAGTGTCAAGCTTGATCAGATCAGAAGCTTGGTGCTAGCTGATCTCAACTTAGAATATGTATGCGCTTTAAAGGTTGTGCAATTGTGTAGACAATTAATCAAAGCGGTAAAGGCACACAAGATTTATAGTGGTTCGGACAAACCAGTCCTACGTCCACTCTTCCCTATCACAAGGGGCACCAACTTAACCAACTGAACTTAGTTTTATGTGTTAGTCCAACACAGTACACCGACAAATATTTAAGGAGTTCTCACTCAACCGATCCCAGAAATCAGAACTAGAAACCCTAGTCTGAAATCTTGCTAAACAACTTAACCTAACTTGGGTTTGGATAAGATTGTTTTGGTTCCAACTATGAAATCTTTTCTAGTGTTTAAGGTAGCCTATCAGCTAGATGAAAAGATTTCTATGCTAAGACCTTATGGGATGAACACTTAATATAGTAATCTTCTTGATCGTGTTCTTCGTGCGGAAATCTGATAATTGCTTGAGCTTCTTGATTGTTCAGTGTTTTCGTGTCTTCACTCTGAAGTGTGATCCCATATTTATAGACCTTGAAATCAAAGAGCCGTTGGAGAGCAATTTGAATTTCGGCTATATATTAGGTGGTTTTTAAGGATTGATGTGGCGTGCTTGAGAACGGCATGGCGAAAAGCGTGAACTTGTATTTTATAGCCGTTAGAGAAGCAACATCAAATCCCTTAATTGTCGGCTCCGATCATACGTGTCTTGTTCTTATTGGTTAACGCACACACACTTTTTTAGATGTTGTTCTTCCAACTAAGGTTGACATTCTTCTTGTTCGGATCATAGGCGTATGATTAGGTGAAACATCGATTTTCACCGGTGAAAAACTTTGATCGGTCGAATCGATCGATCTACACGATGGAGTCTTCTGGTGCTTGGTTGACTTAGCTTCAACTAGCGGACTCGGTGATGTAGGTCTTACATGCGATCTTACGGAAGTCATCCGATCTTCAAGTATTACGAGTTTGAGCTTTATGACTTGGTGAGATATCACTAGATCGGTCGATCGATCTTCATTTCTTCTCTAGCATTACGGCTGTCGGATATCACCGTGTTCTTTGGATCTTCAGATCGACTTATACATATTGAGGTTCCCCTCAATATGTGACCTATCTATTACATCGGTTGTTCTATACAAATTAATTATCAACCGGGTATTCTATAAATGGTAATATAAACATCGATCGGTTAATGTGTCCGACCGGTCCTATTACATGTGTTTCTGGAACTTTTATCAAAACTATAAATTTCCCAACAATTTCCCCCTTTTTGATAAAACCAAAACACCTGAAAACCAAACACAGTTGATAAATATAGAACAGTAAAGAGCACATAATCAGAAGACAATGAGATTTTGTCTTAGGATCGAAAAAATAAACTTTTCTCATTAGATATGTCGATTACATGTTACATCAGAAAAGTTTGAATTTAAAAACAGCTGATCCTGAGAAGTCTTCCGATTCTTCACTCTTTAGGCTTGTATCCTTCTGGCATCTCTCTTTGATCTTGAGGTACGTTGAAAATCTGATATAGTTTCCATTTGACATCATTGGTCTGCTGAGGATCGATTATATCGTTTTTGCTCGAGATGTCAAAGTAGAATCTCTGAAATGCCATCATCAAATGAGCCATCCGCCTTCTTGAGTAATCCAACAGATCATACTCTTGGCGAGATATTTTTACATTGATAAGTTTGGCCTCATTTTCCAGATACTTCAGAAAATCTGGATATTTATTTTCTAACCAGTTGAGGAATTCATCATCTGGAGATTCTTCTCGTGGAACAAGATTAAGGACAAAAGCATCCAGAAGCCATTCACTTCGATCTTGTTCCATTCCTCAAACCTCTTAGCATGTCTGCGGCGGTTTTTGGAATGATCTCATCAACTCTTCTTTGGCAAATGAGGTTACGCATGATTTTCCAAATTTTTCTTTCTTCGCTCTCTCGATCCGAATTTTTTCTTGATTTTTACGCCTCTGTCAATTTTTTCGCCCTTCTTTCTTCTTCGCTTTTTTGGTCTCTTGAAAATCTGCTCTTTGGGCCGATTTCTCGGCCCGATTTCCTTATCGGCCATGTCGTCTAGCTAGTTGTGCTTCTTGTGACTATTTTAGTCCAGTGGGCTGGTACGAGTTGTGTCTGAGTATAGGTTGTGATGTCCCAAAGACCATATGACTACCTTTTTTGATGTCCCAAAGACACCAAACTACCTTTCTTGCCTTTGACTTTTCCATCTTTTCGAGAGACTTCCGTTAGCAAAGAGATCCGGATGGTCTAGTCTTTGTCCATAGGCTTCAACCTCTGCAATTAGGTCTTACATTGTTACGATCATGTCGGGTTGGTTTCTCACTCTGTCCTTCCCCCTTTTTTGGTTTGATCAAAAAGAGCTGTGAGGTGGGAAGTTAGGGATCCAAAACTGACTGATATTGCCCTGTTGAGATCTACAACAGATAAACACGAACTTGAGCGATTAGATGTTCAACCTTCGAGATTAGCTTTCGGTCTTGACAGATTCCATGGCGATAGAGAGTGTAAAAATCAGTTTTGTCAAGTTTTCTCTTGTCAATTCGAGCTTTTCGAGCATCGAAAAAAAACTTGTTGTTGATCCACCAAATCAGACTTGTCATCAATGATTTTATAAGTTCGGCAGAACCACGGTGGTCACGATTTGGGAGAACCCATCTTTGATAAATAATCCGGGAATAGCCAATTCCCTTTGATCTGTTATTTCTTTGAGGCCAATTTGGCTCTGATCAGCTATCACTCCCTCAACTTCTTCTTTCAGGAGATCTTTGAGACAAGATCTGATCTCCTAAAGTTGATCAGCGGTGATGTGAGATGTTGGACTGTTTTGCGTCACTTGATCAGTTTCAGTTGTTTGTGCCTCCAGTGGTTGGTCATGAATCTATGACACCAGTTCCACTATCATCGGCAGCTCCTGTATCCTTCATTGTAGCATCTGCTTCAGGAGCTTCTTGAGCAGTCTCCGGTTCGCCTTGTTCAGTCAACCCCAGCTTCCTGTGGATCAGAGCTTTGATAGATTCAGTAGTTATCAGCTCAGCTGGTGATCCTACTTTAGCAGATTTCCTCATATCGAAATCAAAATCTGCAAACTCATCAGCACCGCCCATTTGTTCAATAATCATTATAAAATCTGAGAAGCTTTTTAATCTGAGATCTCTCCAGGTGAGGATCTCCATAACTTGTTCTCTAATAGCAGGATGGGCGACCAGTTCTGGATACATCTCATCAATTTCTCGTTCGATTTGCATTCTGACTATTTTCCCTGTGATGGTCTTTGATGATCTAGACTCAGGAATTATGCATCCATTCGGTTGATGAGATGTGGAGGGTTCCGTGGTGCTTGAGTAGGCGGAAGTTGTTTGATTGGCTCGACCTGCGAGAGGTTCTCTTTGGGAAGCGCAAAAATCGCGCTAGTTCCACAACAGGTAAGGTTTCTGGTTCGCGAACTGTTGTAGTTTCAGGTTCGCGGACTGATGTAGTTTCAGGTTCGCGGGCAGGTGGAAGAGTAGGAGAGACATGCTCAGCAGCCATTAGTCTGAGTGGTGAATCAGCTCGAGCTGGAGGAGAAGGAGATCGTTCGTCTCGTGCTTCTTCCTCAGAATGAACTGGCGAGCTCTCAGCTTGAGAAGCCTGCCTGTCTGATTTTTCACCTGATTTTTGTGGTGCAACAGACTGATCTGGCGCTCTTTCTTCATCTGACTCATCTTCTAAAGATCGAGTCATGGAGGCTTGCTTTTTTTTCTTGGCCTCTTCTCCTGGACCTTCACCATTTTCTTTTTTTTCTTCTTAGGGCTTCGGTGTAGACGAAGTTGCTTCCTTGCTTTTTCCCTTCTTCGTCTTTGGGGGAGTTGGCCGCATATCATCGTCTGGTGGCCCAAATATGGCTAAAGTGGTGGAGAGGAATGCCTTGTAGGACTTCAGTCCATTCTGTTCCCATCTGGCATTTGGCATTTTGTCTTGTAGGATAACTGCAACCTTGTTGAGATTGCTGATCCTCTTCTTCAGATAGACCTGCCTCCACTCATCAACTCCAAATTTATCATGTTCTTGGAGTAGAATGGCCTTTAGGAACCCATGCCAATTGATGTTCTTGGCTTCATCAATTATTGCAGACCATCTTTGTCTGATTTGGTGATGTAAGAGCATCTCAAATTTGAATGAAATACCCATAATTATTTTTTGACAAAATGTCAAACAACAATCGGTATTTCCTCTTGAGCATTAACTGACAAAGCCTCGACGTATGATGTTTGTCGGCCTCTCTCGATGAGCTCGTTTACGATCAAATTCATCTTGATTCTCCCTCAGAGGGGCGCATTTAGATTCGTCCTTTTTGGTAGGTTTGAACAGACGAGTTATATCCTCATTCGTCGGCCGATCTCTTCTCCGTTATTTGTCGAAAAGTAGTTCTTCTCCCGGAGCATCTGTATCCACCCTTAAATTCCTTATGAATTCGAGGGCTTCATACTGCATCACTGGATTACAGTGAGCAGCACAATATTTCTCAAGTCCTGCTTTCTTTAGAATTTCTTCTACTTCCATTGATTCCGGATCCTTTGTAACCCCAAATTGTACGAACTTGTCCTCGACAATCCTTAATGTCAGTTCCGCATAATTGCACATTATTTTACCCATACCATGAGTGATCATCTACAGATAAGATAGATTCGGTTAAAATTGTGCATAAATACTAAGAATATCACATATGCGGAAACCAAGAAACAATAAAACATAATACAGGATATCAGCGATTGACAAAATCTTTAAGATCAATGGTTTTAAAAGAATGATTCATCAAATAATCAGAAATTACCAGATTCTGTTTTTCGGATTTGAGACTTAAGAAAAACACTTTGAATCGCAGAGAAGTAATCTGGAGAGTTTTCAGAAAATAAATCGCAAGTTTGTGATTTGGAAAACTCTGGTAGGGTTTTTGATGAACTTTATAAAGATGAGGAGGGAACAAAAGACAAGATTTGGAAGATCAACCGTTTGAAAAGATTAAACGATCCAAATTAAGCGGTTTTGATCGAATGGTTGGAAAAGGTACGTACGAAAACCTTTTGGATTTAAAAGCTCATTTTGTAGCAATTAATACATGTACCCCACGTCCGCATTAAATGATTTGCAGAGGATACGTCACACAGGTAATGCGTACAGTAAAGCAAATAAAAACAAATAAGATCCGATAAATAAGCAAATAACAAGGGAAAAGAAAGGCGATGTCGGTTGGTCGATATAGTAATCAGTCAATACCACTTGAAGTTGATTCCACTTGTTGATCTTAGTTTTATGCCTAAACCTTATAATTTCCCAACTGTTCTTTTCAACTGATCTGTTTCATTTTGTGTCTGATTTTCCTTCCGATCCTCCTCGATCAGTTGAAGTTCCCCCTTCAACTGATATTTCTTTTTCATAGACCGATATATCCGATTTGTTGAGGTTTCAAGTTCAACTGATCTTCCTTATCCGATCGATTTTAGATGTAATCGAGATTTTGGTTGACCTAATCGATTCTTCTCGAATCGCCAATTCTTGGGATAAGTGTTACCGCCAAAACTTAGTCTAGAATAGTAGTCTCTATTCCCTAAGTTGGCGCGATTTGACATCTTTAATTATCGCCCAGATATCTCTATATGTCAATCCGCCGTAAATTTATCCAATTATCAATCGCGTGATTTCTACACGCTGTCCTTGTGATGCAAATTTCTCTAAAAGGCATTTTGAAATCAAATTTGCATTTACACCCTTGCTTGGCCTCTATAAATTGGACCAATGTTTTACACAACATAACCCATTCACCATACTTATCTTCTTTGTAAAAACATGCATTCTGGTGAACCCTTATTTCCTATTGAAACTTCCCAAAAACACCTTTACCCCTTTTTTCAATGATTTCACTTCTCAAATCAACCCCAGTGCCCCTTATCACTTTGTTTTAAATGCCATCAAAGATTTCACATACAATTGTTGCCAAGCTTCTCTACCACCAAGGAGGCGGGTCTGCTGTCGCAACTGAGAAGACACTTCTCCTAACCGTATACACCTTGTGTGTCTATCGAGATGACGTAACCAACATCAACAGACTCAGTCTGATATAAAACATGAGTTTGATATACGGTCTTGATCAGACAACAGCTGATCTTCGTATATCAACTCAATTTTTTTTTTTTTTCATGCAACACATGTGCCCATAAGGTCTTTGAACCAATTTCTTGGCACATGTGCTCCATTTAATTAAAACCGAGAGTCCATTGACTTCAGTCTAAGGGCTCTGGCTTAGAAATCCTATCAACGCCGCTCTCGCTCCCTTTGGTTTTAGCCCCGGCTAAGCGGCTTTAGGATTACTTTTAAAGCCTCTCTCACCCTTGTTAAGTGGGGGAAAATGAGAGCATCGATTTAAAATCTCTCTCCCCCTTTCTTCTTGGGTTAGGATGAGGGTTTAGGGTTATAGGTTTAGGGTTTTTCGGTTATGACTTATGTCTTGACCTCCGGGTCCTTTGTACTTGTAACTTGTAATGTAATCGACCTTGGTCTTTATCAATGAAAAGTTCTATTATTCCATTGTTGTGTAAATTCTCTGCTTTCTTATGCGATTGTAGGCTTTAATCTGTGAATCTTGCTTGTTGAATATCAGCTAAATCGACTTACAAAGATGTAAAATAACCCACTGATTTAATCAGATATTTCTTTTAAATTGAGCGTTGCCTTTAATCTGATAAACCTTAAATCTGATCAGTTCCTTTAATCTGATAACTCATAAATCTGATCGATTTCTCACATCAGTTCCTTGACTGATCTTCTGATCAGTTGAGATACCAAACTCAACTGATTCCTTTCAACCTGGTTAGTCTCTTAACCAGCTGGTTCTGGAGAACAATCCATCAAGCATTTTAGGTGCTTTTTCTCCAAGATCCAGAAGCCCTAGCTCATTGCACAATTCTCTGAATCTGATCTCAGCTAGTGGCTTGGTTAGAATATCAGCTTTCTGTAAATCAGTGTGAATCTTTTCCATTCTGATATTCTTCTTTTCAACATGACCTCTTATAAAATGGTGTCTGACATCCACATGCTTGCATCTTGTATGTAGAACTGGATTCTGAGTGATTGCAATAGCACTATTACTGTCACAGAATATAGGTACATTCTTAGCTACGATGTTATAATCCTCACCGCCGACTAAGCGGTAGCGGTTAGGGAGCAACGAACTTTCCTCGCAACCATATATTCTCGCTTCAAGTAGATGTCGCAATCGATGTCCCGCTTTTTGAAAACCACGAGATCGGTTTTTACTTCCTAAAAATCGACATGTTCACGAGGTTGACTTCACCAAATCTTGCAACCTCCATAATCAGAATCAGAATACCCACTAAGCTCTAGATTATCATCTGATGGGTAAAATAAACCAAGGTTTACTGTCCCCTTCAGATACTTAAGAATCCGCTTAGCTGCTTCTAGGTGGCTTTGCATTGGATTTGCTTGAAATCTGGCACATACACCTACTTTTGCAAAAGGTGATATATGGTCCTTTGGTCAATCGGTATAGTAGAGATCCAATGAGAGCCCTATATTCTTTCCTCGATTTGTTTTCGACCATCCTCATCGGATCCATCTTGAATCCAGTCATCATAGGAATTTTGGCTTCCTTGCAATTTTGAACTCCAAACTTAGCCAATAAATTCCTAGTGTACATTGCTTGGCAGATGAATATCCCTTCTGCACTTTGCTTCACCTGGAGACCCAGAAAGTAATTCATCTGTCCCATCATGGACATCTCAAACTTCCTTGCATCGGTTCTTTGAATCTTTCACATAGACTCTTGTTAGGAGATCCGAAGATGATGTCGCCCACGTGATCCGAACCATCGAATATCTTCTCCATCTTCTATTCTCAATAAGGTTACGTCCTTTGTTCCTTTAGTGAACCCACCGTCGATCAAGAACCGAGAGTGTATCATACCAAGCTCGAGGAGCTTGTTTCGAACCATAAAGAGCTTTTTCTTAAATCGGTACACTTGGTTGTTCTTTTTCGAGCTCGGAGGTTGTTCGACATAAACTTCCTCTGCTAGTACCCCGCTTTAAAAATGCACTATTTACGTCCCATCCGATACACACGTGAACCCTCTCGTGGGAAGCATATGCCAAAAAAAAATATGGCTTTAGGCGAAGCGATCGTGCAAAGGTCTCATCATAATCAATTCCTTCGATTGTGAATATCCCTTAGCAACAAGTCTTGCCTTATTTCGGTGATGACATTTTTCTCATCTCTCTTGTTCTTGAAAACCCACTTCGTGCCAATTACGCCTTGATGATTTGGTCTCCGCTTACCGGTTCCCAAACTTGATTTACGAACTGCTCCAGCTCCTCCCGCATGGCTAGAATCTAGCTTGCGTCTTGTAGAAACTTCCTCTATTGTTGTTGGTTCCTTCATAGACAAATAAAAAAGAAATACATGGCACTTTCACCAATCGATGTCTAGTTTTAACTTTATCGGATGGGTCTCCGGCGATCGATCGGTTGGATGACCGGTTATTCAGTCATTCTGCTTACGATTTGGCGTCGGTTTGGAGAACATCATCCATTTAAATAAAGGTTCATTACTAGCGGTGAGTGGTGCGAAATTATGATCCACTTGATAAGAACATGTCTCACCGATGTTGGACTCATCATGTCTTTGATGTCCGCTCGCGGGAACTTCAGTGTTCCCCCGAACCGGATGGTTCGGGCTTGATACTTATCTCACCAGACGAACTTCTTCATCGGCAGTTTTTTCGTACCATAGGATCCGAATGATCCGGTGAATCAACTAGATCCGGAATGTATCTTTATTACGGTTTACGATTCTTTTTCCTTGATCATTAGGCCGATCCATTTTACGTGCATCGGTACTTGTTGATCGTGCACGCCTTGTTCTCGAGGAGGCGATTTCTCTTATTCGGAAGATGCTTCATCAAAGACTACATGGGGTGTTTCTTCCACAAGTAGGGTTAAATCATTGTAAACCCCGAAAGCCTTGCTAGATGAGGAATATCCTAAGAATATACCCTCATCCGACTTGGCCTCAAAAGTCTTCAACCGACTCTTCCCATTGTTGTGTATGAAACACTTACACTAAAAAAACATGGAAGTAAGAAACACGAGGTTTTCTGTCCTTCCACGATTCATAGGGTATTTTGTAGTGAGACTTAGTCGAAGACATCCGCTTACGAGTATGACATGCGATGTTGATTATTCGCCTAAAACGACTTGGTATTGCATGTTCAAATAACATCGTCTGCGGCGAAACTTCTTTGAGAGAGTTCTGTTCCTCCGCTTCGCTACTCCATTTTGTTGTATGCGTCCTTGCGGTGATGTTTCATGTTGTATACCAAACTTAGAGCAAAAATCGAGAATAAAAGAGTTCGTAAATTTCGTACCTTTATCTCGATCGATTTTTACTACACCGACACCCTTCTCATTTTGTAATCTTTTTAGCAAATTTCGGGTATCTTCGTTGTCGCCTCATTCTTCTTATGTAAGAATATAACCCGTAAACTTGGAATAATCATCCACGATTACGAGTATATTTAAGTCCGTTGAGACCGACCGGTGTAATCGGGTCCAAATAGATCCATATGAAGCAACAAGAAGATCTCTTTGGATGCCGGTCCCGAATTCCTTGAATGAAGCTTTGACTGTTTTCCCTTCTAACATGCAAGATATGTCCGATCCTTTGAAAATACTTCATTCTAAGTCCTTCCACTAGAGACATCCTTGCTATCTTATTAAGAGATTTAAAGTTCGGATGGCTCATTCTTTTGTGCTTAGCCAATCGCTACTTTTGGAACTCTTGACAATCGTGCATGCATTTCTTGGGCAACTGCTCCAATTAGTCAGTAGATCGTCCCTTTCCTTAAACCAATTAGCAAAATCATTGAGTGGCTCGATTCTTGATAGTGCATTGGTCACCGAGAACTCAACACCAATCCGTTGTCGCAGAATTGTGAAACCGATAATAGGTTGTGCTTCAGACCTTCGACATACGAGACTCGATTATTTGTACATCATCATTCTCTAAGGTTCCGAATCCTTTGGTATAACCAAAGTTATCATCACCGAAGAGTACACGCGGGCCTTTTTGGTTCTATGTAAGAGCGGAGGAGATGTTTGCTTCCAGTCATGTGCCTTGAGCATCCACTATCGATGTACCAGATAGTTGCTTGCACACCTCCTTTGTTGGCCAGACCCACGCGATCCTGCAGCCAAATCAGGCTTTAGGTACCCCTTTTGGATTGGGTCCTGAGGGGTTAGGATTAGTTTTGGGGATCCATACAAACAGAGCACTTCTATTGTGATCAGTTAGATCAGAAGACCTGATTTGTCTCCCATACCTATCAACATAATCATACGTCTCTTTATATGCTTTCTGATTAGTATGATTATTAGTGTGAACCTTGGGTGACTTAGAAGACTTGGGATTTATCTTTTTTGTTTGTCTTCTTTTCATCCAGTGTGGTTCTGGTGCAGCAACCCTAGATTTCTGATTATAGGGGTAGGTACGACTGCTACCATCAAAAGATTCATATCTTTTCGGCATAGGTGGTTTTTGCAGTTTACCTGAAGCATGCTTATTAGGTAGCTGACCTTGATTGGGTCTCAGATTGGACTTCCCTTTTACAGGTTGTCTTTTCTGATTCCTGATCTGTTGATCAGGTTGAGGTCTCTTCAGAAGAACTGGGTTCTTCTGTTGATTCCTCGGCTGATGCTTTACCAGTTGGGGTCCATTTCTGTTCCCCTTCTGGTTAGGCACCTGCCTTACCTGCTCAACTGGTCTTTTTCCCTTATTAGATACATGTTTGGCTTTTGGTGTATCTTTGTCAGAAACTCGTCTGATTACACCTTTTTGAGATGAATCAGCCGGGGTTTTTGAGGATGTGGAAGGGTTCTCATACCCAAGCCCCTTCTTGTTAATCGTTGTTCGAAAATAGGTGTTCATGTCTTGAACAGTTTTAGATGATTTTGTAAAAACCTCTATTTTCTTACGTAGATTATCCTCAGATGATTTTAGACTTTCATGCTTTCGGAATAGCTCATCGAATTTTGCTTGCGGGATTTTGAAGTCATCGACTTCTTTGTTTGTTAATCACCGGTGATATTTGATCTGCTTCTCCTGATCAGAAGCTTTAACTTTCAGAATTTTAAATTCCTCAGTTGCCTTCTGAGCAGTTTCAGCAGATTTAAGTTCAGAGGCTTTACTGAGATCATTCTCTTTAGCAAGCTGATTATTTCTGGTCCTCAGCTTGTCATTTTCAGCTTCCACTATAGCATAAGTGTCTACTGCATTGGAGAGATCCTCAAGCAATTGCTCAGAGTAGAGTTGCAGGTCAATCTCCCCAAAGCGGTGTCTTAATGATAGCAGTGTAAAGCGAACAAAGCGGTTTGGAGGTTACCTCAGATTGGTCCTCCTTGGCCATCAGGCGATCTCTCATCATCATCCGAAGAGAATATCGATCTTCATTTCCATAGAAGTCAACAAAGATCGCCGATCGATGAAAATCTTCTCTGAGGAGTATCCAGAGTCCTCGGAGGCGGAATCTGAATCGTCGATTCTGGCGATGTCGCCAACCATAGCTTATCGTCCCTGTCACCGTTGCTCTCTTCTGTTCCTCTTTTCTACCCTTTCTCTTGGCGTCCCGTCCAGGCGTCTGCTTTTTGTAGTGACATGACTTCTCACAATTGAAGCACGCTCCTTGATCCACGAACCTTTTCTTCCAGGTGAATCACTCCGTCTGTATGATCTATCAGGTGATTTTCCTTTCTGATAGTAGTCTGAGCTTCTTCTGTCTGATTGGTTATCTCTTCTCTCATCATTTAGATTATCTCTTTTCGTTTCATCTCTGTGATCTCTCCGATCATCAGATCTGGTTCTTTCTGGAGATCTGTTGTCTGATCTCTTATCTCTTCCTCGGCTATGTTGATAATCTTTATAGAATCTTTGATACTTACCCAGTTGAGTATTTGATTTCTCTAGTTTCTGATAGCGAAGCGTCTGCTTACTGACTTATGATGTTTCCAATGGGTTCATTGGTCTTCAATCTGCTGCTGGTTGCCTTAAAAGCAACTGATTTGGAAGTTGAGGCTTCAGCGGGCACCTCATCTTCATCTGCTTGTCCTCTCTCAATTAAATCGAACTCGTGAGCTTTAAGGCTCAAGAACAAGCTACTTGGCTTCATTTTGGAAATGTCTTGGCAATCCTTGATTACCGTGACCTTCATGTCCCATTTCTTGGTGAGAGACCTTAAAATTTTGTAGTTGATATCTTTATCAGACATCTTTCTACCAAGTTCTCGAAGCTTGTTTATTGACATTGTAATCCTTCCATCGAGTTCGTTGATGGTTTTAGTTGAAGATCTTGATTTTTCGAACTTTACCATTTGGCTCGCAGACGGTGTCTTTTTTATCTGGTCATTTCCTCGCGATATTTTTTCATTAGAGTATCCCACATTGCTTTTGCAGATTTGAGATACTTAATCTTTTCCTTGGTGACCTTATCCATTGTTTTCATGATAATATGCCTTGCGATAGTATCTAGAGTATGCAGTTTCCTTTCCTCTGCATCCATCAAGGCTGGGCTTTTTCGTACAAGACTTCCCGGGGCAAAGTCTGGATCTCCTCCAACTGCAGGGTTGTCGTAATATATGATGATGGGTCCTCTTTCGATGACTTCCATCATTCTGCCACTAATCGAACCTAGATGGTTGGACATATATATGGCCCAATCTGCATATTCATCGATTGAGAACTTCGGCAGATCATGATACATTCCTGAGGTGTTATCCATGCTGAGTGTTTTTTGGAAAATGAATGAGTTTTAAGAAAGTTTTTCAAGATCAGTTCAGTTGACCACAAAGATTCTTCCTCAAGAATCGATGATACACAAAGTCGATGGTCTCAGAGAACCAACCGCTCGATACCACTTGTAGGTCCCGAACGCAGGTTTGTGAGGGCGTAAGTCTAGAGGGAGGGGTGAATAGACTTCGAAAACTTTTTGTCTGGATCGGGGTGTGATGGCGATTAACCGATTAGAGTCGCGAAAGTGAATCGGTTTGGGTGATAACCAACTTACTAATCGCTCAAGGCGGATCGATTCGGTAACTATCGGTTTAACTCGATGTGTCTGGAAGCTTAAGTTTTACCCGTGAAAAACCGGTTTTTATAAATCGATTCCAAAGTTAGTTTTTAACCAAATTGATCAAGTGTCAAGCTTGATCAGATCAGAAGCTTGGTGCTAGCTGATCTCAACTTAGAATATGTATGCGCTTTAAAGGTTGTGCAATTGTGTAGACAATTAATCAAAGCGGTAAAGGCACACAAGATTTATAGTGGTTCGGACAAACCAGTCCTACGTCCACTCTTCCCTATCACAAGGGGCACCAACTTAACCAACTGGACTTAGTTTTATGTGTTAGTCCAACACAAGACAATCGACAGATATTTAAGGAGTTCTCACTCAACCGATCCCGTAAATCGTAACTAGAAACCCTAGTGCGAATTCTTGCTAAACAACTTAACCTAACTTGGGTTTGGATAAGATTGTTTTGGTTCCAACTATGAAATCTTTTCTAGTGTTTAAGGTAGCCTATCAGCTAGATGAAAAGATTTCTATGCTAAGAACTTATGGGATGAACACTTAATATAGTAATCTTCTTGATCGTGTTCTTCGTGCGGAAATCTGATAATTGCTTGAGCTTCTTGATTGTTCAGTGTTTCCGTGTCTTCACTCTGAAGTGTGATCCCATATTTATAGACCTTGAAATCAAAGAGCCGTTGGAGAGCAATTTGAATTTCAGGCTATATTAGGTAGGTTTGCAGGATTGATGTGGCGTCTTGAACGGCATGGCCGAAAAAGCGTGAACTTGTATTTTATAGCCGTTAGAGAGAGCAGCATCAAATCCCTTAATTGTCGACTCCGATCATACGTGTCTTGTTCTTATTGGTTAACAGACGCACTTTTCAGTGTTGTTCTTCCAACTAAGGTTGACATTCTTCTTGTTCAGATCATAGACGTATGATTAGGTGAAACATCAGTTTTCACCTGGTGAGCTGACCTGATCAGTCTACCTGATGGAGTCTTCTGGTGCCGGTTGACTTAGCTTCAACTAGCAGACTCGACTGATGTAGGTCTTCCGTCCGATCTTCCTCCGAAGTCATCCGATCTTCAAGTATTCTCGAGTTTGAGCTTTATGACTTCAAATTGAGATATCCGACTAGATCGGATCGATCCGATCTTCTGTTCTTCTCTAAAGATTCTCGCCTTTGCTTGATATCACCGCTTCTTTGGATCTTCAGATCTGACTTATACATATTGAGGTTCCCCCTCAATATGTGACCTATCTATTACATCAGTTGTTCTATACAGTAATTATTAACTGGTATTCTATAAACGGTAATATAAACATCAGTCAGCTAACAGGTCTGACTGGTCCTATTACATGTGTTTCTGGAACTTTTATCAAAACTATAAATTTCCCAACACCGGGAATTACCTCGGTCGAGGTACAAATCAAGGCCGCGAGGTCCTTTTTGCATCGAACGACCTCCCGCGACCTCCAGGGTAAATCACATCAGTCTTGTAGCATTTAATGTTTGGCAGAGCTACTTTCGGCTCTACAGATTTGTAGCCCGGGAGAGTGAGCTCCACTCTCCAAAATCCTATAAATATAGGTCATTTATGACCAAGAAAAGAGAGAGAATTCAATACCTTACCAAACCTCTTGCAAATTTATTACTCAAACACTTATTCTCTCAAACAATCATTCAACATAAATGCAATCCACTTTACACATTTATTGATTGTGTCACTAAGATCATTAAGCCACATCTTAATCCATAATCCTCATATTTTAGTACACAACAATTGTCACTAGAAGGAGGGTACTCTTTAAGAAATATCGAGCTAAATTCTTAGTGTTTTCTCATTGGAGTATTCCTCACGAATCTTCGATATAAACCCATCTCATTCGCCCAAATCTCTCAAGAAACCACTCAACCATGTCTCAAGCAACTCTCATCACCAAGAGAAAAGTCGTTTCGGTTTCATGTCACTCCGGCGGAGCGGGGGCTAGCGGCCCAGCCGTTAGCAACCGCAAGGCTGGGGGACCCACCACCGGGATTGCTCAAAAGCTCGAGCAGATCCGTACCCCGAAAGATATCGATGAAGCCATCGCGGAGTTACGCCGAAAGCAGGCTGAAATAAAGATCCCTGATGGCAACCTACGCCACAACCTGAACCAGAAGGCCCAAAGCAAGGGCAAAGGCCAAATGCACGAGGATCCCCGCGAGGAAAAATCTCATCAGGAGAAACCTCGCCAGGAGAGACCTCACCGCGAGAAAAGCCAAGAAGCTAACTCTCACGGGACCCAACGTACCTCAATCTACCGGTGCAACCCGAACAAAGGGCCGAATCCAATCCACAAGCATTTGTTCTCAGAAAGCTTCAGCTGCGGCCAAAATCGAGGTCGCGGACCACAACGAGATCAGCCTAGGCAGACACGGCGTGACTATGCCGAGCCCATAAAATCTTATTCAGAATCAATAGCCCAAAGCGGACCCAGACAGTGAATCTCGTCAAAGGATCGACTCGAGCGAAGTCCTTCACCCCATAGGACGGAAAGAACTCCATCACCATACAGACGTCGCCGAACTCCATCACCTCGCCGAAGAGGAAGAAACTCCCCACCTCGTCCTCATCGCGACGAGGTCGCAGGGCAACGCAAATCTCCACAAATGGCCGCCATTATTCAGAATATCAAAGATCTCCAAGAACAGTTAGCGAACAAGGAGGGAATACCTCTTACCACCAAAATGCCCATCTCCACTATCACCTACAGTCATGCTCGCCCCTGTCCAAATTAAGATCAATGTCAGCTCCATCACACAATAAAATGGCAGCACCGATCCGATCAATCATGTAAGCAAATACACATCCTACATGAACTCCATGGGCGCGACTGATGCAACCCAGTGCCGACTCTTCCCGCTCATGCTAGGCGACCAGGCCTACCGTTGGTTCAATACCTTACCACCGACGTCCATAGAGTCTTTCCATCAGATGGCTCAATTGTTCCTCACTCACTTCGCCTCGCTGACCCCGCACAAGGGAACCAAGCAGCGTCTGGCGAACATCCATCAGCACGAGGATGAGTCGGATCGAGCGTACATCGATTGCATAGACCAACTCATTATGGAAGGCGAGCCGTTGGGTGACAAGCCAAAGTCTTAGGGATAGTGCATGGGTTGAAGAAAGGAAACAAACTCTGGAAAATGATGAACAAGGATTACCCATAAAGCTACGCCGATTTCCGATACCGAGTAGGTATTATGATCACCAACCCCGAGATACTGGCCTCAAGATTGGGCGAGCGAGCGACCAAGCGAGGTGAAGGTCGAAGTCAAAAAACCTGATCAAAAGTCCAAGAAACCTTTCAGAAGACCCGGGTCCAAGAACTACCAAGCTCCGGGAACTTTCAAGCCGATCGATAACACTCTGGAAGTAAAGCTCCTAGAGAAACTGACCATGAATGCAGCTCAGATCTTTCAGGCGATCAGGGACAAACAACAGATCCCGCCGGCCCAGGAAATGCTCCATGACACTTCTGAGCTCAACCCAAAGAAATTTTGTGATTACCACAATTCCATTGGGCATACCACTGAACATTACCGCGACCTAGAAAGGGAGCTCTGGAAGTTGTACGAAGAAGGGAAATTGGAAAGATTTGTCAAGCCAAGGCAACAACAGAATCAGCGACAGACACCTCCCCCTGGTAACCAAACCAACCAAGCCAAGCGAGGTTCGTAAATCCTGGAAGGTGCGGAGAACAGAGTCATCCATATGATCTTCCCCACAGGGGGGAACTCTCGAGGATTCCTCCCAGCGACATCCCTATCAAACTGACGTCAAAAGGCCGAGATGCGAGCTCTCAATAATGCTGTGCTGAGTTGCCTTCCGATCAACACCATCGCCCCAAATCAGAAGCAGCTCACCTTCACCGAGGAAGACAAGGATGGAGTGGTCTATCTGAACTGGGATCCGCTCGTAATCTCTGCCAGGATAATGGGGGCTTTGGTTCATCACATCATGATCGACAATGGGGCTTTCTGCAACATCCTTTTCAAGAAGATACTGGACCTGCTCCGCGATTTTCACTCTTACGTTGAGCCCTGCAAGGTCGGAATCCGAGGTTTCGGAAACCAACCTGTCGAAGCCTATGGAATGATTCGCCTATCTGTGGAAATCACATCAACCTTGGACATCGAAGTGAAGGCAACAAGGCAGCTGGATTTTGTAATCATCGATGCCTCCTAGAACTTCAATGCTTTCTTCGGCAGGCCTTTCGAACATGAGTTCAGGGCTGCCGCCTCATCTTATTTCTATTGTATTAAGTTTCCCAGATCTGGAAAATTGGCACCATCAAGGGTGATCAAATCGCTGCAAGAAAATGTTTAACTTACACCTGTGTCAATTTAAATTCTGCTTTTTATTTCGGTAGAAAATCTGAGGTGGGGCTAAGTTGTACGAGCCGAACTCCACCCCGGAAGAAAAAAGAAAATGATAAAATGGAGATAGACAATGTAATAGAAATGAATGTAACACCTATGGAAGTTGACGTCGCCGCTAAAGAGAAGCCCGCACAGGAGTTACCAGATTTGGAACCTCGCCTCGGTTTTGAGCCAATGGAGGTCAACTCCGAACAACGAGAATCCAACCTTGATCCAAGAACAGAAAGAAATGATCAGCGAGCAACCCCTATCGAAGAGCTCGAAATAATCCCAGTCGACCTCGATCGACCGGGACCAAGCGTGACTATCGGAACACAAATACCCAGTGACCTGTGAGATCAATTGATAGATTTCTGTTAGAGAGAGGATGATCAAATCACTCTTTTCCAACGAATAGTCTTAAGGAGATGGTTTGTGAAGGGGTTGGTAATATACCGGTTCATTTAGAGAGGACGACCAAATCACCCAACTTGAATAAGGGCTATAGTAATTAAGCACAACCTTAATAACTTGGTTATTTGGTAAGTGAGGTAAAGAGGGTATTAATTGAGTAGTCGGGGATAAAAACCGAGCTTTTGCTGTACCTTATTTAGTACGGGATTAGGGAAGTTGATTGCTTAGTTTCAGTACACTTAGGGTTATTCTTTTGTACACCAAGATAGTCCTTGTCGCCAAACCAAATCCGATAGTATACGTAGGGATTCCTGTCCAAAGCAATATTCTCCAATATTTGCACTTCAATTGAAATTAGTGTAATCTTTATCATTTGCTTATTTCTTGTTAACTCAATAGTAGTGAATTAGACCTATCAAATTGCATCCATATTAGTTACGAAGCAAAGATTTCCAGGGATTTACTCGCATAGGAAACTTCCTTTGGGTTCGATACTACTTGGTCTAAATACTTACCCTTGCTACAGGGATCCCATACTCTTGTGGGGTAGCTGCTAGTTAAGAATATAACATTTTTACGACCAAGTCAATGGTGCCGTTGCCGGGGAAGTGACTTAAGCGCTTTGTGTAAAACTTGGAAATAGATTAGTAGCTAGTAGTGGGTGTTTTATTTTCTGTTTTTACTATATTTTTGTGCTAGTTGCATTTGATTTTTTTGCTTGAGTTTTCAGGTTTATGAGAACACGCTCAAAGGGAGAAACAAGCGTTGATCGATCTGAACTAGACCCTGAAGCTATAACAAGAAGGAATCGAGCTTTTCAGAGGAGAATGGCTGCGGTAGGGAATGACTGGTTGAATGTGGATGGAAATGGAGGGAACGGAGAGAATCAGTTGCAACCAGAAGGGATTAATAACTCGAATCCACAGCCAAACCAACCATACCCCCAAAATCAACCGCAGTATCCCAACCAACCCAACCAGCAAAACCAATTCCCTAACCAAAATCAAAACTTCCAAAACCTTAATCATCCATACTACAACCAACCTTACAAAAATCCACCTTACCAAAACCAGCCGAACCAAAACTACCAACCAAACCCGAACTATAACCCACACTACAACCCTCTTTACCAAAACCAACAAAACCACCCTAGGGGAGGGAATCCTGAGATGGCTATCCGAGGGATGTTTGAGGCTCAACCTCAAAGACACTATGATGGAGTGGCTTTGCCAAGGGTGGAAACTAACAACTTCTCAATTTCTCCGGGGATCCTTAAGATGCTCCTCGATTCTCAATTCCGAGGAGAGGTTGGGAGAGATAATCCAAATACTCATCTATGAAATTTTTTGATGATTGCTTCGACATTTGACTACAATGGGATGTTGGAGGATGCAAAGAAGCTCAGGTTGTTTCCGTTCTCACTGACAGGGATAGCTAAGGATTGGTTCGATAAAACAATTCCCCGAGGAAGTATCACCACTTTGGCTCAAATGGAGCGAGTATTTTTGGAGCATTTTTATCCTCCATCCAGAACAATGAAGGCAAGAACTGAGATATCTACATTCCGTCAAAAAGCGAATGAGGGTCTCAGTCAAGCATGGGAGCGATACTGCAATTTGTTGATTGAGTGTCCGCAGCATGGGTTCAGTGAGCAAGATACAGTGGCCTATTTTTACTGTGGAATCCATTACAATGAGCAAAAGCACCTCAATGCTTGTGCAGGTGGTGGTTTTCTGAATAAGAGTGCCCGAGAGTGCAGAGAAATTGTGGAAGGAGTTAAAAATGCTGGGGAATGGAATGCTGATCAATCACGTCAGAGTGTGAATCCGATGGAAGACAGCATTGGAACTCAGAAGCTGTTGATGGCTATGATGGAGAAAATTAGTAATATTCAGGTTAGCCAACAGTTTGGGGGAGGAAGCAACAAGGCGAATGAGTTTAGGGACCAGTCGGTATTTCAGCAGGAAGAGGCCAACTATATGGGGAGGCCGAATTACAACCAGCAGGGGTACCAACAGGGAAATTATCAGCAAGGGCGACCTCCCTCTGGTCAACCTTTTATGCCTCAGGGTCCACCACCTTCACAGAACCAATGGCGAAACAATTCAAACTATCAAGGGGGTTCTACATCTTATCCGAATCAGTGGAGAAAGAACAAGAATTTTTCCTATGGAAATCCAAAGGCTGGAATCACTGTTCCACCAGGTGTTGATCCGGGTTCAAAGCCTCCTGGTGGAGAAGGCGGAACATCAGTTGCTGAGATGTTGCAAACTCTTGTGAAACAAGGTGAGGAGGTGAAGAAGATATTATCTTCTCTTGAATTTGATCAGAAAGAGGCGACTAAGAAGAACGAGAGAAGAGAGCAAGATTTCCAGAGGATGCAGCAAGAAAACAACAGGCGATTTAATGTGCTTGAATATCAGATGGGACAGATAGCGAAGTCACAAGGTAGAGAGACGGGCAAATTCCCATCTATGCCCGAGGTGAATCCGAAGGAAAATTACAAAGCTATTGAGCTTAGAAGTGGGAAGAAGTATGATGGACCTCCATTACCGGCTGAGGTGGAGGAAAATCATAGGCAAGTTGAGGAAGATAGTGAGGGTAGAAAGGTGGAAGATGATGAGCCAGTTGAAGAGGTAGAAAGTGGAAAGAAAGAAAAAGTGGAAGAAGGGATTGTTGATGAAGAACGGGTACCAAAGTGGAAGACTTCGAGAGAAAAAAGGCTCAAGGTGAAAGAAACTGAACGAGATGAATGGGGGGTGCCTAAATCTGTGGTTCCTGTTCCTTATCCTCAAAAGTTTATGAAGAAGAAGTTAGATGAGAAGTTTGCTAAGTTTTTGGAGGTATTCAAGAAAATGCACATACACATACCTTTTTATGATGCATTGGAGCAGATGCCGAATTATGCAAAGTTCTTGAAAGATCTAATTGCCAAAAGGAGGAGAGTCGATGAACCTAAGCTCGTTCAGTTGAACCACGAAGTGAGTGCAATGGTGCACAAAGCCCTTCCTCCAAAATTGAAGGATCCGGGTAGCTTCACGATTCTTTGTGACATTGGGAATGGAATCAAGAAGGGAGCTTTGTGTGCTCTGGGGGCGAGTATCAACCTTATGCCCTTATCATTATTCAAGAAGTTGAACTGTGGAGAACTAGAACCGACTATGATGACTCTTCAACTAGCCGATAGGTCTATCACTCGACCTCAAGGCGTAGTTGAAGACGTTCTCGTGACAGTGGATGGTCATGTCTTTCCAGCTGACTTTGTAGTCCTTGAAATGGAGGAGGATGAGCATGTGCCCTTAATCTTGGGAAGACCGTTCTTGGCTACGACTGAGATGGTCTTAGATGTGGCAAATGGAAAAATCACGGTGAAGGTGGATGATCAAGAGATAAAAATTGCTCTTTTTGAGGCAATGAAATATCCGATGGGGGATGAGAGTTGTCATTTTGTGGATATTATCGATCTTTGTGTTGATGACATACTCCATAGTAAAGAGTTGAAGCAGATGGAAGTGACACAAGTGGGGGAAGAAGAAGAATTGCACTTGGAGGAGAAGCCTTTCGAGGCGATGTTCGACAAAGCCCCACCATTGGAAGCTAAAAAGGAATTGAAGCCATTACCGGACCACCTTATGTACGCCTACTTGGAAGATAATGAAAGGTACCCTGTTATTGTTTCTTCTTCTTTATCTCATGATCAATTAGATAGACTCCTCAAAGTGCTACGTAAGCACAAATCGGGCATCGGTTGGTCGATTGAGGATATTAAGGGGATAAGTCCATTCATATGCATGCATAGGATTAGACTAGAGGAAGGGACGAAATCTGTAGTGCAAAACCAGAGGCGAGTGAATCCGGTAATCCAGGGTATCATTTATAAGGAAGTCTTGAAATTGCTAGATTCTAATATGGTTTTTTCTATATCTGATAGTCCTTGGGTGAGTCCATTGCATGTTGTTGCAAAGAAAGGGGGTACCACTATGATTAAATCTGAAACTGATGAATTAGTGGCTACTAGATTGGTGACTGGTTGGCGTGTGTGCGTTGATTATAGGGAACTGAACAAAGTTACGTGCAAGGATCACTTTCCTTTACCGTTTCTTGACCAAATGATCGATAGTTTAGGGGGGTTTTGAGTATTATTATTTTCTAGATGGGTATTCTGGGTACAATCAAATTATGATTGCCCCGGAGGATCAGGAAAAAACCACCTTTACATGCTCTTATGGTACATATGCATACAGGAGAATGCCATTCGGGTTGTGTAATGCACCCGCCACCTTTCAAAGGTGCATGATGGCTATTTTCCATGGGTTGATTGAGAAAATAATGGAAGTGTTCATGGACGACTTCTCCGTCTTTGGAGAGTCGTTCGATTCATGTCTAATCAATCTTGAAGTGGTTTTGAGTAGGTGTGAAGAAACTAACTTGGTGCTCAATTGGGAGAAATGCCATTTTATGGTTAAGGAAGACATTGTTCTTGGACATCATGTGTCCTCGAAAGGAATACAGGTTGATAAGGCAAAAGTGATAGCGATCGAAAAGCTTCCACCACCCTCTACTGAAAAGGGTATCCGCTCATTTTTTGGCCATGCAAGGTTTTATCGACGCTTTATTAAAGATTTTTCGAAAATAGCTAAACCCTTTCTCGACTTCTTGAAAAAGAAGTCGAATTTGTGTTTACTGATGAGTTTTTAGTTGCTTTCAACAGGTTAAAGGAAGCGTTGGTAAATGCTCCGATTCTCGTGACTCCGGATTGGAAGAGTCCTTTTGTTCTCATGTGTGATGCAAGTGACTACGCGATGGGTGTAGCTTTGGGGAAAATCAGAGAGAAGCGATTTCATGCTATATACTATGCTTCAAAAATGATTAAATCTGCCCAAATCAACTACACTACGACTGAGAAAGAGTTTTTGGAGGTCGTATATGCTTTTGACAAATTTTGGCCCTACCTAGTAGGTACGAAAATGATAGTGTATTCGGACCATGCAGCTATTCGGTATCTCATGAGCAAAAAGGATGCTAAGCCACGGCTTATTCGGTGGATTCTCTTACTCCAAGAGTTTGATTTGGAAATCCGAGATAAAAAGGGGAGTGAGAATGTCATCGCGGATCACTTATCTAGGTTGAAGCTCGATGAGGAGAACATGGTTTAAGAAAGGGAGGTGAACGAGGAGTTCCCTGATGAGAAGCTTTTCGGAGTAGAGGATGTGTTGGTGAGTAAAATCGAGGGAAGAGCACCGTGGTTCACTGATTATGCTAATTACTTAGCCAGTGAAGAGCTTCCAGTGGACATGGACTATCTACAGAGAAATGTGTTTTTGAAGAAAGTTCGAGAGTACATCTGAGATGATCCGTTTTTGTTTAAGAGAGGGATTGATGGTATTCTACGGAGGTGTGTTCCAGAGGATGAATGGGCAGATATAATGAGGCATTGTCACACGTTGTCTTGTGGAGGCCACTTGGGTGGAGAGAAAACAGGAAGGAAAGTTCTTCAAGCAGGATTCTTTTGGCCCACTATTTTCTCAGATTGCAAGGAGTGGGTTAAAAGATGTCAATGTCAGAGATTCGACACAATCACGAAGAGGGATGAGATGCCTCTACATATTTTCATGGAAGTAGAGTTGTTCGATGTTTGGGGGTTGGATTTCATGGGTCCATTTCCTCCGAGCAAAGGGTTCCTCTATATCTTAGTGGGTGTTGATTATGTCTCGAAGTGGATTGAAGCCATCCCTACCAAGGTGAATGATGAGCATGTGGTGATTGAATTTTTGAGAAAGAATATCTTCTCACGATATGGAGTACCAAGAGCATTGATTAGTGATGGTGTAAGCCATTTTGTGAACAAACTGATGCAAAAGCTTCTTGCCAAATACGAAGTGAACCATCGTGTTTCTACAGCATATCATCCCCAATCCAATGGCCTTGCTGAAGTTTCGAACAGACATATTAAAAGTATCCTTGAGAAGACGGTGAATGTCAGTCGGAAAGATTGGGCCATGAAGTTGGACGATGCATTGTGGGCTTACCGAACAGCCTACAAAACTCCGTTGGAAATTTCACCATACCAGCTGGTGTTTGGGAAGGGTTGCCACCTTCCAGTGGAAGTCGAACACAAGGCTTATTGGGCAATTAAAAAGCTCAATTTTGATAGCACACTGGTTGGGGAGAAGAGACTTCTTCAACTCCATGAGTTGGAAGAATTTCGTGATCGTGCATATGAGAGTGCCCGGATATTCAAAGAGAAGACAAAAAAGTGGCATGATACACGGGTAAAAAAGAAGGAGTTTAGAGCTGGGGATCAAGTTCTCATTTTCAACTCTAGGTGAAGCTGTTTGGGGGAAAACTAAAATCCAAGTGGAATGGTCCGTATTTGGTTCGCAAAGTGTTCAAGAGTGGATTCTTAGAGCTAGAGAAGGAAGATGGGAGTGTATTCTCGGTGAATGGCCATAGGGTGAAGAAATTTTACAACCGGTCCTATGAGGACAAAGGAGGTAACATGGTTTTCACTTCTTGAAAGTAAGTAAGTTCGGTCCTGCAATAGGACCTTAAAAATAACGCTGAATGGGAGGCAACCCATTTGTTTTTGGTGTAATTTTAGTTTGTTTTGTGTTATATCGTGGTGTTTTGATCTCACGTATTTGAGGATGTTGAGTCCAGGTATATTTTGAACCCCAGGTGGCAAGAGATAGGAGTATGGAAGTGCAAAGGCTTAAGTCGAGCACCTAGTGCTCGGTCAAATATGCTCGAGCGGTCCCAGAGTCCAGAGATGCACAGGAGCTCGATCAACCACATAGGTCGAGCGATACCGCTCAACCAAACAAAGAGGTCGAGCTCTTCGGCTGCTAAATTGCGAAATAGGGTAATTTTTATCCGGGTCAAACACGGGTAGACCCGGACGGTTCTCTCCCCTATTTAAACGTTCTCACACACTCCCACACCATTTTTACACACACAATACAGCGAACGAAATCGACTCTTCCTCTCTTCTTAGAAAACTCAATTTTTCTTCACAAATTGCATATAACTTCGTTTCTCTCAAATCCAAGGTAAGTTCTTTCAATGTCTAACTAGTAAATCGAGTTTTGCTTGGATTATTGTTGGATACATGGTGGGATTGAGAAACTAGGGTTTATGCTATAAGTGGAAATTGTGATGATGTTGTGGATTTCTTGGCTACCTTGTGTGATTGTGGCTTATTATTGTTGATGGGTTCATGATATTTAGTGTGGAATTGCTTGATTTTTGTGAAACCAAGATGAACCCTAGTGAGATATTGTTGGGCATTTGGGGGAATTTGAGCATTGTGGTTATAAAGGGATGAATATGAGTCTTATGCTTAATTTTCAAACCGAATTGCTTATGTGGTGAAAAACAAATTAAGTCTTGAGCATGTAACCTGCAATTCCTATGAATTTGTGTGGATTACTTCATGATAGACTTGATAGTTGCTTGAGATGATGATAATATATTTGAATTGTGCTATATGAGTCTCTCTAAAGTAACTAAACCCTTGTGAGAATGTGGTGGCATTTTTTTTTTGTAGAGAAAGAAATGAGTAACCATGGGAACCAAGATAAGTTTTTGATAGGAGGTGAATTGGAAGTTGTGGAGGCAGAGTTGAGAAGGTGGAACGCTATGCCTTCGAGGTGGGGTATAGACTATGGGACTAGTTGGAATTATGTGGCTCACAGGTGGAATAATGTAGCCGAAAAGGTCGAAAAGACCCGCCATCCAGACTTGGAGGTGATGAGGGACATGGGGATTGAGGAAGAAGTCAAAGAACTCTTCCAAAGGAATCGGATGGATGGTTTCTTTGAGCTCTTGCTCGAAATGGACACGTATGCCGACCTAACGGAGCAGTTTTTGGCTACTTTGGAGATCTTGGAGGATAGAAAGTTCCGGTTTAAATTTCAAGGAGAATGGGTGGAGCACCAAATTAGGCGGATTAATGCAGCACTGAGGCTCCCTCACAGTGGGTTGACCAAGAAGAAGAACAAGGATTACAATCAGGAAGTGTTCTAGAATGAAATAACTGGGGATTGGGTGAAAGGTACAGGTCTCAAAGAGCCAAGTATCCTTCATCCGCAATCCCGTTATCCGGTATGTGGAGAGGATCCTGGGGAACAAAATATTCGCCCGCTTGGAAGGGGGTTCAGTGATTGCTGATGAGCTCTATAGCCTCTGGTGCCTCCTCTACAGAAGCCCTTTGATTTTGGTGCAGCATTCCTCGATCATCAGTTGGACACCTCATACACTACCTCTGGCAAGTCGACAAGGATACGAGGTAGAGGTCTGGTATCCCTAGTGATGCGTCATTTAGGGTATGATCACGACCCTGAATCTGGAGCTTTGATAGGGAACGATCTTGATTTCGGGCATTTAGCCAAATCTCTGATGCTCGATCAAAAATTGGGAAAGCTCTGCTTGAGGTTTAACGATGGGACCTTCTTTCCTTTGCCCAATCCTGATCTAGTGACAATAAAAGGGATGAAGCACCCCAATTGGGGGATGGCTACTTCAGTGCACTCTCGGATTATTGAGAAATTCCAGAAGAAGCTAGAAAGTAAGGGTGTTTGGAAGGGTCAAACGAGCAAGAGGCAAAGGGGTGAACAATCAGAGGAAGATGAAGAGGAGAATGAAGAGGAAGAGGAGATGGAGGAAGATGTGCCTGAGGCACCGGTGGAGAGCCCGATTTATCATGGAGGATGGATGCCCTCACAGCAGGAGTGGACGGGAATGGTTCACCAAATGGATCTTATGGAGGGAAATTTGCAAGGAATGCGGACTGACATGACTGCAATGCAGAATGACATCCGAACGATCCGTGAGGGGAACGAGGAGATGAGAAGGTGGTTCCAGGAGTTGTTTATATCTCAAAGAGGAGAGGATCACCCGATGTATCGCCCTCCACCACCTCCAGAGCAATGACAGTAGATGGGGAACTCTCCAATTTCTAACTCTTGCCTTTTTCTTTTCTCTTTCATTTATTCTATTTGGGCATGTACTTAAACTGGCTATTTCTTGGTACTTATGAAAGTGGGTGTGAATGTGCTTAATTTCATTGATGATTGATGTCCTACTTGCTTATGTGTTGCTTTACTTTAAGTGTGAATGCTGGGTTGAGTAATTGTGGAATGATTGAGTGCTTGAGAAAGTGTGTAGTTGTGAGTAAGGTGGATTTGAAAGGGAAGTCGTGCACTTGCAATTTTTCTTTTTGAATATTTGTGTGGCATGAGACATTAGTTGCTAGGTCTAGGCATGAATGTGAATAACCCTGAGATTTGAGCCGTAAACGAGATTGAAATTCATTACATTCATCTCATTCATTGTGTGTGAATCATCACCTTTGAGGTGCTAGAACTTGTGGATATTCTCTCTTCTTGATTGTGTCTTTTATTGCATGCCGAAAGTGATCATAGGCCATGTTTCGATTTGTAAGTCACTTTAGCCCAAAATTTCCCAACCAATGACATTTTTCCCTTGCTAGCCCGTTTGAGCCTGAGGCCTAATCGTTTGTTAGCAGATTTAAGCCATATCCATTTTAAAACTCTTTTGTCCAAAACTGAGTGGAGAATAGGAAAGGTCTTAAATGAGGGGGTGAAATTGGTTGATGTAAATAATTAATGGGTTGAGTGTGTTCATGAACAGCTGAATGGGAAGCTTGTGGAAAGATGGGAAAGAAATAAGAGTGAGTTGAGAAACTGAAAAGATACATTCTTGATCTCGAAAAATAAAAATAAAAAATGGGGAGAAAAAGAAAGGAAAGGTTGAAGTGTTTTAGTTTGGGGGAGGGAGAATTGAAAAGAAAAAAGATGCAAATAACATTGCATTTGATAACAACACTTTCATCCCTTAGATTGAAATAATTTGACTACGATTTTCTTATTCTCTGCTCACTTGAGTCAGTTTCCCATATACTTATCCCACCCGTCCAAAGAGCCTTCCGTTACAACCTAGTGCAAGTCCATGTTGATCCGGTATGAATACATTGAATGTGATCGATGTTGATAGTATTTACAAGCATATGGTCACTGATTTGTGTGATTGATTGTTTGAGTGTCCCTACTTATTGCGAAAACACTTGTGAGGGAGTGAAACACACCGTCGAGAGCACATCCATGTTTAATTTGGTGAGTTATGTTGATTGCCCATGAGTAGGAGAAAAGAGGATAAGGTTGTGTCGGGTGACCGATCATTGAAAGTTGAAAGCAATTGCATGCATGATTTGGTATCTTGATTTGTTTTGTCAATTTCACTCAATTTATAATTTCATTGCTTGGGGACAAGCAACATTGTAAGTTTGGGGGAGTTGATTAGAGGTGAAATTGAGTGAGTTACAACCGAGTTTTAGCCATGTTTTGAGTATTTTTAGTGATATTCTTGTGTTGATTGAGCATAATCTGTATAAAATCACTAATTTTCTTCTTTGGTTTGTATAACAGGAAAGAGGGCTGAAAATGGAGCTTGTGAGACTTCGCGGTGCATGAATCGGACTCCCGGTTGAAAAGATATAAAAGAAATACTGAAAAGTATTAGTTGGAGTGAAGAAAGGTGATAGAAGGATGAGGTCGAGCACTTACAGCTCGACCAATGCGGTCGAGCAGATGGAAATCTAGGCATGAAGAGGTGCTCGATCAGGTGTGGTCGAGCGAAACCGCTCGAACAAGAAGTGTCGTCGAGCGGGCAAAAGTCCAGCGATCAATAGGCGCTCGACCAGGTGTGGTCGAGCGAAACCGCTCACCAAGGAATGTGCTTGAGCGCAAGAGAGTCTGATGTAGAAGCGCTCGACCAAACTGAGTGGTCGAGCGATACTGCTCGACCATAGGCCATGATTGAGCAGTTCGAGAAGCGGGATATATAAGGCAGACGGGAAAAATTAGAAAGGGGATGTTTTGGAGAAAAAAAAACGAACAATTAGATAAAAGAAAAGGGGAAAAGTACCTAGGGTTTAGGGTTGAAGTAAACAGAAGAGGAATTCATCCACGAAAAACATGATCCGATTATCAAACTTACTGTTTAACATTCTAGTTTTCCTGATTTTGTTTTGTCTAATTTCTCAGTTTTTACTTTTGAAGAACAACTTAGGGTTTATTTGAATTTCCTATCCAATACTCTTTGTGCTACTTGAATTCAATTGATTATCCATTGTTGATTTGGTTTATGCATTCTTTCTTAATGAGTTTTATAATTTCGTTGGTTATTTGTGAGTTTACTATCATGTTGGTAGGCTAAACTTTTGATTGCTTTGGATAGGATGATCGCGTAGAAATAGTGAATTGGTTAGGCGATTAGGATGATTCGAGGAGTAAATTGAATAATCTTCTTAAATTGCTAGTTTGAAAAACTAATCCAATAAAAACCATTGAATTGAGTATGAAATAGTCTTAAGGAGAGGGTTTGTGACGAGGTTGGTAATATACCGGTTCATTTAGGGAGGACGACCAAATCACCCAACTTGAATAAGGGCTATAGTAATTAAGCACAACCTTAATAACTTGGTTATTTGGTAAGTGAGGTAAAGAGGGTATTAGTTGAGTAGTCGGGGATAAAAACTGAGCTTTTGCTGTACCTTATTTAGTACGGGATTAGGGAAGTTGATTGCCTAGTTTCAGTACACTTAAGGTTATTCTTTTGTACACCAAGATAGTCATTGTCGCCAAACCAATTCCGATAGTATACGTAGGGATTCCTGTCAAAAGCAATATTCTCCAATATTTGCACTTTATCTGAAGTTAGTGTAATCTATGTCATTTGCTTATTTCTTGTTAACTCAATAGTAGTGAATTAGACCTATCAAATTGCATCCATATTAGTTACGAAGCAAAGATTTCCAGGGATTTACTCGCATACGAAACTTTCTTTGGGTTCGATACTACTTGGTCTAAATACTTACCCTTGCTACAGTGATCCCATACTCTTGTGGTGTAGCTGCTAGTTAAGAATATACCATTTTTACGACCAAGTCAATTTCCTTAGGCATAATTTAGATGTATTCATTGTTGGGGTTATACATGAAAGTATGCTTTTACTTTGTATAACCTATGTATTAAACACTTATTTACTAAAATAAATTGTTTATCACTGTTGCTTTAAATATGATTGAATGTTATATATATTTATTGCAAACCGTTCGTAGCAAGCGTTACATTGTAGTTAACGTGGTGATACCAGATCACAGAAGATCACGTTAACAGTTCCTTGTATACAAGTGCATGTTTCACAATTTAGATAGTTCCGAACAATCTATTGGTAGAAGTTGATGTGTAAGGCTCAGATTGACTTGTCTTGACCAACAGATTACACTAGTGCATTCGATACGCTGAAGCGGACCTACAGAGAAGATAAACTCATTCGCACTGACTTAAGGGATGAAGAGTTAGACCTCAGTGGTTGTTGATTTCTTAATCTCTGTCACTTAATAAAGACTGTGCGTGATTAGTAGTTATTGCTTTGACTTATAAATGGGAAGAGAATCATTGCGACTTCGATACCCTATATCTTGGGCAATAATATTAATTTCTCGACATTTGCTAAATTAATACAGAGAATCGTGTGCTTGCAAAAGTCTTGCTTGATTGGTCCCCTTGGTGGGCCCGGAACCTTTATCATACTAAATCTTGCAAGTGGAATTAATTTTCCGGTATGGATAATAAAGCTGGGTTGTCCTTACTCCAAGGATAAAGATATTAATTAATATAAAGCTTTTCAGTGGTTTAATTAATTAATGGACTAAATAATCTTAAACACGGGAAATAATAACCGAGAGCCATATTACCGTAATATGAATTAAGATTGGATAGTGCAATATTAATTATATAGTGGTATTAATTAATATTAATGGGATGAATTATATTGTGGCTCAATATTGGAATTCAGAAGTCCATTGGAAGGTCCATCTTAATTCTCCTAAAGGCCCTGATAGGCCCGGTGGAAAACCCATGAAATGCGGAATAATCATAAAATGCATATAAAAACAGGGGTGAAGGAATGGTGATTTCAGATGTTTGCGTTTTAAGCTCATGTGTTATGTTTTGCTTATAATCGAATGCATATGACAAGATAAGAACGTAAAGCAGTAAAAAACACAACAATGTATAGTGGTTCGGAGACTCAAGCTCCTACATCCACTCTCCCTGTTCCTAGGGAAATTCCTTCAAACTGGACTTATCACCCTCTCGGGTTCGCCTCTAGATATTTAACGAGCTCTCACTCCAACTGGACTTATCACCTTCTCGGGCTCGCCTCTGGACTTATCACCCTCTCGGGCTCACCTCTAGATGTTTAACTAGTTCACACTCCTACGAGACTTATCACCCTCTCTCGGGATTGCCTAACAACTACCTCACTTCACCACTAGTTATCTCTTACGAGAATGGGGTTTGGGTTTGGTGTTATCTCCAACTATGGTGAGATTTTCCCTTACATTTGTTTAGCCTCAATGCTAAGGTTGGGAAAATCTCTCTAAGCTTAGGATACATTGTGGGTTGCTTAGATTGGGTTCTAGAACACTCTTTTAATATATTTGTATATCTACAGTCTTGTGTTC
The DNA here is from genome assembly GCA_037126765.1 of Stenogyne calaminthoides. Classification (NCBI taxonomy): domain Eukaryota; kingdom Viridiplantae; phylum Streptophyta; class Magnoliopsida; order Lamiales; family Lamiaceae; genus Stenogyne; species Stenogyne calaminthoides. Next base: position 8,648,151 of record JBBCBC010000028.1, read on the forward strand.
TATGGTGGGAATGCTTGAATATAAGGCTCTTGGCTCTGTAGCATCTTTTGCATATTCTCCACACTTAATTTGATGGAAGATCTTGTATTTATAGTGTGTATTTGAATGTTACCATTGGAGAGAATCACATTCAAATCCATAATATTCTTTGTAAGTTCTGCAGCTTTTTCAGGCTGGTTGTCTTCCTCTCATTGGTCCACGTCAGCTGGATTCCAACGACTATATTCCTTAGGATCTTTGCCTCGGAACATTTAGGTTATACTGAGCATTCAGTACATTACCGAGTCTTCAATAATTACTTGTGCCTTCAGTATCCTTTGTCTTGATCTTGATCTTACATCTTCATGTCTTGAGTCTTACGAGTCTTGATGTCTTCGAGTCTTGAGATATCTTGGTGATATCTTTGAGTCTTCATCTTTGAGTCTTGATTTTCTCGGTTTCATCTTGAGTCTTGATTCTCGATCTCATCTTGAGTCTTCAAATTCTCGATCTCTTCTTGAGTCTTGATTCTCGATCTCATCTTGAGTCTTGATTCTCGATCTCATCTTGAGTCTTGAAACTTCCCATTTCATCTTTGAAACTTTCTTGAAACTTTCTTCAAAACTTCTTCTTGAGTCTTGAATCTTCGAATCTAACCCGATCTATATCTGCACGACTATACACGGTGCGATAACATCCCTAACACTCTAAAACCAATCCTCGACTCAACTATCAAGATTATCCTGAACATGTCATACTCAGGGGTTTTGGGATCTAATCAAAATCTTCTTTATTAAATTCATTTCCCAACAATTTCCCCCTTTTTGATGATGCCAAAACCATCTTGTTACAAATACACTTAATCTATACTCAGGTTTCTGTTTTTCCTATTACAATACAAGAATGACAAATCTCTCAACAATTTCACAATAAATCTCCCAACAATTTCCCCAGAAACAATCATAAGGCATATCAAATGTAAAGACATGTAAAAAGATAATGAGATATTATCTTTGAGCATAAAGATAAAGTTTCATTGATTGTATGTTATCAGTTACAGATTATAATGAACTTATCAAAAGTAAAGGCAAAAACATAAAGAATTACAAGAGTCTTCAGTCTTGGTCTTCAGTCTTCTTTGATCTTCAGCTCGGCTCCTGGCCTCAGGTCTATCTGAGCCTCAGTGTCTTCAGTGACATACTGAGTCTCAGGTTTCTTGATTCAACGGACCTTATCCGTCGGCATCTTGACACTCGGCCGACCGAGTTCGATTTCTTCCCGACTTCGACATCGACCCTCGTCTCTTTTACTTACTGAGTCTCAGATCAGTTTTCTTTACTGAATCTCAGATCAGTTTTACTTACTGAGTCTCAGATCTTACTGAGTCTCAGATTATTTTTACACATGCTATCTGATTTCTTCTTTGCCTGATCTGATTAGCTCGACTGATCAGATCAACACATCTTCAGATCAATATATCAGGATAGCATCTGGTAAGTACATCATATCAGGTTAGCATATCAGGTTATCATATCTGATCTTGATCACGTCTGATCTCGATCAGTCTCATCTGCTCATCTTCTGATTTGCAACCTTTTCTTCTGAATTGCTGGCTTTAGCTTTTCTTTACTTCTGATTTTGCACAACTCATCAATTGACTCCGGAACTCATCTAACTCATCTGATCTCGATCGGTCTAAATCTCAAATACCTTCGCCCCGATCTCGATCATCTACTTCTGATTCCGTGAGTTCCCCCTCAATTTGTTTTCTCGTTCCCCCTCAACTTGTTATTTGTAAATTAACTTCAATAACACAAGTTGATAATGTTTTGGCATAATTCATCAAAACTAAAATATCCCAACAATGAAGCCAAAACATTAAAATATATGCATTTTTAAAGAAACGGGTTTTCCTTTAAAAAGATCAGTTCAGGTGGTCACTCTGAAATTAGTGAACCTTTAGAACTCATGCTCTGATACCAATTGATAGGCCCGGTGGAAAACCCATGAAATGCGGAATAATCACAAAATGCATATAAAAATAAGGGTGAAGGAATGGTGATTCCAGATTTTTGCGTTTTAAGCTCATGTGTTGTGTTTTGCTTATAATCGAATGCATATGACAAGATAAGAACGTAAAGCAGTAAAGAACACAACAATGTATAGTGGTTCGGAGACTCAAGCTCCTACATCCACTCTCCCTGTTCCTAGGGAAATTCCTTCAAACTGGACTTATCACCCTCTCGGGTTCGCCTCTAGATATTTAATGAGCTCTCACTCCAACTGGACTTATCACCCTCTCGGGCTCGCCTCTAGATGTTTAACGAGTTCACACTCCTACTGGACTTATCACCCTCTCTCGGGATTGCCTAACAACTACCTCACTTCACCACTAGTTATCTCTTACAAGAATGGGGTTTGGGTTTGGTGTTGTCTCCAACTATGGTGAGATTTTCCCTTACATTTGTTTAGCCTCAATGCTAAGGTTGGGAAAATCTCTCTAAGCTTAGGATACATCGTGGGTTGCTTAGATTGGGTTCTAGAACACTCTTTGAATATATTTGTATATCTACAGACTTGTGTTCTATGGTGGGAATGCTTGAATATAAGGTTCTTGGCTTTGTAGCATCTTTTGCATATTCTCCACACTTAATTTGATGGAAGATCTTGTATTTATAGTGTGGATTTGAATGTTACCATTGGAGAGAATCACATTCAAATTCATACTATTCTTTGTAAGTTCTATGACTTTTTTTCAGTCAAGGTCTTCCTCTCATTGGTCCACTTCAGCTGGATTCCAACGGCTATATTCCTCAGTTTCTTTGCCTCGGAACATTCAGGTTATACTGAGCATTCAGTACATTACTGAGTCTTCAGTAATTACTTGTGCCTTCAGTATCCTTTGTCTCCGATCTTACATCTTCTGTGTCTTGAGTCTTGATGTCTTCTACGAGTCTTGAGAGATATCTTGGTGATATCTTGAGTCTTCATCTTTGAGTCTTGATTTCTCGATTTCATCTTGAGTCTTGATTCTCGATCTCATCTTGAGTCTTGATTCTCGATCTCATCTGAAGTCTTGATTCTCGGTCTCATCTTGAGTCTTGATTCTCGATCTCATCTTGAGTCTTTAGAAACTTCATTTCATACTGAAACTTCAGTTTCTTGAAAACTTATTGAGTCTTGAAATCTTCGAATCTAACCCGATCTATATCTGCTTGACTATACACTGCGAGATAACATCCTGAACACTCTAAAACTGAATCCTGACTCAACTATCAAGATTATCCTGAACATGTCATACTCAGGGGTTTTGGGATCTAATCAAAATCTTCTTTATTAAATTCATTTCCCAACAAGAATATATTGGATACATTCAAGATTGTTTCTTGGAGAGGAAGCAAGGAAATTTCCCAATGGCCCATAAACCCTAAAATTTTCGTCCCCCGCCCTTCTTGTAAATAGGGGATGATTTTTTCATCCCCAGTAGCAATTTCATGTGTTGGAATAATTAGAAATCCACAAAGGTGGTGCAACATAAATTTTATTTTTCCTTTTGTTAATTGTTCGTGAGCATCCTGCCACCGGATTATTGAACAAGGACAAGGGAATACTTGAGAAGGCTCTTTGGGTTTGTTCATGTGAACGATTATCCATCTTCTCAACAGTTGTCACTCCAAGAGGTTAGTTCACGTAAACTCCTAGCAAATTCCGTGTGCGTAGGATTTTTGTGGCTTGTTTATATGCATGATTTGTTGTTGAATTATTATTTGAATTATTATAGGATTAATTCATGCTAGTAATAATTGTTAAAATTAAAGTTGTATTTAAAAGTTCACCCCGAATAGATCCAGGCAAATACTTCCCCAACAACTGGTATCAGAGCCTCAGTTTCGGGGGCTCTGAATTTTTTAAATTGTAATTTAATTAGTTTTTCATTAAATTTGAAATTGGATAGTAGAATTGCTAGATCATTTTTGCAGATATCCAATTATCATTGTATTTGAGAATGTTTAACTATGCATGCATATAATTGTGGTTTTTAATTCGATTAGTTCGAATTCATATTGCCTCGTCAAAAAATCCACGAGTAGATTAGGATTCATTTGATTCATTTAATGTAATAGACTAGTCTAGATCTAGGTTTATTTATTTTTTGTAAATAAATTGTAACCGGATCGAGAACGAAGTCGGAGACGGAGACGAAGAATTAAAGATTTTACAACCAAGTTAAAGTCCTGGACGATGCGAAGTCAAGGTGTGTGACGCTGGCTAGGCCGAAGGTTTAAGCGATCGTGGCGCGCAGACTAGGCGGTCGCAGACGGGGCGAGGGCTGGGCGCGCATAGGCTCGCTGGCTGGGACTTGGCGAGGGGTGACGACGGGCGCGAAAGCACAGTGGCGGCGCAGAGACGGGCGTGGTCAGCGGCTGACGCGGCACGCGGGCGCTACATAAATAACGATGGTGCGAGCACATGCGGATGAGGCAAGGACGGGCGCACGCGGGTCCGAGCGCGATGTCGGGCCTAAGCTGCTGGGCGACGGGCGATTGGGATGACCGGTTAGGACGCGGGCGTGCACCTTGGCACACACGGATACGCGTTCCGGGCCGTGAGCTATCCGTTGCTGGACGTCGTCTCGAACCTTGACGGAGGACGTTTTAAAGAATTTATTGTGGTCGAGTGGGAGCTTTTCGAAATGACCGATGAAGGCTATGAAGACGATTTCTCAAGATCAAGACATGACAAAAATTAACCGTGACAATTGGATATATGTGGCCAATGTGTTTAATTTTTGTTTTTGATGTTTGCTTTATTTTTCATGCTTATTTAATTTGTTTGAATATGCGTTGCATGAGAAATTATTTTTTGAAAAATCTCACTTTTGAAAATTACTAACTATGCTTAAATAATTAATTGACAATTTTATTCCGGATAATAAAATTGAATTAATTTTGACCTCCATGATTTATTTATTTGTGAATTCTTTTGGAGAAATTCCCCCCACGGGACGGCCAAAAGATAGCTTTCACATGAATAAATTTCATAGGATGATTGTGAATTATTATTAGTGACGACGATGACCCTCCCCAAGAGGCTTGTTCAAAATGAAATAATAATTATGTATTTAATCATGGTTATTACTTAGGTATAAAATTGATATGCATATACTTCCCCGAAGTCCCTGTCAATTTTATATTGGTCAAGTGGGAGCCAACTATTAATTTGGAAATTAAAGGTTTGTAACTGTTTATTTTTTTTTTTGTAACCTGCTTGATTGTGTTTAAATAATGACCCACCCCACGTGGCTTATTTAAGCTGTTTTGAGATGTTGGCCGATGCATGTTCATATTTTTTTGAGATTTTAATATGATTCATGTGATCGAATTATGTGATTTATTTGTGTTAATCTGGATATTGACACAAAATGTACGTTTATTTTCAGTCTCAACATGTCACAACCTTTTAATCCACTGTTCAATAAACTCAAGGATCTTAAACTCACTGGAGAAAACTATTTTGATTGGAATTATAAAATGAAATTCATCCTAACTGCACAAGAATCCAAATGGGTACTTGACACACCAAAACCCGAAAAACCTGCTGAGGATGCCAGTATATGGGACGAGATGGAGTATGGTGAATGGGAGTTGGCCAATGAATTGATGAAGGACACAATCTTGGCACATCTGTCAGATATGTTAAAACGTCTTCACCAAGGATTTGAATCAGCTGCAGACATCATGCGAAATCTTGAAACGATGTTTGCACATACGGCCCGTATGGCGATCCAAAGCATAAGGCATGACATGGCCAAGCTAAAAATGGAAGAAGGAACAACCGCAATGGAGCACGTTCTTAGGGTTATGGTTCTCTTTGAGGAACTTGAGATTCTTGGCGAAAAATGTGATTTCAAAACCAAAGTTGATTTCATTCTCCATTCTCTGCCAAAGAGCTATGATCACTTCTATCTAGAATACCTGATGAGCGATCTGGAATTCACTGTGGAGGATCTAGTAAATGCTCTTACATTGGTTGAAGAGGAAATGGGGTGCAAGAAAACAAACTTGGTTGCAAAGGGGTCTTCTTTTCTTTCTAGGCTAATTGGTGGTAAGAATGATGAGAAAACAAAGAGGATAAACCAAGTCGGCTCAACGTCCATCAAGAGCGAAAATTTAAGTAAGAGGAAATGTTTGGAGTGCGGTGAGATAGGACACTGGAGGTCGGCCTGTTCCAAACCCAAGCGGAATGGAAAGAAAGATAATTCTCATGCACTAGTTGTTGAAACTTGTTTAGCAGCGTATGCTTCCCATTTATGGGTAGTGGATACGGGATCCACTGATCATGTTTGTTTCACTTTACAGGGGTTCAAGCGGACCCGACAACTTAGTGGGAGTGAGATCCTCATCACACTGGGCGATTCTACGAGAGTGGCAGCTGAAGCAGCGGGAGAAGTGCATCTGTCTTTTGAAGACAAAGTTTTAATTTTAAGAGATGTTCTTTACGTTCCTAGTTTTAGAAAGAATTTAATTTCAGTTTCTAAACTTTTTCTTGATGGATATTCGGTTACTTTTAATAAAGTTTTTACCATTGCTCTAAATAATGAGTTTATCTGTCATGAAACGTTGTCGAATAATCTCTATACAATTAAGTGTGCACATCACTCACGAAATACATCCTATAACACATCGACTGTTTCAAGTAATAAAAGAAAACGTTCAGCAGATGTGAACAAAACACTTCTATGGCATCTGAGACTAGGCCATATTAACCCAAAGTGGATACAAAGGTTGGTTCAAGATGGTTCATTGGAGTCACTCCGGGTTGAACCATTTCCAACTTTCGAATCATGTTTGGAGGGTAAAATGACCAAGAGGTCATTTGGAGCCAAGGGTAATAGAGCCAAAGAAGTGTTAGAGATCGTTCACACTGACGTATGTGGTCCAATGTCAATCAAAGCAAGAGGGGGTTATGAGTATTTCGTTACTTTTATCGATGATTACTCAAGATATGGATACATTTACCTTATGAAGCATAAATCTGAGACCTTTGATAAATTCAAAGAATTTAAGGCTCAAGCAGAGAATCATAGGGAAAAGAGTATCAAGTCTCTACGATCTAATCGTGGAGGCGAATACCTCAGCGATGAATTTTTGAACTACTTGTCAGACAAAGGGATTGTATCCCCTCAACAAAACAGGGTTGTAGAACGAAGAAACATAACTCTTTTAGAAATGGTCAGATCAGTGATGAGTTATGCGGATCTACCCAAATCGTTTTGGGGTCATGCCTTGGAAACAACGACTTACATTCTAAAACTAGTGCCATCCAAATCGGTTCCCAAAACCCCTAAAGAGTTGTGGACCGGGCGCAAGCCCAGTTTAAGACACATGAGAATCTAGGGGTGTCCGGCATACGTGTTGGACAAGGAAGCCGGTAAATTGGATCCACGATCAGAATTAAGACTATTTATAGGGTACCCTGGAGGAACGAAAGTGTGCATGTTCTATGGTCCCGAAGATCAAAAGGTGGTAATCAGTACGCACTTTAGATTTTTTGGAAGAAGACTATATGAACGATAGAAAGCCCAAAAGTGAGATTACCTTAGACAAGCTAAGAGGGCTTACCTCAATGCCAACTGTACAAGTTGACATGCCAATCAACACACTTACACAACCGGAACCTCGTCGTAGTGGGAGGGTTGTTAGACAGCCCGAGAGATTCATGGGGATTGGAGAGTCATCGAACTTGGTCCCCGGTGAAGATGAATCGGACCAATGGACATACAATGAGGCAATCCAAGACAAGGATGTGGATTCTTGGCAAACAGCAATGGAAGTTGAGATGGGTTCTATGGATCACAATAAGGTGTGGGAGCTAGTCGAACCACTTAATGGGGTTAAACCCATTGGATGCAAGTGGGTATACAAGAGGAAAAGAGGATCGGACGGAAAGGTTGAGACCTTCAAGGCTAGACTTGTGGCAAAAAGGGTACACTCAAATAAAAGGGATCGTCTATGAGGAAACCTTTTTGCCTGTAGCCATGCTTAAGTCCATCCGTATTCTCTTGTCGATTTTGAGATCTGGCAAATGGATGTCAAGACAGCTTTCCTCAACAAAAGTCTTGAAGAAGAAATCTATATGCAACAATCGAAGGCTTTGTTGAAAAAGGCCAAGAACATCTAGTTTGCAAGCTCAAGAAGTCCATCTATGGACCGAAGCAAGCATCACGTACTTGGAACCAATATTTTGATCAAGTTATAAAGTCTTACGGTTTTGATCAAAATGAATTTGAGAGTTGTGTGTATAGAAAGTGTGTCGAAATTGCCTTGGTATTCTTAGTACTATACGTGGATGACATTCTACTCATCGGAGACGATGTAAAGGTGTTGTCGGACGTAAGGGCATGGTTGTAAAAACAGTTTGATATGAAGGACTTAGGGGAGGCCAATCACATCCTTGGGATAAAGATCACTCGAGATCGGAAGAAAAGGATGATAAGCTTATCGCAAGCTTCATACATAGATACTGTCTTGAAGCGATTCAGCATGCAAGATTCCAAGAAAGGTTTTGTACCGTTCAAATATGGAATCCATATATCCAAATATATGTGCCCTAAGACACAAGAGGAGATATATGACATGAAAGATGTTTCCTATGCTTCGGCTGTCGGAAGCCTTATATATGCAATGTTGTGCACGATACCAGATATCTGCTATGTCGTTGGCATGGTAGCAAGATATCAGAGTAACCCAGGGAAAGAACATTGGACTGCAGTTAAAAACATTCTGAAGAATCTAAAGAGAGCTCGGGATAGAATGTTGGTTTATCATAAAAAAAAACATTCTGAAGAATCTGAAGAGAATTCGGAATAGAATGTTGGTTTATTAATCAGACAGTCTGATTCCCGTCGATTACACGGACTCGAATTTTCAATCAGACTTAGATTCCAGAAAATCTACCTCGGGTAGTGTATTTTGCATGGGGGAGGAGCCATGACTTGGAGAAGCGTTAAGCAGAAATGCATCGCAGATTCTACCATGGAAGTCGGATATGTAGCTGCTTGTGAAGCAGCGAAAGAAGCGGTTTGGCTCAAGAACTTCCTAGTGGACTTGGACGTAGTTCCGGATTTGCCCAGCACCATCACAGTTTACTGTGATAATGCCGGAGCAGTTGCAAATTCAAGGGAACCAAGAGCCCACAAGGCCTGCATACACATTGAAAGGAAATACCATCTTATACGAGAAATCGTTTAGAGAGGAGATATAGAGGTGGCAAAGATCGCATCGAAAGATAACCTAGCAGATCCATTAACAAAGGGTCTGCCTCAGAATACATTCGAGAGACATGTGGAATGAATGGGTGTCAAGAGCAATGCCAATCTGATTTGAGTATAAGTGGGAGAGATATTATTGGGTACATGTAGGTGATATTAGATGTCACGTAGAACATGAGATATGTTGTACTATACTTAAAAGCAAACTTTGAGTATAAGTGGGGGATTGTTGGAGTTATACTGAAAAGTATGCTTTTACTCTGTATAACCAAACTGAATTTCTATCTTATTTGCTGAAATAAATTATTTATTACTGATGCTTTAAATATGATTGAATGTTACATATATTTACTGCATACCTGTTCAATAAATAGTACGTGTTACATTGTAGTTAATTTAGTGATACCAGATCACAGAAGATTAAATTAACAGTTCCTTGTAACAAAATACATAATTCACAACCCAGATGGAAATGAACAAATCCATCGTGAAAGGTTGAAGTGTAAGGCTCAGATTGGCTTGTCTTGACCAAGAGATTGCACTAGTGCATTATGATGCGCAGAATAGGACCTACAGGAGGACAAATTCTTCAGTGCTGAATATAGAAGAATTAGACCTCAGTGGTTCGTTATATCTTAATCCCCGTCCCTTAAATATGATCGTGTGGAATTAATAACTATTGCTTTGACTTATGATGGGTAGAGAATCAATGTGATTCGATACTTTATATCTTGGGCAATATTATTAGTTGCATGACGATTGCTAAGATTTACTACAGAGAATCGTGTGCAAGTACGTCTTGTTGGGATAACATAAGCTAGGATCTATCGGGATAATCTCATAAACACAAATTTAAATTAACAATTATTACTGGCATGAATTTACCTAAGTGAATTCAAATAGTAATTAACCAACAACTACATGCAAATAAGATTTCACGTAAAAGATCCTAGCATGCGGAATTTCTAGGAGTTTACGTAAACGTACCCTTTGGAGAGACGATCTGAGACAGACAGGATCAAGTATCTGGATACCCACCAAAAGTCCTTCTCAAGTATTCCCAAGTCCTCGTCCAATAACCCCGGTGGAAGGTCCTCCAATGAACGATTTATAAAACAAGGAAAATAAAAATATTGTTGCACCACCTTTGTGGATTTCTAATATTTTCAACACATGGAACACTAGTTGGGAATGAAAAATTCATCCCCTCTTTATAATAAGAGGGGTTTCGAAAATTATGAGGCAATTTAGGGTTGGGAAAGATCTTTTCTTGATCTCCAAGAAATCTTGAATATATCCAATATATTATTCTTTCCATGAGTATTTTCTCACAAAAATCTCACACCCTTAATATGCCTAAAATTTCGAGAAAATAAAAATAAGAAAAGAATTTCAAGATTGGAACATTCTTGAATTTATGAGATATTCTTGTATTCCAAGAATACATATCTTCCATAAAATCTTTCCAAGAAAATCAAGAAAATCTTTCTTCCCTTTCTTATACTCAATTTTTGAAAATATCTTGTTAAAGAAGCCAAGTGGGAGTTTTCTTGAATTTATGAGATAATTTTGTATTCCAAGAATACATTATCTTCCTTCCATAAAATCTTTCCAAGAAAATCATTCTCCCTCTTTTCTTTAATTAATTTCGAAAATTACATAGGAAATATTGCAACAATAATTTATTTTACTTTTAAGCACCTTTTATTTATTGGCTTTAATTGGGCTACTTGAGGGGCCAATGGACTTCTGAATTTCAATATTGAGCCACAATATAATTCAGCCCATTAATATTAATTAATACCACTATATAATTAATATTGCACTATCCAATCTTAACCCATATTACGGTAATATGGCTCCCGGTTATTATTTCCCGTGTTTAAGATTATTTAGTCCATTAATTAATTAAGCCACTGAAAAGCTTTATATTAATTAATATCTTTATCCTTGGAGTAAGGACAACCCAACTTTATTATCCATACCGGAAAATTAATTCCACTTGCAAGATTTGGTATGATAAAGGTTCCGGGCCCACCAAGGGGACCAATCAAGCAAGACTTTTGCAAGCACACGATTCTCTGTATTAATTTAGCAACTGTCGTGCAATTAATATTATTGCCCAAGATATAGGGTATCGAAGTCGCAATGATTCTCTTCCCATTTATAAGTCAAAGCAATAACTACTAATCACACACAGTCCTTATTAAGTGACAGAGATTAAGAAATCAACAACCACTGAGGTCTAACTCTTCATCCCTTAAGTCAGTGCGAATGAGTTTATCCTCTCTGCAGGTCCGCTTCAGCGCATCGAATGCACTAGTGTAATCTCTTGGTCAAGACAAGTCAATCTGAGCCTTACACATCAACTTCTACCAATAGATTGTTCGGATCTATCTAAGTTGTGAAACACGCACTCGTCTACAAGGAACTGTTAACGTGATCTTCTGTGATCTGGTATCACAACGTTAACTACAATGTAACGCGTGCTACGAATGGTTTGCAATAAATATATATAACATTCAATCATATTTAAAGCAACAACGATAAACAATTTATTTCAGTAAATAAGTGTTTAATACATAGGTTATACAAAGTAAAAGCATACTTTCACGTATAACCCCAACAATCTCCCACTTATACTCAAAGTCTGCTTTTAAGTATACCACAGCACGTCTCGTGTAGTTATACGTGACATCTAATGCCACCTACACGAACTTAATAATATCTCTCCCACTTATACTCAAAGCAGATTGGTTACGCACTTGACAACCATTCCTCCCACATGTCTCTTGAATGTTTCCAGAGGCAGACACTTTGTGAAAGGATTAACTAGGTTATCTTCCAATGCGATCTTAACCTCTACATCTCCTCTCTTAACGATTTCTCGTCTAAGATTTTTTTCCTTCAGTGTGTTTGTTTGACTCGTGGGCTTTTGGTTCCCTTGAATTTGCAACTGCCTCTAAGAAATATTGCTAGACAAATTCGGAACTCCATCCAAGTCCACTAAGAAGATCTAGAGCCAAACTGGTTCCTTCACTACTTCACAAGTAGCTACTTACCCGGCTTCCATGGTTGAGACAGTGATGCATTTCTGCTTCACACTCGTCCATTTCATGGCTACACTTCCCAAATGAAAACACACTAACTGAGGCAGATAGTCTGGAACCTAGGTTTGATTGGAAATCCGAGTCCGTGTATCCCATTGGACATAAACTGTCTGACTGATAAACTAACATTCTATCTCGAGTTCTTTTCAAATACTTCAGAATGTTCTTAACAGCAGTCTAATGTTGATTTCCGGGATTACTTTGATATCTCGCTACCATGAATATGGCGTAACAGATCTAGTACACAACATTGCATACATGAGGCTTCCTACTGCTGACGCATAAGGAATGCTTCTCATGTCATCTATCTCCCTTTGTGTCTTAGGGCACATGTCTTTCGATAGATAGATTCCATGCCTGAAAGGTACAAAACCCTTCTTGAAATCTTGCACGTTGAAACACTTCAAAACAGTATCTGTGTATGAAGTTTGCGATAAGCCGATCATTCTTTTCTTTCGATCTCGAGTGATCTTGATCCCTAGAATATGATCGGCTTCCCCTAAGTCCTTCATATCAAACTGTTTTGACAGCCATACCCTTACGTTTGACAAAACCTTTACATCGTTTCCGATGAGCAGAATATCGTCTACATATAGTACTAGGAATACCAAGGCAGTTCCGTCACACTTTCTATAAACACAACTCTCGAAATTATTTTGATCAAACCCATAAGATTTTATTACATGATCAAAACATTGGTTCCAAGCCCGAGATGCTTTCTTAAGTCCATAAATGGACTTCCTCAGCTTGCACACAAGGTGTTCTTGGCCTTTTTCGATGAAACCTTCAGGCTGTTGCATATAGATTTTCTCATCAAGACTCCCATTAAGGAAAGCTGTCTTGACATCCATTTTCCAAATCTCAAAATCTAGATGCGCAGCTATAGCCAAGAGAATACGGATTGTTGGGAAATTTATAGTTTTGATGAAAGTTCCAAAAACACATGTAATAGGACCAAATGACACATTAGGTACCGATGTTTACATTATCGCTATAGGAGACCAAATTGATAATGATTGTATAGAAAAACTGATGTAATAGATAGGTCACATATTGAGGGGGAACTCAATATGTAAAGGTCAGATCTGAAGAATCAGAAGAAAGCTGATATCCGACAGGCGCGAATCGCTAAACCGAATCGGAAGATCGATCGAATCGATCTTGTCGATAACTTCAATGAAGTCATGAAGCTCAAACCTCGAATACTAGAAGATCGATGACTTCCGGAAGATAAGACCGTAAGACCTACATCGGCCCGAGTCGGCCAAATGAAGCTAAGTCAACAGCGCCAAAGACTCCATCGAATGGATCGATCGCCAGATCGATCGATCGACTCATAAGATGAAAAACCGATGTTTCATCTTATCATACGTCTGCGATCTAAACAAGAAGAATACCAACCTTAGTTGGAGGAACAACACCGCAAAAGCAAGGCTTCCATCCAATAAGGAAGAAACACGTATGAACAGAGCCGATATCAAGCGGATTCGATGTTGCTCTCTCAAACGGCTATAAAATACACATTCACGCTTTTCGGCCATGCCGCCTCAAGCACGCCACATCAAGCCCCGCAAGTTCATTTAAAATAGCCCGAGATTCAAATTGCTCTCCAACGGCTCTTTGATCTCAAGGTCTATAAATATGGGATCACACTTCAGAGTGAAACACGGAAATGCTTGGACAAACAACATAATCACGAAGCTCAAACTATAGTCGATTTCCGCAACGAAGAACACAACAACAAGCTTATTTTATATTGTGTTCATCCCATAAGTTCTTAGCAAGAAATCTTTTCATCTAGCTATCGTCGCTTTTGTAAGCAAGGAAAGATTTCATAGTTGGAACCTCAACAATCTTACCCAAACCCCCAAGTTAGGATAAGTTGTTTAGCAAGATTTCAGTCTAGAGTTTCTAGTACTGATTTCTGGGATCGGTTGAGTGAGAACTCTTAAAACATCTGTTGGTGTCTTGGTTGGACTAACACACTAAACTAAGTCCATCGGTTAAGTCGGTTAAGTTGGTGCCCCTTGAAAAGGGAAGAGTGGACGTAGGACCGGTTTGTCCGAACCACTATAAATCTTGTGTGCCTTTTATTTGCTTTGATTAATCGCTCTCACATCGCACAATCTTAAAGCACATACATTCTAAGTTAAGATCGATAAACACCAAGCTTCGATCCGACGGACCGATATTTCGTCATCCGATTAAAAAGATAAAACTTGAATCTGATTTATACAAACCGGTTTTTCACACGGGTAAAACTTAAAGCTTTTCGCACACATCGCTTAATCGATAGTTACCGAACTGATCCGCCTTTCCGGGCGTTCAAGAAGTTGGTTATCGACTAAACCGATTCACTCGACTCTGATCAAAGCTATCTGCTCGCGACACCGATCCGCACGAAAAAGTTTTTTCGAAGTCTATTCACCCTCCCCTCTAGACTTACGCCCTCACATAACCCGCTCGGGACCTACAAGTGGTATCGAGCGGTTGGTTCTTCCGACCAATCGACTCAGGTCATTGTGGTCAATCGAATCGATCTTGAAAACCATTTTTAAAAACTCATTCATTTTCCAAAATCACTCAAAGATGGATAACACGTCCGGTATGTATCATGATCTGCCGAAGTTCTCAATTGATGAGTATCTGCAGATTGGGCCATATATATGTCCAACCATCTAGGCTCGATCGATTGGCGTAATGATGGAAGTCATCGAGAGGACCCATCATCATTTACTACGACAATCCTGCAATCGGAGGAGATCCGCACTTTCCCACGAAGTCTTGTACGAAAAAGCCCAAATCGATGGACACGGAAGAAAGAAAATCGCATACTCGACACCATTGCAAGACATATCATCATGAAGACAATGGATAAGGTCACCAAAGAAAAGATTAAGTATCTCAAATCATGCGAAAGCAATGTGGGATACTCGCCGAGATCTGCGAGGGAAATGAATAGATAAAAGACAGCCGCCTTCAAAGTTTAACCGGTGAAGTTCGAGAAACCAAGATGTTGCCAACTAAACCATCAACGAACTCGATGGAAGAATTACAATGTCTATAAACAAGCTTCGAGAACTTGGTAGAGAGATGTCCGATAAAGATATCAACTATAAGATCCTAAGGTCTCTCACCAAGAAATGGGACATGAAGGTCACCGCGTAATCAAAGATTGCCAGGACATTTCAAGAATGAAACCTAGTAGCTTGTTCTTGAGTCTTAAAGCTCACGAGTTCGACCTGATTGAAAGAGGTCAAGCTGATGAAGACGAGGCCCCTGCTGAAACCTCGACTTCAAAATCAGTTGCTTTCAAGGCAACCAAATGGCGAACAAAGGCCAATGAACCCATTGGAAATATATTAAGTCGAGTAATAGATCGCGTTGCTTACCGGGAAGCTTGAGAAGTCGACATATACAACTTGGTAAGTATCGAAGATTTTATAAGGACTATCAACATAAATGAGGATTTAGATAGGAGATCGCATAATAGATCTCCAGAAAGAACCAGATCTGATGATCGGAGGGATCACAGAGATGAAAGGGAAAGAGATAGTCAGACGAAGGAAGGAAGAGATAACCAATCAGATAGAAGAAACTCAGACTACTATCAGAAAGGGAAATCACCTGATAGGTCATACAGAAGGAGTGATTCACCTGGAAGGAAAGGAACGGTGGATCCAGGAGCGTGCTTCAACTGTGAGAAGCCAGGTCACTATAGCACAGACTGCCCAGACCTGACGCCGAGAGAGAGGGAAGAAAAGAGGAACAAAAGAGAGCAACGGTATAGAGACAGAAGAGCCATGGTTGCCGAGCACGTCGTGAATCGACGATTCCTATCTGCCTCCGGGACTCCGGATACTCCTCTCAGAGAAGACTTCCGACAAGAAGTCTTGTCGACTTCTATGAAAATGAAGATCCGATATTCTCGTCGACAATGATGAACTCTGCCGATGGCCAGGAGGACCAAATCGAGGTAACCTCCAAACCCCTTCGCTCGCTTCTACACCGCTATCATTAAGACACCCTTTGAGATTGACCTGCAAATCTACTCGAGAGCAATTGCTTGACGATCTCTCCAATGCAGTAAGAAACTTATGCTATTGTGGAAGCTGAGAATGATAAGTTGAGGACCGGAAATAATCACCTTGCTGAAGAAAATGATCTCGAGAAAAGCCTCAACTTAGATTCTGCTGAACCGCCGTAAGTAAATCGAGGAATTTAAAATTCTCGGGTTAAAGCTTCGATCAGAAAAGCAGATCAAAGATCGATGGAAATTAACGAAAAGCAAGTTCGATGACTTCAAAATCTTGCAAGCAAAAATTCGATGAGCTATTTCAATGCATGAAAGTCCGAAATCCTCCGAGGATAATCACAGAAGAAAATAGATGTTTTTTCAAAATCATCTCAAACCGTTAAAGACATAAACGCCTATTTTCGAGTAAAGATTGATAAGGAGGGACTTGGCTATGAGAAACCCTCCACATCCTCAAAAGCCCCGACTGATTCATCTAAGAAAGGTGTAATCAGGCGAATTTCAAAAAAAACACCAAAAGCTAAACTTGTATCTAATAGGGGTAAGAGACCGGGTTGAGGTGGTAAAAGTGCCTAACCGTAAAAGGGAACGAAATGGACCCCAACTGGTAAAGCATCAGCCGAGGAATCAACGGAAGAACCCAGTTCTTCTGAAGAGACCTCAACCTGATCAACAGATCAGGAATCAGAAAAGACAACCTACAAAAGGGAAGTCTAATCTGAGACCCACCAAGGTCACCGCCTAATAAGCATGCTTCGTAAACCGCGAAAACCATCTATGCGAAAAAGGATATGAATCTTTTGATGGTAGCAATCGTATTTCTACCCCTATAGTCGAAAATTTAGGGTCTTTTGAACCACAATTTGATAAAAAGAAGACAAACCGAAAAGTTAAATCATAAGTCTTCTAAGTCATCCAAGGTTCACACAAGTAATCATACAAATCGAAAGCATATGAGGATAAGTATGATTATGTTGACAGTATGGGAGACAAATCAAAGGGCTTCGATCCGACCGATCACAATAGAAGTGCTCTCTGTTTGTATGGATCCCCAAATCCAAACCTAACCCCTCGGGACCCAATCCGAAAGGGGTACCTAAAACCCGATCCAATGCAGTTCGCGTGGGTCCGCCAACAAAGGAGGTGTGCAAGCAACTATCCGGTACATCGATAGTGGATGCTCAAGGCACATGACCGAAGCAAACATCTCCCTCGGTTCCTACATAGAACGTAAAGGCCGCGTGTACTCTTCGGTGATGATAACTTTGGTTATACCAAAGGGTTCTAACCTTAGAGAATGATGATGTACAAGTAATCGAGTCTCAGATGTCGAAGGTCCGAAGCACAACCTATTATCGGTTTCACAATTCTGCGACAACGGATTCAATGTTGAGTTCTCGATCGATCAATGCACTATCAAGAATCGAAATACTCAACGGATATTGCTAACTCGTTCAAGAAAAGGGACGATCTACACGGTGATTGGAACAGTTGTCCAAGAAATGTGTGCTGATTGTTAAGAGTTCCAAAAGTAGCGATTGGCTCGCACAAAAAGAATGAGCCATCCGAACTTTAAAACTCTTAATAAGATAGCTAGGATGTCTCTAGTGGAAGGACTTCCGAATGAAGTGTTCTCAAAGGATCGGACATGTCTTTGCATGTCGGAAGGAAAACAGTCAAAGCTTCATTCAAAGGAATTTCCGGACCAAAGATCCAAAGAGAGTAATCGCAAATGCTTCATATGGATCTGTTTGGACCCGATTACACCGATCTCATCTCAACGGACGCAAAATACACTCGTAATCGTGGATGACTACTCCAAGTTTACAGGTTATATTCTTACATAAGAAGAATGAGACGACAACCAAGATACCCGAGAAATTGCTAAGAAGATTACAAAATGAGAAGGGTGTCGGTAGAGTAAAAATCGGATCGATAAAGGTACGAAATTTACGAACTCCTTTATTATTGATTTTTTTGCTCTAAGTTTGGTATCTGACATGAAACATCACCGCGAGGACGCCTACAATGAATGGAGTAGGTGAATCGGAGGAACAGAACTCTCAAAGAAGTTCGCCGAACAATGTTAAATTTAAACATGCGATACCAAACCGTTTCAAGTATAATCAACACCGCATGTCATACGCAGAATGATGTCTCCTGACTAAGGCTCACTACAAAACACCCTATGAACTGTGGAAGGGCGTAAAAACCTCGTGTTTCTTACTTCCATGTTTTTAGGGTGCAAGTGTTTTTCATACATAACAATGGGAAAAGTCGGTTGAAGACTTTTGAGGCCAAGTCCGATGAGGGTATATTTCTAGGGTATTCCTCATCTAGCAAAGCTTTCGGGGTCTACAACAAAAACGAACCCTAGTTGTGGAAGAAACACCCCATGTAGCCTTTGATGAAGCATCTTCGATCAAGAGAAATCACCTCGTAACAAGAAGTACGATCTACCGTAACCTCGATATTCGGAAAATGGATCAACTAACGATCAAGGAAAAAGGATCGAAATCAGATCAATTTACATTCCAGATCTAGCCGATTCACCAGATCAATCGATCCTAAGGTACGAACAACTGCCGATGAAAAAAAATGATTCAAATTGAGATAAGAAGAATCGAACCATCCGGTTCGGGGAACTGGTTTCTCACGAACGGACATCGAGACATGATGATTCCAACATCACCGAGACTTGTTCTTATCAAGTGGACCATAACCTCAACCACTCCCAATCACTAGTAATAATAAGATTTTATCGAAAATGATTTATGTTCTCAAAACCGACGCAAATCGTAATGAAGGACTGGATAACCACCATCCAACCGATCCGATAATCGGAGACCCGTCGATAAAATTAAAACTAGACATCGATTGGTGAAAGTGCCATGTATTGTCAATTATCCGCCTATGAAGGAACCAACTACGATCGAGGAAGCATTACAAGACGAAAACGGATTCTAGCCATGCGCAGGAGGAGCCGAACAAATCGAGAGAAAATGAAGTATGGGAACTAGTAGATGCATTCACCAGTCATCAAGACGTAATTGGCACGAAATGGATCTTCAAGAACAAGAGAGATGAGAAAAATGTTATCACCGTAAATAAGGCAAGACTTGTTGCTAAGGGGTATTCACAATCGGAAGAAATTGATTACGATGAGACCTTTGCACCGGGCCGCCGCGTCTTTGAAGCCATTCGGTCAAGCTTCGCTTTATGCTTCCCACGAGGGTTCATTTGTGGTATCGATGGACGAAAGAGTGCTTTTCTTAAACGGGGTACTAGCGGAGGAAGTTTATGTCGAACAACCTCCGTGCTTTGAAAAGGGCAACCAAGTGTATCGTTTTAAGAAAAGCTCTTTATGGCTCAAACAGTTCCACGAGCCCGGTATGATACACTCTCTCGCTTCTTGATTGAAAGTGGGTTCACTAAAGGAACAAAGGACAAAACCTTATTCGTAATAGAAGATGGAGAAGATATTCGATGGTTCAGATTCGTGGATCGACATCATCTTCGGATCTCCTAACAAGAGCCTATGTGAAAGATTCAAAGAACCGATGCAAGGGAAATTCGAGATGTCCATGATGGGTCGATGAATTACTTTCTAGGTCTCCAAGTTAAACAAAGTTCGGAAAGGATATTCATCTCGCCAAGCAAAGTACACTAGAATCTTTTGGCTAAGTTTGGAATTCAAAATAGTAAGGAAGCCAAAATTCCTATGATGACCGGATTCAAGATGGATCCGATGAGGCCGGTCGAAAAACAAATCGGAAGGAATATAGGGCTCTCATTGATCTTTATTATACCCGATCGCCAAAGGACGATATCACTTTTGGCAAGAGGTGTATGTGCAAGATTTCAAGCAAATCCAATGATCACCCACCTAGAAGCGACTAAGCGATTTCTAAGTATCTCAAGGAACAATAAACCTTGGTTTATTCTACCCATCGATGATAATCTAGAGCTTAGTGGGTATTCTCGATTACGATTATGGAGGTTGCAAGATCGACGAAAATCAACCTCGAGAACATGTCGATTCTTAGGAAGTAAACCGATCTCGTGGTTTTCAAAAGAAGCGGAACATCGATTCATACATCTACAATCAAGCGTAATATATGGTCGAGGAAAGTTTGTTGTTCCCAATCGCTTCTGGCTCGATCAAGAAATGAGGATTACAACATTGTAGCTAAGAACGTATTCTATATTCTCGTGACAATAATAGTACTATTGCAATCACTCGTAATCCGGTTCTACATACAAAGATGCAAGCATGTGGATGTCGACACCACTTCATAAGAGATCACGTTGAAAAGAAGAATATCGAATGGAAAAGATTCATACTTGATATACGTATACCGATATTCTAACCAAGCCACTAGTGAGATCGATTCAGAGATTTATGCAATGAGCTAGGACTTCTAGATCTTGGAGAAATGTCACCGAAAATGTTTGATGGAATGCTCTCCAGAACTAGCTGGTTAAGAGACTAACCAGATCGAGAGAAATCAGTTGAGTTTGGTATCTTAACTGATCTCAAGAGACTGATAAGCAAAAATCGATCAGACTTACACGCTACCAGATCCAAAGGAACTGATCAGATTTTAGTTTATCAGATTTAAAGTCTATCAGTTTAAAGGAACTGATCAGATTCAAGGTTTATCAGATTTAAGGAAAATGCTCAGTTTAAAGGATTATCTGATTAAATCAATTTGGTTATAGTATTTCTTTGTGATTCGTTTTAGCCGATATTCAACAAGCAAGATTCAGAGATTAAGAGCTAACAATCGCATAAGAAAGCAGAATTTACACAACAATGAAATAATGAACTTTTCATTGATAAAACTCGGTAAGGTAAGGTTACATTTCGAGTTACAAGTACAAGAAGACCCGGAGGTCAGTACATAAATGTTAACCAAAATCCTAAACCTATAACCCTAAACCCTCATCCTAACCCCAGAAGTGAAGGAAAGAGAGAGATTTTAAACTCTCATTTTCCCCCACTTAACAAGGGGTGAGAGAGGCTTTAAAGAACAGAATCCCAAGGCGGTCGCAAAAGCTGAAGATCAAGAAAACTGGAGCGACAGAGGCCTTGATAGGATTCTTAAGCCTGGAGCCCTAAAAGGAGGAGTAATAGGGCTCTCCAGCTGTTAAATGGAGCACGTGTGCCAAAGAGTTGGTCGTCAGATCTCATGGGCACATGTGCTACATATTTTATACCAGACTAAGTCTGATGGTTCTGGTTACGTCATCCAGATAGACACACAAGGTGCATACGGTTAGGAGAAGTGTCTTCTCAGTTGCAACAGCAGATCCGCCGCCCTGGTGGTAGAGAAGCTTTGCAGCAATCGTATGTGAAATCGAAGATGATGAAGAAAACAGCAATAAGGGATGCAAAGGGTTGATTTGAGAAGGTGAAATCATATAAAAGGGTGTAAAAGTGTTTGCCGGAAGTCTCACCGGAAACAAGGGTTCACCAAGATACATGATTCTTACAAAGAAGATAAGTATGGTGAATGGGTGAAGTTGTGTAAAACATTGGTCCAATTTATAGAGGCCAAGCAAGGATGCAAATGCAATTTCCATTTCAAGAAGCCTATCCGAGAAATTTGCATCAAAAGGACAAATGATGTAGAAATCACGCCGATCGATAATTGGATAAATTTACGGTTGATTGACATATCGAGAGATTCGCATTTATATTTACGCATGTCAATCACGCCTACTTAGGAATAGAAGCTACTTCTCTAGACTAAGTTTTGGCGGTAACACTTATCCCAAGAATTGGCTTAATCTGAAAAAGAATCGATGAGATGAGGTCAACCAAAAATCGATTACTTACGAGCATGATCGGATGAGAGAGATCTGGCGAGCTTGAAACTCCAACAAATCGGATATATCGGTCTATAAAAAGAAATATCAGTTGAAGGGGGAACTTCAACTGATCAAGGAGGATCAAAAGGGAAATCAGACGTACTCAAGGAAAGATCAGCTAAGCTTGAAGTTTCAACAAATCAGATGCAACTGGAGAAGATCAGTTGAAAGGATCAGTTGGGAAATTTCTTAAGGCTTAGGCAGAATGACTAAGATCAACAAGTGGAATCAACATTGACAAGTAATATTGACCGATAACAACATCACCAACCGATCGATCTCTTCTCTCTTGTTCTTTACTTATTTATCGGATCGTATCTCGATATTATTTGCCTTTACTGCACCCACTATCCTTGTGGCGTGTACTCAAAGAAATCATTTAATGCGGACGTGGGGTACATGTATTAACCGCTACTTGATCGTGCTTTTAAATCCAAAAGTTTTATGCGTCGTCGCGTTTTCCTCGACCCTACGATCAAAACCGCTAAATCTGAGCGCATAATCTTTTCAAAACGATTGATCTTCAAAATCTTGTCTTATTGTACCCTCCGCCTTTTATAAGATTCATCAAACCTTACGAGTTTTTTCCGCTTCACAAACTTGCATTACTTTCAATTGAAAAACTTCAAATTTTCTCGCTTTCAAAACGATTTCTTTGAGTTCAAAATCTTCTCTGAAAATTTGTATTTGGTAATATTTTCTTTTATGCTTAATGATGAATCTTTCTTTACGATAAAAACATTGTTTTCAAAAAGTTGTTTTTCGAATTTTTGCTTCATTGCCTTTTGTTTTCCTTGAAAGATGATATTGATATTGATTATGCACAAATTTAATGAGTCTATCTCACCAGAGATGGCCACTCATGGACTAGGAAAGATCATGTGCAACTATGCGAACTGCAAACGAAGATCTTTGAGGATAAATTCGCTTCATTTGGAAACCACCGAGGATTCTCAATCCATGGAGGTGGAACAAATTACGAAAGAGAAGGCCGGATCGAAACATATTGCTCGCTTTCACCGCAATCCAAAGATGCAAAGATGAAGCACTTCAATTCTTGCGTAATTTGAGTGTGGATACTGAAAAAAACCGAGACGAACCGATGTCGTCAATCAATCGGAGAAGAAATCGGATCGACAAATGCGTACATCACTGGTCTGCTCAAACTTACTAAAGGGCGAATCTCACCGCACACTGAGGAGAATGAGGACGAAGAAATCAGAGAGGAGCTCTTAAGAGAGGCAGACAAACATCAGAAAGCCGGATTCATCAGGCCAATGCTCAAAAGAAAGTACAGACTGTTGTTTGACATTCTGTCAAGAACGATCATGGGAATCTCATTTAGCCCAGATGCTCTCACATCACCAAAATGTACAAAGATGGCAAAGAATAATTGATGGGGCTCGTAACATCAATTGCACGGCTTCTCGAAAAGCCATCTTGCTCCAAGAACACGAAAAAATTTGGAGTCAATGAATCCAGCAGTCTTTTCGAAAAAGAGAGTCAAGAATCTCAACAAGGTTGCGATTATATTGAAAGACAAACCGCCAAGCGCCCGAATGGAATCGAATGGACTGAAGTCCTACAATGCCTTCCTCTCATCAACTTCAGTTATATATGGGCCACCAGACGATGACAAGGAGCCCACTCCAACAAAACTGAAGAAAGGAAAGAGCAAAGAAGCCGCCTCATCCACACCAGTTGCTCCACAGAAAAAGAAACGAAAACTGGTGAAGGCCCAGGAGAAGAGGCCAAAGAAAGCAAAGGAAGCTACCATGACTCTAGCACTAGAAGATGAGTCGAAGAAGATAGAGCGCCCGTAATATGCATTTAAGCAACAAAGAACAGAAATCGAACAGCAAGCTTCTCAACCCGAGGGCTCGCCAGAACGATCCGAGGTAGAAGCACCAACCGATAAATCTCCTTCTCCTCAACCTCAAGCCGATTCACCGCCGGACTAAAGGTCACGAGCATGTCACTCCTGCTAGTTCACCTGCTCATGAACCTGAACCAGATACAACTGCCACTACAGCAGAACCACTGCAGGTCGAACCAATCAGACAACTTCCGCCGACTCAAGCACAACCAGAAGCTTCCACATCTCATCCAACAGAATCTGGACAGATAATTCCTGTATCCAGATCAACAAAGACCATCACTGGAAAAATGGTCAGACTAAGAATTGAACGAGAGATTGATGAGATGTATCCACAACTGGTCGCCCATCCTACTATCAGAGAAGGAGTCATGGAGATCCTCACCTGGAGAGATCTCAGATTAAAAAGCTTCTCAGATCTTATCTTACTTGTTGAACAGATGGGTGGTGCGGATGAGTTCGCAGATTTTGACTTCGATATGAGGAAGTCTGCCAAAGTGGGATCACCAGCTGAGCTCATATCTGATAAATCTGTGAAAGCTCTGATCCACAGGAAGTTGGAATTGCCGGAAGAAGAAAAAAAGTCGAGATCGCTCAAGAAGCTCCGTAAACAGACGCCGAAATGGTGAATGCAGAGTCTGCCGATGAAAGTGGAACTGTGTCATAGCGATTCACGACCAACCACCGGAGGCACAAACAATCGAACTCGATCAAGTGATGGATCCAATTCCTACATCTCAAATCACCATCGATCAACTTCGGAGATCGATCTTGTCTCAAAGATCTCCGAAAGAAGAGATTTGAGGAGTGCTAACCGATCGAGAGACAAATCGATCTCAAACAAATCGAAGCAATCGAGATCGCTTCTCCCAATCCATGACCACCATGTTCCGGCGAGCTTACAAAATCGAGTTGATGACAAGTTTGAACAGTGGATCAAAATCAATCTTCTTTTTTTCGACACTCACCGAGAAAAGGCTCGAGTTATCGAAGAGAAATTTGACAAAATGATTTGGACACTCTCTCGCTACAATGGAAATCGCCAAGAAAGAGCCGACATAAATCGTTCGTAATCTAACAAATAAAACTTCGTGTTTATCTCGCTAATGATCTAAATCGGGCATTGTCAATCAACTTTGGGTCTCGACTTCCCACCTCAATGCGCTTTTTGATCAAACCAAAAAGGGGAAGGATCTCGAGAAACCAACCGACACATCGAAGATAAGGCCCATGGACAAAGCTCAATTGCAAGAAAGATCTGCTGCGGTGCTTGACATCAAAATCTGGACCCGCCACTCGCACCGGAAAGTCACCGAAGCCAAATAATCGATATCTGGTGATAAGGAGCTAGTCAGAAATTGTCCAAAGAGCGTATGACCAAGAAGAAAGAAGGACGTAAAAACAGCACAAGGTAAGGGTTGAAATCAAGTTCAAATCAAGGGCTAAGAAAGGATTGATTGAAAAATCGCACTGAGAACCTCGGTTACAAAGAAGAGTCGATTGAGATCATACCAAAAAACTAGCCGCACACGCTAAGAGGTTTGAGGAATGGAATAAGATCGTAGTGAATGGCTTCTAGATGCCTTTGTCCTTGATCTTGTTCCAAAAGAAGAATCACCAGATGATGAGTTCCTCAACCGGTTCTGTAATAAATTTCGGACTTTTCAAGTATCTGGAAAATGAGGCCAAGCTTATAAATGTAAAGATATCTCGCCAAGAGTATGATCTGTTAGTATACTCGAAGAAGGCAGATGGCTCATTTGACAGACTGGCATTTGAGAGATTCTACTTTGACATCTTGAGCAAATCGCATATAATCGATCAAGTGCGCATAACCGATGTCAAATGGAAACTCTATCGATTTTCAACGCTCCACAAGACCAAAGAGAAATGCCAGAAGGATACAAGCCCAAGGAGTGAAGATTCAGAAGACGTCCAGGGATCAGCTGCTTTTAAATTCAAAACTTTTCTGATGTAACATGTAATCATCATATCTAATGAAAAGTTTATTTTTCTGATCCCAAGACAAAAAATCTCTTTGTCTTCGACATTACTTGCTTTTAACCGTTCTATACTTATCAACTGTTTGGTTTCTCAGGTGTTTTGGTTTCATCAAAAAAGGGGGAAATTGTTGGGAAATTTATAGTTTTGATGAAAGTTCCAAAAACACATGTAATAGGACCAGTCAGACCTGTTAGCTGACTGATGTTTACATTACTGCTATAGGAGACCAGTTGATAATGATTGTATAGAAAAACTGATGTAATAGATAGGTCACATATTGAGGGGGGGAACTCAATATGTAAAGGTCGATTCTGAAGAATCGAAAGAAAGTTCGATATCCCGACAGTATGTAATCTTAAAACCCGAATCTAAGATCGGATCGAATCGATCTTGTCGATAACTCAAATAAGTCATGAAGCTCAAACCTCGAATACTAGAAGATCGATGACTTCCGGAAGATAAGACCGGAAGACCTACATCGGCCAGAGTCGGCCGGTTGAAGCTAAGTCAACAGCGCCAAAAGACTCCATCGGGGGATCGATTCGGTGATCGATCGATCGACTCATAAGATGAAAACTGATGTTTCATCTTATCATACGCCTGCGATCTAAACAAGAAGAATACCAACCTTAGTTGGAGGAACAACACTGCAAAGCAAGGCTTCCATCCAATAAGGAAGAAACACGTATGAACAGAGCCGATATCATGGGATTCGATGTTGCTCTCTCAAACGGATATAAAATACACATTCACGCTTTTCGGCCATGCCGCTCTCAAGCACGTCACATCAAGCCTGCAAGTCTACCTAAAATAGCCTGAGATTCAAATTGCTCTCCAACGGCTCTTTGATCTCAAGGTCTATAAATATGGGATCACACTTCAGAGTGAAACACGGAAATGCTTGGACAAACAACATAATCACGAAGCTCAAACTATAGTCGATTTCATATCAAGAACACAACAACAAGCTTATTTTATATTGTGTTCATCCCATAAGTTCTTAGCAAGAAATATTTTCATCTAGCTATCGTGTCGCTTGTTTGTAAGCAAGGAAAGATTTCATAGTTGGAACCTCAACAATCTTACCCAAACCCCCAAGTTAGGATAAGTTGTTTAGCAGAAGATTCCATCTAGAGTTTCTAGTAATCTTGATTTACGATCGGTTGAGTGAGAACTCTTAAAACATCTGTTGGTGTCTTGTGTTGGACTAACACACTAAACTAAGTCCAAATTTTAAGTCGGTTAAGTCGGTTAAGTTGGTGCCTCTTGTGAAAGGGAAGAGTGGACGTGGGGATCGGGTTTGTCCGAACCACTATAAATCTTGTGTGCCTTTTATTTGCTTTGATTAATCGCTCTCACATCGCACAATCTTAAAGCACATACATTCTAAGTTAAGATCGAGAAAGACCAAGCTTCGATCCGACGGACTGATATTTACGTCATCCGATTAAAAAGATAAAACTTGGAATCGATTTATACAAACCGGTTTTTCACACGGTAAAACTTAAAAAGCTTCCAGACACATCGCTTAATCGATAGTTACCGAATCGATCTCTTACGGCGTTCAAGAAGTTGGTTATCGACCAAACCGATTCACTCGCCTCGATCGACAAAGCATTCTGCCGCACACCGATCTGCCACGAAAAGTTTTTCAGAAGTCTATTCACCCCTCCCCTCTAGACTTCTGCCCTCACATAACCCGTTCGGGACCTACACGGATGGACTTAAGCATGGATACAGGCGAAAAGGTTTCTTCATAATCGATACCCTCTTTCTGAGTGTATCCCTTTGCCACAAGCCTAGCCTTAAAGGTTTCCACCTTCTCGTCCGGTCCTCTTTTCCACTTGTAGACCCACTTGCATCCAATGGGTTTTACCCCATTGGGTGGTTCAACTAGCTCCCACACCTGATTATGATTAAATGAGCCCATCTCGGCTTCCATCGCAGTTTGCCAGGATTCTGAATCCTTATCTTGGACCGCCTCCTTGTAGGACCAGGGGTCTGATTCACTATCCCCGGGGACCAAATCTGAAGATTCTCCTATCCCCATGAATCTCTCAGGTTGTCGAACAACCCTCCCACTATGACGAGGTTCTGATTGTGTCGGTGTGACACTTAGTATATCTACCTGTATAGTTGGTATAGGAGTTTGTCCTCTTATTTCATCTAAGGTAATCTCACTTTTGGGCTTTCGATTGTTCATAAAGTCTTCTTCCAAAAATCTAAAGTGCGTACTTATTACCACTTTTTGATCTTCGGGACCATAGAACATGCACCCTTTCGTTCCCATGGGATATCCTATAAACAACCTTAGTTCTGATCCGTGCATCCAACTTACCGGCTTCCTTGTCTAGCATGTATGCCGGACACCCCCAAATTTTGAGGTGTCTCAGACTGGGCTTGCGCCCGATCCACAACTCTTTAGGGGTTTTGGGAACCGATTTGGATGGCACCAGATTCAGAACGTAAGCAGTTGTTTCCAAGGCATAACCCCAAAACGACTTGGGTAGATCTAAATAACTCATCATGGATCTGGCCATTTCTAAGAGTGTTCCGTTTCTTCATTCTCAACCCCGTTTTGTTGAGGGGTTCCGGGTGCAGTCAACTGGGAAACAATGCCCTCGTCCGATAAGTAGTTCAAAAACTCATCGCTGAGGTATTCGCCTCCACGATCAGATCGTATAAACTTGATACTCTTTTCCCTATGATTCTCCACTTCGACTTTGAACTCTTTGAATTTATCAAAGGTTTTTTATTTGTGTTTCATGAGGAAAATGTACCCGAACCTTGAGTAATCATCAATGAAAGTCACGAAATACTCATAGCCACCTCTAGCTTTGGTTGACATTGGACCACACAAGTCAGTATGAATGATTTACAACACTTCTGTGGCACTATTCCCCTTGGCTCCCACTGCCCTCTTGGTCATTTTACCCTCCAAACATGATTCGCAGGTTGGAAGTGGTTCTAACTGTAGGTCCGACAGCGAACCATCTTTCACCAACCTTTGGATCCTATTTAGATTAATATGACCTAATCTTAGATGCCATAAAAGTGTCTCGTTCACATTTTTTGAACGTTTTCTCTTATTGCATGAAACAGTCGAAATGTGTTATAAGGTGCATTTTGTGAGTGGTGTGCACAGTTAATAGTATAGAGATTGTTTCGTAAAGTTCCATGACAGATAATCACATCGTTACGGTAAACAGTAACTTGCTTAGAAAAAATAACAGAATATCCATCATTAAATAGTTTTGAAACTGAGATAAGGTTTTTGTGAAAAACTGGAACATAAAGAACATCTCTCAAAACTAAAATCTTGTCTTCAAAAGACAGGTGCACGTCTCCCACTGCTTTAACCACTACTCATGCAATACTACAAAAACTGCTACTTCACATAGCATTGCAGTAATGCTTCTTTCGTGGAATTGCAATACCCGCTACCTTCGTAGCATTGCAATAGTCGTTACTTACGTAACATTGCCCATGTGATGAGGATCTCACTCCCACTAAGTTGTCGGGTCAACTGGGACCCCGTTACGTGAAACATGCATGGTCAGTAGATCCCGTATCAACTAACCACGAATGAGAAGTATACGCCGCTAAACAAGTTTCAACAACTAGTGCGTGAGAATTACCTTTCTTTCCGGCCCTTTTGGGATTTGGAACAGGCAAACCTCCATTGTCCTCTTTCACCGCAGTTTAAGCACTTTCCCTTTGAATTTTCCTTGACACCACCGGCATTCCTCATCTTACCATTGCCCTTGGCAACAGTTGAGTTTGATTACTTATGGCTTTTGGTCCTCTTCTTTTTCTTACCTTCCCTTGGACTAGAAGATGAAGACGGACCACTTGCCGCCAAAGATTGAGTTGGTGCCCCATCAACGTTTCTGCCGTGACCAAAGCTTGCAACAAATCAGCTAGCGAGGCCAAAATGCTCAAAACTTTTGGGCAGAGAGTGGAGTACCAAATCGATCTGGGTCTCCAGATCATAATCAGCACCCAGAACCTCAAGTTTGTTCAGATGGGCCATCTATTTTGAGGACTTAATCCCTTACGGGGTTGCCCTCCACCATTTTCAGCGACAATATCTCTCGCAAGGTGATCTGACGAGTCCCACATTTTTTACTCGTCAGTTGGCTCATCTGATTTCGGTGTGTCAAGAATCCACTTGTGCTTTTGTGCAGTTAGGACAATCATAACTTTTCGTTTCCAATCAACATAGTTTCCTATACTATTCTATTCACTTTAAGTATATTAACAGTGGATTAAACGGTTGCGACATGCTGAACTAAAATAAACAACAATTGTGCAAACACAAAATTATCACATAATTCGATCACATTGTTCATATCAAAATCTCAAAACAATATGAACATGCATCAGCCGACATCTCAAAATAGTTTAAATAGGTCACGTGGGGTGAACTGTCTATTTAAACACATTCAAGCAGGTTACAAACAAGAACAGTTACAAACCTTTAATTCAAAATTAATAGTCGGCTCCCACTTGACCAATATAAAATTGACAGGGACTTCGGGGAAGTATATGCATATCAATTTTATACCTAAGTAATAACCATGATTAAATACATAATTATTACTTCGTTTTGAACGAGCCTCGTGGGGAGGGTCATCGTCGCCACTAATAATAATTCACAATCATCCTTTTGGGAATTTATTCATGTGAAAACCATCTTTTGACCGTTCCGTGGGGAAATTTCTCCAAAAGAATTCACAAATAAATAAATCATGGAGGTCAATTTGACGTATTTTTATTATCCGGAATAAAATTTGTCAATAAAACATACTTAGTAATTTTCGAAAGTGAGATTTTCTTTTAGACAATTCTAAATCATGCAAACACATTTAACAAATAAAATTGCATGAATTTAAAACAAGCATCAAGACTAAATAAATCACGTTGGGCACATATATACAACTGTCATGGTTTAAATTCCAAATCTTGATCTTGAGAAATCGTCCCTTCTTTTGCTTTCATCGTTCGTCTCTAAAAGCTCCCACTGAATCCGCAACAATTCTTTAAAACGTCCTCCGTTTTGGGTTAGGACGACGTCCGGAAAACGAGTAGCTCACGACCCGGAACCGAGTCGCATGCGCCTAGGCGCACGCCCCGGTCAGGATCGGCCATCCCGCCCCCGTCGCCCACGGTCTAAGCGCGCGCGAGGCATCGCCCGGATGCATCCGCATCTGGGGTCCCGCGCCCCGCTACCTAGCTCGACCCCACACGTCCCGGTCCATGCACGCCCAGCGTGTGCCGCGTGCAGCCCTCGACGCCAATAGGCCCGCGCGCCTAGCGCGTCCGCCTCGTCCCGTCCACGATCTCCTGGGTGGTGCGCACGATTGCTAGGCATTCCGCCTAGTCCGCATGCTCCGCCTTGGCTCGCGTACGTCCGGGCACTTTGACGTCCGACTTTAATTCTTTATTTCCATCTTAGTTCACGATCCGGTTACAATTTATTTACGAAAAATAAATAAACCTAGATCTAGAATAGTCTATTACATTGATCGAATCAAACAAATCCTAATCTACTCGTGGATTTTCTCACGAGGCAAAACGAATCCGAACGAATCGAATTAAAAACCAACAATTTATTTGCATGTGAATAAGCACATTAAAATACCATGACAATTGGATACCTGCAAAACAAATCTAACAGTTCTACTATCCAATTTTAATTTTAATGAACAACAATTTAAATTACAGTTTAAAAGATCAGAGCCCGAACCGGGGCTCTGATACCAGTTGTTGGGATAACATACGCCAGGATCTATCTGGATGATCTCATAAACACAAATTTAAATTAACAATTATTACTAGCATGAATTTACCTAAGTGAATTCAAATAATAATTAACCAACAACAATATGCAAATAAGATTTCACGTAAAAGATCCTAGCATGCAGAATTTTTAGGAGTTTACGTAAATGTACCCGTTGGAGAGACGATCTGAGACAGACAGGATCAAGTATCTGGATACCCACCAAAAGTCCTTCTCAAGTATTCCCAAGTCCTCGTCCAATAACCCCGGTGGAAGGTCCTCCAATGAACGATTTATAAAACAAGAAAAATAAAAATATTGTTGCACCACCTTTGTGGATTTCTAATATTTCCAACACATGGAACACTAGTTGGGAATGAAAAATTCATCCCCTCTTTATAATAAGAGGGGTTTCGAAAATTATGAGGAAATTTAGGGTTGGGAAAGATCTTTTCTTGATCTCCAAGAAATCTTGAATATATCCAATATATTATTCTTTCCATGTGTATTTTTTCACAAAAATCTCACACCCTTAATATGCTTAAAATTTTGAAAAAAAAAATAAGAAAAGAATTTCAAGATTGGAACATTCTTGAATTTATGAGATATTCTTGTATTCCAAGAATACATATCTTCCATAAAATCTTTCCAAGAAAATCAAGAAAATCTTTATTCCCTTTCTTATACTCAATTTTCGAAAATATCTTATTAAAGAAGCCAAGTGGGAGTTTTCTTGAATTTATGGGATAATTTTGTATTCCAAGAATACATTATCTTCCTTCCATAAAATCTTTCCAAGAAAATTTTTCTCCCTCTTTTCTTTAATTAATTTCAAAAAATTACATAGGAAATATTGCAACAATAATTTATTTTATTTTTAAGCACATTTTATTTATTGGACTTTAATTGGGCTACTTGAGGGGCCTTTAGGAGAATTAAGATGGACCTTCCAATGGACTTCTGAATTCCAATATTGAGCTAAAATATAATTCAGCCCATTAATATTAATTAATACCACTATACAATTAATATTGCACTATCCAATCTTAACCCATATTACGGTAATATGGCTCCCGGTTATTATTTCCCGTGTTTAAGATTATTTAGTCCATTAATTAATTAAGCTACTGGAAAGCTTTATATTAATTAATATCTTTATCCTTGGAGTAAGGACAACCCAACTTTATTATCCATACCGGAAAATTAATTCCACTTGCAAGATTTGGTATGATAAAGGTTCCAGGCCCACCAAGGGGACCAATCAAGCAAGACTTTTGCAAGCACACGATTCTCTCAGATAATTTAGAAGAATGCGTCGTGTAATTAATATTATTGCCCAAGATATACTGTGTCGAAGTCGCAATGATTCTCTTCCCATTTATAAATCAAAGCAATAACTACTAATCACACACAAATTATTAAGTAAGCAGAGATTAAGAAATCAACAACCACCGAGGTCTAACTCTTCATCCCTTAAGTCGGTCACGAATGAGTTTATCCTCTCTCAGAGGTCCGCTTCAAATAAGATCAAATGCTCTAGTGTAATCTCTTGGTCAAGACAAGTCAATCTGAGCCTTACACATCAACTTCTACCAATAGATTGTTCGGATCTATCTAAGTTTTGAAACACACACTCGTCTACAAGGAACTGTTAACGTGATCTTCTATGATTCTGTATCATCACGTTAACTACAATGTAACGCGTGCTACGAACGGTTTGCAATAAATATATATAACATTCAATCATATTTAAAGCACTAGTGATAAACAATTTATTTCACTAAATAAGTGTTTAATACATAGGTTATACAAAGTAAAAGCATACTTGTGATAAACAATTTATTTCACTAAATAAGTGTTTAATACATAGGTTATACAAAGTAAAAGCATACTTTCACGTATAACCCCCAACACGTCTTGCTTGATTTGTCCCCTTGGGAGGCTCAAAAGATTTATCATACTAAATCTTGCAAGTGGAATTAGTTTTCGGTATGGATAATAATGTTGAGCCTTTTCTAATCCAAGGAAAAAAATATTAATTAATATGAATCTCTTCGGTGGTTTGAATTAATTAATGAACTAGATAATCTTAAACACGGGAAATAATAATCGGGAGCCATATTAACAATAATATGGGTTAAGATAGATAGTGCAATATTAATTATGTAGTGGGATTAATTAATATTTATGGGCTTGAATAATATTGTGGCTCGATATTGATAATTCAAGGTCCATTGGAAGGTCCAATCTTAATTCTCCTAAAGGCCCCTCAAGTAGCCCAATAGAGTCCAATAACTGAAAAGGTGATTAAAATAAAATAAATTAATGTTGCCTAATTTTCCAATTATTTTCGAAAATAATTAAGGAGGAAAGAGAAAAGATTTTATTGATTTTCTTGGAAAGATTTTATGGAATAAGTATTCTTGGAATACAAGATTATCCCATAAATTCAAGAAAAGTCAAAGATCTTATTTCTTGTCCTTAATTATGAAATTTTCGAAAATATCATTGTAATAAGGAGGAGAAGGTTTTGTTGGGATTTATTTTGGGAAATATAATATATTTGATACATTCAAGATTGTTTCTTAGAGAAGAAGCAATGAAATTTCCCAATGGCCCATAAACCCTAAAATTTTCGTCCCCTTCCCTTGTTATAAATAGGGGATGAATTTTTCATCCCCAATGCAATTCCACGTGTTGGAAAAATTAGAAATCCACAAAGGTGGTGCAACATAATTTTTATTTTTCCTTTTGTTAATTGTTCGTGAGCATCCTGCCACCGGATTATTGAACAAGGACGAGGGAATACTTGAGAAGGCTCTTTGGGTTTGTTCGTATGAACGGGTATCCATCTTCTCCATGGTTGTCACTCCAAGAAGTTAGTTCACGTAAACTCCTAGTAAATTCTGCATGCGTAGGATTTATGTGGCTTGTTTATATGCATGATTTGTTGTTGAATTATTATTTGAATTAATATAGGATTAATGCATGCTAGTAATAATTGTTAAAATTAAATTTGTATTTAAATATTCACCCCGAATAGATCCGGGCAAATAATTCCCCGAATAAATGCAAACAATCAAACATAATATTCAAACAAGTGTATTGCCATACATTAATATTAAATGAACTATAATATTAAATCAAACTGAATATCATCGAGTATTATGTCCTTACAATAGATTGTCTCTAGAACAATAACACTAACATACTCTTCCTAAACCACTGACTTGGAGCTTTTCTGATCGGACCTGGCTGATCAGACTACTTTGTGTCATTTGGTTCAAGTTGTCTTAGCACAACTTGAGACTCTGCTAATATCTTCAATCGAGTAGGTCTTCTGATCTTGAACTCTTCAGGTCTTCTGATCTTCGTGTCTTCTGTTATGATCAAGACTTAACCCATATACATTGAGTTCCCCCTTAGTGTACGACATATTCTAATCATCAGTTGTCTATACAATACCAGCTAGTTCCCTATCTGATTCATCAGTTAGCTAACAGATCTGGCTGGTCCTATTACACATGTTTTGGAACTTTCATCAAAACTATAAATTTTTCTAACAATAACGGTATAAAATTTTGGAAGGTCCAATATACCGGTATATACCACTATATGGTACATCTACCGTACCATTATATATATATATATAATTTTTTTAATTAAATTAAATTTTTAGCTTACAAACCCTACCCTTAGTATTTTCTCTCGCAATGAACTCTTTCTCTTTTAGCATTTGTTGAAACATGGATTATATTATTTTAATATTTTTTGTATTGAATAGTTCTACTACTAAGACATATGTTAAGATAAATTATTATTCATAAAATACATGTTTTTTTAAAAATAAATAATCAATGTATGAATGGTATACCGAACTTTCAGTATGAAATAGTATACCGTTAATTTGATATATATCGGAAATTTCGGTACAATATGGTGTACTGAAATTGCGGTACGGTATGGTATACCAAAATTTCGGTACGCTACGGTATATGGTATGAGATTTTCGCATACCGAAACTTTGGTAAACGAAATTTTTGGTACGGTATGGTATGAATTTTCTCATACCGTAAATTTCATTACGGTATACAGTATAATCGGTATGGTATGGTATGCCAGCCTTGCCTTAGGAACTGAATATAGTGAAGAGTGACACTCACAAAATGGATGTAGATCGGTTTTGATCGAACCACTATAACTCTCTTGAGTTTTTCAGATTTCTGCATAATTTCTGAACTTATATTGTTCTGTAGAGGAACTAATACTTTTATGTTGCTCAAGTAATATTGTTGCTACTCTTGGTTCTATTCCATTGTTGAGTCTTTGGGATTGAATTCACAACACTATATAATACAAAGAATATAGAAGATAATGTGACAAGTTATAAAGTGACGTTGCAGTTGATGTGATAAATTCTTATGCCCACTTTTTCAAATTTCTCTAATCTCCTTCATTTAAGTATGCATTGATTTCAGCCGTTGATTATGTCTTTAATTTTCTATAAATTGTCACATCTATCATTCATTTTCTCTTTTTTTTCCTCTTCTTCTTTCTTGTCCATTTTCCTGATATTGTGTTCACTAATAATTTTTTGTTCATTTTTTTAGTTTTGTTTTACAGGTTCATATTATCATATATAATAAATAAAGAATGTTTGTTTTTAAATTTTGTTTTGCATGTTTTTGCATAAAAAATTTTGTGATTTTTATTTTACAGCATTTTATAATTTTGGTAGTCTCTTATGTAGATTCATCTACTTCCATTCTTTTGTGTGAATTTAGGTAAATATCATACTTTCTTCATGCGAAATATTAGTTATTTCAATCTTTTTTTATGTTTCTTCCAGTCTAATTCATTTTCCTTGATATTGTTAGTTTATTTGATCAACATATTTGCAAAATATGATTTAGGGTTCCATTGCAAGTGGACTTTTGTTTGGAAAGTTGAAGAATGCATCTGCAAAGAAAATCTTCACTTTTTCAAAAGTTTTTTTAGATTGCAAACCTATCAATCAATGTATAGTTCGTTCCTCTTTTATATGCAAGTTTTGGATACTTTTTCGTTTGATCTTTTATAAGTTTTGATGTTATTAATATTATTTAGACAATTTCAATATTCGATATTTTTGAAGGGTGCGTACTAATACTATATGGATTAATGGTGTAATTTGTATTTGTTTATCAATATTCCTGCACTAATATCATATATACTAAAGGCGAATCACCTCCAATTCATATGGTAACTTTATTTCAAATCTCTGAATTTCTGTGATAGTATTTGTTGGTCCCGGTGTTAACGAGTCTCACACGTGTATGGGGGGGAATACACGTGTTCAATAATTTTTAAAACTTTTCTTTCACCGAGGTCAGATGGGTCAGGTTATCCTGATGATTTTGCCCTGAGAAGCACGACTTGCTCTGAGTCAAAGTC
This sequence comes from Stenogyne calaminthoides, assembly GCA_037126765.1. Lineage (NCBI taxonomy): Eukaryota > Viridiplantae > Streptophyta > Magnoliopsida > Lamiales > Lamiaceae > Stenogyne > Stenogyne calaminthoides. The sequence continues at coordinate 8,685,516 of JBBCBC010000028.1, forward strand.
TACTGAGACAATGATCCTGAGCTGCTTTCAGAAGCTTCAGATTAGCCCAATTGAGCCTGAGTTTATCAGAGATCCTAAGGCGCTCGGATCAGATAATTATCTTACTGAACCCTCAGTAGAATTAATTCAGTTTGGTAACTATCTGTTCTAGCTACTCAAGTGTGCGGAATGGTTGGCCCTAAGTTTATACTCATTTTATCTTTGCTGAAAATCTTCGCTTCAATAAAACAGTGATTAAGGCGGTGATCAATTTGATGCAAGTTCAGTGGATTGGTTCCAACTGAATATCAGTGAACTATGCTTTCAGTGAAAAACATGCAACATATAATAATGCAGTACAGAAAGCAAAACAACACAACAATTATAGTGGTTCAGAGACTCAAGCTCCTACGTCCACTCTCTCTGATCTTCAGAGAAATTCCTTAACCACTTCCTAAATCTTTCTGGCTAACTCACTGTAGCTTACTCACTTTTCTACCTTGAGTTTTATGGCTGACTCACTGCAGCTTACTTACTCAAACACACACAAGTGTTCAGACTACCACAAGTAGCTTACTAACTTCTTCTCTAGAGTTTTCTGGCTAACTCACTGTAGCTTACTAACTCTTTACAACTCTAACTCACCAACAAAACACACACAAACTACCTTAACAAAAGGGTTTGGGTTTTGGGTTGGTTTCCAACTAGGGTGAGATATCCTTTACAATAAGAACTAATGCAAAGGCTAGGATATCTCTTCTAAGCTTTGGATATATCTATCACTCTAGTCTTAGAATAGTGAGCTCTCTCCAATGTGAAACACTTGGGAAATTCTAGGGTTTTTGAGTGCTTCAATTTGCAATAATACGAATGAGCTCTTGAGTTGCTTTGAAATTTCCCGTAACCTCTCAATGTAAAGGGTCACTGGTATTTATAGGCAACTTCACCAAGGTCACTCTTGAAAAACTATCCGTTGGAGGAGATAGTATCAAGGGTTTCCTCTTCTGGTGTTTGATGAACGACTATATTTAGGGTTTGAATACTCCCTTACATGTTTTAGGAAATATGCAGTCATGTAGCCAATCACCAATTTTTGCAGTCTGGAACTTAGTACTACTGACATGATTCAGGGTCCCGCACTTTCGATTAATCGATAAAAAAGTACATTGTTGTCTTCCTCTGATTGGTTCTTGTCTTCAGTGAATGTAGACAAACAAAACATCTCTTTTTGGTCAATCTCTCGGAATGAGACAACCTTAAACAACACTTAGACTTAGTTCCTTTTGTCTGCATATGAATGTTTTGGGCAATATCTATTTTTCTGAATATTTGAGTTTTTCTCAGTTTTTGTAGTCTTCAGATAGGTTATATTCAGTGCCTCTGAACATTCAGGTTATACTGAGTCTTCAGTTACTACTGGGTCTTTAGTATCTTCTGAGTCTTCGGTGTCTTCAGTGACATACTGAGTCTTCAATGTCTTGATGACATCTTGAGTCTTGATGTCTTGATGACATCTTCGAGTCTTGATGTCTTGACAACTTCTTGAGTCTTCATTGTCTTGACAGAACTTCATCGAGTCTTGATGTCTTGACAACTTCATTGAGTCTTGATGTCTTGATGACATCTTGAGTCTTGATGTCTTGATTACTTAATGATTCTTGATGTCTTGAATCTCTAACTTTGATCTATATCTGCTAACTATACATGGTGCAGATAACTTCCTGAACAATCTATCTTTGAAACGACTTCGATCTATCAAGATTATCCTGAACATGTCATACTCAGGGTTTTTGGGATCTAATCAAAACTTCTTTATTAAATTCATCTCCCAACAATTTTCCCCTTTTTGATGATGCCAAAACAATCTTGTTACATTTAAGAAAACCTAACCTATCCTCAGGTTTCAGTTTATCTATTATAACCAAAATGGTATTTCTGCAATCAAGTTCTTTAACAATCTGGCATATCAAGACATGTAAAAAGATAATGAGATATTATCTTTGAGCATAAAGATAAAATTTTCATTGATGTAGGATTAGAGTTACAGATTACAATGAAAAATAAAAAAATACAGAAGTACAAAGTCTTCAATCTTCTTCCACTTCATCCTCTGGCACTTCCAGGTTGAACATCCTATAGTATCTCTTCTTCAGTTCATCTCTTGCCTTGATGTATTCAGGGTTGTTTCCTGTTAGGCCTAGCTGGATGGCATACTGGGCTATTTCCTGAGAAATGACTGCCTCATTTACATAGCCATTCTCAAACCTAGGAGCTGGGTACATGTATGGACCAGGAGCTACTATCTGAGTGTTTCCTTCATCTGCCAAGTTGATCCAACTTTGCGGTGCCTTAGGATAGAATGTCGATAAAGTACTCAATAAAGGCTTCATTCTTATCCGAGTTTGCTCCCCTCCATTCTCTCGGAATCTCATAATAGAACCGTAAGGTTCTCTTGATCTCTTCCCATGCATCATTGAACTCAGATAGGCATCCACTTGTCAATGTCGCCCACTTCGAGTCTTTTTTGTACCTCTCATTTTGCTTAGAAACTTTTTGAATCCACCTCTTCTTTTTTTTCTTCTTCTTTCTTTCTTTTTTCGATCGAGGAGCACCAGACATCTTGAAGCGGCTTCTTTTCTCCTTTTTCAATCTGCGGGCCTTGAGAGTCTTCTTGGTATCAAAAGTCTCGGTTGAGCTTCGATTTCCTTTTACGTCCTTCATATGATTCTTCAAAATCCATAATCGGCTTCCTCTGTAGTAGGTTTAGCTACCTTTGCTCTTTTCTTCTTTTCGGTTTCAACAAAGGTAATCGCTTTTTCTCTTTTTCTCGTCCGGCTTGTTCTTCTTCTGCCTTGCTTGTTCCAACCATCCTTCTATCACTCAATTTTTCAGAAATTACTTCCTGAACGGTTTGCTCAGATGTTTGAGTGAAGATAGGTTTCTCAGCTTCTTTGAACTTTAGTTTCTCAGTGGCTTCAATTTCTCTTAAGGCATCAACAATTTTCTTTCCTTCAGCTTCTTTTTGAGCCTTTCTCTCCAAGGTTTGTGCCAACAACTCACTTAATTTGCCACCAGGCCTTTCCCCCTTTTTGGCACCATACCTTGGGAGTAGTTGAGTCAGTGCAATATCCATATAATATTGCTCCTTACTCATACTGCACACTTCTCCTGCCAACTGATTATGCTCATCTTCTAGCCTTATCATGTAATTCTTGGCCATTGAGAACTCATCCGAAAGAGGAGCAAACTGTTTTGAGAAGACATCATGCATCATCTCTGTCATCTTGGTCATGAGCAGAGAGCCCATTTCCTCAACAGTTGTTTTGATCATCAGATCATTCTTCTCAATCAGCTTGGCTTCAAGATAGGCAGTTCTTTCTTGATACATCTGCTTCATGTTGGCATTAAGCTCTATATGTACTCCATCAATATTTCCATCTAATGTAACTAATTTACTTGATAGAGTTATTTGAAGCGTATCAGATGATGAACTCAGGTTCTCCATTTTCTGATTTTGAGCAGCCAGAACTAACTCCATCTGAGTCATCTTGTCTGTGAGAATTGTTTGCAGCATGCTTGATGAAGAGCTTAGATTCTCAAGCTTTTGAGATTGACCGCCAAATCTCTTCCATCCTTGGCTCTATCTTCTTTAACTCATCCAGGATTGGTGTGAAATCAACCACTGGAGTTTGTACAACATTTTCCAACTGAGCTGGGTGCTCCAATTGAGCCTCAGTCTGCATATCATAAACATCAGATTAAAGCTAGGTACTTGAAAGAATTTGGCATAATGTATAACTTGATGCGAAAAGGTACATGAAGAATGCTAACTTCATCGAGGTTGTCTCGATATCGATTAGTTCAAAGATCGATATCTGTCCCCATCTGACTCTCAGTTTCCTTCTCTTTCTCAGTATCTATCTGAGGTTCCTTCTCCTTCTCAGATTTCTTTTCTGCATCATCTCTCTTATCCTTATCTTTATTTTTGATCATGGAGCCGGAAGCATCAACTCCTTCAATAGCTTTCTTTTCAAATAGCTTCTTTTTTTTCACTAATTCATCAAAATCGTGAGCTTTTCATTCTCGGCTTGGTTTTTCAAACACGAGAATTCATCGAGCGGTGTCTCGAAGATTCCACCACTCTTCTCCTCTCAGATGAAGCAATGTTCAAAGATCTCCTAGAGTGTTTAATTCAGAATATACACTGTGGTTCTGAGCCTGAAGAACATATCCTGAAGGCCAGGATAGGCATTAAGCTTAGGGTATCTGTCTAAGATGAATCGTTCCCCCTTGCTTCGCCATTCAGTTTCTTCGGCTTCTCCCTTCTTCAATTTTGGGCTTTCAGAAGCAGTAGATTCAGAGTGTATGAGTTCTAGAGCTGATGGATCTAGAAATGGTTCATTCAGAAGCGCATCCAAGTTCAGCAATTCCTGAGGTTCAGACTGATCTGGAGTCTGAACAGGTCTTTCTTCAGTAGGGATCTGAGGTCCCTTGAAAATTTCCTGAGAGATTTTATCTGAGCTCGGAGAGGTTTCGAGTACCTCAGAAAAAACCTGTTCCTTAGTTTCTTGCTCCTGCACATTTGTCACTACCTGAGAAAGAACCTGAAGTGGAGATTTCAACTCTTGCTGGCCTTCAAGTTGAGTTTCTTCAGTTTCACTGGCCTCCTTCTCAGCAATAGATTGAAGCCTTCTGCGCTTCTGAGGAGCCAGTGCTTTCTTCTTCAGTTTCTCTCCTTTCTCTCTTTTAATTTGTATCAGGGCTTTCCCCCCTTGCTTGTGCGGGCTTCTTCATCGGGCTTTCTTCTTGGCGCCTCCTCCTGAGACTCAGAGTTTTTCTCTTTCTTTCCTCTCAAAGTCTTCTTTGTTGGTTTGAACATGATTTTTGACTTTGGAAAGGAAGTAGAATCGGCAAAGTTGTCCTCCTCTTCTCTGCACGTTTCCAAGATAAATGCAATCTTGGTTGCATGTAGAATCTTTCCTTAGATAACTACAGAGCCATTCACCTTCTGAATTTGTTTGGCTTGATCACTCACCACCTTGATCAAATAGTGCAACCAATTGAATGCCGTGGAAGGTGAATCTTCAATCGCCTCCATTAGCCTTAACTTAGGCGTGCTTATCTGTTCGAAACTACCAGATCTACTCATGATGCATTTGCTTACAATATCCAACAATACTCGATATTTAGGCTTCAAATGCCTCTTATTCAGAGTAGCTTCAAACTTTACTGGATGCTCAGTAATTTTATCCAAATATTCTTGTTCCCTACCCATCATGTATACCGTAGGGTCTTCACCTCTATCACTTAACTCATATATGGCATTTAGATTCTTAGGAATAATATATAATTCCCTAACAAAATCCACATATTTCGAACCATGCTCCAAATGCGAGACTGTAATCTGAGATTCTATGCAATTCTCATCATCTAACTGCATATTAGAGATAAACTCAATTACCTCTTTCGCATATTCGGCCTCTGGTTGATTCGCGACCAGGCATGTAAGCTTTGCCAAACGAATCGTATGCAACGCCTCCTCCTCGTGAGTTGCATTGGATGAGCTTTCTAGAGAAACGACATATTCGTACCAAGGTTTATTGGAAATGGCGAGTTTGTTGTATATAGAAAGTGTCATTTTTGGAGAATTTCTGGTGAAGTGTTTTGAGATAGGTGAAAATTTCTGGGCAATCGAGGGTTTCGAAGCAGAGTGTTTGTGAAGATGAAGGCTTTTTGGAATAGGGCTTTGAAAGAAATTTTTCCAATGGATATGGGATTTTGATTTATGGAAAATCGCGTAGATGAAGAAATCGATGGTTGAGATTAAAAACTAACTAAAACGGGTATATGAAAGGACGATTTATCAAATACTAAGCGGCCAATTTATCCCTATTGGTGATTAATGAACAGTGTATTTAATTACTGTTCCTGCAGACCATTGACTTTCCTCGTGGATTTTAAAGATCCCGCCCAATTATTTCTTCATGTGTTTTGTCATTTATTGCCAATGATTACTGAGATTCAGTTAGACAATAAATGTGTTGCATGAGTCAATACTTCTTTAGACTAATTTTCTCCATCAGTCTTACTGAGTTTTGATCTTGATAAAATGTCAGTATAATACTGAGTACTGATCTTCAGGATAACTGAGTTTCCCAAGACTCAGTGTTCAGTACTCTCAATTTTATCCTGAGTTTTTCAGTAAAAACCTGAGAAAACTTCATGCATCTGAAAACCTTCAATTTTTCAGATTTTTTTTATTCACCTGGATCCAACATACCTAATTCAACTGATAGTTCCTGAAATCTTGATTCGGCCAAAGGTTTAGTCAAGATATCAGCTCTCTGTTTATCAGTATGAATTTTCTCCATTCTGATGTCTTTCTTCTCAACATGATCTATGATGAAGTGATGTCTGATATCAATATGCTTACATCTGGTGTGCAATACAGGATTTTTTGTAATAGCAATTGCACTATTATTATCACAAAATATATATACTTCATTGGTTATAATCTTATAATCCCTCAATTGTTGTCTGGGCCAAAGAATCTGTGCACAACAGCTTCCTGCAGCCATGTATTCAACTTTAGTAGTACTGGTTGCTACTGAGGTTTGTTTCTTTGAAAACCATGATATCAGTTTACTTCCAAGAAATTGACAAGTTCCTGTGGTAGACTTCTTGTCAATTCTACATCCTCCATAATCAGCATCTGAATAACCAGTTAATTCAAGGTTATCATCAGCTGGATACCATAATCCTCTATTCACAGTGCCTTTAAGATATTTCAGAATCTTTTTGGCAGCCTCATGTGACTAGCCTTAGGATTAGCTTGGTATCTTGCACATATCCCCAACAAATGTTATATCAGGCCTACTTGCTGTGAGATATAGCAGTGATCCAATGATCCCTCTATAATCATTGTGATTTACTGATTTGCCTTCAGGATCAGGATCCATCTTGTAGGTAGTATTCATAGGAATTCTAACTGTATTGCAATTCTGTACACCATACTTTGCAATCAGATCTCTGGTGTATTTTGCTTGATTGATGAAAATTCCTTCCTTAGTTTGTTTCACCTGAAGTCCAAGAAAGAAATTCATCTCCCCCATCATTGACATCTCAAACTTTCCTTCCATCAGGGTAGAAAACTTTTCACACAGCTGATGATTTGGAGATCCAAATATGATGTCATCTACATAAATCTGAACAAGTAAGATGTCTTTCCCATCTTCTATCCTGAACAGAGTCCTATCAACAGTTCCTTTGATAAAACCATGGTCAGTAAGAAACTGAGAAAGGGTATCATACCATGCTCGAGGTGCTTGCTTAAGACCATACAAGGCTTTCTGAGCACAGAAACTTGGTCATTCTGTGCAAAACCGGGAGGTTGTTCTACATAAACCTCTTCCTTAAGCACACCATTCAAAATGCACTTTTCACATCCATCTGATAGACTGTGAATTTCATGTGGGCAGCATATGCAAGAAACAATCTGATGGCTTCTAGTATTGCAACAGGTGCAAAGGTTTCATCATAATCCAAGTCTTCTTCTTGGGAATAACCTTATGCAACTAGTCGTGCCTTGTTTCTCACAATGCTGTTGTTTTCATCTCTCTTATTCTTGAACACCCACTTAGTTCCAATCACATTGTGCCTCTTAGGTCTATCCACTAGCTCCCAAACTTCATTCCTTGAGAACTGATTCAGCTCTTCTTGCATAGCAGTAATCCAAAATGAATCTTGTAGAGCTTCTTCAATCTCAGTAGGTTCTTTTTTAGATAGGAAGCAACAGAACAAAGCACTTTCTCCATGGAACCTTCTTGTTTTGACACCATCTGATAGATCACCCATAATCTGACTTGTAGGATGACAATCCAACCATTTTCTCCTGGATGTTCCCCCTTCAGTAGTATCCTCAACATCAGAAATGTTAGGTTCAGGTAGTTCATTAAATTCAGGGAACAACAGAAAAGGAGAAAGATAATCATCTTCCTCAGGGGAAATTTCATTCAGAACATTGTCAGAGGCATTTGTTCCCCATTGGTTGATAGATTCAGAGTTTGCCTCAGCTGTGACCACATCTTCATCGGCATTACATACCTGAGTCTGAACTGGTGTATGTTTAGATTGGTCATCTTCAGGGTGTTGGCTTTCCTTCAGTAGAGAATTTCCATCCTGAGTCTCACCATCCTGAGTTTTTCCATCCTGAACTCCTTTGTCTGAGTCTGATTCACTCCATTCATAGAAAGTGACTGACTTCTTCTTTTCAGGTTCAGAGGATGTTTTATCATTCTTTTTCAGGCTAAGTCTGGTGATTCTCTTGATCAGTTCTCCTGAGTCATGTTCCTGTTTCTTCTGAACACAAGAAGATTCATCAAAAACAACATGAGGTGTTTCTTCCACAATAAGAGTCCTACAGTTGTAAACTCTGAAGGCTTTACTGACTTTAGAATATCCTAAGAATATCCCTTCATCAGCTTTGCTATCAAAAGTTTTCAACTGATCTTTACCATTATTGTGTATGAAACACTTGCAACCAAACACACGAAAGAAAGAAACAAGAGGCTTCCTTTCATTCCACAGCTCATATGGATTTTTTCCTTGGTTCTTGGTCAGCATGGATTTGTTCTGAGAGTAGCATGCAGTGTTGATAGCTTCCACCCAAAATCTCTTAGGAATATCAGCTTCAGCAATCATTGTCCTTGCAGCTTCTTTCAGAGTCCTATTTCTTCTTTCAGCAACACCATTCTGTTGTGGGGTCCTTGCAGCTGATGTTTCATGAGCTATTCCATTTGCTGCACAATAATCAGATATGATATGATTGATAAACTCAATTCCTTTATCTGATCTGATTTTGACCACACTCAGATTCTTTTCAGTACTGAACCTTTTTAGTAGTTCAGGTAGTTTTGTCTAAGTCTCGTTCTTACTGAGTAAGAATATGACCCATGTGTATCTAGAGTAGTCATCAACTACCACAATTGTGTATTTTCTGCCATTAGTGCTCACAGGTGTTACTGGACCAAAGAGATCCATATGTAACAGTTGTAGTATTCTATCAGTAGAAACATCTACTTTGCTTTTGAAAGATGCTCTGATTTATTTTCCTTTCTAACAAGCATCACATACATGATCTTTACTGAACACTTCATTGGGTAACCCCCTTACAAGTGCTAATCTTGCAAGTTTGTTCAGGGTTTTGAAGTTTAAGTGATTCATTCTTTTGTGCCACAACCAACTGATATCAGTGGAACTTTTTGAAACCAAACATGTGTCTTTAGGAGTTGAACTTCAATCAGCAAGATACACATTTCCTTTTCTAGTACCAGTCAGTAAAATTTTCTGTGAAGTATTGTCTTTTACATAACATAAGTTCTTTGAGAACTCAACACTGAATCCTTTGTCACAGAATTGACTGATAGAAAGCAAGTTATGCTTTAGACCAGACACATATGAAACACCATGGATATGAACAGAGTCAACTTCAAGAGTTCCATATCCTTCAGTTTGTCCATTGGAATTGTCTCCAAATGTGATCTGAGGGCCTTTTTGCTCAACATAGTCAGTGATTAGTTGCTTATATCCTGTCATATGTCTTGAACATCCACCGTCCCGATATACCATACAAATAGAGCCAATTCATTTCCACTCATCAGTGCTATGTTGTTTTCATTCAGCTCAGTGCCCTTTTCCTTCACCTGAAAAACATATCAGTTCTTAGGTACCCATTTGGTGTAGGGTCCTACCAGGTTAGCTGTACCTTTTGGAACCCAAATCTGCCTAACAACTCTAATTACTTTAGAGTGGCTGATTTGTCTCCCATAAACATCTACATACACATTCACCACCCTAGGAGCCTTGGCAGTATCCTGTGCATGAGTGCCAGCCTTAGCATGAACATGAGCCTTAGAGTTCTTCTTGGGTTCAGGCCTTTTGTTCAAGTGCCTTAGCTTTGGTGCAGCTGGTCTCTGTCTCTGCTGACTTGGGTTCAGGAAACCTTTACCCTTAGGCAAGTGGGGTTTAGGTTGCCTGTACTGAAATTGGGGTCTTTCAGTAATCTGAGGACTTGGTCTTTTCAGTTGAGAATATCTCTGCTGAGTATTTCTCTTCTGAAAATTTCTCTGATGGTTCAGTGCAGATCTCTTTAGGTTGGTATTCTTAGCCTGAGGCTTTGAAGTACTGGCCTGAAAATTTCCTACTGAGTGTTTAGGTTTTCTAGCCTTTTCCTGAGGTCAGGCTTTTTCCTTGAACCTTCGATTTTTACAAACCATAGGTCCTTTACCCTTGTCTAAAACTCGCGCGATTCTTGAAGAAGAAGATTAGATGCCACTGGTTTAACAAAGACAGTCTAGGTGCAACTAGAAGCAGCATTCAGAAGACCTTGTGAGGTTCCCCGAATGTATCCCAATCCAAATTTTTATAGTTCTTGTCTTTGATAACTCAATTTCATCTATCACTTTAGATGCGAGAATTCAATAGAGCTAATTTTCTCTGCGCACTATCCTCACATTTCTTTAGAGTTTCATGCTTCTCAAAGAGGTCATTGAACTCAGTTCTGATAAGTTGAATATCTTTAGTGGATTTCTCTAATTTTCCATTCAGGATCTCTATCACCTTCTCTTTTTCTGAGAGTTGTACTTTCAGAACATCCAGTTCATCAGTAGTTCCCATCAATTCAGAAGTGATCTCAACATTTTTAGAGTCTTTCCACTTGATTCTCGTGATCGGTTCCTTGTTCTCGCTCTTGAGTTTCAGTGAGTAGTTCTTGTAACACAGAATAGTCCTTCATAAGATTCTCAAACGAATCCATCAGGTCAAAGTTACTGTTTACAGTTGAACTTGAGAACTCATGTGCTTGTGTAGGAGCAACACCAGAGATAGAAGAATTTACCTCCTCCACATCCATAAGATAGACATCATCACTGTCACTGTCTGAGAAAATTTCATCTGAGGAACTGGAACCTTCTTCAGAATGTTCTTCCTCTTCTGCAATCATAGCTTTCTTGCTGGAGATCTTCATGTCTCTCTTGGCTTGTCTCTTCGTTCTTTCTTTAACACTCGGCTCAGTACAGTCATGTTGAAAGTGACCTTTCTTCTGACAGTTGTAGCATCTGTTGGTATCATCATCCTGATCACTTTCCTCCTTGGTCTTGGAGTCCTTCTTCTTGGATGAGGATCCTTCAGCTTTCTGGTCCTTCATTTTCTCGATTATCCGCCCTCCTCGGCCTTCCGAGTGTCTCTTGTACTGTGATTCTGTAATATTTCTTATATTTCCCATATCTCGCTATTGAGTCTTTCAAACCTCCTTGCCATCGATAAGATTAGCTTATCCTCCCCGCTCATCCTGATTTTTGGCAAGTGAGTTCTCAGACTCTCTAGACTTACAGGATTTCTCTTTGGCTTTGAAAGCCACATTCTTGCTAGATGAAGAGTCATCTTTGCTGTCAGATTTCTTAGTTTTCTTGTCAATCACAAACTCATAAGCTTTCAGTTAAGAGAAAACTTGTTGATATGGCATGGAATCAATATTTTTTGTGTTTTCAATCACCACAGCATGTATATCCCATTTCTTAGATAATCCTCTAAGAATTTTCAGTGCCACTTCTCTCTGTGGGTATCTTTTTCCCAAGAGCACTCGGATCATTCATGATCTTTAGTGAATCGACCTCAAGTTTGTCAATGGATTCACTATCTTCCATTTCAAAGCTATCAAACTTTCCAATAGCAACAGAAAGTTTGTTTTCCTTAATATGATTTGTGCCTTGTCACATAACAACAAGTGTGTCCCATATTTCTTTTGCAGTTTCACAGTGAGAAATCATCCCCATAACACCATCATCAATAGTGCTATACAAAGTATCTTTAGCAATGTAGTCCAGATTGACTAACTTTCTCTCATCAGGAGTAAGTTGATCATCAGGCTTTGGAAATTCATCTCTGGGATCATTTCTCTCAGTATCAGTGATTCTGGGATTCACAATAGTAAATTTGAATGCTCCTTCAGAAATCACTCTCCACATTCTTTCATGTTTTGAATACAGATGAGCCTGCATTCTCAATCTCCATAGGTCATAGCTCTCAACTGAGAACATATGAAGTTTCTTAGAAGGCATGATTACAGAGCCTTGTAAGATATCAGCAAACAGATCTATTCAGTACACCACCAAAGTCTTTCAGCAAAAAAACTATGGCTACCAAAGCAAGTGGTCAAAATGAATCACTGCCCTGATACCACTTGTTGGTCCCGATGCTAACGAGTCTCACACGTGTATGGGGGGTGAATACACTTGTTCAGTGATTTTTAAAACTTTTCTTTCACTGAGGTCAGATGGGTCAGGTTATCCTGATGATTTTGCCCTGAGAAGCACGACTTGCTCTGAGTCAAAGTCTACTGAGACAATGATCCCGAGTCCGCTTTTCAAGACTTGATTAGCCCAACTGAGCTTGAGTTTATCAGAGATCCTGAGGCGCTCGGATCAGATAATTATCTTACTGAACCCTCAGTAGAGTTAGTTCATTTTGGTAACTATCTGTTCTAGCTACTCAAGTGTGCGAAATGGTTGGCCCTAAGTTTATACTCGTTTTAGCTTTGCTGAAAATCTTCCCTTCAATAAAACAAAGATTAAGGTCAGGATCAATTTGATGCAAGTTCAATTGGATTGGTTCCAACCGAATATCGATGAACTATGCTTTCATTGAAAAACATGCAATGTATAATAATGCAAGATGCGAAAGCAAAACAACACAGCAATTATAGTGGTTCAGAGACTTAAGCTCCTACGTCCACTCTCTCTGATCTTCAGAGAAATTTCTTAACCACTTCCTAAAGCTTTCTGGCTAACTCACTATAGCTTACTCACTTTTCTACCTTGAGTTTTCTGGCTGACTCACTGCAGCTTACTTACTAAAACACACACAAGTGTTCAGACTACCACAAGTAGCTTACTAACTTCTTCTCTAGAGTTTCTGGCTAACTCACTGTAGCTTACTAACTCTTTACAACTCTAACTCACCAACAAAACACACACAAACTACCTTAACAAAAGGGTTTGAGTTTTGGGTTGGTTTCCAACTAGGGTGAGATATCCTTTACAATAAGAACTAATGCAAAGGCTAGGATATCTCTTCTAAGCTTTGGATATATCTATCACTCTAGGCTTAGAATAGTGAGCTCTCTCCAATGTGAAACACTTGTTGTCTTCCTCTGATTGGTTCTTGTCTTCAGTGAATGTAGACAAACAAAACAGCTCTTTTTGGTCAATCTCTCTGAATGAGACAACCTTAAACAACACTTAGACTTAGTTCCTTTTGTCTGCATATGAATGTTTTGGGCAATATCTATTTTTCTGAATATTTGAGTTTTTCTCAGTTTTTATAGTCTTCAGATAGATTATATTCAGTGCCTCTGAACATTCAGGTTATCTTGAGTCTTGATTACTCTTTGGGTCTTGATATCTTACGAGTCTTGATGTCTTGATGACATCTTGAGTCTTCAATGTCTTGATGACATCTTGAGTCTTGATGTCTTCGGTGACATCTTGAGTCTTGATGTCTTGACAACTTCTTGAGTCTTCATTGTCTTGACAAACTTCTTGAGTCTTGATGTCTTCAACAACTTTACGAGTCTTGATGTCTTGATGACATCTTGAGTCTTGATGTCTTGATTACTTCTTGAGTCTTGATGTCTTCAGAATCTAACCTGATCTATATCTGCTGACTATACATGGTGCAGATAACTTCCTGAACAATCTATACTGAAACCTGACTCAGTCTATCAAGATTATCCTGAACATGTCATACTCAGGGTTTTTGGGATCTAATCAAAACTTCTTTATTAAATTCATCTCCCAACAATATTATTATTAATTTTTTAATTTCAGTCATTCATTTATTTATTTTTTATATTTACCTTCCATTTATCTCTGATATATTAATTAAAATCACCCCACATTTATGTGGTTGCTATATTTAAAATACATCATCTTCAAAACATTTACATTAATTTGTATTAAATACATACTCCATAATTTATAATTTTATACTCCTTTTTATTCTTTTTAAATATCATTAGCATGTAACCCGTGTACTATGTTTACATGAGATTGAAAATAATTTTTATATCATTAATCTTAAATTATACTTCAAATATTTAATTAGTTTGATTAATTCAATTATAAACGTAATTTTTTTCTAATATTATATGTGCATATTTTCATTCATTTTTTATTCTAAATTACTCTCTCCCATTTTTCTTAATATCGTTTTAGTCTTTTAAAATATTTATATAATAAATATCGTTATGATATTTTCTCCCCTCATTATATCATATATACCCATAATAATTAATTTTCAAGATCATTTAAACTTTCTTATGCGAACAATAACCTTAATTTTTTATAATTAAATATTTATAACAATAAATACAATTGGCTGGAAATTATTCAAACAACATATTTATAAAAAAATTAAATACTTTAATAACCATAAAAATTAATCATTATGGGTATATATGAGATAATAATGGGTGAAAATGTCAAAACGACATGTATTATGTAAATAATATATAAGACTAAAATTAGTATGACATCTAATTTTAATGGGAGGAAGTAATTTATAATAAGAAATAAATGTAAATATGCACAAATAATATTAAAATATAAAAATTATACCTATAATTACATTAATTTATTTAAAATATTTCAGTTAAAATTAATAAAAAAATTATTTTAAATCCCACGTAGTACGCGGGATTACGTGCTAGTTAAATATAATGTGCATAATTAATGATAATTGATTTAGAATACATTTACCAAAACTATCAAGTCAAATTCCATTTAATTATAATTAATGTGCATATATTACTATTAGGACACTCACATTCCAAATCAAAACTCAATCCCTTGATTTTTGGGAATAATTAAATTAAATCAATTATTATACTAAGTAAATTTTTTATCCCTTTAATTTATCTTTATATCTTTTCTAACTAATTAAGACTTGGTCAAATACAAAATATATGATTTAAAATTCGGTCCTTAATTATCGTTACATAATTACAAAAAAATAAAATAATGAACGTGTGATTGAGGTTGTGTTTATGAAGAATAAGAGAAGTGTTGTAATGAATGTTGTAACATTCAATGCAACATCAATTTAAACAGCGGAAGACTAAAAATACAATTTGCAATGGATTAAAAATCTGCATAAACTATAAAATAGTTTGTGATGTCTTATGGCGAAAATTTCACTATAAACTAAGTAGTGAATACAAAATTGTACAGAGTGATTCACATATAGAATTTTCTCATAACAAACTAAGATCTAAACAATGTTTATGATTTGAAAGGCTGAGTGTATCTCTACACTACCAAAGTTGATATATTCTATGTGTATGAAACTAATCCTCACAAAATCTAACACACACAATACAATCGATCTATTGTTACTCGAAATGATACAACACTTGAAGTAACATAAAAGGAAGAATAACGACCACATCACTCTGAATGCATGTATTAACACTCTACAATTGATGGTTGGTTATTCCTTGCCTTGTGATAAAAATGCAGCCCTTTATTTATATACAGATTTGTACGCCTGCACTCTTCATCCATATTTTATCCTTGAAGAATCTAGAAACACCTTCTTCAACTAACCCATGATCTAGATTTGTACGCCTGCACTCTTCATCCATAGATCCTCCTTGAAGGATCTAGAAACACCTTCTTCAACTAACCCATGATCTTCTCTTAGACAACCACTGTGTAGTGGTCTCTTTAATCTTCTGGATTACAGCCGCATGGTCTAGAATTCTCCCAACTCTTCTTGAGCCTTGTAGATCCTTTTGAAATCTTGGAGTTCATTCTGGATCGTCAAACTGCAGTCAACAACATCGAGAACAACATTGACCAATAAAAGTAAGTTGTTAGAAGAAATGACAAATATTGATGTTGTGTCCAATGTTGGAACATTTGGAGCAACATCAACAATCTCCCCAATTTGATCTTATGGTTGCAACACACCTGAAACATAAAATACATCAAGTATTGTGCATGACAGAGCATATCAATATGTCAAGTACACTACTTAATGACAAACCATTATGTAACAATCGAGACCAAATCAAATCAAGAGCATATTTAATCAATGCTCAACACATCAAACAAAATAACTTGTTTGATAATTCATTCTGCAGTGAACTCATCAAAGCATATATATATATATATATATATATATATATATTCGTGCAAAGATCTATATCAATAGTATCCTATGGATCTTTTACAAACACAAATAGGAAATTACAGAGAAATTCCATAGTCCATGAGTTAACATGAAAAAAGCTTTTACACCCAGAAAAACGTCTGAGCCTATTCATCGGCATAACGAAAAAAAGGGATAGCCCACATGGTTAACTCATGAATATCACTGGAAAGCTCAAACCTACCGGTTAAACCAACTCTACCTTTGATATATCAAATTACAGATCATTATAGGATTATAATTCCAAATGCACATGATAGTAGAATATAATTAAGTCAGGCCATGATTCAATACAAGTAATGTAGCCGACCATTGAGGCGGCGATCATCAGAAATAAAATTTTAAATACAGAATTTAAATAAACAACAATATACCTTAATGAGCCTCAATCATAAACAAGCTTATAAACAAAATTATTACAAGGCTTAAGGGTTACACACAAGAGGGGTAGACAGAGAAAAAGAGAGGGCGAGTAAACTCAAACATGCCTCTGAAAAGAAAAATATGAACCTATATATAAATGAAAGAGCCGGACATGAAACCCCTGATTTCAAAATAAAAAATAAACAGTGTGGAAAAAACAAAACCGCTAAAGTCAAAAAGCAAAAAGTATTAATAGTAATTACTATTCAGAACAGTACTTTGTCTGTCAAGTGACGTATGCAATAACGAAATTTAATTTTGTCTGATACTGTAGTCACATCTTGCAAAAAATGTGCTAAGTCAAAATCAAATTTAGATCGTCATTAAAGAAGATTGTTTTTTTCAGGAGCTTAAGAGTCTCCTTAAATCCTGCCAATTGTTGACGAGAAGCTTCATTTCTTCAACCCAAAGATTCCATCCATGGAATTCCTTCTTCCAAAACTCTTATTTTCTTATTAAGAATTTTAAGATAATTCTTATCTTCAATAACATTATTTTTATTATCAATGAAAATATCAGAAGGAGTTCTCCAGATATTATATTAAAGCCCTCCTGTGTCACTTAGGAGATAGAATAACCTGGAATGAATTATTCCATGTTGAATGTCCTATCCTTCCGTTGTAAAAGATGGAAAGAAACCATTTGGATAAGACCCCATTAAAACTTGTTGTCTTTTAGTTTCCCTTTAAGAGAATTCTTCAAAAGATCAAAACTTTCTTGAATGGAAAATTCTTGATCATCTTCATTCGGATCCTGAGCATCTTGAAGGTCAGATCCAGAAATCATAGAAGTATCTGATTTTGAATCAGAAAAATCAATATCATTAAATAAATTATTTTTAATATGATCCATATAAAGATCCATAATTTTCTCCTTAGAGAATATGCCAAAATACTTCTTAGAGTATTCAGAGAATGATGGAAGAGAACTAGAAGTTTTGTCAACCGAATTCTTTCTGTATTCTTCCATTTTGGATTTAATCCTCATAATATTTTCTTGTAATGGTGACTCATTGGAGCCAGGGGTAATAACATTTAAGTTATTCCAAAATCTTGTTGTACGGATTTTCCTTAAACAAGGTGTTTCATATTCGGTATAACCGAACTCTGGTTTCCATTTCCAAACCCATGGAATACCAGAATCAACAAAAAACATACAAGTAGTTTTACCACTTGTATTATGAGACTTTAAGTTTGAAGAAATAACAGAATATTCTTCTAAAAGATTATTAACCTCTTCAGGCAAAATATCTGCCAATGCTCCAAAATTTCCCCACCAGGTAAAAAAGTCAATTAGGGATCTGATTTTTGCCAATATTTTCACAAATTTTTATTAGCCAGGTATGAGAATGCTTAACATTCTGATAAAGTAAAGTTTTATAAAAACTTTGTAAGTAATCCCAGTAATTGTACTGGTAAGTAGTGTGTGTAACCTCATTGGTCATACTTCTTTCCGCAAAAGGTGAAGTTCCCCATTCTTGGATAAAGATGACTTTTTTAATGATAAATTTAGAGTAATTAATAACTTTACTCGTAGGAGGAAAATGCTGAATTTCAACACTTCCGAGACTAATGAGAATATTCTCATAAAATCCTCTGGATTTATAAGTCTCCACATTCCAATTTGAATTTGGAAAATACTATTCCATAAGATTCCATGGGGACTCTTTAAATTTTTCATTGTCATCTTCAATAATAAGAATCAATTATTTCTTAGAAGAATCAAAGAATTTATATTCTTTTTGAGCAACTGAAGAGTATGATTCTCCATCATCAGGTTTTGAGGGATTGTCCTCAGTCTGAATATTCTTGCTACGTTGTGTGAGGAAT
This sequence comes from Stenogyne calaminthoides, assembly GCA_037126765.1. NCBI lineage: Eukaryota > Viridiplantae > Streptophyta > Magnoliopsida > Lamiales > Lamiaceae > Stenogyne > Stenogyne calaminthoides. The sequence goes on from JBBCBC010000028.1 coordinate 8,704,013, forward strand.
TCTTGAAATTTCTTTTCAACATTTTCTCCTTTTGAAGAAGAACCAACACCAGAAATTGTTGTAAAATATGAGATCCTCTGCCTCCTCTTCCTCTATAAGAGGAATAAGAACTTCTTCCGGAATAACTCATTACTGTCATGAAGAAATAAATTCATGAGTTAAAAAATCTGGAAGATGATTATCTTTCCCTTGCTTATCGATAATATTAAAATCAAAATAAGCAAGATGTGATTGCCATCGGGCAAACATTTGCTTTGAAACATTATGTTCAAAGTCTTTGAAGAGCATGAATGTAGCAGCTTTACAATTAGTATAAATTGTAAATTTTTTATTATATAAATCATCTTGGAATTTAAGAACACATTTAACAATAGATAAAATCTCTTTAACGGTGGCAGAATAATTCTTCTGACTATTATTCCATTTACCATAATAAAATCTAATAATGTAATCATTTTTATTATCAGGATTAATTTGTTTCAAAATACCACCATACCCCAAATCTGAGGCACCAGTTTCAACTATTTTTTCCCATGAGGGATTAGCAAGCATAAGACAAGGAATATTCTTGACCTTATCTTGAATTCTAATAACAGCCTTAGTATGATTATCACTCCAAGGAGAAGGATTCTTCTTAAGCCTATCATATAAGATAGCAGAATCTTCAGCAAGATTTTTAATATAAGAAGACACATAATTAAGAGTTCCTAAAAATCTTTGTAACTGAGTTTTATCAGTTATAATATCAGGAAATTTATTGTCAAATTCAATACTTCTTTGAATAGGAATAATATTACCTTTATCAATTATATGACCAAGAAATTTAACTTTGGTTTGGAATAAAACCATTTTAGGTTTTGAAATGACTAAACCATTTTTAATAACTAAGTTTTTAAACATATCAAGGTGTTTAAAATGTATTTCAATATCTTTAGAAAATACAAGAATGTCATCAATACAGACAATAATAAAATCACTATAAGGATTAAAAATATCATTCATAATTTGCTGAAATTCTGAAGGAGCATTCTTAAGACAAAAAGGCATAACATTCCATTCGTAATGACCAAACGGAACATTGAAGGCATTTTTATACCTATCAGGTTGATTAATCTGAATTTGCCAAAAACCTTATTTTAAATCAAATTTAGAGAAGACAAGGGCATTGACTAATCTGTCAAGAAGATCTTTCTTATTAGGAATAGGATGCCTAATCCATTTTAAAACCTTATTAAGAGGTTTATAATTAATAACTAATCTAGGAACTCCGCGTTCCTGTTCAGAATGCTTATTAATATAGAAAGCAGTACAAGACCAAGGGGATTTAGAATGAGTAATAAGCTTCTTCTTTAATAAGGAAGATATTTCCTTTTTGCATAACTCTAAATATTCAGAGTTCATTTGACAAGGTCTAGACTTAGTTGGGATTTTATTTTCTTTGAAATCTTCCTCATAAGGAAGAGAAACTATATGTTTCTTTCTATCCCAAAAAGCATTAGGAAAATCATTGCAAATTTTAATAGAAAATTTGTTATTTAAAAATTTGATTTTATCCTAAAGCTTAGGATTTTTTTAATCTATCATTAATAGTGATAGAATTAAGCTCATCTTTAAGAAAATTAATTTGACAATTTTTATTGTTAATTTGATCTTAAATCAAATTAAGAACCTTATGAATAGGTTTAATAATAAACTTAAAAGTAATAGGTTTACCGTTATGGGTACTTGTAATACCTTCTTCCCCAACAAAGGTAAGAGGATATATTTTAAATAAAAAAGGAAGACCAATAATCATTTGACTAGTAATAAGAAAGATCCTCCACCAACACATACATCAACCATCAACACATACATAAGCATTTTTAAGCTTGTAATTAATTTTTAAAGATCCTCCACCTGCATGAGAAAGGGAGTGAGTAGTCTTTTCAAAGAACTTAGTAGGAATTATTCCTAGTTGTATGACACTTAAGTCAGCACCGCTATCAATCATAGCGATAAAATCTTTCTTATATGAGTTATTTATAAGAAGAGAAATCTTGGTATACCATTTCTGGGATATAATCATGTTAATAGTAGATAAATGATTTTTATCAATATTAACATTACTATTGTTATCTAAAAATTGTGAAAGAGCATTAGAGCTAGTTTCACCATCATCAATTTTTCCTTTACCTTTCTCAATGAAAGAAAGACGAACAGAAAGGTCAGTATTCTGGTTTTGAAGAATCTTTACATCAGTCTTAAGATTATTAATCTCATGAATTAAATCATTAATAGTCACGGGATTATTTTTAATATTCATAAGGTGAAGAATTTTTTCTAATTCACCCATATTATAATAATTACTATCAATCTTATTAGAAATACTAGTTTTATTATTATCCTCATTCTTATCATGATAAGAGGAATCATGTAATTGCTCAATGATTTTATCTCTTAAACTAGAATCTTTAATCTGTTTAAGAAATTCTAAAATATTATTATTAGTCAAGACACTAATATTCATATCTTGAAATTGACTCATGAGTTTATAAAACTCATTATCTATATTAGTATCAGTATTACTGATACAGTTAAGACAAGGTTTTCTAAGAACACAATCATTACATTTTTCCTTATCAGACTTAATAGAAACTTCATCATCAGATGTAGATTCAATAGAAGAGCAGTCATTATAAGATTTTTCTGATTTTGAATCAGTATTAGGACTCATAACAATTTTAAAAAGAGTATCTTTGAGCTCTTCATTAATATCAAGATTTTTAATCTTGTCTTTAGCATAGCACTGATTAGCATAATGACCAGGTCTATTACATTTTTTACAAATAATTGTATTATATTTTTTCTTTTTAAAAGATTTTCTTTTATTTTTATCATGTTCATGATCCTTTTCTTTATTTTTATTCTTAGAATGATGTTTTCTTTTCTTATAAGTAGATTTATGTTTAAAATATCTTTTATTAGTTTTAGATAAACTATTTTTAGAATTAGGATTATCTAATCCAAATTGGTCACAGAATTGACCCAGTTGTTTTCTTTCTAAAAGATTATCTTTTTTAATTTGATTTCTTAATTTGAGTTCATTACAAAGATTTAATCCTTCCAAAACACAAATACTAATGATTTGGCCAAAAGTATAAGATTCATAATGAATTGAATTAGAGTCTTTTCTAAGAATTTTCTTAACTCTTTCAGCAAATAGATGAGGAAGACCATCAACAAATTTATTCTTCCAAATATCCTGATTACATTCAGGAATCTCATAAATTCGAGACAAGAAAGTATCTTTGTATCATCTGAAATTAGTAAGAGTTTTACACTTCATGTTTAAAAGAAGAGTTCTTGTATTTTCATATTTATTGGTATATTGACCAGTAAAATGATCTAAAATAGTAAGAATCAAAGAATAAACTGCATTAGTCTTAGTCTCACCATTTTCAATTTTAATAGAATTAAAAATGTCATTTCTATTATGGGGAGTTAAATAATTATCCCACCAACCTTTAAGCTGACCAGTAAAACCAACAGTAATAGCCTGTGCAGTATTAAAATCATTATTACCACTAGTTCTACATGCAGAACTATACATAAGCATACGATGACATTGAGTGAAAATATGATTATCACTTCATCCATCAATATTCCATTCATAAATTCTTTTACCAGAATAAGAATTACTGAAAAAGTTTTTTTGTTCTTCATTAAGAACATCCATAGGAGTAGGTCTCTTATAATAGTAAGTAGACATGGTAGGTCTATCAGCCCATTTCATTTTATTAATACTATAAGTATCAATATTTGTTGGGATATTTTAGTTTTGATGAATTATGCCAAAACATTATCAACTTGTGTTATTCAAGCTAATTTACAGATAACAAGTTGAGGGGGAACGAGAGAACAAGTTGAGGAGGAACTCACGAAATCAGAAGTAGATGATCGAGATCAGACGAGGCTGCAGACGAGACTGATCGAGATCAGATGAGTTAGATGAGTTTCGAGTTAACTGATGAGCTGTGCAAAATCAGAATAGAAGAAAAGCTAAGCAAGCTGATCAGAAAGAAACTGACCAGAAGATCAGAAGAGAAGGTTGCAGATCAGAAGATGAGCAGATGAGACTGATCAAGATCAGACGTGATCGAGATCAGATATGATAAACTGATATGCTAACTTTGATGTCTTGACTGATCTTATCCCGAGATGTTGACTGAAGATGTGTTGATCCGATCACCGAAATGATCAGACAAAAAGAAGAAAATCGATACCGAGCTCGAAATAAGTGACCTCGAGGGTCAAGAAGTAAAAGTGACTCGAGGGTCGATGTCCGGAATTCGAAGAGCTTAACCCAAGAAGCCCGAGTGTCAGATGCCCGATCAGACAAGGTCACCAAGAGAAGTCACCGAATCAAGAAACCCGAGACTCAAGAAGTTTCAAGAAACTCAAGACTCAAGAAGTTTCTAAAGAAACCAAGACTCAAGAAAGTTTTCAAGAACTGAAGACTCAAGAAGTTTCAAGAAATCAAGACTTCAGAGAGGACACTCAAGACTCAAGATGTCATCAAGACCCCGAGACCAGAGAATCCTCAAGACTCGTGAGAAACTCAAGACTCAGATAAAATCAAGACTCAAAAGATACAATCAAGACACCGAGACTCGTGAGAAAACCTAAAGACTCAGATAAAACTGAAGACTCAGTATGTCACTGAAGACACTGAGACTCAGAGAAACCTGAAGACTCGGATAGAACTGAGGACTCAGTATGTCACTGAAGACACTGAGACTCAGAGAATCCTGAAGACTCGGAGAAACCTGAAGACTCAGATAAAACTGAAGACTCAGTATGTCACTGAAGACACTGAGACTCAGAGAATCCTGAAGACTCAGAGAAACCTGAAGACTCAGAGAATCCTGAAGACTCAGAAGAAACTAAAGAATATAGTCGTTAGATTCAGCTGACGTGGACCAATGAGAGGAAGACAACCAGCCTGAAAAAGCTGCAGAACTTACATAATAGTATGGATTTGAATGTGATTCTCTCCAACGGTAACATTCAAATCCACACTATAAATATAAGATCTTCCATCAAATTAAGTGTGGAGAATGTGAAAATATGCTACAGAGCCAAGAACCATATACTCAAGCATTCCCACCATAGAACACAAGTCTGTAGATATACAAATATATTCAAGAGTGTTCTAAAACCCAATCTAAGCAACCCACGATATATCCTAAGCTTAGAGAGATTTTCCCAACCTTAGCATTGAGGCTAAACAAATGTGCGGGAAAATCTCACCCTAGTTGGAGACATCAACCAAACTCAAACCCTATTGTTAGGTAGTTTGTGTGAAGTTGTAAAGAGTTAGTAAGCTACAGTGAGTCGGCCAGAAAACTCTATAGAAGAAGTGAGTAAGCTACAGTGAGTTAGCCTGAAAGCTTGTAGGCGATCCCGTGAAGGGTGATAAGTCCCGTTTGAGTGAGAGCTCGTTAAATATCTGGAGGTGAGCTCGAGAGGGTGATAAGTTCAGGTTGAAGGAATTTCCCTAGGAACAGGGAGAGTGGATGTAGGAGCTTGAGTCTCCGAACCACTATACTTTGTTGTGTTCTTTATTGCTTTACGTTCGTATCTTGTCATATGCATTCGATTATAAGCAAAACACAACACATAGACTTAAAACGTAAAAATCTGGAATCATCATTCCTTCACCCCTATTTTTATATGCATTTCATGATTTTTCCGCATTTCATGGGTTTTTCACCGGGACAAACAATTGGTATCAGAGCGGGAGTTCAAAAGGTTCACTGATTTATTTCAAAGTGACCACCTGAACTGATCTATTTTAAAACTCGTTTCTGTACTGATACCAAACAATTGGTATCAGAGCAGGAGTTCAAAAGATCACTTTTAATGTGATCACCTGAACTGATCTTTTTAAACGAAAACTCGTTTCTTTAAAAATGCATATATTTTAATGTTTTGGCTTCATTATCAAAAAGGGGGAAATTGAATACTAGAAGAACCAACATCAATTGGTTGAGCAATGTGACTATTATCTAAGTCATCATCTAAAGCCGAAATATTAAGGTTACTAATTTTTCATTGATGATCTTTTCAAGATCAGACACAGAAGCTTCAGATTTAAAATCTTTTATCTCAATAGGAGATTGAATAGAAGAAATAGTTTTAATAATAATGTTGTAACATCAATAATCTCACCATACAGATAAGGTACGAAGCTGACAAGTCGATCACCAGCAACCAGATGAAGTGACTTGAGGTTGAGGCTCTATGAGCCAGAAGTCGCAGGCCGCCGGTCGTAGGAATCTCATAGGCTGCCACAAGTCGCTAGGCGACTTGGAGGAGCATGAAGATCGTATGACGACTTGGAAGGTTGTGCAGGTCGGTGGGCGACCTGGAAGAATGGGAAGTGTTGGTCCCGGTGCAAATGAGTCTTACATGTGTATGGGGGGGGAATACACGTTTTCAGTGTTTTTAAACCTTTTTCTTACTGAGGTCAGCTTGGGTCAGATAATCCTGAAGATTAGGTTCTGAGAAGCACAGATCGCTCTGAGTCAAAGTCTACTGAGACAGTGATCCTGAGCTGCTTTCAGAAACCTCAGATAATCCCAACTGAGTCCTGAGTGTCAGAGATCCTGAGTTGCTTGGATCAGATAACTAACTTACTGAATCCTCAGAAGAGAGTTCAGTTTGGTAACTATCTGTTCTAGCTACTTAGTCGTGCGGAATGGTTGGCCCTTAGATTATACTCGTTTTAGCTTTGCTGAAAATCTTCCCTTTATGAAATAGTGATTAGGCTGTGATTCACTTATGCAACTTCAGTGGATTGATTCCAACTGAATATCAGTGAAAAGTATGCTTTCAAAATCAAGTCAATGCAACAGATAAGCACAGATAAGGAAAGCAATAAAGAACACAACAATTATAGTGGTTCAGAGACTCAAGCTCCTACGTCCACTCTCCCTGACTCTTCAGAGAAATTCACTATCAACTTCTGAGCTTTCTGACTACCTCGCGTAGTTTACTTACTCAACTCGGCCCTGAGTTTTCTGACTACTCCACGTAGTTTACTTACTCAACCCGACCTTGAGTTTTCTGACTACCTCCGTAGTTTACTTACTCAATCACACACAAGCTTTCAGACTACCCCTGTAGCTTACTAACTTCTCCTCTAGAGTTTTCTGACTACTCCGCGTAGTTTACTAACTCTTTACAACACTTTCTCACCAACAAACACACTCCAACTTCCTTCACAAGGGTTTGGGGTTTCTTGGTTGGTTTCCAACTAGGATGAGATATCCTTTACAATGAAGCACAATGCAAAGGGTTAGGATATCTCGACTAAGCTTTGGATAATTCTTATCAAGCTAGGCTTAGTATAGTGAGCTCTCTTCAATATTGAAGCACTTGGGAAATTCTAAGTTTTTCGAGTGCTTTTAACTTTTACAAGAATAAGCTTGAGCTCTTAAGTTGCGTATAAATTTTCCGTAACCTTACAATGTAGAGGGTCACCAGTATTTATAGGCATACACCAAGGTCACTCTTTGAAAACTATCCGTTGGAGAGACAGCTTCGTGAGTTCCCTCTTGTGGTGTGAGAAACGGCTATATTTAGGGTTTGAAACTCCCTAACACTTTCTAGGCAATAGCCTTTCATGTAGCCGGTCTTCACTTTTTTGCGATCTGAACTTTTGTACATCCGACATCCTTTTTTTTCGAGACACATCCTTTGTCGATGTCGATATATAGTATGCGATGTTGTCTTCCTCTTTTTGACTTTTGTCTCCAGTTAAAGGTAAACACCTTCAACGGCTCTTTTTGGTTACAAACTCTGAGTTTGATATAACCTTAACAACACTTCTGACTTAGTTCCTTTTGTCTGCATTTGAATGTTTTGGCAAATATCTATTCTCTAAGGAATCGCGATCTTCTCAGTATTGCATCCTTCAGATAGATATATTCAGTGCCTCGAAACATTCAGTTCATCTTGAGCATTGAAGACTTCTTGATTCTTGATAAATTATCGTGCCTTCAGTATTCTTGATCTTTAGTTTCTCAGTCTTCAGTCTTTTTGTGTCCTCAGAGTCTTCTGAGTCTTCAGGGTCTTCTGAGTCTTCAGGGCCTTCTGAATCTTTGTAGTTTATCTTGACCGATGTCTTGAGTCTTCTCCGAGTCTCTTGATTACTCAAGATCCTCATCGAGTCTTGAAGAATATCTGAACTATATCTGCTGACTATACATTCTGCAGATAACATCCTGAATATTCTAAAAACTGAATCCTGACTCAACTTTCAAGATCATTCTGAACATGTCATACTCAGGGGTTTTGGGATCTAATCAAAATCATATATCTTTATTAAATTCATCTCCCAACAATTTCCCCCTTTTTGATGATGCCAAAACCTATCTTGTTACAAACATATAACCTATACTCAGGTTTCAGTTTATCCTATTACAAGATTGGTTGTCTCCCAAATCATTTCTTAAATTAGAGAATCTCCAAATAATTTCAGAGTTTCTCAACAGTTTAATCATTCAGCAATTTCTTCAGTAATGAATCTCTTTAATTAGTTCATTACCAAATACTTAAACAATTTCCCCATATTCAGACAATTTCTTCAGAGACATTCATTCAGGCATATCAAAATAAAATACATGTAAATAAGATAATGAGATATTATCTTTTGAGCATAATGATAAATCTTCATTGATGATTGGTATCCCGTTACATATTACAATGAGTTTATCAACAAAATCAAAAAGACAAAATTTAAAGATTACAAAATCTTCTGAGTCTTCGGTCTTCAGTCTTCTGATTTTGGTTCTTCAGTCTTCTGCTCTTCAGTTTGCTTCATTCTCAACTTCATCAGCGGGCACCTCCAGGTCAAACATTCCGAAAAATCTCTTCTTCAGCTCATTTCTTTCCTTGATGATGTCCGGACTGTTTCCTGTTAAACCCAACTGACCAGCATACTAAGCAATCTCTTGAGTAATGGCCTTCTCATTCACCAAGCCATTATCAAGTTTTGGAGGTGGATAGGAATATGGACCAGGGCTACTATCTGTACCTCTCCTTCATCCGCAAAGTTAATCCAGCTCTGTAGATACTTTGGATAGAAGATAAGAAGGTATTCAATGAAAGCTTCATTCTGATCTGAGCTTTCCCCTCTCCATTCCCTGAGAACATCATAATTGAACCAGAAGGTTCTCTTGACTTCTTCCCACATATCGTTGAGTTTGATGGGCATCCATTTATCAACGTGGGGCCATTTTAGTGCTTTTGATGTTCCTTTCCTCTTGCTCGCAAACTTCCTGAAATCACTCCTTCGCTTCTGCTCTTCGTCTATCTTCTTTCTCGATCCGCAGACGTTCACGAGACGGCGGCGACTTTCTTAGCTTGTTCTTCTTGGAGTGTCTTCAGAGCATTTCTCGTGTTGAAGACTTTCTTCTGAGGTTGAGACTCAGATTCCACTGGTTGTTCTGTTTCTTCATCATCCAGAATCAGTTTTCTCTGGATTGGCTTAGAAGTCTTTGCACGTTTGCTTTCAGGTTGAACAACACCCAAGGCTTTCCTCTTCATAGGCAGTTCAGCAGCAGCCTGGCTTGTTCCAACCATTGCTCTAGCACTCAGTTTCTCTCTTGCAACATCAAGCATAGCTTGCTCGAAAACTTCGAGTGTAGATAGGCTTTTCTACCCGAACTTCAACTTCAACTTCTCGGTAGCTCGACTTCTTTAAAGGCTTTTGCTAGATTATACATTTCAAATCTTTCGAGCCTTCTTCTCCAAAGTACATGCCATGAACTTTACGAGATCTTGACTTCCTTTTTCCCCCTTCTTGGCACCGTAATTTGGAAGAAGCCTGGAGAGTGTTGTGTCCATGTGATATTGCTCTTTGCTCATCTGAATAACTTCTCCTCGCTATCTCGATCTTGTTCGTCTTCCAGCCTCCTTAGATGGTTCTTGGCCACAGAAAATTCTTCAGATAAGTGGGCAAACTGGCTAGAGAGTGCTTCTTTGAACATCTCTGTCATCTTGGTCATGAGCATTGAACTCATTTCCTCAACAGCAGACTTGATTAGCACCTCATTCTTTTACGCGGTTTCACCTCTAGGAAATCAGAACTTTCCTGGTGTTTCTGCTTCAGTTCATCACTTAACTCAGCCTTGACTCCCTCTAGCTTCTCATTTAGCTTTCCTTCCATGGAGGTCATCTGGGTGGTTAGAGTGTTTTGAATTTGCACCAGTTCAAGAGTGACTAAGACCGTCCCATCTTTTGAGCTTGATTGGCCAACGTCTCTTCCATCTGAAGCAATCTTGATCATCATTAGCTCAACCTTCTCAAGTTTCTCTATCAGGGGAGTGAGATCAATCTCAGGAATCTTCTGCACTTCTGTCTTTGTCGATCATCTTGAGCTTGACTTCATTCTCGAGCTCCGGTCTCGGTTTGCGCCTCGATCAAAGAGTACTATCATCGGTCGATGTTGACTAGATCCAGTTGATCGAAGCGAAGTCTCCTTATCCTTCGAGATCGTTCCTCGATCTCCCCTGTTGGTCCCCATCTCCATCTTGAGAATTGTCTCCACTTTGCTTGGCGCACCAACTTTAGTTGCTCTCCTCTCACCAACTTCCTCCTCGAACCAAATCATCAAAATCGGCGTTTTTCATCCCGAGCTTTGTCCTTCCGAACCACGAGAAGTCGGTCGGAAAAGGTCGTCTCCTCATTCCACCGGTCTTCCCTCTAAAAGCGGCAATATCAAGCATCTCGGGAAGAGTCGATTGAGGATAAATCTGATTGTCCTTAATCAAGAAAATATCTTGCGGATCGAGGGTATGAAATTTGAGCTCGAGTATCGGTCAAGTATGAACCGTTCCCCTTGCTCCTCCACTCGCCTTCTTGACCTCGCCCTTCTTCCATCTCGGGCTCTCTGGTTCATTTGAAGTTTACGCTAAGGGATCAAAAGTAGATCACTCGAGAGCTCATCAAGAATATTACGCTCCCGAGTCTCAAAGAATCGAGCGTTTGTCTTGGTCGGTCCCTCGGTTTGCATCCCGAGTGGGTTACGAGACTGGAACTGGTATATCCTCGGTTTAGTCTCGAGTTGGCTCGTCGGTCTGAGCTTGCACATCTTGGATCGACTCTGGTGGCTCTTACATCGAGCACACACACACAGTAGGCATCTCTCGAGGTCTGAGCTCCTTTGAAAATTTCCCGAGAAATTTTATCTCATCTTGGCGATGTCTCGAGCACCTCGTAAAAGACCTACTCCTCCGATCGATCCTCAGGTCCCGGAGATAACCTGAGCCAACACTTGTAATGGTGAACTCGGCGCGTTTTGCCCTCAGATTGAATCTCTTCGTAATCACTTTCATCTTCATCGGTGAGAACCACCAATCTTCCGCGTTTTGGAGCAAGATTCTTCGTTTTCATCATTTTTGCTCCTTGCTCCATCTTTGCCTCCAACAACACCTTCCCCTAGTTTGTTGGGTCTCTTTTTTCAAAGAATCGCAGAAGGTGATTCTACCTTCTTTTCTCTCTTCCCCGATGACCGCTTCCTTTGCAAAGAATGGGTTTAAGGAGAATTTTGGATTTAGGAAATGGGGTCGAATTGGCGAAGATATCCTCCTCCTCTCTCACATCTCCAAAATGTAAGCAATTTTGGTGGCATGGTGGATCTTGCCTTTGATTGAGATCTCCACGCCAATCTTCCTCAAAACTTTGGTCCGCTTTCACTCACCGTCTGGATCGGGAATTTCAGCCGGTTGAAATCGTGGTTGGTGAAGCTTCTATCGCCGCCATCAATCTGAGCTTGGGTACTTATCCGCTCAAAACTCCCCTTAAAGACTCATTTATGCACTTGCTCACAATATCCATCAACACACGATATTGTGGCTTCAGTGCCTTTTTTATGCGATGTCGCCTCAAACTTAACAGATTCTCGGCAATCCTATCTAAGTACTCTGCTCTCTTCCCCGACATATACGTCGTAGGATCCTCTCCTCTATCACGAGAGCTCAAAAACATCATTCATTTTTTTCGAACTATATACGATCCCTCTCAAAATCGACGTATTTGGATGATTTGCTCTAAGTGTGATCTGATTAACTTAGAATGCATCTGACCCTCTTCATCTATCTTCAAGTTATAGATGAATTCGATTACCTCTTTTTGCAAACTCACAGTGCAGTCGGTTTGCGACTAGTTGGGTGAGTTTAGCCAAATAATCATATCAGAGCCTCCTCTTCTGGCTTTGAGTTGGTTGTGCTTTCAAGTGAGACAACAAACTCGTACCACGGCTTGTTGGTTTCGGCTAATCTCTCGAACAGGGTTGGAGCCATTTTAGAGTTTTATTGAAGAAGGGAAGCTTTAGGGTTTGGAGAATTTCTGGGCAAAGGGGATTTTTTAATTGCAGAGGATTTGAAAACGAAGGGTTTGATAAAATTTTGGCTTGAATGGCTGATTGGGGTTTATATAGCCTTGAGATCGTGGGGAATCGTGTTGGTTAGGTGAGTAACAACGGTTGAGATTAATCTCCGATTAATCGGGTATACGAACCGACGATCTCCGAAAAGTAAGCCGCCAAAATGTCCTCATTGGTCATTAATGTAGCAGAGCATTAAATGATTGTTGACCTTCTTCGGAATTTAAAACAATCCCGCCCAAATAAAAACATTCCTCAGGTGTTTTTATATTTATTGCGAATGATTACTGAATTTTCTTGAGCAATAAATGAATCGCATGAGTCATTACTTCTTCAGACCAATTTCCCTCTATCAGTCTTACTGAGTACTGATCTTGATAAAATGTCAGTATAATACTGAGTACTGAATTGGTTCAGTATGCTACTGAGTTTTTTGAGACTCAGTTCAGTATTTCCGTTTTATCCTGAGCTTCGCAGAAGGATTCTGAGAAAACTTCATGCATCTGAAAACTTTCAATTTTTTCAGATTTTACTCTATACACCAGGTTCTAGCATCCCTAATTCAACTGAAAGTTCCTGAAATCTTGATTCAGCCAAAGGTTTAGTCAAGATATCAGCTCTTTGCTTATCAGTATGAATTTTCTCCATCCTTATGTCCTTCTTCTCGACATGATCTCTGATGAAGTGATGTCTGATATCCACATGCTTGCATCTGGTGTGCATACCGGATTTTGTGAAATAGCAATGGCACTATTATTGTCACAAAATATTGGTACTTCATTGACTACAACTTTATAATCCCTCAATTGTTGTCTGAGCCAAAGAATCTGTGCACAGTAGCTTCCTGCAGCCATATATTCAGCTTCAGTAGTACTTGTTGCTACTGAGGTCTGTTTCTTCGAAAACCAAGATATCAGCTTACTTCCTAGAAATTGACAAGTTCCTGAAGTGGACTTCCTGTCAATTCTGCATCCTCCATAATCAGCATCTGAGTAACCACTTAACTCTAGGTTATCATCAGCTGGATACCATAATCCTCTATTCACTGTACCCTTAAGATATTTCAGTATCTTTTTGGCAGCCTCCATGTGACTAACCTTAGGATTAGCTTGGTATCTTGCACATATCCCAACAGCAAATGTTATATCCGGCCTACTTGCTATGAGATAGAGCAATGATCCAATGATTCCTCTATAATCAGTATGACTTACTGATTTGCCTTCAGAATCAGGATCCATCTTGTAGTTAGTATTCATGGAAATTCTAACTGCATTGCAATTCTCAGACACCATATTTGGCAATCGATCTCGGTGTACTTTGCACGTTGATGAATATTCCTTCCTTTGATTGTTTCACTTGAAGTCCTAGAAAGAAATTCATCTCCCCATCATTGACATCTCAAACTTGCCTTTCATCGGTGTTGAAAACTTTTCACACAACTGATGGTTTGGAGATCCAAAAATGATGTCATCAACATATATCTGAACTAGTAAGATATCTTCCCCATCATCTATCCTGAACAGAGTTCTATCAATAGTTCCTTTGACAAAACCATGGTCAAGAAGAAAACCGTGAAAAGAGTATCATACCATGCTCGGGTGCTTGCTTAAGACCATACAAAGCTTTTTTTTAGCACTGTAAACTTGGTCATTCTGTTTTGAAACCGGAGGTTGTTCCACATAAACCTCTTCTTTAAGCACGCCGCTCAGAAATGCACTTTTCACATCCATCCGATGGATCGTGAACTTCATGTGGGCAGCATATGTAAGAAACAATCTGATGGCTTCTAGTCTTGCAACAGGTGCAAAGGTTTCATCATAATCCAAGACTTCTTCTTGGGAATAACCTTGTGCAACTAGCCTTGCCTTGTTTCTCACAATGTTGTTGTTTTCATCTCTTTTGTTCTTGAAAACCCACTTGGTTCCAATGACATTGTGCCTTTTCTCGTCTATTTACCAAATCCCCATACTTCATTCCTCGAGAATTGATTCAAATTTCAACTTGCATGGCAAGAATCCAAAGGAGAATCTTGTAGAGCTTCACCAATCTCGGTAGAGTTCTTTCTCTCGATAGGAAGCGGCGAATAGTGCACTCTCTCCATGGAACCTTCTAGTCTTAACACCTTCAGGTTAGATCACCCACAATCGGCTTGTAGGATGGCTATCTAACCATTTCCTTCTTGATGTTCCCCTTCAATGGTATCCTCAACATTTGAAATGTTAGGTTCAATTAAATCGAAGAAACTCGAGGAACAACAAAAGCAGGAGAAAGGAATCATCTTCCTCGGGAAATTCTATTCGAACATTGTCGAGACATTTGTTCCCCTTTGGTTGATAGATTCAAAATTGCCTCACCGGTGACCACATCTTCATTGGCATCACGTGCACTGAAGTCCGAATCGGGTGTCTGTTCGATTGGTCACCTTTTGAGTGTTGGTTTTCCGGGTCTCACCATCCCGATTTCCATCCTGAACTTCTTTATCTGGAGTCGGAGTCACTCCAATCATAGATAATGACGGACTTCTTCTTTTCGGGTTCATGTGGATGATTTATCTTTTTGTTTCAGCTTAATCTGGTGATCCTCTTAGTCGATCATTTGCATCATGTTCTGTTTTTTCCGAACACAAAAACAGATTCATCAAAAAACAACATGAGGTGTTTCCTCCACAATAAGAGTCCTACAGGTTGTAAACTCGAAAGCTTTTATCGACTTCGAATATCCTAAGAATATTCCTTCATCGACTTTTACTATCAAATGTTTTCAACTGATCTTTACCATTATTGTGTATGAAACACTTGCAACCAAACACACGAAAGAAAGAGACAAGAGGCTTCCTTTCATTCCAAAGCTCATAAGGCGTTTTGCCTTGACTTTTTGTTAGCATGGATCTATTCTGAGAGTAGCATGCAGTGTTGATAACCAAATTTCAAAATCTTTTAGGAATATCGACTTGACTATCATTGTCCTTGCGAACTTCTTTTCGAGTTATGTTCCTTCTTTCAAAGAACACCATTTTGTTGAAGGGTCCTTGCAGTGATGTTTCATGTAGAATTCCATTTGGTTGCACAATAATCAGAAATTATATGATTTATAAACTCAGTTTCCTTTGTCGATCTGATTTTGACCACACTTAGATTTTTCTCAATCTTGAAGTCTTTTCAATGAATGAATTTCGCACTTTTATCTCGAGTCTCTTTCTTCTTGAGTAAGAATATGACCCAAATATATCTTGAGTAGTCATCAACTACTACCAAAGGTGTATTTTCGCCATTAGTGCTCACAGGTGTTATAGGACCAAACAGATCCATATGCAAAAGTGAAGTATTCTCTTAGTAGAAACTTCTACTTTGCTTTTAAATGATGCTTTGACTTGTTTTCCTTTTCTGGCACGCATCACAAATGTGTTCCTTACTGAACACTTCATTAGGCAACCCTCTCACAAGAGTTAATCTTGCAAGCTTGTTCGGGGTTTTTGAAGTTTAGGTGATTCATTCTTTTATGCCATAACCAACCGGGTATCTGTGGAACTTTTAGCAATTAAACATGTATCTTTAGGAGTTGAACTCCAATCGCCAAGATACACATTCCCTTTTCTTGTACCAGTCAGTAATACTTTTTGTGATGTATCATCTTTCACAAAGCATAAGTTCTTGGAGAACTCAACATTGAAACCCTTATCACAAAATTGGCTAATTGACAGCAAGTTATGCTTCAATCCAGATACATATGAAACACCATGGATATGAACTGAGTCGACTTCCAAAGTTCCATATCCTTCACCGTCCCCTTGAGTTATCTCCAAAAGTGATCTCAGGGCCTCTTTGTTCAACATAGTCAATTTGAGCATCTTCTTGAATCCTGTCATATGTCTTGAGCATCCCCGTCAAGATACCATACATCAGGAGCTTTTTCATCTCTACTCATCAGTGCCATGTGATCTTTCATCAACTTAGTGCCCCGGTTTTCCTCCCGAAAAAACAGATCAATTCTTAGGTACCCATTTTGTGTAGGGTCCTACGAGGTTAAATTTGTACCTTTTAATCCAAATCACCGACAACTCTAATCACTTTAGAGTGGCTAATTTGTCTTCCATAAACATCAACATATACATCCACTACTCGGGTGCCTAAGCGGTTTTAGATATATGTGTCTAGCTTTAGCATGAACATGTGCCTTAGAGTTCTTCTTTGGTTCAGGCCTTCGCTCGGATGCTTAGGCTTTTTGTGCGGCGGTCTAAATCTTTGATGACTTCGGGTTCGAGATAACCTTTACCCTTAGGCAAGTGAGGTTCAGGTTATGCATCTTTGAAATCTGGTCTTTCAAAGATACTTGAGGACTTGGTCTCTTCAGGTTGAGAATGTCTCTGTTGAGTGTTTCTCATCCGAGGATTCCTCTGATGGTTCAATGTGGAGCCTTCGAGTGTTTACATTCTTAGCCCGAGGCTTTGAAGTACTTGCTCGAAACTTTCCAACTTCATCGGGTTTTCTTGCCTTCACCGAGGTTTGGGCTTTCTAACCCGATCATTTAGTTTTACTTGAGACCATAGGTCCTTTTCCTTGTCTCTGCAACCTTGGGCATTTCTTGATTTGAAGTGTAGGTGCCATTTGGTTTTACAAAGATAGTCTTCTTGCTACTTGACGCAAACATTTAGATGACCTTGTGAGGTTCCCCTGGAATGTATCCCAATCCAGATTTTATAGTCACAGATCTCTGGTAACTCAATTTCATCTATTACATTAGATGCATTATTCAATAGAGTTAACTTCTTCTCGCACTATCCTCACAGATTCCGTAGAGTTTTATGCTTCTCGAGAGAGGTCATTGAACTTCGATTCCGATTAGTCAATCTCTTCAATGGATTTCTCTAGCTTTTTCGCCAGGGACATTATCAACTTCTCTTTCTCTCGAGAGTTGTACTTTCGAAACATCCAGTTCATCAAGAGGCTCCCATTAATTGAGAAGTGACTTCAATATTGCTAGAGTCTTTCCATTTTAGATTTTTAAACTTTCGGTTCCTTATTCTCGCTCTTGAGTTTGATTTAGCGATCCTTGCAAAAACAAAGATAGTCCTTCATCGATTCTCGAAAAGAATCCATCGGTCAAAATGATTTGTTTTCGGTGGAACTTGAAAACTCTTGTGCTAGTGTAGGAGCAACAACAGAGAAAGAAGAGTTTACCTCCTCAATGGCCATCGACGATGATGTCATCACTTTCCTTTGTCCCGAGAATATCTCATCCAAGAGCTAGATCCCTCCTCGAGTGTTCTTCTTCTCGCAACCATGGCCTTTTTGCTTGAGAACTTCGGTCTCTTATAGCTTGCCTTTCTCTTCTCTCCTTAGCACTCAAATCCCGAACAATCATCTTTGAAGTGACCTTTCTTCCGGCGGTTATAGCATCTGTTGGCATCATCATCCTGATCATTTTCTTCTTTGGACTTGGAGTCCTTTCTCTTGGATGAAGATCCTTCGCTTTTCGTGTCTTTCTTCTTCTCGGTTGATCCGTCCTCGGTTTTTCTTCGGCACTGTGGTTCCCCGTAATAGCTTTTTGTATTTTCCAAATCTACTATTGAGTCTATCAAACCGTCTTGCCATCAGTGCTAGCTTATCCTCAAGCTCATCCTGATTTTTGGCATGGGGGTTCTCAGACTCTCTAGTTTTACAGGTTTTATCTTTGGCTTTTAAAGCCACATTCTTACTCGATGAAGAATCATCTTTCTTTGTCGGCCTTTTTTGGATTTCGTATCAATTACAAATTCATAGGCTTTCAGCTCAGAGAAGACTTGTTGGTAAGGCATTGAGTTAATATTCTTGGTGTTTTCAATCACCACTGCATGAATATCCCATTTCTTAGATTGACCTCTAAGAATTTTCAATGCAACTTCTCTCTGTGGGTATTTCTTTCCAAGTGCATTTAGATCATTCATGATGCTAGTGAATCTGACTTCTAGTTTGTCTATTGATTCACCATCATCCATTTCAAAACTGTCAAACTTTCCAATTGCCACTGGAAGTTTGTTTTCTTTTATATGATCTGTGCCTTGGCACATAACAGCTAGTGTATCCCAAATCTCTTTAGCAGTATTACAGTGAGAGATCATTCCCATTACACCATCATCAATTGTGCTGTATAGTGTGTCTTTTGCAATGTAGTCTAGATTGACTAACTTTCTCTCCTCAGGAGTCAGTTGGTCATCAGACTTAGGAAACTCTGCTCTAGGATCAATTCCCTCATCTTCTGTTCCTCTGGGATTCACTACAGTAAACTGGAATGGTCATTGAGAGACCACTCTCCACATACGCTCATGTTTGGAATACAGATGAGCCTGCATTCTCAGTCTCCATAGGTCATAGTTCTCCACTGAGAACATGGGAAGTTTTTTTGAAGACATTTTTCTGATCTCTTGAAAAATAAAAGGTTTCAGCAAATAAGATCAGTTCAGATAGACCACAAGTATTTTTGAAAATAAAACTTTGGTCAACACAGCAGGTGGTCAAGTTGAACCACCGCTTCCGATACCACTTGTTGGTCCCGGTGCAACGAAGTCTTACACGTGTATGGGGGAATACACGTGTTCAAGTTTTTTTAAAACTTTTTCTTCGAGGTCACTTTTGGTCGATAATCCTCGAAGATTAGGTTACGAGAAGCACGATCGCTTTGAGTCAAAGTCTACAGAGAGAAGTGATCCCGAAATGCTTTTCGTAAACATCGATAATCCCAACCGAGTCCTCGAAAAGTCGAGATCCTGAGTTGCTTGGATCAGATAACTAACTTACTGAACCCTCAGAAGAGTAAGTTTAGTTTGGTAACTATCTGTTCTAGCTACTCAGTTGTGGGGAATGGTTTGGCCCTTAGTTTATACTCGTTTTAAGCTTTGCAGAAAACCTTCCCTTTATGAAATAGTGATTAGGCTGTGATTCACTTATGCAACTTCAGTGGATTGATTCCAACTGAATATCAGTGAAAAGTATGCTTTCAAAATCAAGTCAATGCAACGGATAAGCCTGAGATAAGGAAAGCAATAAAGAACACAACAATTATAGTGGTTCAGAGACTCAAGCTCCTACGTCCACTCTCCCTGACTCTTCAGAGAAATTCACTATCAACTTCTGAGCTTTCTGACTACCTCGCGTAGTTTACTTACTCAACTCGGCCCTGAGTTTTCTGACTACTCCACGTAGTTTACTTACTCAACCCGACCTTGAGTTTTTTGACTACCTCCGTAATTTACTTACTCAATCACACACAAGCTTTCGGACTACCCCCTCAGAGCTTACTAACTTCTCCTCTAGAGTTTTTCGACGACTACTCCGCGTAGTTTACTAACTCTTTACAACACTTTCTCACCAACAAACACACTCCAACTTCCTTCACAAGGGTTTGGGGTTTCTTGGTTGGTTTCCAACTAGGATGAGATATCCTTTACAATGAAGCACAATGCAAAGGGTTAGGATATCTCGACTAAGCTTTGGATAATTCTTATCAAGCTAGGCTTAGTATAGTGAGCTCTCTTCAATATTGAAGCACTTGGGAAATTCTAAGTTTTTCGAGTGCTTTTAACTTTTACAAGAATAAGCTTGAGCTCTTAAGTTATGTATAAATTTCCCGTAACCTTACAATGTAGAGGGTCACCAAAGATTTATAGGCATACACCAAGGTCACTCTTTTGAAAACTATCCGTTGGAGAGACAAACTTGTGAGTTCCCTCTTGTGGTGTGTGAAACGGCTATATTTAGGGTTTGAAACTCCCTAACACTTTCTAGGCAATAGCCTTTCATGTAGCCGGGTCTTCACTTTTTGCGATCTGGAACTTTTGTACATCGACATCCTTTTTTTCGAGACACATCCTTTGTCGATGTCGGTATGGTACGATGTTGTCTTCCTCTTTTTGACTTTTGTCTCCGGTTAAAGGTAAACACCTTCAATCTATCTTTTTGGTTACAAACTCGAGTTTGATATAACCTTAACAACACTTCGACTTAGTTCCTTTTTTCTGCGCATTTGAATGTTTTGGCAAATATCTATTCTCTAAGGAATCGCGATCTTCTCAGTATTGCATCCTTCAGATAGATATATTCAGTGCCTCGAAACATTCAGGTTCATATTGAGCATTCATGCCTTCTTTACGATTCTTGATAATTATTGTGCCTTCAAAAGATTCTTGATCTTTAGTTTCTCGGTCTTGATCTTTTGTGTCTTCGAGTCTTCGAGTCTTGAGGTCTTCAATCTTTGTAGTTTATCTTGACCGATGTCTTCGAGTCTTCTCACGAGTCTTGATTACTCAAGATCCTACCGAGTCTTGATAACTATCTGAACTATATCTGGCGACTATACATTCTCGCAGATAACATCCTGAATATTCTAAAAACTGAATCCTGACTCAACTTTCAAGATCATTCTGAACATGTCATACTCAGGGGTTTTGGGATCTAATCAAAATCATATATCTTTATTAAATTCATCTCCCAACAGGAAGGCCACTTGGTCTCAAGGTCGAAAAAAGGATAAATATGGCAAAGATTCGTGGAGTTAATGGTGCGGATTTTGCGGACCGTAATCAGGGTAAGAGTATTCGGATGCGCGACTTGCGGGACAAGCAAGGAAATCCTAGGCCGGCCCGTGGAAGGAAGCCCACGAAGACTGTAGCCCTAATTCTTTGTCTATAAATATAACTTGTATTACACATTGTAGGGGATAGAAATCTTCACACATTAGAATCCTAGGCAGAAAGTGTAGTGCAATATACCTGGCTTGGAGCCCCCAGACGTAGTCTTATTCAAAAGACGAACTGGGTAATCAAACTTCGTGTTTTTATGTGTTTTGATCGTTTACTTGTTAATTGTACGTTGTTTGTGTGCCGGAGAACAAAAATAGGGTACAACAATTGGCGCCGTTTGGGGGAACAATTTCGACTGATTGTTCATCATTCTTAGAAGACCCACCTTTCGTTCATCAGCAATGGCCATCAACCCGATAGCGGCTACTGGGCGAGAAGCTGACACGCAAGATGGGGCAGAAGCCTCCCTAGGCTCCCATCGCACTAACCAAAAGATTGCCACAGCCACTCCGGACTGGGGCAATCTCATTCGGACCCCGGAAGATGAAAAAGCCGTCCTGGCTGTCCTCCGTAAGAGGCAGCTTGTCTTCGACGGCCCAGGAGAATCACTTCCAAACAAGAAGGTCACCCAGGGGGGGGGCCCGTCTAAAGTTAAGGGGCATCTAACCACAAAAGGGCAGTCCGCGGGTCAACTGGCCCTCCAGGCGACGAGAGTCACCAACACTAGGAAGTTCCGGCTCCCGCGGACTGACAAACCAGCGGTTTCAAACAACTTGTTCAACTGTCTCGGGAACCTCGGAGCACTAAAAGCTCCAGCAGAGGTGGAGGATGAGGCTAACTCTTATATCTCGGATCGCGAAAAGCTTAGTCGCGATCTCTCATTCGCACTAGCTGCTCACCAGCACGAAGTGCCGAAGGGTTCTGCCGCCTGATATGGCAACAGGCAGGATACCGGCCCGACCTTGCATCTTCGCGATGCACAAGTCGCCTCACTTACCCGCACTATTCAGGCATTGCTTGAACGGGTTGAAGATTAGTACGGAATGATGGGGACGGATGCCGACCTCGTCATCCCGAGATCGCCATTTGGTACACTAATTACTTTAGCACCTACTCAGAGGAAAGTCGACACAGCAGCAATAGATTGCTACAATGGGAGCACGGACCCAAGGGCTCATGTATCGAGGTATATCTCCTACATAGCATCAACGGGTGTAACCCATGAGACCAGATGTAGGCTCTTTCCTTTAACTTTGAGCGACCATGCTCATATGTGGTTCACTTCACTGCCTCCATGTTCGGTGGACACATTCGACCAGCTCGCCAGACTATTCCTAAGTCATTTCTCAACAATGGCTCCCCGACCAGCGACAAAGCAGCGCCTGATGAATGCTCAACAGGGTGACAATGAATCTGATCGATCCTATATTGAAAGGATCGAGAAGCTCATCCTTGAAGGGGATCCCTTAGGGGATGAGGCGAAACTGCTCGGGGCCGTTGGCGGCCTTAGAAAGGGGGCCAAGATGTGGCGGTTCATGACCGCCGACTATCCAACCAGTTATGCCAACTTCCGAAAGTGGGTCGGCGACCTGATACTTACTTCAGAGCTTCTGAAATCCCGACTCTCCTACGCGGAGGAAGTCGGGGCATCAAAAAGGAGTTCCAAGGGAATTGGGAGCCACAAAGACTCTCCTAACAACTATAAGTCGTTCGAAGAGTCGATTTATGTGAAGTTGATGGATGTTTTAGGCATGACGCCCATTCATGACTATGGGTAGATTAAGGATCGGGAGTTACTTCTCCCACCTCGTCCAATGAGGAATAAGAGTAAGAAGAATCCATACAAGTTCTGCCACTACCACGACCAGACAGGCCACTACACAAGTGAGTGCGAGGACCTGCTGAAACAGCTTTGGAGGCTGTACGAAGATGGATTGTTGAATGAGTTTATCAAGCGACCTCAGAAGGGCGGGCTGGTACCTTGAAGATCGCAAACCGCCCAACCGTTCCAGAGAATGGGGAGCTGGCAGAGAGACCTCTCCACCATTAAAGCTTACGAGCTCAAGAATACATATGGCATGGAGACCTAGTACCCGTGAAATGGGGCTCAACCGAGATACTCTCACTTTAGTAGATTGGAGGTCACCTTCTTTTGTAATAGTCTATCCAAGTCAAATAAATAAATCTCTTTTCAAAATTCCTACGTGAAAAACATATGATCGATAACGTGTATGTCACACGAAAGACATGATCGATAACATGCAGGTCGCATGAAAGACATGATCGATAACGTGCAGGTCACATGAAAGACATGATTGATAACACGCGAACCCGAGATATGACTTTATAAATACTGGAGGCGAGATCGCCACCCTAAGCGGTGAGGTTATCCCCCGACTTTGTAAGATGACTACGCAAATGTCCAAGAAACAAGTCACATGGAAAATAAGACGACAAGGACTAAGCAAAAGTTGCATAAGGAAATCAAGTCGGCACAATAGGGGTGGAAAAGAAAAGAGGTGATATTCTTTATTGACGGAAGGCCGGAGGCTACTCAAGTCGCAAGCTGCTCGGCCAGAAATGGTCGTCGATGAGCGCAAACAAGTCTCGCACTAAAGAGTTTCAACTCAAAGGGTGAGCACGGATAAGTCTCGCACAAAGGGTCTCAGCTCGGAGTGCGAGCACAGAAAATACTTGTACGAAGAGGCTCGCTACCTCGGAGTGCGAGCACAGAAAAGACTTGTACGAAGAGGATCGCTACCTCGGAGTACAAGCACAGAAAAGACTTGTACGAAGAGGTTCGCTACCTCAGAGTACAAGCACAGGGAAAAAAACTTATACGAAGAGGTTCGCCACCTCGGAGTACAAGGAGAAAAGTCTCGCACTAAAGAGTTTCAACTCCAAGTGCGAGCACAGAAAAGTCTCGCATTAAAGAGTTTTAACTCAAAGTGCGAGCACGGAAAAGTCTCGCACTAAAGAGTTTTAACTCAAAGTGCGAGCACAGACAAGTCTCGCACTAAAGAGTTTTAACTCAAAGTGCGAGCACAAAAAAGTCTCGCACTAAAGAGTTTTAACTCAAAGTGCGAGCACAGAAAAGTCTCGCACTAAAGAGTTTTAACTCAAAGTGCGAGCACAGACAAGTCTCGCACTAAAGAGTTTTAACTCAATGTGCGAGCACAGAAAATTCTCGCACTAAAGAGTTTTAACTCAAAGTGCGGGCACAGAAAAGTCTCGCACTAAAGAGTTTTAACTCCAAGTGCGAGCTCAGACAAGTCTCACACTAAAGAGTTTCAAATCCAAGTGCGAGCACAGAAAAGCCTCGCACTAAAGAGTTTCAACTCCAAGTGCGAGCACAGACAAGTTTCACACTAAAGAGTTTCAACTCTAAGTGCGAGCGTCAACCAGAACTCTCGACGAGCTCAAATCTTGGCGGGTAGCGACCTCGGATGTATAACCTTCCGACTTGGAGGCACGAAGGAGAATCGAACCAGGAAAGATATGTCAAACTTAATACCAACAATGCAACCTCAAGTATAGAAAGCAGACAAATCCTAATTCAAAGCAGAGATCAAGACCAACCTCCGAACGAAGTCGAAGTCCGCTCTTGGGGGCAATTGTTGTAACATCAATAATCTCACCATACAGATAAGGTACGAAGCTGACAAGTCGATCACCAGCAACCAGATGAAGTGACTTGAAGTTGAGGTTCTATTAGCCAGAAGTCGCAGGCCGCCGGTCGTAGGAATCTCATAGGCTGCCACAAGTCGCTAGGCGACTTGGAGGAGCATGAAGATCGTATGACAACTTGGAAGGCTGTGCAGATCGGTGGGTGACCTAGAAGAATGGGAAGGCCACTTGGTCTCAAGGTCGGAAAAAGGATAAATATGGCAAAGATTCGTGGAGTTAATGGTGCGGATTACGCTGACCTTAATCAGGGTAAGAGTATCCGGATGCGCGACTTTCGTAACAAGCAAGGAAACCCTTGGTCGACCCGTGGAAGGAAGCCCACGAAGACTGTAGCCCTAATTCTTTGTCTATAAATATAACTTGTATTACACATTGTAGGGGATCGAAATCTTCACATATTAGAATCCTAGGTAGAAAGCGTAGTGCAATATACCTGGCTTGGAGACCCCAGACGTAGTCTTATTCAAAAGACGAACTGGGTAATCAAACTTCGTGTTTTTATTTGTTTTGATCGTTTACTTGTTAATTGTATGTTGTTTGTGTGCCGGAGAACAAAAACAGGGTACAACAAATAATATTATTAATATTATTATCATAATTTTTAGATTTGTTCTTGGAATCAATTTTAGATTTGTTCTGAGAATCAATTTTAGAAATGATTTTATCAACTTTATCATGTAAAGAAATAATTTCTTCTCCAAGAATAGAAAGATAAAGATTACAAAAATTATTTTGTTCAATCATTTGATTGACATGTTTAACAGTAATTTGTAAAACATCATTTTCCGTAATTCTAGAGAATGGAAGAAAATTAAATATCCTGCCTTTTTTCTCAATTTGAAAAGGAACATGAGGAGGGTAAATAGATTTATGTATTCCTCTATAAATTATTTTATAATCACGTTCAATAACTGAAATATAGTCAATATAAAAGGTTTTAATAAACCAAGGAACATAATAAGTAATTTCATTATGTTTTTCACGGAATTTATAAAAATTGTCAACAAAGTAATCTAAATCATCTTTTGAAAATGATTTAAAATACCAAATTCTATAATTATCCCATTTAGGATTATTAAACTCATCATTAATATGAGCTCTTGTTGAGGAACCTTTAGAAAAATCTAAAAAGTTTGTAATATCCATAAAATTATATTTTAAAGTTACAATCCGAAATTATTTCGGGATCAAATCCATCTTTGTGGATAATATTGTTTTCATTAATAATTATTTTCTCATTGTTATGATTATTTATTTTACAATAAGTATTTTCTCTATAAGAGGAAGTAGAAGCTCTAGAGTCAGAAGGTAATTCTACCTCATAATCCAAAGGAGATATGAAAGAATGACTGGACATTGATCTGGAATAAGAGGTCGAATGTCTTTTTTTGATTATTTTGAAAACCAATACTAATAATACCATCATTACTTTGAGTAATATTTTTAAAATCACTGTTAATAATAGGGATTTTAGGAACAGATTGTTCTATAATCCAATTTTCAGGAAAAACAATTTCTTCCCACTTAATGGATCTTCTGATAGTAATGTTTGATTTACCAAAATTTGTTTCAATAAGAATAGTCTCATTATTATCTTTTTCGATTCTTTTACACATAGGATTTAGTGTAAATAAAGGTTTATAATAAATACAATAACAGATACACATAACTTCAGTACTTGGTATGTAATTATAACCATGAGTTTTAACATTTAATGTTAATGCTTCAAGAATATTACTATCAGATAAAGATAGAGATAAATTAGGATAAGCGTCAAAATAGACAGAGCCAAGAGCAGTAGAGTATGTTTTGTTATATGGTTAATGATTCAATACAACTTTGATTCTTATGAATCTGTTCCGTCTGAAGGATACTGTCAAGAACAGTATGACTCAGGAATATGATATTCCTGATAATCTTGATTTATTAAATAAATGGACTATTCCTAAAATTGAACCTAAAATGGTTTATAAATTAGGAGCTTTTGAAAAACTAGGTTTAAAACAAATTGTTAAAACCACTGAATCTTCCATACCTCTTCATGAAGAAGAGATGGTTATTAAATTACTTAGTAAAAATGATATTTTACCTTACAAAAGAACTCATAAGTTCTTACATATTGGATGTGTTCAGGTCGCTTTTAGACCACTTACCTTAAATGGCTTACCAGAAAGTTTTCTTGCTTCTCTTAGAGATGGCAGAAATCTTAACTGGACACAATCCCTAATGGGAATTATAGAGTCTAGCTTGGCTTTAGGACCTGTCTATTTTGGCGTCTATCCTAATTTATCTCTATCTTTATCTGATAGTAATATTCTTGAAGCTTTAACATTAAATGTTAAAACCCATGGTTATAATTACATACCGGGTACTGAAGTTATGTGTATCTGTTATCGTATTTATTATAAACCTTTATTTACACTAAATTCTATGTGTAAAAGAATTGAAAAAGATAATAATGAGACTATTCTTATTGAAACAAATTTTGGTAAATCAAACATTACTACCAGAAGATCCATTAAGTGGGAAGAAATTATTTTTTCTGAAAATTGGATTATAGAACAATATGTTCCTAAAATCCCTATTATTAATAGTGATTTTAAACATATTACTCAAAGTAATGATGGTATTATTAGTATTGGTTTTCAAAATAATCAAAAAAGACATTCGACCTCTTATTCTAGATCAATGTCTAGTCATTCTTTCATATCTCCTTTGGATTATGAGGTAGAATTACCTTCTGACTCTAGAGCTTCTACTTCCTCTTATAGAGAAAATACTTATTTTAAAACAAATAATTATAAGAATGAGAAAATAATTATTAATGAAAACTTATCCACAAAGATGGATTTGATCCCGAAACAATTTCGGATTGTAACTTTAAAATATAATTTTATAGATTTTATAAACTTTTTAGATTTTTCTAAAGGATCTTCAACTAGAGCTCATATTAATGATGAGTTTAATAATCTTAAATGGGATAATTTTAGAATTTGGTATTTTAAATCATTTTCAAAAGATGATTTAGACTATTTTGTTGACAGTTTTTATAAATTCTGTGAAAAGCATAATGAAATTACTTACTATGTTCCTTGGTTTATTAAAACCTTTTATATTAACTATATTTTAGTTATTGAACGTGATTATAAAATAATTTCTAGAGGAATACAAAAATTTGTTTACTCTCCTCATGTTCCTTTTCAAATTGAGAAAAATGGCAGGATATTTAATTTTCTTCCATTCTCAAGAATTACGGAAAATGATGTTTTACAAGTTACTGTTAAGCATGTCAATCAAATGATTGAACAAAATAATTTTTATAATCTTTATCTTTCTATTCTTGGAGAAGAAATTATTTCTTTACATGATAAAGTTGATAAAATTATCTCTAAAATTGATTCTCAGAACAAATCTGAAAATAATGATAATATTAATAACAACGTTATTATTAAAACAACTTCGTCTATACAGTCTCCTATTGAGATAAAAGATTTTAAATCTGAAGTTTCTGTGTCTAATCTTGAAAAGATCATTAATGAAAAATTTGGTAACCTTAATATTTCAGCTTTAGATGATGACTTAGTTAATAGTCACATTACTCAACCAATTGATGTTGGTTCTTCTAGTAATATTGATACTTATAGTATTAATAAAATGAAATGGGCTGATAGACCTACTATGTCTAGTTACTATTATAAGAGACCTACTCCTATGGATGTTCTTAATGAAGAACAGAAAAACTTCTTCAGTAATTCTTATTCAGATAAAAGTATTTATGAATGGAATATTGATGGTGGGAGTGATAATCATATTTTCACTCAATGTCATCGTATGCTTATGTATAGTTCTGCGTGTAGAACTAGTGGTAATAATGATTTTAATACTGCACAGGCTATTACTGTTGGTTTTACTGGTCAGCTTAAAGGTTGGTGGGATAATTATTTAACTCCCCATAATAGAAATGACATTTTTAATTCTATTAAAATTGAAAATGGTGAGACTAAGACTAATGTTGTTTATTCTTTGATTCTTTCTATTTTAGATCATTTTACTGGTCAATATACCAATAAATATGAAAATACAAGAACTTTTCTTTTAAACATGAAGTGTAAAACTCTTACTGATTTCAGATGGTACAAAGATACTTTTTTGTCTCGAATTTATGAGATTCCTGAATGTAGTCAGGATATTTGGAAGAATAAATTTGTTGATGGTCTTCCTCATGTATTTGCTTAAAGAGTTAAGAAAATTCTTAGAAAAGACTCTAATTCAATTCATTATGAGTCTTATACTTTTGGCCAAATCATTAGTATTTGTGTTCAGGAAGGATTAAATCTTTGTAATGAACTCAAATTAAGAAATCAAATTAAAAAAGACAATCTTTTGGAAAGAAAACAATTGGGTCAATTCTGTGACCAATTTGGATTAGATAATCCTAATTCTAAAAATAGTTTATCTAAAACTAATAAAAGAGATTTTAAACATAAATCTACTTATAAGAAATGAAAACATCATTCTAAGAATAAAAATAAAGAGAAGGATCATGAACATGATAAAAATAAAAGAAAATCTTTTAAAAAGAAAAAATATAATACAATTATTTGTAAAAAATGTAATAGACCTGGTCATTATGCTAATCAGTGTTATGCTAAAGACAAGATTAAAAATCTTGATATTAATGAAGAGCTCAAAGAAACTCTTTTTAAAATTGTTATGAGTCCTAATACTGATTCAAAATCAGAAAAGTCTTATAATGACTGCTCTTCTATTGAATCTACATCTGATGATGAAGTTTCTGATAAGTCTGATAAGGAAGAATGCAACTATTGTATGCTTGGAAAACCTTGTCTTAACTGTATCAGTAATACTGATAATAATACAGATAATGAGTTTTATAAACTCATGAGTCAATTTCAAGATATGGATATTAGTGTCTTGACTAATAATAATATTTTAGAATTTCTTAAACAGATTAAAGATTCTAGTTTAAGAGATAAAATCATTGAGCAATTGCATGATTCCTCTTATCATGATAAGAATGAGGATAATAATAAAACTAATATTTCTAATAAGATTGATAGTAATTATTATAATATGGGGGAATTAGAAAAATTTCTCCGCCTTAAGAATATTAAAAATAATCCTGTAACTATTAATTATTTAATTCATGAGATTAATAATCTTAAGATTGATGTCAAGATTCTTCAAAACCAGAATACTGACCTTTCTGTTCGTCTTTCTTTCATTGAGAAAGGTAAAGGAAAAACTGATGATGGTGAAACTAGCTCTAATGCTCTTTCAAAAAATTTAGATAACAGTAGTAATGTTAATATTGATAAAAATTATTTATCTACTATTAACATGATTATATCCCAGAAATGGTATACCAAGATTTCTCTTCTTATAAATAACTCCTATAAGAAAGATTTTATCGCTATGATTGATAGTGGTGCTGACTTAAGTGTCGTACAGCTAGGAATAATTCCTATTAAGTTCTTTGAAAAGACTACTCACTCCCTTTCTCATGCAGGTGGAGGATATTTAAAAACTAATTACAAACTTAAAAATGCTTATGTTTGTGTTGATGGTTGTTGTATCTCTAATGACTTTCTTATTGCTGAAGACATTACTAGTCAAATGATTATTGATCTTCCTTTTTTATTTAAAATATATCCTCTTACCTTTGTTGGGGAAGGAGGTGTTACAGGTACCTATAACGATAAACCTATCACTTTTAAGTTTATTACTAAACCTATTGTTGGGATATTTTAGTTTTGATGAATTATGCCAAAATATTATCAACTTGTGTTATTTAAGTTAATCTACAGATAACAAGTTGAGGGGGAACGAGAGAACAAGTTAAGGGGGAACTCATGAAATCAGACGAAGATGATCGAGATCAGACGAGGTTGCAGATGAGGCTGATCGAGATCAGATGAGTAGGATGAGTTCCGAGTTAACTGGTGTGTAGGAACTGATCTGTTGTGCATAAACTAATCTGATGTGAAGAAACTGACCTGCCGTGCAGAAACTGAACTGATGTGCAGATCTGATATTCTGAACTGATGTGCAGATCTGATATGCTGAACTGATGCAGTGTGCTGATGCAGACCAAAAATCTGCTTACCAGATCAGGCGACCAGAATCAGAAGAGATGAACAGTAATCTAGCGAGCTGATTAGATCCGTTAGACACACAAAAGCAGCTGGCCAATAAGAAGATAATAACACATATATGGATGTGACATAAAGCTGCAAACAACTGTGCAAAAGGACGAAGAAAAGCTAGAAGATTATTAGTATGGATTTGAATATTACTTTCCAACGGTAATATTTAAATACACACTATAAATTCATTGCACTATCTTCAAAAGAAGAAAATGGAGGATGCTGCAAAGTGAAGATTAAAGCCAAATATTCAAGCATCTCCATTCAAGAACACAGGGCATTAAATATCCAAATTTACCCAAGAGTGTTCTTCATTATATCTAAGCAAAAATGTCATATCATAAGCTTAGAGAGATTTTCCCAACCTTAGCTTAAGGGCTAAAACAATGTAAGGGAAAATCTCACCTAGTTGGAAATAACACCAAACTCAAACCCTTTCTTGAGAGAGAATTAGTGGTTAAGTAAGGTAGTTAATAGGCAATCCCGTGAGGGAGATAAGTCCCGAGAGAGTGAGAACTCATTAAACATCTATAGGCGATCCCGAGAGGGAGATAAGTCCCTTTGAGTGAGAGCTCCATAAATATCTGTTGGTTTAGTTGGTGCCCCATGAAGGGAAGAGTGGATGTAGGAGTTGGACTCCGAACCACTATAAAATCGTGTGTTCATTACTGCTTTATGTTCTTACTTGCCATATGCATTTGGTTATAAGCAAAACACATCGTTTAAAAAATATATATAGAATCATTATTCCCTCACCCCTGTTTTATATGCATTGCATGGTTTTTCACGGGACCAACACATATTCATAAGTTTCTTAATTTGATTCAAGATCAAATTAACAATAAAAATTTTCAAATTAATTTTCTTAAAGATGAGCTTAATTCTATCACTATTAATGATATATTAAAAAATCCTAAGCTTCAGGATAAAATCAAATTTTTAAATAACAAATTTTCTATTGAAATTTGCAATGATTTTCCTAATGCTTTTTGGGATAGAAAGAAGCATATAGTTTCTCTTCCTTATGAGGAAGATTTCAAAGAAAATAAAATCCCAACTAAGTCTAGACCTTGTCAAATGAACTCTGATTATTTAGAGTTATGCAAAAAGGAAATATCTTCCTTATTACAGAAGAAGCTTATTACTCCTTCTAAATCCCCTTGGTCTTGTACTGCTTTCTATGTTAATAAGCATTTTGAACAGGAACGCGAAGTTCCTAGATTAGTTATTAATTATAAACCTCTTAATAAGGTTTTAAAATGGATTAGGCATCATATTCCTAATAAGAAAGATCTTCTTGACAGATTAGTCAATGCCCTTATCTTCTCTAAATTTGATTTAAAATAAGGTTTTTGGCAAATTCAGATTAATCAACCTGATAGGTATAAAACTGCCTTCAATGTTCCGTTTAGTCATTACGAATGGACTGTTATGCCTTTTGGTCTTAAGAATGCTCCTTCAGAATTTCAGCAAATTATGAATGATATTTGTAATCCTTATAGTGATTTTATTATTGTCTATATTGATGACATTTTTGTATTTTCTAAAGATATTGAAATACATTTTAAACACCATGATATGTTTAAAAACTTAGTTATCAAAAATGGTTTAGTCGTTTCAAAACCTAAAATGGTTTTATTCCAAACAAAAGTTAAATTTCTTGGTCATATAATTGATAAAGGTAATATTAGTCCTATTCAAAGAAGTATTGAATTTGGCAATAAATTTCCTGATATTATAACTGATAAAACTCAGTTACAAAGATTTTTAGGAAGTCTTAATTATGTGTCTTCTTATATTAAAAATCTTGCTGAAGATTCTGATATCTTATATGATAGGCTTAAGAAGAATTCTTCTTCTTGGAATGATAATCATACTAAGGTTGTTATTAGAATTAAAGATAAGGTCAAGAATATTCCTTGTCTTATGCTTGCTAATCCCTCATGGGAAAAAATAGTTGAAACTGATGCCTCAGATTTGGGGTATGGTGGTATTTTGAAACAAATTAATCCTGATAATAAAAAGGATTACATTATTAGATTTTAGTCTGGTAAATGGAATAATAGTCAGAAGAATTATTCTGCCACCGCTAAAGAGATTTTATCTATTGTTAAATGTGTTCTTAAATTCCAAGATGATTTATATAATAAAAAATTTACAATTTATACTGATTGTAAAGCTGCTACATTCATGCTCTTCAAAGAGGACCTCCTATTTTACAACAAGGGAAGAAATCCATTTATAATCAGAACATTTCTGGTGTTGGTTCTTCTTCAAAAGGAGAAAATGTTGAAAAGGAATTTCAAGAATTCCTCAGACAACGTAGCAGGAATACTCAGGCTGAGGACAATCCCTCAAAACCTGATGATGGAGAATCATACTCTTCTGTTGCTCAAAAAGAATATAAATTCTTTGATTCTTCTAAGAAAGAATTGATTCTTATTATTGAAGATGACAATGAAAAATTTAAAGAGTCCCCATGGATTCTTATGGAAAAGTATTTTCCAAATTCAAATTGGAATATGGAGACTTATAAATCCAGAGGATTTTATGAGAATATTCTCATTAGTCTCGGAAGTGTTGAAATTCAGCATTTTCCTCCTAAGAGTAAAGTTATTAATTACTCTAAATTTATCATTAAAAAGGTCATCTCCATCCAAGAATGGGGAACTTCACCTTTTGCGGAAAGAAGTATGACCAATGAGGTCACACACACTACTTACCAGTACAATTACTGGGATAACTTACAAAGTTTTTAATAAACTTTACTTTATCAGAATGCTAAGCATTCTCATACCTGGCTAATAAAAATTTGTGAAAATATTGGCAAAAATCAGATCCCTAATTTGCTTTTTTTACTTGGTGGGGAAATTTTTGAGCATTGGCAGATATTTTGCCTGAAGAGGTTAAAAATCTTTTAGAAGAATATTATGTTATTTCTTCAAACTTAAAGTCTCATAATACAAGTGGTAAAACTACTTGTATGTTTTTTGTTGATTCTGGTATTCCATGGGTTTGGAAATGAAAACCAGAGTTCGGTTATACCGAATATGGAACACCTTGTTTATGGAGAATCCATACAACAAGATTTTGGAATAACTTAAATGTTATTACCCCTAGCTCCAATGAGTCACCATTACAAGAAAATATTATGAGGATTAAAACCAAAATGGAAAAATACAGAAAGAATTCGGTTGACAAAACTTCTAGTTCTCTTCCATCATTCTCTGAATACTCTAAGAAGTATTTTGGCATATTCTCTAAGGAGAAAATTATGGATCTTTATATGGATCATATTAAAAATGATTTATTTAAGGATATTGATTTTTCTGATTCAAAATCAGATACATCTATGATTTCTAGATCTGGCCTTCAAGATGCTCAGGATCCGAATGAAGATGATCAAGAATTTTCCATTCAAGAAAGTTTTGATCTTTTGAAGAATTCTCTTAAAGGGAAACTAAAAGACAACAAGTTTTAATGGGATCTTATCCAAATGGTTTCTTTCCATCTTTTACAACGGAAGGATGGGACATTCAACATGGAATAATTTGTTCCAGGTTATTCTATCTCCTAAGTGACACAGGAGGACTTTATTATAATATCTGGAGAACTCCTTCTGATATTTTAATTGATAATGAAAATAATGTTATTGAAGATAAGAATTATCTTAAAATTCTTAAAAAGAAAATAAGAGCTTTGGAAGAAGGAATTCCATGGATAGAATCTTTAGGTAGAAGAAATGAAGCTTCTCGTCAACAATTGGCAGGATTTAAGGAGACTCTTAAGCTCCTGAAAAAACATGCTTCTTCAATGGCGATCTAAAGAAGATTTTGACTTAGCACATTTTTTGTAAGATGTGACTACAATATCAGACAAAATTAAATTTTGTCATTGCATACATCACTTGACAGACAAAGTACTATTCTGAATAGTAATTACTATTCATACTTTTTACTTTTTGACTTTTACGGTTTTGTTTTTTCCGCACTATTAATTTTTTATTTTGAAATCCGGGGTTTCATGTCCGGCTCTTTCATATATATATATAGGTTCATATTTTTCTTTTCAGGGGTATGCTTGAGTTTACTCGCCCTCTCCTTTTCTCTCTCTATCCCTCTTGTGTGTAACCCTTAAGCCTTGTAATAATTTTGTTTATAAGCTTGTTTATGATTGAGGCTCATTAAGGTATATTGTTGTTTATTTAAATTCTGTATTTAAATCTTTATTTCTGATGATCGCCGCCTCAATGGTCGGCTAAATTACTTGTATTGAATCATGGCCTGACTTAACTATATTCTACTATCATGTGCATTTGGAATTATATTCCTATAATGATCTGTAATTAGAGTTGGTTTAACCGGTAGATTTGAGCTTTCCGGTGATATTCATGAGTTAACCATGTGGGCTAGCCCTTTTTTCCGTTATGCCGATGAATAGGCGCATGCATTTTTCTGGGTGTAAAAGCTTTTTTCAGGTTAACTCATGGACTATGGAATTTCTCAGTAATTTCCTATATGTGTTTGTAAAAGATCCACAGGATACTATTGGAATAGATCTTTGCACGATCCTTATGTTAATATGGTACCTATATATATATATATTTAGATTACTTGTTTTTATTGCACATATTAGTAGTTATTTTCACTAACATATTAGTTTTCATTGAACATAATTGATCAGTATTAATTACTCACCTCGCCTTGTTTTGTTTTCTCATTTCCTAAAATAGCAAAAACAAAAAAAAAACTTTACTCACTCAAAATAACCTCTTACAAACATATATTATTTCACTATTTGTTATTATATTTTACACTCAAATAACCTCTTACAAAAAACATTTTTCTTCCATAAAGTAGAAATGACCTCTATACCCTCAATAAAAAAAGCAAATTTTCACCATTTAATACTAATAAATAATTTATATATTAAAATCAGTGTCCTTTTCATTTTAGCAATTTAAATCAAGACGGTGTTGGAATTTAGAAGCACGTAAACACGTAATACATGCGCAGCGGAAATTAAGCAGTACACCAACAACGAACATATAATTGCATAATTGATTACGTATAAACATAAAGAGAAATCTTACAGTAAATCGTATGCATATTTCTCTACTATGGTATCCACGTAATCCCCGTTCACGGACTTGCACAGATTTTCCAGTGTTGAATCTGAGACGAAATTTGCTAGGAAAATTCCTATTCTAGATTTTATGGAGAAATATGAATTAACATTATTTGTGAATTCCCAAGAGCTTGTATATATAGGAAAGACTCAGTTTAAATCTTAAGCTAACCTGATTGGGAAATAAAATCCCTAATCTTTATTTAAATAAATCTCTAAGATTTATTTCCCACATATAAAATCTCTACGGATTTAAATGCCTTATATGAAAATCTCTACGATTTATTTCCATATACATTAAATCTTACAATTATATTCCAAATATAATTATTGGGAATTCTTATTTTATTAAATTCAATTTAATTAAACATTAATAATAATTAATTCCAAATTAATCTATTATTAATTCATTCTCCATAAATTAAATATTAAATCTAATTTAACATTTAATCAACCAACTATAATCCGTAAAAGGGAACTACTTGTTGTGTGACCCATATGCCCTCATATATCGAGCGATTAGTTAAACTAACGGTCTTAATTGAAACATGGGCTATTACGAGGTACATTACGAGAAGCGTGCAACTACCTGTAAGTGAAACATGGGCTATTACGATTTCCTCCTTTCATTCGCAAATACTCGATTAAGTCTTGAACATGATGAAGTGTTTATTCAAATAACTTAATCATGTTATCTCCAATCACTAATTGATCATGTATGTCACACTTAGCCACAAAGTCTAAGTTGACGTGCATCGGCCGATGACTTTGATCCAATTATGATGAGAAGATGAGTATTCTCTCTAAATCCACTTTGAGGAATGAATCCTATTCTTGGCTCAACTACCATGCACATGCACTTCGTGATGAACCCAATACAAGCCGTATCTACCCATGGTTAGGGTGCAAGCATTGGTCATGGTCAAAGTTCATCATCCCACACATGTCGTGCGTATTGACCTCAAGTCAAAGGAGTATCGCATCGCTCCCACTAACCGAGACACCCGTAGACACATATAGTGGAAATACATCAAACGGTTTCTCGGATGGGTATACCAATACCCTCTAAGGTATCTGTGCATCCATCATGAGATACCTAGTATCTCGTAGTAAGTGAGATCTTACTGCACTCTCTAAGAGTATGATGCAGATCGCACACCAATCTCCATTGTATCATCAATATCCCATTCTTGATGATCCTTGATCGGGGCTATTTGAGAATCATGCTTAAGTCATCTGAGTTCTCACAACCTCAATGACAGCAATGACTCATGGGAACACTTGCATGAATGAATGTAAACAATCAAACATAATATTCAAGCAAGTGTATTGTCATATGTTAATGTTAAGTGAACTATAATATTAAATTGAACTGAATATCATCGAGTATTATGTCCTTATAATAGATTGTCTCTAGGACACTAACACTAACAATCTCCCACTTGGACTAGAGTCAATCACCTACATGTCTAACCCCTAGACCATCAAATGTCTTGTGTGTACATGAACACTCAGTGTTATGGTGAAAGGATCTGTCAAATTAAATATGTGGGAATACATTTTAATTTTATTTCTCCTATCGTTATGATCTATCGGATCAAATGATAAGCCTGATACTGCTTGTCGATCTCG
The DNA here is from genome assembly GCA_037126765.1 of Stenogyne calaminthoides. Lineage (NCBI taxonomy): Eukaryota > Viridiplantae > Streptophyta > Magnoliopsida > Lamiales > Lamiaceae > Stenogyne > Stenogyne calaminthoides. The sequence goes on from JBBCBC010000028.1 coordinate 8,741,610, forward strand.
GTTCCTTTTCTTGCGCATTCACACCAACGTTGTCTCAATACAAGTTTATTAGACAACTGGCACTCGGAACTACCCCTAGTTCTCTTAAGAACTATAAAATCCAGAAAGCCTCCTTGAGGCTTCTGATACAGCAATGTACTCAGCTTCGGTTGTTGAATCTACGGTCGTCTCTTGCTTGGAACTATTCCAACTGGCCGCCCCATCATTGAGAGTGAAATGTAACGTGACTGTGATTTGTAATCATCACAGTCGGATTGGAAACTTGTGTCAGCTTAACCAGTCACTACTAGTTCCGACTGTCCACCATAGACAAGGAAACATTCTTTAGTTCGTCTAAGATACTTCAGAATGATCTTGACAGCAATCCAGTGAGACTCACCTAGATTCTGTTGGTATCTACCAGTGAGGTTGATAGCGTAGGCCACGTTTGGCCTAGTGCAAATCACGGCGTACATGATTGACCCAATTGCATATGCATATGGGACATCTTTCATGTGCTTGATATCAGCTTCATTAGAAGGACAATCCTTCTTTGACAGCTTTATCCCATGATTTGTCGGTAGAGACCCTCTCTTAGAGTTCTCTATCGCAAAACGCTTCAACACCTTGTCTACATAAGTGGACTGTGACAGCCTCAACATCCTCTTGGATCTATCCATGTGGATCTTGATCCCTAAGATGTAGCAGGCTTCACAAAGATCCTTCATCATGAAGGTCTTTGACTACCAATCTTCAACGGACTGCATTAAAGGGATATTGTTTCCCAAAATTATGCCATCGACATACACGATTATGAAAACAATATTCTTCCCGCTGCGTTTACAATAAACACAAGGATCTTCCGAATTTCTGATGAAGTCAAAAGACTTGATAGCTTCATCAAATCGAATATTCCAACTCCTAGAAGCTTGCTTCAATCCATAAATGGATATCTTTAGTTTGCATACTACATTAGAATTTGAATTAGATGTAAAACCTTCTGGTTGAGTCATAAACACTTCCTTATCAATGTTTCCATTGAGGAAAGCTATTTTGACATCCATCTACCAAATCTCATAATCATTGTGTGCTGCTATCGCAAGTAAAATTCGAATGGACTTGATTTTTGCAACTGGTGAGAAGGTCTCATCATAGTCAATGCCTTCGCATTGACTATAACCCTTCGCCACCAACCTAGCTTTGTAGGTTTGTACTTTGCCATCGCTTGAGGACCCATTTACAACATGTGGGTCTAACCCCTTTAGGCAACTCAACCAAGTTCCAGACTTGATTGGTGTACATCGAGTCCATCTCGGATTTCATGGCTTCATGCCACTTCCCTAAATCAATAACTGATATTGCTTCAGAATAAGTATTAGGATCGTCCTTATCCGGTATGTCCACATTATTGAGTTCCTCCGAGTGGTAACCATATCTAACGGTCGGATTACGATTCCTAATTGACTTACGGAGCTGTGGTTGTGCAGGCTGTACATTTTGATCGTGAAAATTTTGTGGTGCATTGATTTCATCAATGTCCGGAGAGTCCTCAAGAGCTACACTTTCAGATGCCTCTTGGGCGGGAGTTTGAACTATGTTGTTCTCATTCAGCCCATTTGGAGGTTCATGCACAGGCAAGCCAACTCCAATTACGCTCCCACTGGGTGAAAGATGATCACCTAGTGAAAGACTCCCACCGTGAAAGTTGCTGAATGCTACCACTGATTCCTTGTCATGTTGCTTTGACAAGATATCAGTCTCTTTGTTAATTTTTGGTTCTTGAATTTCTTCAAGTTCTATCAGCTTACGACCTTGTTCCTTAAAGACATAGTCTTTTTTGAGGAACTTGGTCTGCCTAGAAACAATCACTGATTATTTCTCAGGTAGATAGAAGTAATATCCTTTAGTTCCCTTAGGATATCCTTCAAAGTAACCCTTTTCACCTTTGGATTCCAACTTGTCGGTAAGCATCCTTTTCACAATCACGGGGCAACCCCATGTTTGATATGTGTAAAAGTTGGCTTCTTGCCACACCATAGTTCATATGGCCTGTGCTCAACCGATTTAGATGGAATCCTATTCAGAATGTAAATTGAGGTTTGTAACGCGTATCCCATAAGAATGTCATAAGAGAGGAAAAACTCACCATGGACCTCACCATGTCTAACAGGGTTCGGTTTCTTCTCTCGGACACACCATTCGTCTGAGGTGTTCAGGGAGGAGACCATTGTGATTGGATTCCATGTAACTTCAAGTAATCAATGAATTCATGGCTAAGGTATTCACCTATTCGATCTGATCGGAGAGTCTTGATACTCTTACCAAGTTACTTCTCTACTTCAGCCTTAAACTCTTTGAATTTCTCAAAAGATTTGAACTTGTATTTCATAAGATACATGTATCCGTATCTTGAGATATCATCAGTAAAATTGATGAAGTATCTGAAGTGACCCCTAGCTAGAGTGGGAAATGGTCCACATACGTCATTGTGGATCAACTCTAGAACTTCTTTGGCATGCACCCCTTTCCCAGAAAAGGTTCTATTGATCATCTTTCCCATGAGATAAGATTCACAATCTCCATAAGACTCACAGTCGAATGGGGTTAAGTAGTCTAACTTCCTTAACCTTGCAATTCCTTTCTCGTTTACATGATCAAGTCTACAATGCCAGAAGTAAGTTGGGTTTTCATGATTACAAAGTTTGAGTCTTTTATTTTGTATATTAAGAACATTATATCCACAATGTAACAAGTATAAACCATTCACCATAGAGGCATTCCCATAAACCACACCATTCAACGATAAATAACAATTATTATCACTAAAATGGAAGGAATAACCCTCAATGTCTAACATAGGAATGAAAATAATGTTGCGAGTAATAGGAAGAACGAAATGACAATCATTAAGTTCTAATCTAAAACCAAAGGGTAAGTCAAACACATAAGTCCCCACACGTTCAGTAGCAACTATTGCTCCATTTCCACGTGTAAGACAACTTCACCCGCTCTAACTACCCTATGACATATGAGCCCTTTCACATTAGTGCAAATGTGAGAGCCAAATTCGGTATCCAATACCAAGCAGTTAGCTCTATTAGTGGACATGTTAATCTTAATAACAAACATACATGTTCTAGTGACAGAAGCACCTAGTGCCTTCCTTTTAGCAACCAGAACCTTATAGTCCTTCTTCCAGTGCCCTCTTCTACTTATAGTAGAGGCACACATCCTTGTCTACCCGCTCCTTCTTTTGAACACCATCTTAGTGATAGTGAACCCAAAAGTCTTGAGCACGTTGTGAAGTTCAGGCATGGTCACATCCATCTTATTCATATTGTAGTTCACAATGAAGCTAAAATATGAATTCGAGAGCGACTGGAGGATAGCATAAATGAAAACGTTGGTCTTTTAGCTCAAAGTCTAAAATACCAAGTTTATCAATTAGGCCTATCATCTTAAGCATATGAGGTGAAATCTTCTCTCCTTTAGCTAACCGACATCTGAACAGATCTCTCATCACTTCATAAATCTCAGAATGAGATTTAGAATCAAAGAGATCCTTCAGATGCTTGAGCATTTAGAAGAGACCCATTTCCTCATGTTGCCTTAAGCATATCGGGAGTCATGCCGAGATACATCACACACTGAGTCTGGGAAGCATCCTTTTGATGCTTCTTCTGAGCTGCTACGTCAAACGTGGCTGCCTCAGAGTACCAGCTTTAAGGGTAACCGGGATATACGTGTCCAACACGTACTCAATCTTTTCTTGCCTTAGCACCAAACACATATTTCGGTTTCAGTCCAGAAATTTTGGCCTAGCCAATTTGTTTGTTTCCAAAACACATCTCAATAACAGTTATACATTTCAACTAACCAAGAGAAATAAAATAAAACAAGAATTAAAACACATAATTCCTATGATCAATATTCAGCAATCAAAATAAACATGGCCTTTCTTTAGTGTTTATTTTGTCTCCATTATTTTCACATACTCAACGACCTCATCGGAAGAGTACGAATTTATATCAAATATAAATTGTAATGGACTAGGATCCACATTCCTACTATCATGATCCTTGCTTTGGCTGAATATCACAATAGCATAACTGGTAGGTCTCCAAACCAATTGCAAAATTTGCAATTCCTAGTGGATTAAACCCAGTTTAATCATATGTCCCTTAACTTTCGTTTCCCAGCTTTGGCTGAATAAACAAAGTTCAGTTGGTTTACAACCATCAAGCGGGACACTGCGTGTCCCTATAAAAATCCCGTTGAATGTAGATCTGAGCAAAAGACTTTGGCCTTAAATACCCATTGGAACGAAATCCCCAGTTTACTTTTAATTTTGATGGAAGACATCGTTTCAATTTAATGAAAAAACCATATTTTAGTGAGGAACATTTTTAAAGGCGGGGTATTAATTGCTTAATCGGGATCCAACATGTTAATCTATGTCACATTTGAGCAATTATTGGGCGCCTCCTACCCAAACATGACATTACACGGACTAACACTTATGTGGGCGCCATCTACCCAAACAATAAATACGGTCCGACAGTTATTGGGTGCCGCCTACCCAAACAATTATAACGTGGACGTAAAAGTATTAACGAATTTAAATAATAAACAAGTTAAATAAGTGGGATTTAATAATTCCTCTTAAACAGAATTTCAAAATCCAATTTAAATTCGATTTTAAATTATTAAAAGTTAATAATTAATCAAATTAATTATTATTATTAAAATTCTAACTTTTAATCTTATTAAAATTAATCAAATTAATTTTAAGGTCACAATTTTAATTTGTTTTATTGTTAGGGGCTCACATATAATTTCCAAAATTGCACTGGAGGGCCTATTCCAAAAATCGATTTGCAGAATAGCCCTCCGCCATCACCGCCCAAAATCTGACAGCATTCAATCTGTATTTTGGGACAACCGTTTCCAAATACCAACCCGAATCATTAACAATTTCAGAATTAATCTAATCAATTCATCAAATTTGTTCAACTGTAACAATCGAAATCGAACCCCGAGAGAACAAAATCGAACGAAACAAGCAATACATCGAGAACCCAGAAACTGGAATTTCATGGAACTCGATCGAAACCAATAAAAGGGGGAAAATCGAAACAGGGCATCAATGGGTGCAGGCGAGTCGCCGCCGCCGCTGGGCGCGTGCGGGCGATTCGCCACCATCACGGAAGGGTCGGCGGGCACGCCACAAGAAGTCGCAACTCCAATCGAACAAAGTTAGGCGCGCTAACCAGTCGAATCGCCGCACACCACGCGACTTCCACCCCAAATTTCAAACGAATCATGCGAAAGCACCTCCATCATCCGAACCAGTGAATGAGTGCACGGTCGCGACTTCCGAGGAATCAAGATGGTGGTCAAGTGAATAGAACGGAGAACCAGCGTGAGATTTTAAAGGGATGCGAAATGAAGTCGCACCGATTCGGCAAGGCGAGGGATGCCAGGCGACCTAATTTTCCGTCACAAGACGGCATCGCGGGTTAAGATGAGCACCGCTAGTCGCGGCATAAAGACGCCGACTCAAGCGGCGTCGCGGATACCAGCGAGCAACCGGCGAGATGGAAGGGATCGAGGCGGCGATACAAACCAGAAAACCCTAGGTTTTAGTTGGAGAAGACGGGCTAAGGAGATAAAACAAACAAGGGGGTGCGGTTTTGTCAAACAAAAGGCAGCCGCACTCGATTTCGTAAATAAAACTTTAATTTTAAAAACAAAACCAATTTTGTATGCAATTAAACAAGAGCCTGAGCTTTGATACCACTGTTGGAATTTAGAAGCACGTAAACACGTAATACATGCGCAGCGGAAATTAAACAGTTCACCAACAACGAACATATAATTGCATAATTGATTTTGTCAGTGTTTTCATAATCGAACCAGCGATCAAACTGGACTGGGCATCGATTGGCAGTTCAACCAATTGGATCGGTTGGACTGACGGTTGAACTGATAAAATGATGCCTGTTTATTTTTTAAAAATTTTTTTATGTTATATTATTTTTTAAAAATGCTCAATTCTTCAATTAATGCACTTTAATATTCATATTTAACATTAATTGATCAAATTTGAGGTATAAAAATAATATAAACGTGATGGTTTTCTTATAGAAAAAAAGAGTATATTGCAAAATAACTTAAAAAGGGGGAAAACTAGCATATTTGTATCCCACAAAAAGTAAATATTAGAGGAAATGTGAAATGAAGTAATATAAAAGGGGGAAGAGTTAGTCCCATATCGAGTAAGTATTAGAAGAAAATGTGATAAGAAGTAATATAAAAGGGGGAAGGGGTGTACCTCATATATTTGTCCCAATGTTACATTGAATAAGTAGAGTTGTACATCATATATTTGTCCCACATTGAATAAATATTAGAGGAAATGTGAGAGTAAGTATTATAAAAGGGGTGAAGGTGGACCTAGATCCATATTCACAAGAAAGATTAGTGAGAAACTTAAGTTTTTTTTTTAAAAAAAGGAGAAAATCGATTTGTCTTGTTTTTGACCGGTTCGTCCGGTTCATCCGTATTTGACCGATTCGACCTCAAAAATAGTTTTAAGGGTGTAATAGAACCAGTTCTGGGACCGGTTTGCGGTTAAACCCGTTGAATCGCTAGTCCGATTCTAACAACATTATCTAATCTTTAATTTTATTTTTTAATTAGTTGCCCCAACTGATAAGAGGACTATTTTAGATATCTTACTCCCAAAATTTGTAATTGATTGTGATACAAAAAGTGTTGGGGCAATTACTGTCCACTACAATAATAAAATGAAAATAACTACCAAGTACAATTTGACTTTTTGGAACATGTAATTTTGCAAAAATGCCCTAGCTTTCTATTAAAAAAGGTGATGATTTTTTTGTGTCTCGTCACATTTTTTTTTCATCTCTTGTTTTTTTTTCATTTAATGTATCTCCTTTATTTTTAATCGAAATTATTATATTTTCTTATATGTACATAATGTATTTTTCATTATTTAATTTTTTTTTAATCGGGCAAAGTTAGATGTTAGTTGTTAGTAGTTATTACACCAATCACCCAAATACTCCACGAAATAGCAAATTCACCTTATAACTCCCATAACTCCAATTCGTTCACAGTGGGAATCAAACCTGGGTCTTCCACTCAAATGAGGAGCCCAGTGGCCCTGGTTCATTATTTAATTTTAGATTCAAAATATTGCATATACCTATAAAAATACATTGTTCAATAAAAAAACATTGCATATCCTACAAAATACATTAAAAAATACTACAAAAAACATTGAATATTCTAAAATTACATTGCATATACTAAAATTAAATGGAATAATTACAGCCCACTAGAAGATTCCCCCTCCCCCTAACAACTCACTACATTGGCTTTTTCTATTACAACCCACTACAAAAACACAATAAATTAACACATATACCCTTCATTTCTTTTCACCCAATTAACCATCAAAATCCCTCATCCTTATCTTCTCTTTTCATTTTTCAAATTCTCTCTCTCTCTCTCTCTCTCTCTCTCTCTCTTTTCTCACACCATAATATCTGGCACTAGTCCCCACTCTGAGAACACCCTAAATCCCCAGCATAGACCACAACCTCTTGCACGCCCGCCCGCTTAGAACCTCTCTACGTCTTTGCTAGCCACTATTCCCCATCAGACGCCGCCCAAACCTCCAATCTCAGACATCATCCAACCTCGCCTGACACCGCACCACCACCGCACCGCCGCCCCAACCTCTGTCCCATGGAATATCTTGAAGGAGGAGTTCGACATGAAGCGATGGGCAACGCCGATGCTTTCTCCTTCAAGATCCTCCACAAGCGCCTCAAGATCCGGCCCGTCCTTGTCGCTACACGTCAATCGACACTTTCAAGATCTCATCGGCATCGCTTCACCGCAGCCATCCTTGACTGACACATTCATCCTTCCAGGCGTCGCTAAAATTTTCTGGTTTGATTTTTGGTTTGTAAAAGCGTTGTGGCGTTTTGATATCTAGAAACTGGTAAATATATATATATGTGTGTGTATATTTCAAGATCTGGTGGTGGGTTAATTGAGTGGAAATGGATTGAGATCTAGTGTATATGTGTGTGTATTTCAAGATCTGATGGTGGGTTAATTGTGCAGTGAATTTTTTGTTGGATCTTGGTTCACGAAAATTGGATGTGCAGGGGAGAAGAATACCTGGATCTTGGTTCACGAAAATTGGGATGTAATTGGGGAAAATTGGGATGTATTGCAACATGATGTGTAGGTCATATACATTTTATTTTCTATCAGTGGGAAGGATTTTATTTCCAAAATTATTTGGGTTCACATTCAAATTATTAATACATATATTATATATTATTCATACAAGAATTTTGAGAATTTATGGGAGGGAATGAGTGGGAAGGGATTGAGATTCGGTGGATCAAATTAATTTGGATTGTTAAAAAAATAGTTTGGACAAAAAAAGGTGTTCACTATACATATAAATATCTCACTATATACATCTAAAATTCACTTTACTTTAAAAAAAATCACTACTCTTTTAAAAAAAAATGTACTTTTGTTGAAGAATTTACACTTTCGATAAAAAATTTCACACTTTTGGTAAATGAGTATATAATTCTTGCTGTAAAAAAAAAGGTATATAATTCTGCAATTTAAAAAAAAACGTAAAAAGAACAAATTTTGAAAAATGTGAAAGAATATACGAAAATGAAGAAGGAAAAGTTATACAGAAAAAAAGGTAAAGTAAAAAAAATTGTCTGCATATTGGTCTTTGGACCGGATATCGGGTTATCAAAAAAAAATGCCTGCACTTTAGCCAAAATTTATGCACTTTCGAAAAATAATGTTCATCGATGGGACACGCCTGCAGAAAGTTGCAGGGAGCTACAGGGAATAAAGGGGAAAGAGGGGCATTTCAGTCTTTAATAGTTCATGTTGGTCCCGGTGGGAAAACCCATTTTGCGCGTGCGGAAGCAAAACATTTCGTTGCGGTGCATATAAAACAGGGGTGAAGGAATGGTGATTCCAGATTTTTCTCTTTTTGAGCTCATGTGTTGTGACTTGCTTATAATCGAGTGCATATGACAAGATAAGAACGTAAAAGCGAAGAAAGAACACAACAATGTATAGTGGTTAGGAGACTCAAGCTCCTACATTCACTCTCGCATTCTTCTGAAATTCCTTCAAACACTTCCTGAGCTTTCTGACTACCTCGCGTAGTTTACTTACTCAACTCGGCCCTGAGCTTTCTGACTACTCCACGTAGTTTACTTACTCAACCCGACCTTGAGCTTTCTGACTACCTCTGTAGTTTACTAACTCAAAATGGACTTATCACCCTCTCGGGCTCGCCTCTAGATGTTTAATGAGTTCACACTCCTTCGGGACTTATCACCCTCACGGGATTGCCTAACAACTACCTCACTTCACCACTAGTTATCTCTTACGAGAATGGGGTTTGGGTTTGGTGTTGTCTCCAACTATGGTGAGATTTTCCCTTACAATGGTTTAGCCTCAATGCTAAGGTTGGAAAAATCTCTCTAAGCTTATGATACATCGTGGGTTGCTTAGGTTGGGTTCTAGAACACTCTTTGAATATATATGTATATCTACAGACTTGTGTTCTAGGGTGGGAATGCTTTGACTATAACTCCTCTTAGCTCTGTAGCATCGTGTGTTATATTCTCCACGTATCCACACTTAATTTGATGGAAGAACTTGTATTTATAGTGTGGATTTGAATGTTACCGTTGGAGAGAATCACATTCAAATCCATACTACTCTCTGTAAGTTCTGCAGCTTTTTCAGGCTGGTTGTCTTCCTCTCATTGGTCCACGTCAGCTGGATTCCAACGGCTATATTCCTCAGTTTCTTCGCTTCGGGACATTTAGGATATACTAAGCATTCAGTACATTACTGAGTCTTCAGTAATTACTGTGCCTTCAGTATTCTCTGAGTCTCAGTGTCTTCAGTGACATCCTGAGTCTTCAGGTTTCTCTGAGCCTTCAGGTTTCTCTGAGTCTTCAGGTTCTCAGTCTCATACTGAGTCTTCTGATTCTAACCTGTTCTATATCTGCCGACTATACACGGTGCAGATATTATCCTGAACACTCTAAAACTGAATCCTGACTCATCTATCAAGATTATCCCGAACATGTCATACTCAGGGGTTTTGGGATCTAATCAAAATCCTCTTTATTAAATTTATTTCCCAACAGTTCAAGTATGTAGGGGGGTGTAATTGAAAAAAGCATTTTGTACTAAAATGCTATCTTGGGGGTGACTTTATAGTGGAATGTTTTTTTCCCAAATTAAATTGCCCCTCCCACATTTGATTATTGGAAAAACCAAGGCAAGTGTACTTAACACATTGCATATGCACTAAAAAATACATTGCATATCCATATATAACATTGCATATACACATAAATATTTGCATCTTCAAGTTGCAGAATCACCAAAATTGCAGCACACTCATATCTACTTTTTCTGCACCTTCACAAAAATAGAATCATCATCACTTGAAAATTGAACCAAAAAACTCTCCCACACCACAGCCCCACCACCACCCATCCCCCATCGCCGCCCCAGATACACACCGCCGGCCCCCACCGCCAACAGAGCAAATCCGTTGTCACCGCCACCACTCTAGATCCGTCGTCACCGCAACCAAAATAATCTCTAGATCTGTCATCACCACCGCCACCCGCCACCGCTACCCTAGATCAATCCAAAACCACCGCCACCACTAAAACCCTAGATCAATCCAAAACCACCACCACCACAAAAACCCTAGATCCCCTTGATCACAAAAACCCCCCACCACCAGTCAATCCAAAAATCACCACAACCACCACAATATCCGCCCCTCACATCCACCAACAGATTTGTCGCCACCGCCTACCAAATCCACAAAAACACTGTCACACCTCCACACCTCCGCCGCCGCCACAAAACACCGCCACACCTCCACCACCGCCATCTCCCATCTCCGTCGCCGTTTGGGGATCGCCGGAATTTTTGTGAAAAGAGTAGAGTCGCCGAATTTTCTGTGTAAAGAGTAGAGAGAGAAAAGAGATGGGCTTGAATTGATAGAGAGAGAAAGATTGACAGTGAATGTGGGATGAGAGAGAGATATACACAAAATTGGGTCGGTTAACTTAGTATTGGGTAATGTGCCAATATATTTTTTTTAATATAATGTAATAATAAATTATGTTGGGGGTAATATGGGATTTTTTTTGTAATAGATAGTTATTTTAAAAGGTGATTGTATTGGATAATAAGTGCATGTGGATTTTGTGTATTGGATAGCAATTACCCCAAAGTGTTTGTATCTACAAGCTTTTGCAGTTGAGATTTTTGTACCAAACTGTCATTTCCCCGAACATATTCATGTCACTTCCCACGAATACTTTATGAGACATCTAAGAGTAATAATATGAAGGTTAAAACAATTTTCAGAATAATTTGAAATAATAATTTTACAACTTTTGTGTGAAATTGATACAACATACACTACTAATATTATTGTTTTTAAAGACTTATACTAGTTATACTAGTGACAATAGTATTAGTCTTTATAAGTAATAGTAATAACGTTAAACCAATTTCACACCAAACCTTCTCATAATTTTATCAGTGTCATTTACAAAGTAAAGGGTACTAATTTCAAGTCGCAACGTATTTTTTTCCAAGTGTCCAATAACACTTTCCATCAGACAATCTCTTACAAATTTTTGTTATTCTTGAAAAGGCAACTAACTTTATCCCAATAGCGTTTGGTGGCGATCAACAGCAAATGCATATCAAGAAACAAATAAAAAGTGAAGCATGCAAACAAAAAACAAATGCATATGAATTTTATTACATGGAAATATAAAATTTTGTAAACAATCAACACATTATTATAAGGTTAAATTTGGTATGATTTTCAGTAGGAAAAAAATGTGTAAGATATAGTACAGCATGTATACAACCTTATATTATCCTCCAGAAACCAATTTGGTAATGGTATCCTGCATGAAAGCAGTAGACTCCAGTGCAGTTTTAGTTAGCCAACTTATCCCTACTTTCAACCGGTGCTCATCTGTTGGTAGCCTCATTAAGTAGGCTATTTTCCTCGCTGCAATTGAGTCGGTCAAAATAACGAATCGAAAAAATCACAGTAGGTGAAAAATAGATGCAAAGGGTTTGTGTACCTGTGTGGCCAAGTAGACCTTCCAAAGATAAGCCCTCGATGAAACTTGGTGTAACAGCAGCATCATATCTCCCGAGAACCATCATCTCCCCTAAATTTTGAAACCTGCACAAGGAAACCAGACCTGGGCTTTTCAACAATGTCTCACGAGATGAGGAAAACGAGATATGATATAAGAGTACCACTTGGATGCACCAGTTGCACGGTGCACAACTAATACTTCAATAAAGACAGCTCATATTGTTCAGTGATAACAACGAATGAAGACCGACTAGTACTCCCTCTGCTTCATATTAATTGTTGTTTTTTAGGTTAAACCTTGTTTCAAATTAATTGTCGTTTTTGCTTTTTTTCCATGTGTCTCCCTAATTTGCACCTATAGTATCCATAAAATCTCATTATTCGAAAATATATTTTTCCGCCACACCCTCTCTACTATTTCTCCTTTATTAGAGGGTAAATCTGTCGAAATTTTATGTCCCTTAATTCTATACAAACCTCAAAAATGACAATTAATATGAACCGGAGTACCTTTTAGTAAAACAACTAAAACCGTTTAAAATGCAATTGACTTGTGCATGATTTCAACTAACATGTATGTCTATATTAGGCACAGAGCACACACGTGCACCGAATGAGCTTCAAATATATATATATATATATATATATATGGTGACTTATAAAATTAATCAGATATTAATGAAGTAGAGACCACCATAGATTATTAACCGGGCATGGCATTCTGATGAAGAGCACAGCAAGACATTTCAGCTCTTCCAGAAGCTTTTAGCAAAAGCAAGATAGATTAACAATCTCACACTAGACGTTGTGCATCTGCCATAGATGAGATACAACATGCATCTTTCTTCATGGTGAGGGCAGATCAAATTTTAGTGAAGGTGTTTTTCGTTAGATGATCGCATACTTTTCTACTCTGTCCATATTTAATTCTTTTTCACCCTCCCTTTTTTATAGGATAGAAATTAATACACCATCTGATCCAACCTATAATACATTTTTTTTATAAATAAACAAAATGTACAGAATATTGCAGATATACACAAATTAAGGCGTCATTGGAACTCAATTATGGCTAACCTATATGGTAACAGAGGTCTGCCATTTATTGCAGCCCATAGGTTCCAGCCTGCAAAATCCGCCTGCTGAAATGCTACCTATAAATATGACGCAGCACAAGCCCAATCAGATGAGATACAATAGTAGGGATAATATCAATTTTGGTCCCTAAAGTTTACCTGTTTCCAGTTTTGGTCCCCCTATTTCACTTACTATCGAATTTGGTCCTGGAAGTACGCTTTTACTCCCACATTTTCCCCCACCATTAGTTGATCGTCCATTGACTGACAAAATTTTTACTTCTTTGATAATTACATTCAAGTAAAAAAAAAAAAACTTTTAAGTATAACATTTAGCAACCCAAGAATAGTTGATTCTGTCACTCAACAGACAGCCAACTAACACTGAGACCATATATGTGATACTTCTAGGACCAAATTCGATAGTGAGTGAAAGAGGGGATCAAAACAGGAAAAAGGTAAACTTTAGGGACCAAAAATTATATTAACCTTATAATAGTATGTCTTTCACAATGGAAGAATCCTAAATTTCCCTAAACCGTAGGAAATAGAAGGATTAACCAGTACCTGAGCTGTGCTTGGAAGCAATTTCCCACGACTGTCCCTCACAGCAGATGAATCACCAACAGCAAAAATACGAGAATGCCCCTTAACTCGAAGAGTTTCATCTGTTTCTACTTGTCCCCTACCATTAAGAGGAAGATTAATGGGTTTATCATCAGGTTCTAGTAGTGGAAGTAGGGGTTTAGACCCAATTGTCCATAAAACTAAATCTGCTTCAACTTCTTTGCTTTGAATGCTCCTCTCAGCAGGCTGCAACTCCAGTATAAGTCTTTCGTAATTATAAGCTTCTGTTGTAGAATTTAAAGTTATAGAATCAAAAAGTTCAGATGAAGTCCCAGATCTCTTTATACAGCGGACAAAGTAGCCCAGCAAAAGCTCGACGTTTCTGGAAGAAAGAACCTACAAAAAAAGGGTGTCAACTTCCAAGAAAAGTGACGCAGACTAATTAAATAAAATGCAAATCAAGAAATTTAGTACGGAACTGCATTGACATAGTAAGAACCAGGGTTGATTGCATGAAATTTTTTTCACGTTTTTCAATTACAACATATGTTCTTAAATTTTGTAATTTCATAGACTTTTTAAATTTGCAATTGTATCATATGACTATTTTCCAGCAACTTATGGTGACGTGACAGCTACAAAATATTTGAAATATTTGCAACATTTTGTTATTGTTTTAATTTAATCACAACAATTTATTTTTTGCAATTTCACACACTTACACGTCAACAAGACTTGCCGAAAAATAGTCATGTGATGGAATTTAAAAAATTTAAAAGGCTATCGAATTGCAAATTTTAAAAACATATGTTGTAATTGAAAAAACCGTGAAAGGTCGTGAAACATTTTGCAACTAACCTAAGAAGTATGTTTTTTGTCAGAGACAACAGAGCAATCTTCTAGAAATTAGCTTATCAACAATGATCCTTATAGCCAATGGTTACATAGGTTGATTTCTGGTAATGCAGAACAGGAATCGACATTTTTGAAACAGCTGAACAGCAAACTAAACAAACACTAATATTACGTTAAACAATATAAAAAATTACCCCCCTTTTAATCAATGAAAAGTATAGTCAAATGCTATGTTTTATCAATGAAAAGTATAACCCAAATGCTATAGTCAAATGCTATGTTTTATCAATGAAATTAGCTCTAATATGAATATAATTAGGTATCTGACAAGAAAAAAGTTTGACCAATAGTTACACTGGTGAATTTCTGGTAAATCAGAATAGGTGATTTCAATTGTCATTGTTGAAACAGAATAAGAAACCAATAAACACTAAATATTACGTTAAACCATATAAAAATACCCAATTCCTCGATCCAACAGCCGAGACGCCACCATCACAAAAGAATTGGAAATGTTGTATTCTTTTTCTCTCCCAAAATGGAACACTGGGAAAGGTTAGCATTCCATAAGTCGAAAAAACATTATTATAATCCAATCACAAATTGTGTCTTACTTTTAATGCAGATTCCCTGTTTGTGGGTGGAGCGTTAGGCAAGATTGTTTTTTCAACATTGATTGCTTGTGCAACTCCCCTAGATTTCAGTCTTTCAGATATTGTGGCAGCCAATTCAACTCCAGAGTAACCACATCCCACAATAGCAACACGAATTGGAGAGTCCTGCCCAAAGAACTTCCTTTCTAGTGCTCTTAGCTTCTCATCAACCCTCTGCATAAAAGGATAATGATAATAATTAATACAGAAAATTGTAAAGCCTATACCATAATTTTTTAAAGGGAATTTAAGTTACCCACATTTTGATTCCAATCCTATTAACTTTCAATTGTTGACATTTTGGTCCGGTGACCAGGTGTAGGAGGGGGGGAAGGCAAAGTCTTACATAAACCAGTTTTACCGTGCAACTGTATTGCATTTTGTGTGTATTATTTAATAGTATTTGTTGTTTCTTTAAAAGGTATTAGTTAAATAGTATTAGTTGTTTCATTAAACAGTATTAGTTGTTTTACAATAAAGAGATAGTTGCAACCCAGTTGCAAGGTGAAAATGTTTCACACAAGACCAACTCAGAGGGAAACACCCGGTTGACGCTGATGTGGCAGAATCTGATTTGTCCATGTGGCAAAGTCTGATTGGTCAACCGGATGTTTCATCTCTTGCAGACGGTCACCGGACCAAAAATGTCAAAAAATTGAAATGTACGAGATAATTTTCAAATTCATGAAAGTCGACAGAACTAAAATCAAAATAAGGGTAACTTACAGGATTTAAATAACTATTTTACCAGAATTTTACTAGATGAAAATTATAGCAGCAAGTAAAATACTAACACGAGCATCCTCGAGAGTGGAAAATGGTAATGCATGTTCGGTTGCCCCTGGGACAACATCAAGTTTGGCTTCAGCTCCAAGTGCAAGTACCAACCTGGCTGCCCATATAATAGAAATGATCAGCAGAAATAATTTAATGTTAAAGGAAACACCAAATTCAGAAGCACCCAGATAAAGAAAGAAGTACAGAATTACGAGCAATATTTTACATAAATTATGTTAATAAATTAAGAATTATGTTTCATGACCAATTTAACAAAACACACAGTTGAACATGCGAGTAGCAGGACAATAATTACATATTATTTAGACAAAAACTTCTACTCGACTAATTAATAATCCTAAAAATGTACAGAATTAAGTGATTTCAACATGTGGAAGATAGACCAAATGGTTTACTTTTAGAGTTGAGAGGTCCCTTAAGTTTATGCAGAAAAAGTATCAAAATAAAACATGGGTAGAAAATGGAAAACATAAATTAGAAGTGGGAAGCGAAATAATCAGGGATATTGAAATAAGATTCCAAATTATGCTGCAATATAAATCATATTTGAACCAATCTACTACTGATCAAACTGACCAGACAAAATAATGAACACAGACATAACAACATAGACCAAGCAATTTGAATGCTTTATCCCATCTGTTATTTTTCCATTCCATATATCAAGTTGGATGTAAGTTTTAATGGATCAGGCCTTGAAAGATTTTTATTAATGAATTTCACTTGAATTTCAACTTATTATGGAGTTTTATTGATTCGGGCCTGAAAATAGTAAAATTATCGATTATGGGCCTGAAAATAGTAAAATTATCAATTATGGGCCTGAAAGATTTTTCTTATCAATTCAGGACCTGAAAATAGAAACCTATCAATCCGGGAAAGATAGAAATTATCAACTTAGGAATCACACATTTTAAGACCATGTTTGACATCTTGATATGCCTCTTTAATATGAATTATTGTAGTTGGGCTATTTATTTTATGTTGAGTCTTTTAATTAAGTCTAGAATAAATAATGGCCCATGGGCTTTTTTACTTAGGCAATAAGTTAGGGTTTAGGTTTAAGTCTATTTAAATAAGGTTTTTCTCTAGAGTTTTCATTATCTCAGAAATTGGTATTGTTGGCAACTTCTGTTGTGGCAGAGATTATTCTCTGTGGCCTCATTTGAGGAGCCTCGTTTTGAGGATTGTTTATCGTATCTACTGTTATTTTGTGTCTCCCCTGTCTTAACTCTATCACATCTTATAGTCTCTAGTTATCCAACAATATTTTATAAATCACAATTCCAAAAGATAAAAGATATGTTAATTTCATATGAGTGGAAAAAATAAGAAAAGAAAGTAGGAATAAGAAAATAATTATGTGCAATAATAAATAAGGAAATAAACTATAAGATTCTAAACATGGTGTTAATAATTTTGCATTCTAAATTGATAGTTTCTATCTTCCAATCCCCGCATTAATAGTATCTTGAATGGGTATGAATAATCTTTCAAGCCCCAAATTGATTTTACTAACTTTCAGGCCCTTAATTGAAAAAAATCCATTTATTATTTAAGATGTAAAAACTGTCAATTGTTCAGCTAGCTTTCATAAGATAGAACATCATAGCTCCCACAAATCACATAAAGTTTACCAGTCATATTCAATAAGGCGACCACTTTCAAGAAGCACCGTTCCAGCAGATTGGGACACTGTAGTCCCACCCATACCCAAATGATCACAAGGGTGAAAAGATTGTACCCTGTCTTTTAAAAATTGTATGCTGGTGTTTGACAACAAGTCTGAGAAACAAGGAGCTATTTCCCATTCATCTACCTCTGCAATTGGAAAAATTAGCAAAACAACATGATTAAAGGCATTATAATTAGATACTAAGGCAACCACAATAATTTCACCTAAATCAAATCAAAATATACCTCCGGAGAGGAGTTCATATAGTAGTGGCTTGAAGACAAAGCGCTCAGATTGATCAACAAGAACCACCTGTAGCATTATCAAAAGTTCAAATCGAAAAGTGAGGTGATGCAAAATTTTGAATCTATATTAGCTTTTCCTAGCAGAAAACACTCGAGTGGCTTAAAACATTTCCCGTAAAATGTGTTTTAAAGAATTATATTGTTTTTAAATTTTTCATTGCATTCATAACTCAAAGCATATGGAAAAAAAAATACATGACTGCTTTGTATTTCTGAGAAATGATATCATTCTGGTTTTTATCTAGTTGTAATTGGTGATGTTTCCTCCATTCGTTACTCAAAATTGGGTATTCATATGGGAAAATTGTAACTACTTACCTATGTAAGGATAACATGTTCAAGTGCTTTTCTTATCATTTTCCATTTCTTAATTTTTATTTATTAAATCTTTTGTGCTTTTCTCTTGCAAAAACCACCCTCACACTAAATGATGATCCATGGAACACCATCAGCACATGTATTCTTATTACTGAGTACATCTTTGAGTCTAAACACTTGGGTGATGTTTGTTTTGGGTTTTAAAAACCAGGATTTGGATTTTGAAATTTAAAAACTATTTCTATTTCTGGATTTTAAAAACCGACTTTACGAAAACCACCACTAACACACTATAAACCTACTACCACACTACTCAAAAACAAACACCCACCTTGCTGTTTTTCAGGATTTCAAAGTTCTCTAGAATTCAAAATCCGGTTTTTTAAAATCACTTAAAACCCAAAACAAACATCACCTTGAGTGTTTGTGACGTAAATTGCAAAATATGCCCCATATGTATGGGGTGTTGGCGATTTTAGTCACATGCGAATTAATTTTCTCAATTAAGTCTTATAAATTAAAAGAGTTGCAATTTTAGTCATATATTGACAATTTTTTATTTTAGGATGATAATTAATTTGTGATTTTTTAGTTGAAACTAATATGTTCGGAACTCATTATGCCATGTAAGCGATGCAATCATTAGTTAGGTAGCTAAATGGAATTCCGGAAACTCATGAGTGGCACATGCGAATATCGTGCAACATTGTCAACATAGGACTAAAATTGCATCATTTTACAAATTATGGGACTTAATTCAGAAAATCAATTTGTACGGGACTAAAATTTCCAAAAGGAACAATCCTAGAGCATTTAAAATGATTTTTTCTTGAATCACAATACCTGTGGTTTCTTTCCATCAGGCCAATCAAGTGATTCCAATCTCAATGCAGTGTATAGTCCTCCAAAACCACCACCTAATATGCACACCCTTGGTCTCTGTAATCATGAAATGTTTTTATTTATTTATATGGTCACATTTGGCTATTCTATTTAAGATCATAATCCACTCTGTTTATTAGAAAAAAATCTAACCAAAAAACTCTTTGAGCAAATGCCAACCTTGGACTGCACAACATCAATCAGTTATATAAGCCTCGGGAATATACTACAATACTCATATCACACATAATAAGAGCAGTAAAGGGCACTAACTTACACATGATTGACAGATTTCTAGAAATACAAATTCGCTAATTCAGCAACCACTCACAATTTTCAAATGACAACTTTTTAGGTCTTACCATATTGTACGCACTATACCCATGAGCATAATGCTCAGTTTAGAACTTTGAATAGAAATACATAGTTTAAAAGAATAATTAAATCCGAGCTAGGTAAACACTTTTCAACTTCGTTAGATATAACGAAAAGTCAAGAATAGACAATTTGTTCACTGTCATCAAAGGATGATCAGCAAAACATAAATATTCAATTATTTATACAAAGTGAAACAACATGATTTTTCAGTATGCTTAGCTTGAGCAGCAAAAGAGTTTGATGGTAAATTAAAAAAGTTATGTGATTCACTGGAATGACTGCTTGCTCAGTTCAGAATATAAACTGCTAAAATATAACTAGTATAAAGAAAAAAAATATGAAAGAGAAAGAAAAGAAATCATTTCAATCTTCAGTTTCAAGAATTAGAATTTTGAATCTTTCACTAATTGGAAGCTTGCAATTGACTCAGAACTACGGGAAATACCAAGCCTAGTGGATACAAAAAGGAGAAAGATGCCAATCATACGGTACATGGTACTCAATGAACTAATTCACAATTATATCGATCCTGAGTTCAACAAATAATTATAAATAATCCCAACAGGAATTAATGTACAACAAGAATAAATAACAACATACTGACCCATTACCAAGAAGTTGAAGTACAAGCTTCTAAAAAATTTTTTTCACTGACTATATATTCAAAAAATAATCCTTTGTAGAATGAAATTACATGAACTTCGCGAATGAAAAATGATGATTGCTACTTCCTCCACCCACCCACCCCCCTCCCTCCCCCCCCCCCACCACCACCTCCGAATTTTAAG
The DNA here is from genome assembly GCA_037126765.1 of Stenogyne calaminthoides. NCBI lineage: Eukaryota > Viridiplantae > Streptophyta > Magnoliopsida > Lamiales > Lamiaceae > Stenogyne > Stenogyne calaminthoides. Next base: position 8,762,134 of record JBBCBC010000028.1, read on the forward strand.
CCATGGATCAAGACCCTGCTTCCTACCTCATCATAATTCCCTATTACAAAGGATATTTCACCTAAGTACCACCGATCAAAAGTTGTATGGAATGACATAAACATAACCTTGATGTGTTTTGGCAGCATTTTAATAGGTGGTAGAATACACATTTCATGATTGTTGAAAATTATGAGTAAATAGAATTTGTGATTTCATTGATAAAATAAGAAATGAGGAATTGCAAGTATATATCCTCAAGCTGGTGGAAACCGTCACAGCTTAGGAAGTAAAAAAGTTAGCTAACTGGCAAATCAAATCTTTTAGCATACACTCAGCCCCTGCGTTTTACAAATCTTACAAACACTCACGGCTCACCACATTTGCTATTAATAAGAATACAAAATCACTACACTAAACATTACTTTGTCAAAAACATAATTTTTTTGCAAACACACCGGCAATGTTACAGATTCAACACTAAGCAAAGAACCCGCCCAATAACAATAACAATAATAATATATAATACTTTTTTTTTTTTAATCCTAAAATCAGGTGGGAGGGACTTTAACCTTGTTATTATCAGACCATATGTAACTGGACGGCTGAGATTCACTTTCAGAAACTCCAGAGACGCCGTTGTATCCTCCGGTTGAGCTCGAGCCAACAATTCCGATTCCTCGCCTTCTATTGGAGTTGGAAAAGAAGCTCGAATTGGTCCGATATTTGAGAGAATGCCTCTGGAAATGCTTCCGGCACTCGAATTGACCGCCTGAAACACGACGCCGTTCAATCAAAGACGAAGAAATATAAGCCCTCATTAACACGAGCAAAAAACCAGTTCAAGAGAGAGGGAGAGCTTACGGCTGAAAAGTGTAAATGGGTGCAGAGAATAAAAAGCGTGCGCCATTACTGATCAATAACGGGGGATGCGACGGCAGTGGGAGGTAAGCGGTGGCGGGTGTGGAGGCTGAGTGGAGAAAGTAACGGTGGCTCTTTTGATTCCACGAGTACCCTCGTGGATATAGGGGTATATTGGGGAATTTGAATATGTCACCCTCACTCGTCATTTTTTTAAAGATTTAAAGGTTTATTTCAAACTCTGGTTGGGATATTCTATTACACAATAGTGTTACATCTTCTGTTACATCCTTTAAATTTACATCACGTGTTAATCTCATAATATCTACAAATATAAGAATAACGTCCTAATATAACCCTTTTTTCTAATTAGGAAACTATATTTAATTTTAGCAAAAATTAATTCCTTCCAAATTTCATTCCAAAAAATTTTAGTATAACATATTTATAATTAATTAATTTAAAGCATAAATATATGAATTAATCAATAATTATTAATTATTTAATTGGAGTGAGTATATATATTATGAGTATATATATTATAATCTTAATTTATCGTATAAATTTAAAATTCAATAAAATATGAAAATTTACTAGAAAAAAATAACAAAACTCAGCTTTATCGTCCATTTTTTTTACAGTTATTAATTACGTATAAATATAATATTAATCACATCAAATTTATTTGAGTGATGCTTGTGCAATTGGATTTACTTTTAATTTAGATGAACCATGAACCCTAAAACTAAACCCTAAATCATGAACTCTAAACCCTAAACCATTAATTATTCGGGTCGGGTGAACCATGAACCACTTGTGCCGGGTTCGAATCGGGTTTGGTTGGGTCCGGACCGGGTGTTAAAAATATTGAAAAAAAACTATAAAAAAGAAAAAAAGAAAAATATAAACCATCAATCATTCGGATAATAGATTAAGATTATAATATACGTACTTCAATTAAATAATTTAATAAATTTAATTATTGGTTAATTTATACAATATGTGTAGTTTAAATTAATTAATTATAAATATGTTTATAAGATTTTTTGGAATAAAATTTGGAAGGAATTAATTTTTTGCTAAAATTAAATATAGTTTCCTAATTAGATAAAAAGGTTATGTTAGGATGTTATTCTTATATTTATAGATATTTTGAAATCAACACATGACGCAAATCTAAATGATGTAATAGGATATGTAACACCATTGTGTAACAGGAGATCCCGTGTGTTTCAAACTCTGGTGCACCGCGCAGACAAACTCTTTTTCTTTAAGGCCCCGATTGGTAGCAATGAAAGGAATTGTTATAATATTAATGCCTAGACTATTTTAATGAGAAGAAATCCTATAAAGTTAATTGGTAGTGACAATTAAAAAGTGTATGTAAAATGTTATAAGTTTATTGATAGTCACTTAAAAAAGTTGTGTAATGTTTATATATTGATTGATAGGTAACATAAACAAAGTATATCTGTTTGAAAAGACTAAACTACCCTTACCCACATCTTAACCTAATACATAAGAATGTATTAGGTTATTAGAATAGAAAATGATTTCTTCTAATGTTCATCACAATTACATTCCTCGATTTAAGGTAAACAATCCGAGTTTCGACACCAATGTTGGTGTTAAGTGTTCGACGTTTTCGCCGGCTGCTTTGCCGAATTCCGGCCACCATGCATCCCCTGTATCTTCTTTCAGTCAAGTAAAAATTGGCATGAATTTTTTTTTTTTTTTGTGTTTTGAGATTGATTTTTCTAAATGGTGAGTTCAATTCAATTTTGTGGTTATTGTAGTTAATCGAGGCTTTGATAAGCGGTGTGTGTTTTTTATGCTGTTTCAAATATCATTCAATTTTTGTCATATTCTTGATGTGATTCTATGCAAAACCAATCTGGTTGAGCCCATCTCCACGAACTAAACGCAAGAAACAAAAGACACGAGCAAAGATTACGAAACTGAGGAAGAACTACTACAGCAACTCCACCAGGAGAAGTCTCACATATGCACAAATGCTATCACAATTTCATGTCTCAGATTTATTACATACTCTTATTTTCGCCTACTAACGAAAGTTTACGCCTGAGAGGTCATTTTTACAATCGCACCAGCCTCAGCAAGCAACGGAAACAGTTTCCCCTGTTGATGTTTCGCGATAACCACTGCAACAACTGGGTTTAATTCAATAACATCTCAAACGAAAACATATACATTCAGCCATTCTTGTTTAATAATGCAACGAAGATAAAACACACCATCAGAGCCGCCTATGTGTTTGCCGCCGATGAATACATTTGGGACGGTTCTCTGCCCCGTCCACTCGAGAAGAGCTGCCTGCATTTCATCACCATCACCTTAAAAACAAAGCCTGTTAGCTCAAGTACAAGGTTAGAATCATCGAAAACAGACATCATGTTGGAACTCACTTTCTTCATCGAGTTCAATGACTTTGTGAGTTGCTTGTAACTGGGACAAGAGCTGCTTCACCCTACTGCAATATCCACAGTATGTTTTACTGCACCAAACAAACCATCATATTAGACAAGACTATAGTTCCAAAGTTTTCCGCACGATATCACCTGATCCAAATATGGTGTTCCCCTCTGTGTTCCATAGTCTAAATTAATGACACGTGAAAAATCTAACAAACCACTATGATCCTGGGTCCATGCGGAAGTGGAATAATCTTGGAACATAAAAAAGTGACACAAAGGAGTTGATTTGAAAGTTTTCACACTTTAGAGCATGATTCTTGATAAATGTAAAGAACATCTTCCCTGATTTAAATTGATCATGATTCATATTACCAATTCTCAATCAATAATCATGGCCTCCTAACTTTTTGTGTGATATTTCACAGAAAGAGAATTTCTTGCTCCATAATTTCCAAGTGTACCCAATTTTGCAACAATTTCATTCACATCAATTAGAATAAAGAGACTTTCACATGAGTCCCAATTCTATTTAAGTCCAACCAAAACAATTATTTTGTGTGGGTTTCTCTAAACTAAATTCCCAACTAACCAAAAGAATCAAACTCCCAAATAGACGAAAGATTAAAAATCAAGAACGGGTTTTTATCACTATAAAAAACAGAGTCAACATAAACTTGAATAGGGTTTGATGAATTGCCTGAAAACCACAACAGGGTTGGATGAAACGATCTGCTTCCCCGATGTATTAGGGTTTGATGACTCATTGTCAGTGGGAGCCCTAATAACACGAGAAACCCCAAAATACACTGCCACCGAAGACGACAAAACTGGTGCGAAATCTTAACCTAAACCACCAAGGAATTCAAAAATCGTTAGAATCGAACGGGTATCGAAAATAGATAGTTCGTACAAAACGACTCACTGATAACAGAGAGAACTGAGACGACTACGAATTGGGATTCATAAGACTCTCTTCTTGAACACCATCATTCACGATCCTCAAATTTTGCATCCGTGCTCAGCCGCGATTTGAATTTGGGAAGAAGGATTTCAAATGTTTTCGTCTAGGGTTTCTCTCTAATCGCGATTTGGGTTGATGCATTCAGAAAGAATGGAAAATGATTTGTATTTTTGTTATTTATATGGAAGGAGTGGGGGTATTATGGTCCTTTCCACAAACACTGTAGAAGTCACTTAAAAATAAAACCACCAACTTGGTGGTATTATTAATAGGTGTGAACAGTGATTCGCCACATTATTATTGGCGGGTCAGCCGATACCGAGCGGGTCGGCCACATTATAATACTATGTACAAATCACTTAACTAAAATAGTGTGTCGGCCTTTATAGGCCCTATAAGGACCTACCAATCGAGCCATAAGTATCATCGTCATATAACCCTTAGGTGGTGTTTGTTTTCAGCCGGGGAGGTCCGGATGGGGGATGGGCCTCCCCCCGTCCCATCCACTTTTCGGATTTTCACATCTCATCCTCCATCCAAATACATATTCACCCCTATTATACATTTATACCCTAAAACTATCACATCACTACTTTTCTTACATCAACTCATTCTCTCTCATACTTTTCTTACAATAATTCATTATCTCTCCTACTTTTCTTACACTTTTATTTCATACAATCATTATCACAGTAACTAACAATAACAAAATAATACATCATCATAATTAAAAAGTATTTATTTAACATAAAGCTCCGTCCAACTCAAAACAAACAATAAATTACTATTCACAGGATATCCCTCATCCATTTTTTTTTCCATCCGGATTTGTCCCCATTCACCTCAAGCTCAAAACAAACATACCCTTAAGACAACGTTTATTTTGGGATTTAAGTGTGCGGAGCAATTCAAGGTTTTAAAATCCAAGATTTTAAAATCCTTGATGAATAGTAAATGTATGTGTTTGTTTTGGGATTTTAGTAGGGTGGGATTTAATTTTATGTCAAATCAATATTTAATAATGATTGATATTGTATTATTATATTATATTGAGAAGAGTAATTAAGTGTATAAAGTGTGATGTATTGTGAAGAGTAATAATAGATTTTATAGGTATTTGTGTTGGGGAATTAATTGCCCGGATCTATTCGGGATGAATATTTAAATACAAATTTAATTCTAATAATTATTACTAGCATGAATTAATCCTATATTAATTCAAATAATAATACAACAACCAATCATGCATATAAACAGTTCACGTAAATCCTACGCATGCGGAATAACTACGGGTTTACGTAAACTAACCTCTCGGAGTGACAACCGTTGAGAAGATGGATCCCGCTCACACGAACACACCAAAAAACCTTCTCAAGTATTCCCTTATCCTTGTTCAACAATCCGGTGGTAGGAACTCGCGAACAATTTAACAAAAGGAAAAAATAAAATTATATTGCACCACCTTTGTGGATTTCTAATTTTTCCAACACATGGAATTGCACTTGGGGATGAAACAATCATCCCTTATTTATAAGAGGGTGGTGGCCTATTTTTTGCTAGGAAAATAGGAAGAGAAAATCTCTTTCTTGATCTCCAAGAAATCTTGAATATATATCCAATATATTCTTTTCTCCATAATTAAAATATTCCATAAAAATCTCACTCTCTTTTTGTTATGGTATTTTCAAAATTTTAGGATAAAGTTTCCAAGATTTGGATCTTCTTGAATTTATGAGATACACTTGTATTCCAAGAATACATATCTTCCGTAATATCTTTTCAAGAAAATCAAGAAAATCTTTCTTTCCCTTTATTTCTCATAATTTTCGAAAATCCCACATAAATAACTAAGTGGGAGATTTCTTGAATTTAATGAGATAGTCTTGTATTCCAAGAATACATATCCTCATTCCATAACAAAATTCAAATAAAATCTTTCTCCCCTTTTATTCATGTTTTTCGAAAAAATTGGAAAAAATAAACAACCATAATTTATTTTATTTTAAACACCTTTTTCAGTTATTGGACATTATCTTTCGGCTACTTGAGGGGCCTTTAGGAGAATTAAGATTGGACCTACTAATGGACTTTGAATATCTAATATTGAGCCACAATATTATTCAAGCCCATAAATATTAATTAATCCCACTACATAATTAATATTGCATTATCCATCTTAACCCATATTATTTTTATTAATATGGCTCCCTTGTTATTATTTCCGTGTTTAAGATTATCCAAATTTCCATTAATTAATTCAAGCCATTTGAAAAAAACTTTCCTTTAATTAATATATTTTGTCCTTGGTCAAGGAACGGTTCAACATTATTATCCATACCGGAAACTAATTCCACTTGCAAGATTTGGTATGATAAATCTTATGAACCTCCCAAGGGGGCAAATCAAACAAGCGTACTCGCACACGATTCTTCAGATTAAATCTTAGCAATCGCGTGTGACCCGAATATTGCCCAAGATATAAAGTATTGAATCTCATTGATTCTCTACCCGTCATAAGTCAAAGCAATAGTTACTAACCACACACGATCCTATTTAAGGGACAAAGATTAAGAAATAACGAACCACTGAGGTCTAATTCTTCCTAATTCAGTTCTGAAGAATTTATCCTCTTGTAGGTCCTATTCAGTGCATCAGTCATGTACTAGTGTAATCTCTTGGTCAAGACAAGTCAATCTGAGCCTTACACTTTAACCTTTCACGATGGATTGTTCACTTCCATCTAGGTCGTGAAACAAAAATACTTTTTTTAGTTACAAGGGACTGTTAATTTAATCTTCTGTGATCTGGTATCACTAAATTAACTACAATGTAACAAGTACTGTTTATTGAACAATTATGGTGTAAATATATGTAACATTCAATGATATTTAAAGCATTAGTGACAAATAATTTATTTCAGTAAATAAGACAGAAATTCAGTTTGGTTATACAAAGTAAAAGCATACTTTCCAGTATAACCCCAACAATCTCCCACTTATACTCAAAGTCTGCTTTTAAGTATACTACATCATATCTCGTGTAGTTCCTAATACGTGACATCTAATGTCACCTACACGAATTCTATCTCCCACTTATACTCAAAGCAGATTGGCAATGGTCTTGACACCCATTCCTTCCACATGTCTCTCGAATGTATTCTGAGGCAGATCCTTTGTGAATGGATCTGCTAGGTTGTCTTCTGACGCGATCTTTGCCACCTCTATATCTCCTCTCTTAATGATTTCTCGTATAAGATGGTATTTCCTTTCAATGTGTTTGTTGGCCTTGTGGGCTCTTGGTTCTCTTGAATTTGCAACTGCCCCGGCATTATCACAGTAAACAGTAATTGTGCTGGCCAAATTCGGAACTACATCCAAGTCCACTAGGAAGTTCTTGAGCCAAACAGCTGTTGGGGAATGAGTTGCACAGATCTATTCGGGGTGAATATTTAAATACAAATTTAATTCATTAATTATTACTAGCATGAATTAATCCTATATTAATTCAAATAATAATTGCAACAACAAATCATGCATATAAAAAGCCACGTAAAACCTACGCATGCGGAATCTACGGGTTTACGTGAACGTACCTCTCGGGATGGCAGTGGCTTTGGTCGGACGGACTAACCAAAAGGACTTCCCAAGTATTCCCTTAGCCCTTGCTCGACAATCCGGTGGAAGGATGCTCGCGAACAATTAACAAAAGGAAAAAATAAACTTTGTTGCACCACTTATGTGGATTTGCTAATATTTCCAGCACATGGAATTGTACTTGGGAATGAACTAATCATCCCCTATTTATAAGAGGGAGGGTGGTCGAAATTTTAGTGATTTTTCAATGTGGGAAAAGACTTTTCTTGGTCACCAAAAATCTTGAATATATCCCATATATTCTTTTTCCCATAATTAAAATATTCCACAAAAATTCCACCTCCTCTATTATGGAGTAATTTTCGAAAATTTTGGCTCAAGATTACAAGATTTGGATCTTCTTGAATTTATGAGATATTCTTGTATTTCAAGAAATACATATCTTCCATAATATCTTTTCAAGAAAATCAAGAAAATCTTTCTTGCCCATAATATTAAAAAATTTCGAAATATTCATATAGATAATCAAGTGGGAGATTTCTTGAATTTAATGAGATAATCTTGTATTCCAAGAATACATATCTTCATTCCATAACAAAATTCAAAGAAAATATTTCTCCCTCTTTTATCCATAAATTTCAAAAAATAGAGGAAATATTAAGAAACAATATTTATTTTATTTTAATCACCTTTTCAGTTATTGGACTATATGTTGGGCTACTCAGGGGGCCTTTAGGAGAATTAAGATTGGATCTTCTAATGGATCTTGAATATCTAATATTGAGCCACAATATAATTCAAGCCCATAAATATTAATTAATCCCACTACATAATTAATATTGCACCATCCATCTTAACCCATATTACAGTCAATATGGCTCCCGATCATTATTTCCCATGTTTAAGATTATCTAGCCCATTAATTAATTCAAGCCACTGAAATAGCTTTCCGTTAATTAATATCTTTTGTCCTTGGTCGAGGAACGGTTCAACATTATTATCCATACCGGAAACTAATTTCACTTGCAAGATTTGGTATGATAAAACTTATGAACCTCCCCTAGGGGGCAAATCAAGCAAGCGTACTTGCACACGATTCTTCGTATTAAATCTTAGCAATCACATGTGACCAATAATATTGCCCAAGATAAAAAGTATTGAATCTCTCTCTGATTCGCTACCCATGATAAGTCAAAGCAATAGTTACCAATCCCACGTGATCCTATTTAAGGGACGAAGGTTAAGAAATAACGAACCACTGAGGTCTAATTCTTCCTTGTTCGATTCAAGAATTTATCCTCCTCAGAGGTCCTATTCAACAAGATCACCATGCACTAGTGTAATCTCTTGGTCAAGACAAACCAATCTGAGCCTTACACCTCAACCTTTCGCGATGGTTGTTCATTTCCATCTAGGTCGTGAATGGCGTACTTTTTAGTTACAAGGGGATTAATTTAATCTTACGTGATCGGGTATCACTAAATTAACTACATGTAACACGTCATTTAATTATTGAATGATTATGCAAAGAAATATATATAACATTCAATCATATTTAAAGCATCGATGATAAACAATTTATTTCAAAAATAAGTCCGAAATTGATTCGATTATACAAAGTAAAAAGCATATTTTTCAAGATAATCCCAACAACAACTTCTTTCATTTGCCTACATAGCAGTTTATGTATTCGGCTTCCATGGTAGAATCGACTATGCATTTCTGCTTAATGCTTCTCCATGTCATGGCTACTTGTTGGTCCCGGTGCAAACGAGTCTTACACGTATGGGGGAATACACGTGTTCAAGTTTTTTAAAACTTTTTCTTCGAGGTCGACTTGGGTCAGTTGTCCCGATAATTGGGTCCTCGAGAAGCACAAATCGCTCTCGAGTCAAAGTCTCTTGAGACAAAGGATCTGAAGCCGCTTTCGAAACCTCGGATAATCCCAACCGAGTCCTGAGTTTGAGAGATCCCGAGTTGCTTGGATCGGATAACTAACTTCTTGAACCCTCGGAAGAGTAAGTTCGGTTTGGTAACTATCTCTGTTCTAGCTACTTTCGGATGTCTTGAATGGTTGGCCCTTAGTTTATACTCGTTTTAAGCTTTGCTGAAAACCTTCCTTTAATGAAATAGTGATTAGGCTGTGATTCAGTTATGCAACTTCAGTGGATTGATTCCAACTGAATATCAGTGAAAAATATGCTTTCAGATTTAAGTCAATGCAACAGATAAGCACAGATAAAGAAAGTAATAAACAACACAGCAATTTATAGTGGTTCAGAGACTCAAGCTCCTACGTCCACTCTCTCTGATCCTCAGAGAAATTCACTAATCACTTCCTGAGCTTTCTGACTACCTCGCGTAGTTTACTTACTCAACTTCGTACCGAGCTTTTCGACTACTCCACGTAGTTTACTTACTCAACCCGACCTTGAGCTTTCTGACTACCTCCGTAGTTTACTTACTCAAACACAAACAAGCTTTCAGACTATCTCTGTAGCTTACTAACTTCACCTCTAGAGCTTTCTGACTACTCCGCGTAGTTTACTTACTCTTTACAACTCTTCTCACCAACAATCACACTCAAACTACCTTCTAAAGGGTTTGGGGTTTCTTGGTTGGTTTCGAACTAGGATGAGATATCCTTTACAATGAAGTACAATGCAAAGGCTAGGATATCTCGACTAAGTTTTGGATATATCTTTATCAAGCTAGGCTTAGTATAGTGAGCTCTCTTTGAAATAAAGCACTTGGGAAATTCTTGGGTTTTTGAGTGCTTCAACTTGCAATAATAAGTTTGAGCTCTTGAGTTGCTTACAAATTTCCCGTAACCTTTCAATGTAGAAGGTCACAAGTATTTATAGGCATACACCAAGGTCACTCTTGAAAAACTATCCGTTGGAGAGATAGCTCCGAGAGTTTCCTCTTATGGTGTGTGAGAAACGGCTAGATTTAGGGTTTGAGACTCCCTAACACGTTTTAGGAAATAACCTTTCATGTAGCCGGTCTTCACTTTTTGCAGTCTGGAACATCGTACTTCTGACATCTTTTTCAGCGACCTGTCACTGTCAGTGTCAGCATGGTACAATGTTGTCTTCCTCTTTTTGACTTTTGTCTCCAGTTAAAGGTAGACACCTTCAACGGCTCTTTTGGTTACAATCTCTGAGTTGTTATAACCTTAACAACACTTAGTCTTAGTTCCTTTTGTCTGCATTGAATGTCTTGACAAATATCTATTTTTCTAAGGAATCGCGATCTTCTCAGTATTGCATCCTTCAGATAGATATGTTCAGTGCCTCGGAACATTCAGGTTTATACTGAGCATTCGGTACATTACTGAGTCTTCAATAATTACTGTGCCTTCAGTATTCTTGATCTTCAGTTCTTCAGTCTTCTGTCTTCTGCGTCTTCAGAGTCTTCTGAGTCTTCAGCGTCTTCTGAGTCTTCAGAGTCTTCTGAGTCTTTAGATGTATACTGACTGATATACTGATTCTTCATGCTGAGTCTTCAGTTCCTCAGTTTCATACTGAGTCTTCAGATTCTCAGTTTCTCACTGAGTCTTCAGATTCTTAGTTTCTTACTGAGTCTTCAGAAACTTCAGTTTCAACTGAAACTTCGATTTCCTCAGAAACTTACTGAGTCTTCAGAACTTCAGATTCTAACCTGATCTATATCTGCTGACTATACATTTTGCAGATAACATCCTGAATACTCTAAAAACTGAATCCTGACTCAACTATCAAGATTATTCTGAACATGTCATACTCAGGGTTTTGGGATCTAATCAAAATCATATCTTTATTAAATTCATCTCCCAACAATTTCCCCCTTTTTGATGATGCCAAAATCTATCTTGTTACAAACATTTTAACCTAAGCTCAGATTTCAATTTATCCTATTACAAGATTGGTTATAACTCTCAACAATTTCCTGAACAGAGAATCTCTCAACAATTTCCTAAGTAGAGAATCTCCTAATAATTAGTCTCTTAGAAATTTCTTCAGTAGTGAATTTCTTTAAATGATTCATCACCAAATACTTAATTTTCAAACAATTTCCCCCTTAAACACACAATTAATTCAGAGACAATCATTCAGGCATATCAAAAGTAAAAGACATGTAAATAAGATAATGAGATATTATCTTTTGAGCATAAATGATAAAGCTTCATTGATGATGATTTTTTAGTTTACAGCTTACAATGAGTTTATCAAAAAAAAAAGACAAAAAGATAGAAAAATTACAAGTGTCTTCAGGTGAGTCTTCAGTCTTCAGTCTTCAGATTTGGCTCTTCAGTCTTCTGCTCTTCAGTTTGCATCTTCTTCAACTTCATCAGCGGGCACTTCCAGGTTGAACATTCTGAAATACCTCTTCTTCAGTGCATCTCTTTCCTTAATGATATCCAGACTGTTTCCTGTCAAACCCAACTGAGCAGCATATTGAGCAATTTCTTGAGTAATGGCTTTCTCATTCACCAAGCCATTATCAAGTCTTGGAGGAGGGTAGGTATATGGACCGGGGGCTACTATCTGCACCTTTCCTTCATCTACAAGGTTCATCCAGCTTTGGAGAAATTTAGAATAGAAGGTTAGGAGATATTCAATGAATGCTTCATTTGGATCTGAGCTTTCCCCTCTCCATTCCCTGAGCACATCATAGAAGAACCAGAAGGTTCTCTTGACCTCTTCCCAACTATCGTTGAATTTGATGGGCATCCATTTGTCAACGTGTGGCCATTTCTGTGCTTTTGATGTCCCTCTCCTTTTACTCGCAAACTTTTTGAATCCACTCCTTCGCTTCTGCTCTTCTTCTAATTTCTTCCTGATCACAGGCACGCCTGAGACCGAAGTAGCAGTTTTCTTTGCTTGTTCTATCTGGAGTGTCTTCAGGGCATTCTTTGTGTTGAAGACTTTTCTCTGATGCTGACCTACAGACTCTTCTAATTCTTCAATCAGCTTCCTTTGAACTGGCTTAGAAGCCTTAGCACGCTTGCTCTCAGGTTCAACAATGCCCAAGGCTTTCCTCTTCATAGGCAATTCAGCAACAGCCTGGCTTGTTCCAACCTTAGCTCTATCACTCAGTTTCTCTCTCGCAACTTCGAGCATGGTTTCCCCAGAAACCTGAGCGTAGATCGGCTTCTCCACCTTACTGAACTTCAGCTTCTCAGTAGCATCGACCTCCTTCAAGGCTTCAGATAGGATATTCTTCTCAGCTTCCTTTTACTCCTTTTTCTCCAAAGTACGTGTCAATAACTTCCTGAGGTCTTCACCTGGCCTTTACCCCTTCTTGGCACCATAATTTGGAAGGAGTCTAGAGAGTGCTGTGTCCATATGATATTGCTCTTTGCTTACACAGCGCACCTCTCCTGCTAACTGATCCTGTTCATCTTCTAGCCTCCTGAGGTGGTTCTTTGCCACAGAGAATTCTTCAGAAAGATGGGCAAACTGGCCAGAGAGAGCATCTTTAAACATCTCTGTCATCTTGGTCATGAGCATTGAGCTCATTTCCTCAACAACAGACTTGATCAGTACTTCATTCTTCTATGCTAATTTCACCTCTAGAAACTCAGTTCTCTCCTGGTGCTTCATTTAAGTTCAAGACGGCAAATTCCTTTGACTCCCTCCAGCTTCTCATTCAGCTTGTCTTCCATGGAGGTCATCTTTGAGGTCAGAGTGTCTTGAATTTGCACCAATTCTGAAGATGAACTCAGATTCTCCATCTTCTGAGCTTGGCTGGCCAATGTTTCTTCTATCTGAGTGATTTTGTTCAGCATTGGCTCAACCTTCTCAAGCTTCTCCATTAAGGGAGTGAGGTCGATCTCAGGAACATTTTGCACCTTCTGTGCTGATTGATCATTCTGAGGTTCAAACACAACCTGAGGGTTGGTCTGCACCTGAGCATCAGCTTCATCATGAGCTCCAGTCTCTAACTGAGCCTCAGTCTGTTCATTAGACAATTCAGAGTTAAAGATAGAAACTTCAGTAACTTTGGCATAATTGTGAATAGTGTTAAAAGGTACCTGAAGAGTGCTAGCTTCAGTCTGGGGTTGAATGATTTCAGGTTGATCAGCACAAGAAGTTTCCTTCTCCATCTCGAGATCGATCCTCAAAGATCTCCCCCTCGTTGGTCCCCATCTTGAGATTTGTCTCTCTTTGCTAGGGGCACCAACCCGGTTAGCTCTCCTCTCAGCTATCTTCTTCTGAACTAGCTCATCAAAATCGGAAATTTTCATCATGAGCTTTGTCTTTCTAAATCCTGAGAACTCAGTCAGGATAGCTGTCTCCTCATTTCACCAGTCTTCCCCTCTGAATGCAACAATATTAAGCATCTCAGGAAGAGTCTGATTGAGGATGAAAACAGTCGACCTTAATCTGAAGAAGATATCTTGCAGATCAGGGTATGAAATTTGCTTCGAGGTAGCGATCAAGGATGAACCGTTCCCCCCTTGCTCCTCCACTCGGTTTCCTCGGCTTTCGCCTTCTTGATCTCGGGCTTTCGTGTGATCGAAGCATCACCAAGGATCAAAAAGAGATCACTCGAGGAGCTCATCAATATTAAGCTCGCTCACGGAGTCTCAAAGAAGATCCCTGAATGTTGTCGATCGTCCCCGGTTTGCATCTGAGTGGGTTACGGGGCTGGTGGCATGATCTCAAATTGACTCTGAGTTGGCTCTGCTGTCTGAGCCGACACATCTACGGTAGGAATCTCTGAGGTCTGAGCTCCTTTAAAAATTTCCTGAGAAATTTTATCTGTACTGAGCGATGTCTCAAGCACCTCAGAGAAGACCTGCTCCTCAGTCTGGTCCTGTGCCTTAGAGATAACCTGAGCCAAGACTTCCAATGGCGATTTCTGAGCGGTTTGTCTCTCAGGTTGAATCTCTTCAGAATCACTGCCATCATCATCGGTGAGAACCACCATTCTTTTGCGCTTGGGAGCGAGGGTTTTCTTCTTTAATTTCTCACTCTGCTCCTTCTTGGCTTCCAACAACACCTTCCCCCTGGCTTGTTGGGTTTCCTTTTCAGCAGCCTTAATTGGTGATTCCACTTTCTTCTCTTTCTTCCCCCTGATGGCCTGCTTCTTCACAGCAATGGGCTTGAAAAGCACCTTGGACTTAGGGAATGGGGTCGAATTGGCGAAGATGTCCTCCTCCTCTCTGCACATCTCCAAAATAAATGTTATTTTGGTGGCATGGTGGATCTTGCCTTTGATCGAGATAGCCCCGTCAATCTTTTTTATGACCTTGGCTTGCTCACTCACCATCTGAATCAAGAATCTGAGCCAGTTGAAGTCGGTGGTGGGTGAAGCCTCGATCGCCGCCATTAATCGGAGCTTCGGGGTACTAATCTGCTCAAAACTCCCCGAATGACTCATGATGCATTTGCTCACAATATCCAACAAAACTCTATATTGTGGCTTCAAATGCCTCTTATGCAGTGTAGCCTCAAATTTTACAGGATTCTCAGCAATCCTATCTAAATACTCCTGCTCTCTACCCAACATATACACAGCAGGATCCTCTCCTCTATCACAAAGCTCAAAAACATCGTTTAAATTTTTCGGAATTATATACAATTCCCTTTCAAAGTCGATGTATTTATACGAGTGTTCTAAATGTGATACAGTAATCTAGGAATTTACACCATCCTCTTCATTTATCTTCAGATTACAGATGAACTCGATTACCTCTTTCGCGTATTCTTGGTCCGGTCGGTTTGCGAAAAGATTGGTGAGCTTGGCCAAACGGATCATATGCAGAGCCTCCTCTTCTGGTTTAGAGTTGGTTGTGCTATCGAGCGAGACAACGAACTCGTACCAAGGTTTATTGGTTTCGGCCAAACGTTCGTAGATAGATAGAACCATTTTGAAGGATTTTAGAGAGAATAGGGTTTTTGGAAAGATGAAGCTTTCTGGGCAAAGGGTTTTGATTTTGCAGAGGAAATTGGGAACGAAGGGTTTGATAAAGTTTTGGCTTGAATGGCTTTCAAAGGATTAAATAGCTTGAGATCGTGGGAAATCGTACCGGTTAGGTGAAAAGCAACGGTTAAGATTAATCCTCGATTAATCGGGTATGTGAAAGGTCGATCCCCAAAAAGTAAGCCACCATTTTAACTTCATTGGTGATTAAATGTAACAGAGCATTTAATGACTGTTGACCTTCTTCGAAATTTCAAAAGATCCCGCCCAAAAACATTCCTCAGGTGTTTTGTATTTATTGCGAATGATTACTGAGTTTCACTTAAGCAATAAATGAGTCGCATGAGTCATTACTTCTTCAGACTAATTTCCCTCTATCAGTCTTACTGATTATTGACCTTGATAAAATGTCAGTATAATATTGAGTACTGAATGGGTCCAGTATAACACTGAGTACTGACCTTCATTAAATCTGAGTTTCCTGAGACTCAGTTCAGTATTTCCATTTTATCCTGAGTTTATCAAGACAATTAGAAAAAACTCATGCATCCGAAAACCTTCAATTTTTCAGATTTTACTCTATACACCTGGATCCAACATCCCTAATTCAACTGATAGTTCCTGAAATCTTGATTCAGCCAAAGGTTTAGTCAAGATATCAACTCTCTGCTTATCAGTATGAATTTTCTCCATCCTTATGTCCTTTTTGCTCGACATGATCTCTGATGAAGTGATGTCTGATATCCACATGCTTGCATCTGGTGTGCAATACCGGATTTTGTGAAATAGCAATGGCACTATTATTGTCACAAAATATTGGTACTTCATTGGCTACAACTTTATAATCCCTTAATTGTTGTCTGAGCCAAAGAATCTGAGCACAGCAGCTTCCTGCAGCCATGTATTCAAACAAGAAGATGGTTGCTCTTTGAGGTCTGTTTCTTCAAAACCAAGATATCAGCTTACTTCCAAGAAATTGACAAGTTCCTGTAGTGGACTTCCTGTCAATTCTGCAACCTCCATAATCAGCATCTGAGTAACCAGTTAATTCAAGGTTATCATCAGCTGGATACCATAATCCTCTATTCACTGTGCCCTTGAGATACTTCAGTATCTTTTTGGCAGCCTCCATGTGACTAGCCTTAGGATTAGCTTGGTATCTTGCACATATCCCAACAGCAAATGTTATATCCGCCTACTTGTCAGAGAGATAGAGCAATGATCCAATGATTCCTCTATAATCGTATGACTCATTTGATTTGCCTTTTTAGAATCAGATCCATCTTGTAGTTAGTATTCATGGGAATTCTAATCTGCATTGCAATTTTGTACACCATACTTGCAATCGGATCTCTCGGTGTACTTTTGCAGTTGATGAAGATTCCTTCCTTTGATTGTTTCACTTGAAGACCTAGAAAGAAATTCATCTCCCCCATCATAGACATTCAAATTTGCCTTTCATCCAGTGTAGAAAACTTTTCACACAACTGATGATTTGGGGATCCAAAAATGATATCATCAACATATATCTAAACCAGTAAGATATCTTCCCCATCTTCTATCCTGAACAGAGTTCTATCAACAGTTCCTTTGACAAAACCATGGTCGATGGCCGAGAAAAAGTATCATACCATGCTCTTGGTGCTTGCTTAAGACCATACAAAGCTTTTCCGAGCACAGAAACTTGGTCATTCTGTTTTGAAACCGGGAGGTTGTTCTATATAAACCTCTTCTTTAAGCACACCGCTTCAGAAATGTACTTTTCACATCCATTTGATAGATCAGAACTTCATGTAGGCAAAGATAAGCAAGAAACAATCTGATGGCTTCTAGTCTTGCAACAAAAGCAAAGGTTTCATCATAATCCAAGCTTCTTCTTGGGAATATCCTTGTGCAACTAGCCTTTGCTTGTTTCTTACAAATGTTGTTGTTTTCATCTCTTTTATTCTTAAATACCCACTTGGTTCCAATGACATTGTGCCTTTTCGGTTCTATCCACTAGCTCCCATACTTCATTTCTTGAGAATTGATTCAAATTTCATCTTGCATTCAAGTAAAGAATCCAATGAGAATCTTGTAGAGCTTCACCAATCTCAAGAGTTCTTTTCTCCGATAGGAAGCGGCCAGAATAGTGAACTCTCACCATGGAACCTTCTTGTTTTGACACCATCGCTTAGATCACCCACAATTTGACTTGTAGGATGACTATCTAACCATCTTCTTCTAGATGTTCCCCTTCAATAGTATACTCAACATTTGAAATGTTAGGTTCGATTAATTCATGAACTTCGGGAACAACAGAGAAAAGGAGAAAGGGAATCATCTTCCTCGGGAAATTCTATTGAACACATTATCGAGACATGTGTTCCCTTTGGTTGATAGATTCGAAATTTGCCTCACCGTGACCACATCTTCATTGGCATCACATACCCGAGTCCAGGCGGTGTCTGTTCAGATTGGTCACCTTTGGTGTGTTGGCTTTCCTGAGTCTCACCATCCTGAGTCTCACCATCCTGAGTTCCATCCTGAACTTCTTTATCTGAGTCTGAGTCACTCCAATCATAGAATGTGACCGACTTTTTTTTTTCGAGTTCGATGAATGATTTGTCATTCTTTTTCAGCTTAATTTGGTGATCCTCTTGGTCATTTTTCTTACGCATCATGTTCTGTTTCTTCCGAACACAAGTAGATTCATCAAAAACAACATGAGGTGTTTCCTCCACAATAAGAGTTCTCTGATTGTAAACTCGAAAGCTTTTTTGACTTGAATATCCTAAGAATATTCCTTCATCGCCTTTACTATCAAATGTTTTCAACTGATCTTTACCATTATTGTGTATGAAACACTTGCAACCAAACACACGAAAAAGAAAAAAAAAAAGAGGCTTCCTTTCATTCTAAAGCTCATAGGGTGTTTTGCCTTGACTCTTTTGTCGGCATGGATCTGTTTCGTGAGTAGCATGCGATTGATGATTGACCCAAAAACCTTTTAGGAATATCGCCTTCAAATTATCATAGTTCTTGCAGCTTTCTTTTGTAGTCCCGCTCTTCTTTCAAAGAACACCATTTTGTTGAGGGGTCCTTGCAAATTGATGTTTCATGAGAAATTCCATTTGCTGCACAATAATCAGATATAATATGATTTATAAATTCAGTTCCCTTGTCAGATTTGATTTTGACCACACTCAGAATTTTCTCAATACTGAGCCTTTTCAGTAATTCTGGTAGCTTTATCTGAGTCTCTTTCTTACTGAGTAAGAATATGACCCCAAGTATATCTTGAGTAGTCATCAACTACTACTAGTGTGTATTTCCTGCCATTGGTGCTCACTGGTGTTATAGGACAAAAAAGATCCATATGCAACAACTGAAGTATTCTTTCAGTAGAAACATCTACTTTGCTTTTAAATGATGCTCTAATTTGTTTTCCTTTTTGGCACGCATCACAAATATGTTCCTTACTGAACACTTCATTAGGCAACCCTCTCACAAGAGCTAATCTTGCAAGCTTATTCAGGGTTTTGAAATTCAGGTGATTCATCCTTTTATGCCATAACCAACTGGTATATGTGGATTTTTTGCAACCAAACATGTATCTTTAGGAGTTGAACTCCAATCAGCAAGATACACATTTCCTTTTCTAGTACCAGTCAGTAATACTTTCTGTGAAATATCATCTTTCACATAACATAAGTTCTTAGGGAACTCAACATTAAAACCTTTATCACAAAATTGGCTTATTGAAAGCAAGTTATGCTTCAATCCAGATACATATGAAACACCATGGATATGAATCGAGTCGATTTCCAAAGTTCCATATCCTTGATCTGTCCCTTGGAGTTATCTCCAAAAAGTGATCCGAGGGCCTCTTTGTTCAACATAGTCACCGAGTATCTTCTTGAATCTGTCATATGTCTTGAGCATCCACCGCCAAGATACCATACATCGAGGGCTTTTTTTCATCTCTCTCCATCGCTCTTTATGTGATCTTTAATCATTTCGGTGCCCTTGTTTTCCTCCCCAAAAAACATATCAATTCTTAGGTACCCAATTTGTGTAGGGTCCTACAAGGTTAAATTTATGCCTTTGGAATCCAAATCACTCGACTACTCTAATCACTTTAGAGTGGCCGATCTGTCTTCCATAAACATCTACATACACATTTTACTACTCGGGTGCCTTAGCAGTTTTTACGTGTATAGAGTGCTAGCCTTAGCATGAACATGAGCCTTAGAATTTTTCTTTGGTTCAGGCCTTTTGTTCATTTGCTTTGGCTTCTGTGCAGCTGGTCTAAATCTTTGTTGACTCGGGTTCAGGTAACCTTTACCCTTAGGCAAGTGGGGTTCAGTTTACTGTCTTTGAAATTTTGGTCTTTCAAGATCTTTGAGGACTTGGTCTCTTCAGTTGAGAATGTCTCTGCTGAGTGTTTCTCTTCTGAAGATTCCTCTGATGGTTCAGTGTAGATCCTTTCAGGTTTGCATTCTTAGCCTGAGGCTTTGAAGTACTTGCCTTAAATTTTCCAACTGAGTGCTCAGGTTTTCTAGCCTTCTCCTGAGGTTTGGGCTTTCCTACCTGATCATTCAGTTTTACTGAAACCATTGGTCATTTTCCCTTGTCTTCAACCTTGGGCATTTCTTCATTTTGAAGTGTGGGTACCACTGGTTTTACAAAGATTGTCTTCTTGCTACTTGATGCAGCATTCAGATGAACTTGTGAGGTTCCCCCTGGAATGTATCGATGGTAACTCTGAATTTCATCTATTACATTAGATGCAGTATTCAATAGAGTTAACTTCTTCTGTGCACTATCCTCACATTTCTGTAGAGTTTCATGCTTCTCAGAGAGGTCATTGAACTTAGTTCTGATCAGCTGAATCTCTTCAGTGGATTTCTCTAGCTTTTCAGTTAGGGTCACTATCATCTTCTCTTTCTCTGAGAGTTGTACTTTCAGAACATCTAGTTCATCAGTAGCTCCCATTAATTGAGAAGTGATTTCAGTATTCCTAGAGTCTTTCCATTTAAGATTTTCGGCCTTCAGTTCCTTATTCTGCTCTTGAGTTTCATTTAGCAGTTCTTGTAAAACAACATAGTCATTCATTAGACTCTCAAAAGAATCCATCAGGTCAAAATGACTGTTTACAGTTGAACTTGGCAACTCTTGTGCTAGTGTAGGAGCAACAACTGAGAAAGAAGAGTTTACCTCCTCAATGGCCATCAGACAGATGTCATCACTTTCACTGTCTAAGAATATTTCATCTGAAGAGCTAGATCCCTCCTCAGAATGTTCTTCTTCTGCAACCATGACCTTTTTTCTAGAGAATTTCTTGTCTCTTTTAGCTTGCCTTTCTCTTCTCTCCTTAGCACTCAGATCTGGACAATCATACTGGAAGTGACCTTTCTTTTGGCTATTATAGCATCTGTTGGCATCATCATCCTGATCACTTACTTCTTTGGACTTGGAGTCCTTCTTTTTGGATGAAGATCCCTCAGCTTTCAGGTCCTTCTTCTTCTCAGTTGATCTGTCCTCAGTCTTCTTCTGAAACCTGTGATTCCTGTAATAGTTTTTATATTTTCCAAATCTACTATTAAGTCTTTCAAACCTCCTTGCCATCAGTGCTAGCTTTTCCTCAAGCTCATCCTGATTTTTGGCATGGGAGTTCTCAGACTCTCTAGTTTTACAGGTTTTATCTTTGGCTTTGAAAGTCACATTTTTACTAGATGATGAATCATCTTTGTTGTCAGCCTTTTTAGATTTCTTATCAATTACGAACTCATAGTCCTTTAGCTCAGAGAAGGTTTGTTGATATGGCATTGAATTAATGTTTTTGGTGTTTTCAATCACCACTGCATGTATATCCCATTTCTTAGAAAGACCTCTAAGAATTTTCAATGCAACTTCTCTCTGTGGATATTTCTTTCCAAGTGCATTAGATCATTCATAATGCTAGTGAATATGACTTCCAATTTGTCAATAGATTCACCTTCATCCATTTCAAAACTGATGGTCCCGGTGGAAAACCCATTTTGCGCGTGCGGAAGCAAACATAAATTGCGATGCATATAAAAACAGGGGTGAGGGAATGATGATTCTAGATTTTTGCTTTTTAAGCTCATGTGTTGTGACTTGCTTATAATCAAATGCATATGACAAGATAAGAACGTAAAGCAGTAAACAACACAACAAAGTATAGTGGTTCGGAGGCTCAAGCTCCTACATCCACTCTCCCTGTTCCTAGGGAAATTCCTTCCAACTGGACTTATCACCCTCTCGGGCTCGCCTCTAGATATTTAACGAGCTTTCACTCAAACGGGACTTATCACCCTCTCGGGATTGCCTACAGATGTTTACCGAGTTCACACTCCAACGGGACTTATCACCCTCTAAGGGATCGCCTACCCTCCCTTTCGGGATTGCTAGATGTTTACCGAGTTCACACTCACCTACAAACTTAACCGACTGATTTGGGTAAGGTTTGTTTGGTTTCCAACTAGGTTGAGATTTTCCCTTACATTTGTTTAGTCTCAATGCTAAGGATGGGAAAATCTCTCTAAGCTTAGGATATAGCATTTGTGCTTAGATCTAGGATAGAACACTCTTTGAATATATGCGTGTATTTCTTTCTCTGTGTTCTATGGTGGGAATGCTAGATGATTTGGCTTGATGGATGTTTCACGCATTTTTCCACACTAATTTGATGGAAGATCTTGTATTTATAGTGTGGATTTGAATGTTACTGTTGGATGGAGTCACATTCAAATCCATACTATTATGTAGCTTCTTGCAGCTTTTCCAGGCTGGTTGTCTTCCTCTCATTGGTCCACGTCAGCTGATTCTAACGGCTATATTCCTTAGATTCTTCTGAGTCACAGGATCTTCAGTTCTATCTGAGCCTTCAGGTCTGTTTGAGCCTTCAGGTCTGTCTGAGCCTTCAGGTCTATCTGAGCCTCAGTGTCCGGTGAGCCTTCAGGTCTATCTGAGCCTCAGTGTCCGGTGACATACTGAGTCTCAGGTTTCTTTGATTCAGCAGACTTCTCTTGGCCGGACCTTATGCGTCGGGCATCTTGACACTTTCGGTGGTGAGTTGATTCTTCGACTTGAGACATCGACCCTCAGTCCACTAGCGCTCGAGGCTAACTGATCATCGGTAGAGTTTGATTCTCGGTGAATATGACTTGGATGACTTCTCTTCGATGACTTCTTTCTGATCTGGTATCTGATTTACGGTTTTTCGATATCGATTTCTTCTACTTTGATCGGATCATTTCACATGATCGGATCGATTATAGCATCAGTCGGCATGTCGGTTTATCTGCCAGTTTAGTACATCGAGGTTAGCATATTAGGTTAGCATATCGGTTTAGCTTTGTCGATCTCAATCACGTCTGATTTTGATCATCTGCTCATCTTCATATCTGATCTCGATCACGTCTGATCTCGATCAGTCTCATCTGCTCCTCTTCTGATCTGTAACCTTCTCTTCTGATCTTCTGGTCGGTTTCTTCTGATCGGCATGCATTCTTCCGATCACCAGATCGGCTAAATGCTATTCTTCGATCATCCGATCGAGTCATCTGGTCATCGATCTTCGATCGGTGGCTTAGCTTTTCTTCTCTTCGATTTTGCTCGGCTCATCGTGATTAACTCGGAACTCATCTTACTCATCTGATCTCGATCATCTACGTCTGATTTCGTGAGTTCCCCCTCAATTTGTTCTCTCGTTCCCCCTCAACTTGTTATCTGTAAATCAGCTTCAACAACACAAGTTGATAATGCTTTGGCATAATTCATCAAAACTAAAATATCCCAACAAAAACTATCAAACTTTCCAATTGCAACTGAAAGTTTGTTTTCCTTGATATGATCTGTGCCTTGGCACATTACAGCTAGTGTATCCCAAATTTCTTTTGCAGTATTGCAGTGAGAAATCATTCCCATCACACCATCATCAATGGTACTGTATAGTGTGTCTTTAGCAATATAGTCTAGATTGACTAACTTTCTCTCCTCAGGAGTCAGTTGGTCATCAGACTTAGGAAATTCTGCTCTAGGATCATTTCTCTCATTTTCTATTCCTTTGGGATTCACCACAGTAAATTGGAATGGCCCTTTAGAGACCACTCTCCACATTCGTTCATGCTTAGAATATAGGTGAGCCTGCATTCTCAGTCTCCATAAATCATAGTTCTCCACTGAGAACATGGGAAGTTTCTTAGAAGACATTTTATCTGAGTCTTTTAAGAATTCAGCAAATAAGATCAGTTTAGATAGACCACAAGTATTTTTAGAAAATAAAACTTTGGTCAACAAAGCAAGTGGTCAAGTTGAACCACTGCTCTGATACCACTTGTTGGTCCCGGTGCAAACGAGTCTTAAACGTGTATGGGGGAATACACGTGTTCAGTGTTTTTAAAACTTTTTCTTACTGAGGTCAACTTGGGTCAGGTTGTCCTGATGATTGGGTCCTGAGAAGCACAAATCGCTCTGAGTCAAAGTCTACTGAGACAATGATCCTGAAGCCTTTTTAAACCCTCGATAATCCCAACTGAGTCCTGAGTTTCAGAGATCCCGAGTTGCTTGGATCGATAACTAACTTCTTGAACCCTCGGAAGAGTAAGTTCGGTTTGGTAACTATCTGTTCTAGCTACTCGGATGTGCGTAATGGTTGGCCCTTGTTTATACTGCTTTTAAGCTTTCTTTGAAAACCTTCCTTTAATGAAATAGTGATTAGGTCATGATTCGGGTTATGCAACTTCATTGGATTGATTCCAACCCAATATCGATTAAAAAAATATGCTTTTGATTTAAGTCAATGCAACAGATAAGCCGCAGATAAAAGATAAACAAACAACACAATTTATAGTGGTTAAGTGACTCAAGCTCCTCGTCCACTCTCTCTGATCCTCGAGAAAATTCACTAATCACTTCCCGAAGCTTTACGACTACCTCGCGTAGTTTACTTACTCAACTTCGTACTGAGCTTTACGACTACTCCACGTAGTTTACTTACTCAACCCGACCTTGAGCTTATTTACCTCCGTAGTTTACTTACTCAAACACAAACAAGCTTTCAGACTACCTCTGTAGCTTACTAACTTCACCTCTAGAGCTTTCTGACTACTCCGCGTAGTTTACTTACTCTTTACAACTCTTCTCACCAACAATCACACTCAAACTACCTTCTAAAGGGTTTGGGGTTTCTTGGTTGGTTTCCAACTAGGATGAGATATCCTTTACAATGAAGTACAATGCAAAGGCTAGGATATCTCGACTAAGCTTTGGATATATCTTTATAAAGCTAGGCTTAGTATAGTGAGCTCTCTTCGAAATAAAGCACTTGGGAAATTCTTGGGTTTTCGAGTGCTTCAACTTGCAATAATAAGTTTGAGCTCTTGAGTTGCTTACAAATTTCCCGTAACCTTTCAATGTAGAAGGTCACAAGTATTTATAGGCATACACCAAGGTCACTCTTGAAAAACTATCCGTTGGAGAGATAGCTCCGAGAGTTTCCTCTTATGGTGTGTGAGAAACGGCTAGATTTAGGGTTTGAGACTCCCTAACACGTTTTAGGCAATAGCCTTTCATGTAGCCGGTCTTCACTTTTTGCAGTCTGGAACTTCGTACTTCTGACATCTTTTTCAGCAACCTGTCACTGTCAGTGTCAGCATGGTACAGTGTTGTCTTCCTCTTTTTGACTTTTGTCTCCTGTTAAAGGTAGACACCTTCAACGGCTCTTTTGGTTACAATCTCTGAGTTGATATAACCTTAACAACACTTTGTCTTAGTTCCTTTTGTCTGCATTGAATGTCTTAGCAAATATCTATTTTTCTAAGGAATCACGATCTTCTCAGTATTGCATCCTTCAGATAGATATGTTCAGTGCCTCGGAACATTCAGGTTTATACTGAGCATTCAGTACATTACTGAGTCTTCAGTAATTACTGTGCCTTTAGTATTCTTGATCTTCAGTTCTTCAGTCTTCTGTCTTCTGTCTTCTGCGTCTTCAGAGTCTTCTGAGTCTTCAGAGTCTTCTGAGTCTTCAGCGTCTTCTGAGTCTTCAGCGTCTTCTGAGTCCTCAGAGTCTTCTGAGTCTTTAGATGTATACTGACTGATATACTGATTCTTCATGCTGAGTCTTCAGTTCCTCAGTTTCATACTGAGTCTTCAGATTCTCAGTTTCTCACTGAGTCTTCAGATTCTCAGTTTCTTACTGAGTCTCCAGAAACTTCAGTTTCAACTGAAACTTCGGTTTCCTCAGAAACTTACTGAGTCTTCAGAACTTCAGATTCTAACCTGATCTATATCTGCTGACTATACATTTTGCAGATAACATCCTGAATACTCTAAAAACTGAATCCTGACTCAACTATCAAGATTATTCTGAACATGTCATACTCAGGGTTTTGGGATCTAATAAAAATCATATCTTTATTAAATTCATCTCCCAACACATGGCTCCTCCCCCCATGCAAAACACACTACCGGAGGTAGATTTTCTGAAATCTAAGTCTGGTTGGAAATCCGAGTCCGTGTAACCTATGGGGATTAGACTGTCTGGCTAATAAACTAACATTCTATCCCGAGTTCTTTTCAGATACTTCAGAATGTTCTTAACTGCCGTCCAATGCTCTTTTCCTGGATTACTTTGATATCTCGCCACCATGCCTACGGCAAAGCAGATATCCGGTCTCGTGCACAGCATTGCATACATAAGGCTTCCGACAGCCGAAGCATAAGGAATGTCTTTCATGTCATCTATCTCTTTTTGTGTCTTAGGGCACATTTCCTTGGATAGATGGATTCCATGCCTGAAAGGTACGAAGCCTTTCTTGGAATCCTGCATGCTGAATTGCTTCAAGACATTGTCTATATATGAAGCTTGCGATAAGTCTATCATCCTTTTATTGCGATCTCGAGTGATCTTGATCCCAAGGATGTGCCCGGCTTCCCCTAAGTCCTTCATATCAAACTTTTTTGAAAGACATTCCCTTACGTCTGACAGCATCTTTACATCGTCACCGATGAGCAGAATGTCGTCTACGTATAGTACTAAGAATACCAATGCAGTTCCGATAAGCTTTTTGTACACACAACTTTCGTATTCATTTTGATCAAACCCATAAGACTTTATTACTTGATCAAAATATTGGTTTCAAGCTCTGGATGCTTGTTTGAGTCCATAAATGGACTTCTTGAGCTTACAAACTGGGTGTTCTTAGCCTTTTTCAATGAAGCCTTGGGGTTGTTGCATATAGATCTCCTCTTCAAGACTTCCGTTAAGGAAAACCGTCTTGACATCCATTTGTCAGATTTCAAAGTCGAGATGCGCAGCAATCGACAAGAGAATTCAGATGGACTTGAGCATTGCTACAGGTGAAAAGGTTTCCTCATAGTCGATCCCCTCTTTCTGAGTATAACCTTTCGCCACAAGCCTTGCCTTGAAGGTTTCCACCTTCCCGTCCGGTCCTCTTTTCCTCTTTTATACCCACTTGCAGCCAATGGGTTTGACCCCATTAAGTGGTTCGACTAGCTCCCACACTCTGTTATGATCCATAGAACCCATTTCGGCTTCCATTGCTATTTGCCAAGAAATCGCATCCTTGTCTTGGATTGCCTCGTCGTAAGTCCATGGGTCTGATTCATCTTGATAGGGGACTAAGTCCGAGGACTCTCCTATCCCCATGAATCTCTCGGGTTGTCTCAAAACCCTCCCACTACGTTGAGGTTCCGGTTGTGTAAGTGTGTCATTTGGTACGTTATATTGTACAGTTGGCACTGAGGTTAGCCCTCTAAGCTCATTTAAGGTAATCTCACTTCTGGGCTTTCTTTCGTTCATATAGTCTTTTTCCAAAAATCTAAAGTGGGTGCTTATTACCACCTTTTGATCCTCGGGACCATAGAACATACACCATTTTGTTCCCTCGGGGTACCCTATAAACAACCTTAATTCTGATTGAGGATCCAATTTTTCGGCTTCCTTGTCCAACACGTAGGCCGGACACCCCCAAATTCTCATGTGTCTCAAACTGGGCTTGCGCCCGGTCCACAATTCTTTGGGAGTTTTGGGAACCGACTTAGATGGCACCAAGTTCAGAATATAAGCCATTGTTTCCAAGGCATGACTCCAGAACGACTTGGGTAGATCCTCATAACTCATCATTGATCTAACCATTTCTAAAAGAGTTCTGTTTCTTCGCTCTGCAACCCCATTTTGTTGAGGGGTTCCGGGTGCAGTTAGCTGGGATACAATCCCATCATCTGACAAGTAGTTCAAAAACTCATCGCTGAGGTACTCGCCTCCACGATCAGATCGTAGAGACTTGATACATTTTTCCCTATGATTCTCTGCTTGAGCCTTAAATTCTTTGAATTTGTCAAAGGTCTCAGATTTATGCTTCATAAGGAAAATGTAGTCGTACCTTGATTAATCATCAATGAAGGTGACGAAATACTCATAACCTTCTCTTGTTTTGATTGACATTGGACCACATACGTCTGTGTGAAAGATTTCTAACACTTCTTTAGCTCTATTCCCCTTGGCTCCGAATGCCCTCTTGGTCATTTTACCCTCCAAACATGATTCGCAAGTTGGGATTGGTTCAACCCGGAGAGACTCCAATGAACCATCTTCTACCAACCTTTGAATCCCTTTTGGATTAATATGTCCCAATCTAAGATGCCATAGAAGTGTCTCGTTCACGTCTGATGAACGTTTTCTTTTATTGGAAATAGTTGATGTGTTATAGGATGCATTTCGCAAGTGGTGTGCACAGTTAATTGTATAGAGATTATTCAACAACGTTCCATGACAGATAAATTTATCATAAAAAGAAATGGTAACAACTTTATCAAAAGTAGCCGAATATTCATCAAGGTAGAGTTTAGAAACCAAAATTAAATTCTTTCTAAAACTAGGAACGTAAATAACATCTCTTCAAATTAAAACTCTGTCTTCAAAAGACAGGTGCACTTCTCCCACTACTTCAGCTGCCACTCTCGTAGCATCGCCCAGTGTGATGAGGATCTCACTCCCACTAAGTTGTCGGGTCCGCTTAAACCCGCAACGTGAAACATACATGGTTAGCAGATCCCGTATCAACTACCCACGAATGAGAAGTATACACCGCTAAACAAGTTTCAACAACTAGTGTGTGAGAATTACCTTTCTTTCCGACCCTTTTGGGGTTGGAACAGGCAAACCTCCATTGTCCTCTTTCACCGCAGTTTAAGCACTTCCCCTTTGGATTTTCCTTGACACCACCGGCATTCCTCATCTTACCATTGCCCTTGGCAACAGTTGAGTTTGATTGCTTATGGTTTTTGGTCCTCTTCTTCTTCTTGCCATCCCTTGGCCTAGAAGATGAAGACGGACCACTTGCCGCCAAAGCTTGAGTTTGGTGCCCCATCAACGTCTCTGCCGTGACCAAAGCTTCCAACAAAACAGCTAGCGAGGCCAAAATGCTCAAAAGTTTTGGGCAGAGAGTGGAGTACCAAATCGATCTGGGTCTCCAGATCATAATCTGCACCCAGAACCTCAAGTTTGTTCAGATGGGCCATCTATTTTGAGGACGTAATCCCTTACGGGGTTGCCCTCCACCATTTTCATCGATAATATCTCTCGCAAGGTGATCTGACGAGTCCCGCATTTTCGACTCGTCAGTTGGCTCATCTGATTTTGGTGTGTCAAGAATCTACTTGTGCTTTTGTGCAGTTAGGACAATCATAACTTTTCGTTTCCAATCAACATAGTTTCCCATACGATTCTATTCACTTTAAGTATATTAACAGTGGATTAAAAGGTTGCGACATACTGAACTGAAATAAATAACAATTTGTATAAGCACAAATATATCACAAGGTTCGATCACATGTATCATATTAAAATCTCAAAAAAATATGAACATGCATCAGCCAACATCTCAAAACAGTTTAAATAAGCCACGTGGAGTGGGTCATTGTTTAAACACATTCAAGCAGGTTGCAAAAAAATAGTTTCAAACCTTTAATATCCAGATTAATAGTTGGCTCCCACTTGACCAATATAAAATTGACAGGGACTTCAGGGAAGTATATGCATATCAATTTTATACCTATGTAATAACCATGATTAAATACAGAATTATTACTTTGCTTTGAACGAGCCTCGTGGGGAGGGTCATCGTCGCCACTAATAATAACCCACAATCATCCTTACGGAATTTATTCATGTGAAATCTATCTTTCGGCCGTCCCGTGGGGGGAATTTCTCCAAAAGAATCCACAAATAAATAAATCATGGAAGTCAAAATTAATTCAATTTTATTATCCGGAATAAAATTGTCAATTAATTGTTTAAACATACCTAGTAATTTTCGAAGGTAGGATTTTTCAAAATATATTCTCATGCATCGCATATTTAAACACAATTTAAATAAGCACAAAAAAAATGCAAAACATCAAAACAAAAAATTAAACACATTGGGCACATATATCCAATTGTCACGGTTAAATTTTGTCATGTCTTGATCTTGAGAAATCGTCTTTACGGCCTTCATCGTTCGTCTCGAAAAGCTCCCACTCGACCACAATATTTTCTTTAAAACGTCCTCCGTCTAGGTCCGAGACGACATCCGACATTGGGTAGCTCGCGACCCGGAACACGTATCCGCGTGCGCCCATGCACATGCTCGCGTTCGGTCCGGCCATCCCCACCCGTCGCTCGGCAGCACTCGGCAACGCACGGATCCGCCCGCGCTTATTGTTAATATGGCTCTCGGTTATTATTTCCCGTGTTTAAGATTATCCAGCCCATTAATTAATTCAAGCCACTGAAACAGCTTTCCTTTAATTAATATTTTTTGTCCTTGGTCAATGAACGATTCAACATTATTATCCATACCGGAAACTAATTCCACTTGCAAGATTTGGTATGATAAATCTTATGAACCTCCCAAGGGGGCAAATCAAACAAGCGTACTCGCACACGATTCTTCGTATTAAATCTTAGCAATCGCATGTGACCAGTAATATTGCCCAAGATATAAAGTATTGAATCTTATTGATTCTCTACCCGTCATTAGGGGTGGACGGTACGGCATACCAAAAATTTTCTCGCCATACCGTTACCGTAACGAAATTTTCGGTATACCAAAATTTTATACCGTTGTCATACCGAAATTTTGGTATACCGAAATTTCGATACCGAAAAAAGTGATACCGTTGTCATACCGAAAATTTTCGACATACCGAAATTTTCGGTATGACAACGGTATGCCGAAAATTTTGGTAATTTTGGTATACCGAAATTTTCGGCATACCGTTCATGCCGATTTTTTTTTAAAAAATAACCTATATTTTCTTTTTATGAAAAATAACATGTGATCACAAAATAAGTTTCAATAGTCCAACACAACACATATTAAAAGAAACACATTCTCTTTTAGTACTAAAATAATTAAAATCACAATTAAAGAAAAAAACATAATTCACTCTCAAAGTCCAACATCAAACCTGCAAAACACAAAAAAAATAATGAATTAACATATTATAATCCATTAATCAAGTTGAATAACAGTAAGTTCAAGTATAACAAATTCAAGGAAATAGGCATTCATATATGCTTTCATATATGCTTTACAGCACCAAATTTACAGCAATAGGCATTCATATATGCTTTCTTGGAATGCAACACAAAGAAAATTTTAATGAATTACAGCAATATGCATTCATATAATGAATTAACCTGCAAATCACAATTAATGAATTAATCAGTAACAAACAATTGAAAAAATATTGATTTTTGCCATCTTTTTTTCGAGACGAGCATTAGTTGGATCGTAACCCAGAACATCATCATCAACTTCAGCATTCGCCATCGCAACACGCATGGTTTCAGTTGGTTTGGTGACTATATCAGATCTAAGGTTGACTCTTCTCGCAACCATTGTTACTAACTATTAGAATTATAGAAAGAATGAAATTTAGCAGACTTAAAAAAACAGAGAATGTCTTTGCACTTAACACCAGAAAACTCCGACTAGAATTTCGTGTAAAAACCACACAACATATTTAATCAAACTAAATAGCCACCCCTATTGATAATAAGATCTCACAAGAGAACAAATTATGATAGCCAAGATAGAAAGAAATGCTTGTCCTCGGAAATAACGAAAATATTTAATTGATGCAAAGTTACAAACCCCCAAACTCCAAACCACTACAGAGATGATTCATTTGGGCCCGAAACCTAAACTATATTTGAAAGAAATTAACACATTAACAGAGAGTGGTGGGCGACGGCGCCGAGGGGAGGCAGGGCGACAACGGAGAGCGCGGAGCTGTGGGGCGACGATTGCGAGAGGGAGGCGGGGGCCGATTGAAGAAACTGGAAAATGGAGGAAGAGAGCGGGTGGCGTGAGATCGGAAAGTGAGGGGAGGCAGGGAGATGGCGCCGAGGGGAGGCAGGGCGACAACGGCGAGAGGGAGGCGGGAGACAGCGACTAGAGAGAGGCGGAGCAGTGGAGAAAGGTATGTAAGTCGAGTGGGAGTGGGGATGTAGGCGGGGAGGCGGGGAGACGGCGACGGGGAGGCGGGGCGGAGGCGGCAGCGGTAAGGGTGAGAAGGGTAGAAGGGGAGAAGCGGCGCAGTGAAAAATGAAATGGTTTAGGGTTTGTGACATTGTGTATTTGTGCGTGTATATATAATATAATTATTATTTATTTTTTAAAAAAATATATGAAATTCAATACAGTTTTTTCGGTATACCGAAAATATTTTGGTATACCGCGATATACCAAAATTTATATATTCATATACCGTTACCGTACCGAAAGTACCATACCGTACCGAAAATTTCGATAAATTCGATATTTTTCGGTACGGTAAGTGCGGTATACCAGTATTTTTGGTATTTCCTCCACCCTTGCCCGTCATAAGTCAAAGCAATAGTTATTAACCACACACGATCCTATTTAAGGGACGAAGATTAAGAAATAACGAACCACTGAGGTCTAATTCTTCCTAATTCAGTGCTGAAGAATTTATCCTCATGTAGGTCCTATCCAGTGCATCAGTCATGCACTAGTGTAATCTCTTGGTCAAGACATGTCAATCTGAGCCTTACACTTCAACCTTTCACGATGGATTGTTCACTTCCATCTAGGTCGTGAACAACGTACTTTTAGTTACAAGGGACTGTTAATTTAATCTTCTGTGATCTGGTATCACTAAATTAACTACAATGTAACACGTACTGTTTATTGAACAATTATGCAGTAAATATATGTAACATTCAATGATATTTAAAGCATTAGTGATAAATAATTTATTTCAGCAAATAAGACAGAAATTCAGTTTGGTTATACAAA
Source organism: Stenogyne calaminthoides (assembly GCA_037126765.1). Lineage (NCBI taxonomy): Eukaryota > Viridiplantae > Streptophyta > Magnoliopsida > Lamiales > Lamiaceae > Stenogyne > Stenogyne calaminthoides. The sequence continues at coordinate 8,795,219 of JBBCBC010000028.1, forward strand.
GTAAAAGCATACTTTCCAGTATAACCCCAACAATTTGTAGGTATGGATGGAATGTGGGATTTAAAAACCAGACTCTAAATCCTAAACTCGTATGAGACGGGGAGCGCAAAGTTCTAAGTCCATCCGTGTGAGTCCCAAAACAAACGCAGCTTAAGAGTTAGCTAAGTGGTATAGCTTCAAATCGAATACCGAGGTACAAAAAAATAATATAATCACTGTATATATAAAATATCACTATTATACATATATGCTAATATAATGCATATATTATTATTATTTAAGAATAAACTGTTTCACAAGGTTTTTGAAAATATAGAGTGAACAAGTTTCACACAAAAAAATTTGAAACTGATTAAGGAATATGATTATATTTACTAAAGGTATTAGTTGTGATAACTGAAGAGTGTTACTTATATTATAGCAGATGATATTAGTAGTGATAAGTGAAGGGTGTGCCTTATATTACCAAAGGGTATTAATCGTGATAGCTGAAGGGTCATGCCTAAAAAAAAATGAACAAATTTACACAATGTACCAACTCATATTATTTTACTTATGTAATATTACGAGATTTTATAAAATCAACATACTCTTTTGAGATAATGATTCGAAAGCCCTTTCACATTTAAAATTTTAATCCTTATTTTATTCAAACTCATGTATAAGCCCATTCAAAAAAGAAAAAAAAAAAATATATATATATAAAGAAACTCTACTTAGAAGATTTAATATTCACAAATCTTCTTTATACGATCAACTATAAAAAAATTGATAAATGCCAACGAATTTTACCGACAAACATAAATCTGTCATAATTACTGACGAATTTCCAACAGATTAGTCATATTTAAAAAACAAAACCTAAGAAATTACTAACGGATTTTATGTCCGTGATAATTACTGATGAATTTTATGTCCGTGATAATTACCGAGGGATTTTATGTCTGTCGGTAATTATCGACGACATTGTCGATTCACAAAATTATCGACGGATTTAATTCTGTCGGTAATTACCATCAAATTTTACGTCCGTCGGTAATTACCGACAACATTACTGATGGATTTTGAGTAATATTTAAGAAATTCACAAAATTACTGACGAATTTAATTTTGTCGGTAATTACCAACGAATTTTACGCTTATTGTGTGATATTACCGATGAGTTTTGAACAATATTAGAAAATCCACAAAATTACCAATGGAATTTATGCCCATCTGTAATTATTACCGACATTACCTATTGATTTTGAGCAATATTTAAAAAATCCACAAAATTGCAAATGGATTGATAGATGCTTCAAGGTCTATACGTGTTTAATTAGATCAGGAATTATAATTATTTCAATAAAATTAACTAATAGGTGGCTTTGTTATGGGGTCTGTGGACGGGCGGACATTTATACATCTATAATTATATAATACACCTACGGATTTCTTTATTATGTTTTCCCGCCCTTTTTTTTTTCCGTTGATATTATCTTGATGATGATCTCGGCCATTGATTTTAGTTTAAGAAAGTAGAATCATTTTCTCATCTTGATCCTCCACTTTTCCTATAATAAATTGTGCAAACATTATTTTCACTAATTTCTCTCCTTCGACTACGCTTGAGTTAAGGATATTTTCATGAGCACCACTCCAAATTCGCCACTATATATACTTCACCCAGATATGTGGTGGTTTTCAATCTAATTTATTGGAGTTTAATTATGTTTTTGGTTTATTTAGATTTAGATTTGTATTTATATTTTCAATTTCAATGTTATCTTAATTTATTGTATTTTCGTTTATATAGATTTGTTGGGTATCCGTTTGTTTAGATTTCTTCATGTTTCTTAATTTTTATTTTTCGTTCGTTTGTGCAGGTGATTATTCCCAACTATGTTGCATGTAGATGTCTTTCTAGAAAGATTCCTCAAATTGTTGTTTATTTTTGACGCATTACAAATCTTCATCGGTTTGGTCAGAGGTTGTTCTTCAATTTATATGTTCGTCATTCTCATGTTCTAATGACCGGTATTTGGGATTTGCTTTTGTTCTCATTCAATAGGATTACCTTTTGTTCGGCCTATTTCTAATTCTATTTTTCATAACTTACGTCCCTCTTTTCTTTTTCTTTTTTATATATATAATTTTAATATGGATGAATATAATACTTATATATGTTATTTGTTAATATTAATTAGTCTTAATAAAAGATTATAATATGATATGAATGTTTATTGAATTGATTTGTCATTTTATATTTATGTTGATTTCGTAATAGAAGGATAATTATGAGATGTGTACAATTGAATCATTTAATTTTAATAATTGTAATGATATCATTTTCTTAAATAAGTGTTGGTCAGACATACATGGTTTCAGTTCGTTGGACTTTTAGGCGCATTTCTATTCAAGCAGCGACTGCTTTACAGTTTCAGGGATTACCATGAGATGATGTTTACCTGTGTCAGATTCCATTAGACATGGTTTTTAAATTCGAATGAGTTCTCATTAATCTTTGTGTTGATATCGCTAGCTAGGAGTCTCGCTGGGAAGAATGATGGTGATTCATTATTCAAACTCGACTTCAATTCACTTAAACGTCTACTTTCAATTGTGCAGTTTAATTATCTCTCAATTCTAAAATGTAATATTTTCCTCAAATATGTATGTTTTCATTAAAATGATCTCTCTACCTTTTTTGTGAGCATAATGTAAGTCATTATTTTCAGAAGCAGAAGTAATTCATGTATTCTGCTTAGAATATTGATAATATGTTGCACGAAATTTTAAATAGGTGTTGGTCAAAGACATATTTTAATAATTGATATGTTAATTCAAATAATAATTAAGTATGATATTATATTATGAAAATTATAGACCATATATATATATATATGTGTGTGTGTGTGTAATTTAATAAAAAAAAATTCTTTAACATTCCAATATTTCTTTAATATATATTTTTTTAATACTTATTGACTTATTAATTTTGTTAGACCATAATTTTTTTTAAATATTAATAACTACATAATTAACCTCCGTTGATTTAGCTCAAGTATTAAATCATATGCATTAATTTTTCCATGTAATCATCATATTATTTAATCATTTCCAAGAATCTTGTCTAATTATTAATGGCCAAATATTGAAAATTTAATACACATGATAATACAAATTAGTATAAATTGTTACATATTGTTTATTTAATCACATATTTATATAATTTAATAAAAACGTTAAGTTCCAGTTCCTACAAACCGTCTTCTTTCCTGGTGAGTCGTAAACGATTCGTTTTTTTAATACTTTATTGACTTATTAATTTTGTTAAGCCCATAATTTTTTTTAAAAATATTAATAACTACATAATTAACATCCATTAATTTAGCTCAAGTATTAAATCATCTGCATTAAATTATCAATGTAATTATCTTATTATTTAATAAATTTCTAGAATCATGTATAATTATTAATGGCCACTTATTGATAATTTAATACACATGATAACACAAATTAGTATAAATTGTTACATCTTATTTATTAATCACATATTCATATAATTTAGTGAAAACGTCAAGTTCCAGTTCCTACAAACCATTTTCTTTCCTGGTAAGTCGTAAATGATTTTTTTAATACTTTATTGACTTATTAAATTTGTTATACCATATATTTTTAATTATTAATAATTACATAATTAACATCCACTGATTTAGCTCAAGTATGAAATCATATGCATTAATTTTTCCATGTAATTATCTTATTATTTAATCATTTCCTAGAATCCTGTCTAATTATTAATGGCCAAATATTGAAATTTAATGCACATGATAACACAAATTAGTATAAATTTTTACATATTGTTTATTTAATCACATATTTATATAATTTACTGAAAACATCAAGTTCCAGTTCCTACAAACCGTCTTCTTTCCTGGTAAATCGTAAACGACTCTTTTTATTTTAATACTTTATTGACTGATTAACTATGTTAGTTCTTAGGTAATCATGTTTTAAATCAATAATAATTTTATACTAAGATAATATAACGTTTAATTACCTATAACTTAAAAATACACATATTTTTAATAATTCAGTTCGTTTTTGTTTATATGTATTTCTCACTATTTTTTGAAAACTTATAGTTATTCATAAAGATGTAGTAAATATCTAAAACATACAAAATATTTAGGTTTATATTGATTAATTAATCATATCTTTGTAAACTTTCAATAATTTGTTAAGTTTAAATGAGTTTTTTTTTATGAGAAACTTTTAATAATTTAATTTGTTAGAAAGGATGTCCTTCAATAATTATATAATGAATAAAGAATTTGACTCATATCCTCGAATCATTGATTGTTAGTTAATTTTAAACAAACAGTTTTTCAATAAGAAGTTTTAATTTTTTAATATAAATCAATACATCATTTACAACGATTGATTTAGTTCAATCATCAAATTCTATTAAATGTTTTATACCATGAAAATATAAATATTTATTTTTAACTGCCTATAATAGTGAGTAAAAATCAATGAAAAAAACAAATTGATAATTTATTACACATAAAAATAATAACATCTCATTTAGTTTTATAAATATTTACATATTGTTTATTCCATCACATATACATATTGTTTTATGAAAACTTCAAGGTGTAGCTCCTTCAAGACATCTACTTTCCTGGTAAGTTGTTAATGAATATATTTATTTTCATTACTTTATTGATTAATTATGTTTAGATCTACATTGTCTCAAAATAAATTCATTTTAAATAATTAAACATTTTTTAGGTTTATGATACTTCTGTAAATTTATCATATCTTTGTACTACTCAAAAACAATAGCTATATGATACTTTTGACAAATTATCATATAATACTTGTTGGGAGATGAATTTAATAAAGATATATGATTTTGATTAGATCCCAAAACCCCTGAGTATGACATGTTCAGAATGATCTTGAAAGTTGAGTCAGGATTCAGTTTTTAGAATATTCAGGATGTTATCTGCAGAATGTATAGTCAACAGATATAGTTCAGGATAGTTATCAAGACTCGATGAGGATCTTGAAAAAAGAGCAAGACTTCACGAGAAGACTCAAGACATCACCAAGATAAACTACAAAGATTCGAAGACCTCAAGACTCGTAAGACCACGAAGACTCGTAAGACTCAAGACACAAAAGATCAAGACCGAGAAACTAAAGATCAAGAATATCAAGGCACAAGAATTATCAAGACTCGAGAAGGTATCAATGCTCAAGATGAACCTGAATGTTTCGAGGCACTGAATATATCTATCTGAAGGATGCAATACTGAGAAGATCGCGATTCCTTAGAAAATAGATACTTGCCAAAACATTCAAGTGCGCATAAAAGGAACTAAGTCGGTGTTGTTAAGGTTATATCAAACTCGAGTTTGTAACCAAAAAGAGCCGTTGAAGGTGTTTACCTTTAATCGAGACAAAAGTCAAAAAGAGGAAGACAACATCGCCATACCGACAATCGACAAAGATGTGTCTCTGAAAAAGGATGTCAGATGTACAAAAGTTCCAGACTGCAAAAAGTGAAGACCGGCTACATGAAAGGCTATTGCCTATAAAGTGTTAGGGAGTTTCAAACCCTAAATATAGCCATAGTTTCACACACCACAAGAGGAACTCACGGTTGTCTCTCCAACGGATAGTTTTCAAAGAGTGACCTTGGTATATGCCTATAAATACTGGTGACCCTCTACATTGTAAGGTTACGAGAAATTTATACGCAACTTAAGAGCTCAAGCTTATTCTTGTAAAAGTTAAAAGCACTCGAAAAACTTAGAATTTCCCAAGTGCTTCAATATTGAAGAGAGCTCACTATACTAAGCCTAGCTTGATAAGAATTATCCAAAGCTTAGTCGAGATATCCTAACCCTTTGCATTGTGCTTCATTGTAAAGGATATCTCATCCTAGTTGAAACCAACCAAGAAACCCCAAACCCTTGTGAAGGTAGTTGGAGTGTGTTTGTTGGTGAGAAGTATTGTAAAGAGTTAGTAAACTACGAGTAGTAGTCGAAAAAACTAGAGGAGAAGTTAGTAAGCTGTGGGGTAGTCCGGGAAGCTTGTGTGTGATTGAGTAAGTAAACTACGGAGGTAGTCAGAAAACTCAAGGTCGGGTTGAGTAAGTAAACTACGTGGAGTAGTCAGAAAACTCAGGGCCGAGTTGAGTAAGTAAACTACGCGAGGTAGTCGAAAAGCTCGGTTGATAGTGAATTTCTCCGGCGAGTCGGGAGAGTGGACGAGGAGCTTGAGTCTCCTCGAACCACTATAATTGTTGTGTTCTTTATTGCTTTCCTTATATGTGCTTATCCATTTGCATTGACTTGATTTTGAAAGCATACTTTTCAATCGATATTCAGTTGGAATCAATCCAATCGGTTGCATAAGTGAATCACAAATTAATCACTATTTCATAAAGGGAAGGTTTTCAAAGAAAGCTAAAAACGCAGTATAATCTAAGGGCCAACCATTCCAAGACGATCGAGTAAATAGAACAGATAGTTACCAAACCGAACTCTCTTCCGAGGATTCAGATAAGTTAGTTATCCCGATCCAAGCAACTCAGATCTCTCGACACTCGGACTCGGTTGGGATTATCTCGAGGTTTTAAAGCAACAGATCACTGCGCTCAAGAGAGACTTTGACTCAGAAGCGATCCGTGCTTCTCGAAACCTAATCTTCGGATTATCGACCCAAGTCGACCTCGAAAGAAAAAAAAAGTTTTAAACACCGAACACGTGTATTCCCCCATACACGTGTAAGACTAAGATTGCACCTTGACCAACAAGTGGTATCGAGCAAAGGGTTCAACTTGACCACTTGTGTTGACCAAAGTTTTATTTTAAAAATACTTGTGGTCTATCCGAATCGATCTTATTTTTTTCAAACCTTTTATTTTTCAAGAGATCGTAAAAATGTCTTCTAAAAAACTTCCCATGTTCTCGGTGGAGAACTATGACCTATGGAGATCGAGAATGCAGTGCTCATCCAGATTCCAAACATGAGCGATATGTGGAGAATGGTCTCTCAAGGACCATTCCAGGTTCATCAGTAGTGAATCCTGGAGGAAATGTAAGATGAGAGAATTGATCCTAGAGCGTAATTTCCTAAGTCCGATGACCAACCGACTCGAGGAGAGAAAGTTAGTCAATTTAGACTACATTGCAAAAGACACACTATACAAAGACAATTGATGATGGTGTGATGGGAATGATCTCTCACCGTAATATCGCTAAAGAGATTTGGGATACACTAATCAAGTTATGTGCCAAGGCACGATCATATAAAAGAAAACAAACTTTCAAAGGGCAATTGGAAAGTTTGATGACTTTTGAATGGATGATGGTGAATCAATAGACAAAACGAAGTCGATTCACTAAAGATCATGTATGATCTAAATGCACTTGGAAAGAAATACCCACGAGAGAGAAGTTGCATTGAAAATTCTTAGAGGTCTATCTAAGAAATGGGATATTCATGCAAAGGGTGATTGAAAACACCAAGAATATTAACTCAATGCCTTACCAACAAGTTTTCTCGAAATGAAAAGCCTATGAATTTGTAATTGATAAGAAATCCAAAAAGGCCGACAAAGAAAGATGATTCTTCATCGAGTAAGAATGTGGCTTTAAAAGCCAAAGATAAAACCTCAGAAAACTAGAGAGTTCGAGAACCCCCCATGCCAAAAAAATCGATGAGCTTGAGGATAAGCTAAAGACTGATGGCAAGAAGGTTTGATAGACTCAATAGTAGATTTGGAAAATACAAAAGCTATTACAGAACCACAGTACCGAAAAAACCCGAGGACGATCAACCGAGAAGAAGAAAGACTCGAAGTCAAGGATCTTCATCCAAGAGAAAGGACTCCAAGTCCAAAGAAGAAAATGATCGTGATGATGATGCCAACAGATGCTATAACCGCCGGAAGAAAGGTCACTTCCAAAGATGATTGTCCGGATTGAGTGCTAAGGAGAGAAGAGAAAGGCAAGCTATAAGAGACCGGAAGTTCTCAAGCAAAAAGGCCATGGTTGCGGAAGAAGAACACTCGAGGAGGGATCTAGCTCTTCGGATGAGATATTCTCGACAAAGGAAAGTGATGACATCCGTCCGATGGCCATTGAGGAGGAGGAAAACCAGGGCACTAAGTCGATGAAAGATCACACGGCACCGATGAAAGCAGAGATGAAAAAGCTCCCGATGTATGGTATCTTGACAAAGGATGCTCAAGACATATGACAGGATTCAAGAAGATGCTCAGTGACTATGTTGAACAAAGAGGCTCACAGATCACTTTTGGAGATAACTCCAAGGGACAGACTGAAGGATATGGAACTTTGGAAGTCAACTCAGTTCATATCCATGGTGTTTCATATGTATCTGGATTGAAGCATAACTTGTCACAATTAGCCAATTTCGTGATAAGGGTTTCAATGTTGAGTTCTCCAAGAACTTATGCTTTGTGAAAGATGATACATCATAGAAAGTATTACCCGACCGCACAAGAAAAGGGAAATGTGTATCTTGCTGATTGGAGTTCAACTCCTAAAGATACATGTTTAATTGCTAAAAGTTCCACAGATACCAGTTGGTTATGACATAAAAGAATGAATCACCTAAACTTCAAAACCCTGAACAAGCTTGCAAGATTAGCTCTTGTGAGAGGGTTGCCTAATGAAGTGTTCAGTAAGGAACACATTTGCAATCTTGCGAAAGGAAAACAAGTCAAAGCATCATTTAAAAAGCAAAGTAGAAGTTTCTACCGAGAGAATACTTGACCAGATATGGATCTGTTTAGTCCTATAACACCTGTGAGCACTAATGGCAGGAAATACACATTGGTAGTAGTTGATGACTACTCAAGATATACTTGGGTCATATTCTTACTCAGTAAGAAAGAGACTCAGATAAAGCTGCCAGAATTACTGAAAAGACTCAGTATTGAGAAAAATCTGAGTGTGGTCAAAATCAGATCTGACAAAGGAACCGAAGTTTATAAATCATATCATTTTCGATTATTGTGCAAAGAAATGGAATTCTACATGAGACATCACCGCAAGGACCCCTCAACAAAATGGTGTTCTTTGAAAAGAAGAATGTAACTCGAAAAGAAGTTCGCAAGGACAATGATAAATTTGGTCGATATTCCTAAAAGATTTTGGATCAAGTCACAACACCGTGATGCTACTCTCGAGAATAGATCCATGCCGACAAAAAGTCAAGGCAAAACGCCTTATGAGCTTTGGAATGAAAGGAAGCCTCTTGTTTCTTTCTTTCGTGTGTTTGGTTGCAAGTGTTTCATACACAATAATGGTAAAGATCAGTTGAAAACATTTGATAGTAAAGCTGATGAAGGAATATTCTTAGGATATTCTGAAGTCAGTAAAGCTTTCAGAGTTTACAACTGTAGGACTCTTATTGTGGAGGAAACACCTCATGTTGTTTTTGATGAATCTGTTTGTGTTCAAGAAACAGAACATGATGCAAATGAACCGACTAAGAGGATCACCAGATTAAGCCCTCCAAAAGAGAAAAGATAAATCATCCATCAAACACGAAAAGAAGAAGTCAGTCATTATCTATGATTGGAGTGACTCAGACTCAGATAAAGAAGTTCAGGATGGAAATCAGGATGGTGAGACCCAGGAAAACCAACACTCCAAAGGTGACCAATCTGAACAGACACCAGTTCAGACTCAGGTACGTGATGCCAATGAAGATGTGGTCACAACTGAGGCAATTTCTGAATCTATCAACCAAAGGGGAACAAATGTCTCTGACAATGTTCTGAATAGAATTTCCTATAAGATGATTCCTTTCTCCCTCTGCTTTTGTTGTTCCCCGAGTTTGCCGATTTAATCAACCTAACATTTCAAATGTTGAGGATACCATTGAAGGGGAACATCAAGAAGGAAATGGTTAGATAGCCATCCTCCAAAGCCGATTGTGGGTGATCTAACCGAAGGTGTTAAGACTAGAAGGTTCCATGGAGAGAGTGCACTATTCTCATTGCTTCCATCGAGAAAGTACTCTACCGAGATTGGTGAAGCTCTACAAGATTCTCATCGGATTATTGCCACGCAGGATGAAATAATCAATTCTCGAGGAATGAAGTATGGGAGCCGGTAGATAGACCGAAAAAGCACAATGTCATTGGAACCAAGTGGGTTTTCAAGAACAAAAGAGATGAAAACAACAACATTGTGAGAAACAAGGCAAGGCTAGTTGCACAAGGTTATTCCCAAGAAGAAGGCTTGGATTATGATGAAACCTTTGCACTGTTGCAAGACTAGAAGCCATCGATTGTTTCTTGCATATGCCGCCCACATGAAGTTCACGATCATCGATGGATGTGAAAAGTGCATTTCGAACGGCGCGTATGGCAAAGAAGAGGTTTATGTGGAACAACCTCCCGGTTTCAAAACAGAATGCCAAGTTTACAAAGCTAAGAAAAGCTTTGTATGGTCTTAAGCAAGCACCCGAGCATGGTATGATACTCTTTTCACGCTTTTCATCGACCATGGTTTTGTCAAAGGAACTATTGATAGAACTCGCTCGGGATAGAGGATGGGAAGATATCTTACTAGTTCAGATATATGTTGATGACATCATTTTTGGATCTCCAAACCATCACCGTGGTGAAAAGTTTTCAACACCGATGAAAGGCAAGTTTGAGATGTTAATGATGGGAGAGATGAATTTTTTTCTAGGACTTCAAGTGAAACAATCAAAGGAAGGAATATTCATCAATCCGAGCAAAGTACACCAAATGATTTGATTGCCAAATATGGTGTACTACAGATTGCAATGCGCTTAGAATTCCCATGAATACTAACTACAAGATGGATCCTGATTCAAGGTAAATCAAGAAGTCATACCGATTATAGAGGAATCATTGATCATTGCTCTATCTCACAAAGAAAGAGGGCTGGATATAACATTTGTTGTTGATATATGTGCAAGATACCAAGCTAATCCTAAGGCTAGTCACATGGAGGCGCCAAAAAGATAATTGAAATATCTTAAGGGCACAAAGAATAGAGGATTATGGTATCCAAATGATGATAACCTAGAGTTAAGTGGTTACTCGATCTCGACATGGAGGATGCAGACTGACAGAAGTCCACTTCAGAACTTGTCAATTTCTAGGAAGTAAGTCGATATCTTGGTTTTCGAAGAAATGCACCTCGCAAGAGCAACAAGTACTCACCGTTTTAATATATGGTCATATGGTTATCAGGCACGATTCTTTCGCCTCGGATAACAATTGAGGGATTATAAAGTTGTAGCCAATGAAGTACCAATATTTTGTGACAATAATAGTGCCATTGCTTTTTTCACAAAAATCCCAGATTGCACACCGATGCAAGCATGTGGATATCGACATCACTTCATCGAGATCATGTCGAGAAGAAGGACATAAGGATGGAGAAAATTCATCGATAAGCAAAAGAGCCGATATCTTGACTAAACCTTTGGTCAATCAAGATTTCGTGAACTTTCAAATTGAATTAGGGATGCTAGAACCCGTGTGTATAGAGTAAAATCAAAAAAATTGAAGGTTTTCGATGCATGAAGTTTTCTCGTAATCCTTCCGGTAGCTCGGATAAAATGGAAATACCGAACCGAGTCTCGAAAAACTCAAGAGCATAATTGAACCAATTCAAGATTTCGATATAATCGACATTTTATCAAGATCGCAGATCAAGAAGACCGATAGAGGGAAATTGGTCCGAAGAAATAATGACTATGCGATTCATTTATTGCTCAAGAAAATTCAAGAATCATTCGCAATAAATATAAAAACACCGAGGAATGTTTTTTTTTAGGCGGATCGCTTTTAAATTCAAGAAGGTCAATAAATATTTAATGCTCGCTACATTAATGACCAATGAGGACGCTTTTATGGGCTTACTTTTCTGAGATCGCTTGCTTCAGATAATTCGATTAATCGTAGATTAATCTCAACCATTGTTACTCACCTAACCAACACGATTCCCCACGATCTCAAGGCTATATAAAACCCCAATCATCCATTCAAGCCAAAATTTTATCAAACCCTTCGCTTTCAAATCCTCTGCGCAATAAAAAAATCCCTTGCCCGTAAATTCTCCAAACCCTAAAGCTTCCTTCTTCAATCAAACTCTAAAACGGCTCCAACCCTCATAGAGAGATTAGCCAAACCAACAAGCCGTGGTACGAAGTTCGTTGTCTCACTTGAAAGCACAACCAACTCAAAGCCGTAAGAGGAGGCTCAGATATGATTCGATCGCTAAACTCACCAACTAGTCGCAAAACCCACTGCACTGTGAGTTTGCGAAAAGAGGTAATCGAATTCATCTCAGAATTTGAAGATAGATGAAGAGGGTTGTATGCATTCTAAGTTAATCAGATCACACTTAGAGCAACCATCTAAATACGCCAATTTTGAGAGGGATCTCGTATATAGTTCCGAAAAAATCAATGATGTTTTTGAGCTCGTGATGATAGGAGAGGATCCTACGATGTATATGTCGGGAAGAGAGCAGAGAGTGCTTAGATAGATTGCCGAGAATCTCGTTAAGTTTGAGGCGACAATCGCATAAAAGGCACCCGGCCACAATATCGTGTGTTGATGGATATTGTGAGCAAGTGCATCATGAGTCTTCTTGAGTTTTGAGCGATAAGTACCCCGGCTCGATTGATGGCGGCGATAGAAGCTTCACCCACCACAGATTTCAATCGGTGAAATTCCCGATCCGACTTTGAGTGAAAGGCACTAAAGTTTTGAGGAAGATTGATGGGCGATCTCAATCAAAGGCAAGATCCACCATGCCACCAAAATTGCTTACATTTTGGAGATGTGCAGAGGAGGAGGATATCTTCGCCAATTCGACCCCATTTCCTAAATCCAAAATTCTCCTAAACCCATTGCGCAAGGAAGCAGTCATCGAAGGAAGAGAGAAAAGAAGGTAGAATCACCTTCTCAGCTTCCTCGAAAAGAGACCCAACAAACTAGGGGAAAGGTGTTGTTGGAGGCAAAGATAGAGCAGGAGCAAAAATGTTGAAACAGTAAGAATCTTGCTCCAAAAACGCAGAAGATTGGTGGTTCTCACCGGCGAAGATGAAAGTGATTCTCAAGAGATTCAACTGAGGCCAAACCGCCAGAGTTCACCATTACAAGTGTTGGCTCAGTTATCTCCAGACACAGATCGATCGGGGAGCGTGTCTTTTCTCGGAGGTGCTCGAGACATCGCCAAGATGTATAAAATTTTCTCAGAAATTTTCAAAGGAGCTCGTGACCTCGTGAGATGCCTACCTCGTGTGCAGCTCGCATTCAAGAGCCAAATTTCGAGAGTCGATCCAAGATGTGCAAGCTCAGATCGACGAGCCAACTCGTGACTAAACCGAGATATACCAGCCAGTCTCGTAACCCACTTAGATGCAAACCGAGGACCTCGACCGCACAAACTTCGATGTCACCGAGACTCGAGCGTAATATTCTTGATGAGCTCCCGAAGTGATCTACTTTTGATCCCTTAGCGTAAAACTTCAAATGAACCGTAGAGCCCGGACGGAAGAAGAGCGAGGGTCAAGAAGGCGAGCGAGGAGCAAGGGGAACGGTTCATACTTGACCGATACACCGAGCTCAAATATACCTCGATCCGCAAGATATTTTCTTCAGATTAAGGACAATCAGATTTATCCTCAATCAAACTCTTCCCCGAGATGCTTGATATTGCCGCTTTTAGAGGGAAGATCGTGAATGAGGAGACAAATTTTTCCGAATCGACTTCTCGTGGTTCGTATGACAAAGCTCAGATGAAAAACGCCGATTTTGATGAGCCGGTTCGTAGGAAGTTGGTCGAGAGGAGAGTAACTAAAGTTGGTGCCCCAAGCAAATGAGACAAATCTCAAGATGGAGATGGGGACCAATGTGAGATGCCGAGAAACAGCCTCGTATGAAAAGGAGACTTCGCATGGGCCGATCAACTCGATCTAGTCAACATCGATCGATGATAGTACTCTTCAGATCGAGGCGAAGCTAAAGATCGAGCTCGAAATGAAGTCAAGCTCAAGATGATCGCATAAAACACAGAGGTGCGAAGATTCCCGAGATTGATCTCACTCCCCGATAGAAAACTTGAGAAGGTTGAGCCAATGATGATCAAGATTGCTTTCGATGGAAGTTGGCCAATCAAGCTCAAAAGATGGACGGTCTTAGTCACTCTTCAAATCGGGTGCAAATTCAAAACACTCTAACCACCCGCATGACCTCCATGGAAGGAAAGCTAAATGAGAAGTTTTGAGGAGTCAAGGCCGAAGTTAAGGATGAATCGAAGGTAAACACCAGAAAGTTCTCGATTTCCTAGAGGTGAAACCGCGTAAAAGAATGAGGTGTTAATCAAGTCTGTTGTTGAGGAAATGAGTTCAATGCTCATGACCAAGATGACAGAGATGTTCAAAGAAGCACTCTCTCGCCGCTTTGCCCACTTATCCAAGAATTTTCTCGTGGGCTAAGAACCATCTAAGGAGGCCGAAGATTTAACAAGATCGAGATAGCAGGAGAAGTTCGGCCGTGGTGAGCAAAGAGCAATATCACATGGACACAAAGACTCTCCAGTTCTTTTCCAAATTACGGTGCGAAGAAGGGGAAAAGAAGTCAAGATCTCGAAAAGTTCATGGCACGTATTTTGGAGAAGAAGGCTCGGAAAGATGTTTGAAATGTATAATCTAGCAAAAGCCTTTAAAGAAGCTCTGAGCTAATGAGAAGTTGAAGTTCGCCGTAGAAAAGCCTATCTACACTCGAAGTTTCGAGCAAGCTATGCTTGATGTTGCAAGAGAGAAACCGAAAGTGCTAGAGCAAAGGTTGAAACAAGCCGTCATCAATTTGATCGCCTATGAAGAGGAAAGCCTTGAAAAGTTGTTCAACCCGAAAGCAAACGTCTAAAGGCTTTAAGCCAATCCGAGAAAAAAATCGACATGGATGATGAAGAAACAGAACAACCAAAGGAATCTGAAGTCTCAACCTTAGAAGAAAGTCTTCAACACGAAAATGCTCAAAGACACTCCAAGAAGAACAAGCTAAGAAAGATGTCGCTTCGGTCTCGTGAACGCCTATGATCGTAAAGAAGAAGATAGACGAAGAGCGTAAGCGAAGGAGTGATTTCGGGAAGTTTATGAAAGCAAGAGGAAAGGAACATCAAAAGCACTAAAATGGCCCCACGCTGATAAAATGGATGCCCATCAAACTCAACGATATGTGGGAAGAAGTCAAGAGAACCTTCTAGTTCAATTATGATGTTCTCGTGGAATGGAGAGGGAAAGCTCGATCGTAATGAAGCTTATTGAATACCTTCTTATCTTCTATCCAAAGTATCTACAGAAATGGATTAACTTTTATGATGAAGGAGAGGTACGATAGTAGCCCCCCGTCCATATTCTTATCCACCACCAAAACTTGATAATGGCTTGGTGAATGAGAAGGCCATTACTCAAGAGATTGCTCAAGATCTTTGGGTCATTGGGTTTAACAGAAACATTCCCACATCATCAAGGAAAGAAATGAGTCAAGAAGAGATTTTTTCGAATGTTTGACCTCGAGGTGCCCACCGATGAAGTTGAGAATGAAGCAAATCAAGAGCGAAAGATCAAGAGCCAAAATCGTAAGATCAAGACCAAGACTCGTAAGATTTTGTAATCTTTAAATTTTGTCTTTTGATTTTGTTGATAAACTCATTGTAATATGTAACGGATACCAATCATCAATGAAGATTTATCATTATGCTCAAAAGATAATATCTCATTATCTTATTTACATGTCTTTTATTTTGATATGCCCCGAATGAATGTCTCAAGAAATTGTCCAATATGGGGAAATTGTTTAAGTATTTGGTAATGAACTAATTAAAGAGATTCATTATCAAGAAATTGTTGATTGATTAAACTGCTGAGAAACTCAAAATTGTTTGAGATTCTCTAATTTAAGAAATGATTTGGGAGACAACCAATCTTGTAATAGGATAAACTCAAAACCCGAGTATAGGTTATATGTTTGTAACAAGATAGGTTTTGGCATCATCAAAAGGGAAAATTGTTGGGAGATGAATTTAATAAAGATATATGATTTTGATTAGATCCCAAAACCCCCGAGTATGACATGTTCGTAATGATCTTGAAAGTTGAGTCGATTCAGCTTTTTTAGAATATTCAGGATGTTATCTCGCAAAATGTATAGTCGGCAGATATAGTTCAGATAGTTATCAAGACTCGGTAGGATACCGAGTAAATCAAGACTCAATGAGAAGACTTCAAGACATCACCAAGATAAACTACAAAGATTCAAGACCAAGACTCAAGAAGACCTCAAGACTCGTAAGACTCAAGACACAAAAGATCAAGATCGAGAAACTAAAGATCAAGAATATCAAGGCAAGAAATTATCAAGACTCGAAGAAGGCATCAATGCTCAAGATGAACCTCAATGTTTCGAGGCAATCAATATATCTATCCAAGGATGCAATCGGTAAGATCGCGATTCCTTAGAAAATAGATACTTTGCCAAAACATTCAAGTGCATATAAAAGGAACTAAGTCGGAGTTTTGTTAAGGTTATATCAAACTCGAGTTTGTAACCAAAAAGAGCCGCTGAAGGTGTTTACCTTTAACTCGGAGACAAAAGTCAAAAGAGGAAGACAACATCAGCACCATATCGACAATCGACAAAGGATGTGTCTCTCGAAAAAGGATGTCGATGTACAAAAGTTCCGTGATCGCAAAAAGTGAAGACCGGGCCACATGAAAGGCTATTTCCTAGAAAGTGTTAGGGAGTTTCAAACCCTAAATATATAATTGCTTTCACACACCACAAGAGGGAACTCACGGTCAGTTTCTCTTCAACAGATAGTTTTCAAAGAGTGACCTTGGTGTATGCCTATAAATATTGGTGACCTCTTACATTGAAGGTTACGAAATTTATACGCAACTTAAGAGCTCAA
The DNA here is from genome assembly GCA_037126765.1 of Stenogyne calaminthoides. Taxonomy (NCBI): domain Eukaryota; kingdom Viridiplantae; phylum Streptophyta; class Magnoliopsida; order Lamiales; family Lamiaceae; genus Stenogyne; species Stenogyne calaminthoides. The sequence continues at coordinate 8,812,216 of JBBCBC010000028.1, forward strand.
GCTTATTCTTGTAAAAGTTAAAAGCACTCGAAAAACTTAGAATTTCCCAAGTGCTTCAATATTGAAGAGAGCTCACTATACTAAGCCTAGCTTGATAAGAATTATCCAAAGCTTAGTCGAGATATCCTAACCCTTTGCATTGTGCTTCATTGTAAAGGATATCTCATCCTAGTTGAAACCAACCAAGAAACCCCAAACCCTTGTGAAGGAAGTTGGAGTGTGTTTGTTGGTGAGAAGTATTGTAAAGAGTTAGTAAACTACGCGAGTAGTCGAAAAACTCTAGAGGAGAAAGTTAGTAAGCCACAGGGGTAGTCCTAAAGCTTGTGTGTGATTGAGTAAGTAAACTACGGAGGTAGTCGAGAAACTCAAGGTCGGGTTGAGTAAGTAAACTACGGGAGTAATTCGTAAAACTCAGGGCCGAAGTTGAGTAAGTAAACTACGAGGTAGTCGTAAAGCTCGAAGTTGATAGTGAATTTCTCTCAAGAGTCGTGAGAGCGGACGTAGAGCTTGAGTCTCTCGAACCACTATAATTGTTGTGTTCTTTATTGCTTTCCTTATCCAGGCTTATCCGGTGCATTGACTTGATTTTGAAAGCATACTTTTCAACGATATTCAATTGAATCAATCCAATTGAAGTTGCATAAGTGAATCACAAAAGTAATCACTATTTCATAAAGGAAGGTTTTCAAAGAAAGCTAAAACGAGTATAATCTAAGGGCCAACCATTCCGCACGACTGAGTAGCTAGAACAGATAGTTACCAAACTGAACTCTCTTCTGGAGGATTCATAAAGTTAGTTATCGGATCCAAGCAACTCGGGATCTCTGACACTAGGACTCAGTTGGGATTATCTAAGGTTTCAAAAGCACCAGATCACTGTCTCAAGAGACTTTGACTCAGAGCGATCTGTCTTCTCGAACCTAATCTTCGGATTATCCGACCCAAGTGACCTCGATGAAAAAGTTTTTAAAAACACTGAACACGTGTATTCCCCCCCCCATACACGTGTAAGACTCGTTTGCACCGGGACCAACAATACTTAAATCAATTTATACCATTGTCAAGTATTAAATATTATTTAGGTTTATGTTGCTCAACTTATCATATCTTTGTACTACTTTGATAATTTGTGTTTAAGAAATTTGTGTACTGATGATATACTATGATATATTTTTTAGTATTATAATATTTAATAACAAAATATGTAATTTAATAACAATCTATGAAAATTATGAATTATATTTCAAAATTCTTATTGATTAAATTGTTAAAAGATTTTGATTTAACACAAAGAAAATCTTAGATTCAGTATAATCAATTTGTAAATCTTACATTTCTCTTTAAGGGCTAAATTTTTAGAATCGATATAATCCTAATAAAATTATTTTATAAAAGTAATCACTTGGTTAACGTCAAGCATTTAATTATTCTTTTATGTATTACATTATAAAAAATGCACAAGCTTCTTGGATCAACAAAACTAATTGGAAAGCATTCAATAAGTGATACCAATTCAGAAGGTACATTTTTATAAAAAAAAGAATTGTATTATATTCATTTTCAATAATTTTGGTTCATTTCTAATCCTTTTATAACAAAAATATATAATGTCTTTTCATTTAATTTATTTAAATTTTGTTAATTATTTTTATAAAGAATGAAGAACAACATACTATAGGAAGTATAGGTTCTACTTCGGCAAAAAATGGATGCTATCTATTTGGAGATAATTTATCATCACCAACCTTGTTGAATATTTTAGTTGATTCTCTCACTGATGTCACTAATGGTAATTTTTTAATTAAAATTATATACAATCTATAAAAAAATAATATATCTTTGATTTTTTTTCAATAGACGCATTATCTGTTCCGAGATTTTCCATGTCAACTAATCAGCCTTCCCATAGAAGAATTAATCAATCGGAATCATCGAATCATCCGTCAATGTTTTATGATTCTTCGACAAATGCAGTTGATTTAGCTGGTGATGATTCTGAATTTATTGATTTACAAGCAATAGATCCTCAGTTTAGGGATATGATGAATTTGAACGAGAATAGTCTTGAAATTGTTGAACTTGATCCTGATGATACGTGTGATCACGACAATCAAGTTGATTGTAAGTTATCAAATTTAAATATAAATCATAAATTTGTAGTTACATTGTCTTTTTAATAAGTACATATATGTGTGTGTGTTTATACATATTTCTATAATAAAAATATATTATAAATTAGGTGTTAACAGTTACGTTTTTTTTACAACTGTTTTTATTGAGATGTTGATGATCCTATTCATAGTTGTCAATGTTGCGGTGCGTTGTTCTGATATGATGAGAGATTAAAAGCAACACGTGTTTCTAAACAACCAAAGTTTTCCTTATGTTGTACCCAAGAAAAAATACAAATACCTTTTACGCCTCAACCTCATGAACTTCTTCGATAATTATTAATGGTTAATACTTCAAGGAGCAAACATTATTTAGATAATGTTCGTGCTTTTAACAACATGTTTTCATTTACTTCATTGGGTGGTAAGATCGATAGAAGAATTTATATCGGTATTGCTCCACCGATGTTCAGTTTATATGGGGAGAATTATCATCGTATAGGAGGACTTTTGTCATATACCGGAGATGAACCTCAATATGCACAATTGTACATTTACGACACCGACAATGAAATTTCAAACAGGATTCGTAATTTTAGGTAATTTCATCCATATTAACTCATTTTTTAATATTTATCTATTTCGACAATCTATATTAATTACATCGTGTTTTGTGATTAATGATTACAGTTCAGGTACGAGCATCAACACATTACATGCTGAAATTGTAGCTGATCTTAAGGATATGTTGGATGAAAATAATGTACTTGCAAGGAAATTTCGAGAAGCTAGAGATAGATTCAACCAAGGACATTCTACCTTAACTATGAGATTGATTGCCAGAAGAGGAATCGATCCGAGAAGGTATAACTTACCCACTACGTCTGAGGTTGCGGCTGTTGTTGTTGGTGATCTTGATCACACCCTTGGTGATCATGATATTGTAATTCAAACTCATTGTGGTAGACTTAAACACATTGTTGAACTTAATTCGTCGTACCTTGCTTTGCAATATCCAATGTTTTTCCATATGGAGAAGATGGATACAGTGAGAATATTCCTTTCGCAGCATCTGCAATGGATAGAGTTGGAGTGCGTTGTTCGATTAATTAAAGAGGGTACTTTGCATTTCATCTACAAGAGAGAAATGGAGAACCATTCACGATTTTATCTTCCACACGTCTCCCTCAACAATTTATTGTTGATGCCTACACTATGGTGGAGTCTGGAAGAATGAAATATATTAAAACTCACCAGAAGGGACTTCGTTATGAGATGTATAGTGGTGTGAGGATGCAGTGTTGAATGGAGAGGCTGATGCTCGTGAATTGGGAAAGCGTATCGTTTTGCCACCTTCATTCACTGGAGGTCCACGTTAGATGGTCCAGAATTATCAAGATGTTATGGCAATTTGTAGATGGGCCGAATATCCCCAATTATTTATAACTTTTACCTGCAATCAAAAGTGGCCTGAGATAGTTCATTTTTTTTAACATAAAGGACAAAAATCTAAAGATCGTGCGGACATACTCTATCGAATATTTAAGGTGAAGTTGGACGGATTGTTAAATGATATATGGAAAAAGAAAAGTTGGTAACGTCAAAGCAAGTAATATTCATTTTACTTTAAATAATTATTTCTATTATAACTTTTAAGATAATATATCCTTCATATATTGTATAAATATTATTCTTAATTATCTTTCTTATTGTATTTTATTTGAAGTTATCTATACTAATGAATTTCAAAAGTGAGGTCTGCCTCATGCACATATTTTGTTGTTTCTTGGAAATCATAATGAGGTTAGATTATGTCTTATATTTTCAATTCAATTATGTATGTGAATTATTACTATTATTCTTATTGTTATTCATTGGAAAAAAATCCTACAGATTCCCAGCGGGACCGATATTTATCTTATTATTTCAGCCGAGATACCCGATGAAAATAATAATCCAGATTATTCATTGGAAAAATATGAATTCACCTTGCGTGTATGACGAGGGATTATGCTTAAAACATTTTTCAAAGATATTTGTAGATAAGACTACTATCGACAATGATGGATATCCTGTTTACAGACGATGATATAATGGAAGGACAGTAAAAAAGGGTCTTATTGTTTTGGATAATAGACATGTTGTTTCTCATAATCGTTATATTCTTCTGAAGTATAGCAGGGATGGCCGCCTAGGCGGCCACCGGCCGACCTGATTTTGGCAAAATCGGTGAAAAGGTCATTTCCATTACTAGGCGCCGCCTAGGTGGGGCCTAGGCGAATTTTCAAATTTTTTTTTAAAGACCAACACCCAATAATAAAAAAATCGCCTAGGCGGTCTAGGCGCTAGGCGGTCAGAATCTGCCCGCCTAGCGACTTCCGACTTCTGCACCCTTGAAGTATGGTGCCCACATCAATGTGGAATGGTGCAATCAATACAGGTCCATAAAATACCTATTCGAGTATGTCAATAAGGGACATGATCGTGTTACTGCATCGTTCTTCGAAAATACTAAACAATCTGGCGGTGTTGCACACTGGATGAAATTAAAATGTATTATGATTGCAGGTAAATTTCACAACTTAAAAAAATAAGTCAAATTCCTAATTGATGTTCAATATTAATGTTTATCATGATTTCAGGTATATTTCTCAGTGTGACGCTGCTTGGAGAATTTTCGGATTTGAGATAAATTATAGAAACCCTCCAGTTGAACGATTGGGTTTTCATCTTCCAAATGAACAAAGAGTCATATTCAGTGACGACGCAAGGTTGGATTATGTTTTGGAAAGACGATCCATAAAGGAAAGTATGTTTTTGGAATGGTTTGCGTTGAACCATCATTCTACATTAAATGAAGGATTGACTTATGTTGAATTACCTCAGTTCTTTGTTTGGAAGCCGAAAACTAGAGAATGTGTTTAAAGGCAGAGGGGATTTTCCATCGGTCGAATTTGTTACGGTCATCCTGGTTCGGGTGAGGCCCATTGAGGATTTTATTGAACATAGTTCGTGGACATAAATGTTTTGATGATTTAAAACGCTTCAATGGAGTACTTTATTCATCATTTAGAGAAGCTTCATATGATAGGGGTTTTCTGGTTGATGATAGAGAGTATGTTGATGGTATAGAGGATGTTAGCTGGTGGGCCTATGCATCTTTAATGAGATCTCTATTTTGTTGCGCTACTCACTTCCGGTTCAATGAGTCATCCTTACAATGTTTGAGAGAGGTGTTGGAGATTTCTATCCGAGATATACAAGAGGAGAAAAATTACTCGATATCCAGGTATATTTCATTAAATTTATTTACTGATTTTTTATTTCTTCAATAAAATTGTTAGATTGATCATAATTTTTTTTCTAACATATATATCTCTTTAGGATAATATAGTTATTTAATAATTAAGATATAAAATTTTCAATGTACTTCAATAAAAAAAACCACCTATTAAAATAAAATTTATGATGTATTTAAATATAAAATTTATATAATGTATTATGTTTCAACATTTTTAAACTTCGAACACTGTAAAAATTATTATTAATTAAAATAAATTAAACTTATAATTTTTTTTTTCAAATTTAGTTGGAAAATTTAACTGGCAATGAGTGGGTAAATTATTATAGATTATCTTTTGACAAAAGTTTTACATAAACTAATTTCAACCTCAAGTATAAATATATATATATATATATATATATATATATATATAAGACATATATCTAAAAAAATTAATTGAAATACAATAAATATTTTTTATTTGAGCAATAAAATATATTTTATTATAAATATAGCCCATATAATATGTGACTATTCCAAGTATTATCAAATTAAGTAATATATACATTTGATTTTTATTTTATGTAGAATTAACGATGACCGGTGAAGAAATCAAGAACTGTTGTCTTATAGAAATAAACACAATGTTGAGGGTTGTTGGCAAGTCTCCGCGGGACTTTGAAGGTATGCCTATAGCAGATTTCGACCCTAATTATTCACCTCGGAATAGATTGTTAATGATGGAGTTTGCGTACAATAGATCAGAATTGAAGAATGAGTTTGAGTATTTGATGAGTAGACTTAATGATGAACAATGCAACGTTTATGAATCAATACTCAAGACTGTTCATTCTGGCATAGGTGAAATATTTTTTGTGTACGGATTCAGTGGAATCGGAAAAATATTCATATGGAAGACATTGTCTGCATGTTTAAGGTCTAATGACAGGATAGTTATTAATGTAGTATCCAGTGGTATAGCTTCACTTCTTCTTCCAGGGGGACGTACAACTCATTCTAGGTTTGTCATCCCAATAAATGCTACTGAAGATTCTACTTGCAATATTAATCAAGGTAGTCATCTCGCCGAGCTTTTGATTAAAACCGATCTCATTATATGAGATGAAGCACCGATGATGAATAGATATTATATTGAAGCTCTTGATACTACTTTGAGAGATATGTTGTTGGGGAATTATTTGCACGGATCTATTCGGGATGAATATTTAAATACAAATTTAATTCTAACAATTATTACTAGCATGAATTAATCCTATATTAATTCAAATAATAATTCAACAACAAATCATGCATATAAAACAGTTCACATAAATCCTACACATGCGGAATTGCTATGGGTTTACGTGAACTAACCTCTTGGAGTGGCAATGGTCTCGTTGATAAGAACACACCAAAAAGCCTTCTCAAGTATTCCCTAGTTCTTGCTCGTCAATCCGGTGGAAGGAAACTTGCGAACAATTAACAAAAGGGAAAATAAAAATTTGTTGCACCACCTTTGTGGATTTACTAATTTTTCCAGCACATGGAATTGTACTTGGGAATGAAAGAATCATCCCCTATTTATAGATAGGGTGGTGGTCGAAATTTTTGGGAAAAAACAATGTGGAAAAATCTTTTATTGATCTCCAAGAAATTTTGAATATATCTCATATATTCTTTTCTCCATAATTAAAATATTCCACAAAAAATCCCACCTCATCTTGTTATGGAGTTTTCGAAATTTAAGGATCAAGATTCCAAGATTTGGATCTTCTTGAATTTATGAGATATACTTGTATTCCAAGAAATACATATCTACCATAATATCTTTTCAAGAAAATCAAGAAAATCTTTCTTGCCCTTTATATTTCAAAATTTTTGAAATTTACTATATGAATAACCAAGTGGGAGATTTCTTGAATTTAATGAGATAATCTTGTATTTCAAGAATACATATCTTCATTCCATAACAAAGTTCAAAGAAAATCTTTCTCCCCTTTTATCCATAATTTTCGAAAAAAAAAAGAAAAAATAGGCAACAAAATTTATTTTATTTTTAAACACCTTTTTCAGTTATTGGACTTTATGTTGGGCTACTTAGGGGACCTTTAGGAGAATTAAGATTAGACCTTCCAATGGATCTTGAATTCTCAATATTGAGCCACAATATTATTCAAGCCCATAAATATTAATTAATTCCACTACATAACTAATATTGCACTATCCATCTTAACCCATATTACAGTCAATATGGCTCCCGATTATTATTTCCCGTGTTTAAGATTATCTAGACCATTAATTAATTCAAGCCACTGAAATAGCTTTCCATTAATTAATATCTTTTGTCCTTGGTTAAGGAACGGTTCAACATTATTATCCATACCGGAAACTAGTTCCACTTGCAAGATTTGGTATGATAAATCTTATGAACCTCCCAAGGGGGCAAATCGAACAAGCGTACTTGCACACGATTCTCCGTATTAAATCTTAGCAATCGCATGTGACCAATAATATTGCCCAAGATATAAAGTATTGAATCTCGTTGATTCTTTACCCGTGATAAGTCAAAGCAATAGTACCAACCACACGTGATCCTATTTAAGGAACGAAGATTAAGAAATAACGAACCACTGAGGTCTAATTCTTCCTTGTTCAGTTATGAAGAATTTGTCCTCCTGTAGGTTCTATTCAGTGCATCAGTCATGCACTAGTGTAATTTCTTGGTCAAGACAAGCCAATCTGAGCCTTACACTTCAACCTTTCACGATGGATTGTTCATTTCCATCTAGGTCGTGAATGGTGTACTTTTGGTTACAAGGGACTGTTAATTTAATCTTCTGTGATCTGGTATCACTAAATTAACTACAATGTAACACGTACTGTTTATTGAACAGTTATGCAGTAAATATATGTAACATTTGATGATATTTAAAGCATCAGTGATAAATAATTTATTTTAGTAAATAAGTTCGAAATTCAGTTTTGATTATACAAAGTAAAAACATACTTTCCAGTATAATCCCAACAATCTCCCACTTATACTAAAAGTCCGCTTTTAAGTATACTACATCATGTCTCGTGTAATTCCTAATACGTGACATCTAATGTCACCTACACGAACCTAATAATTTCTCCCACTTATACTCAAAGCAGATTGGCTATGCACTTGACAACCATACCTCCCACATGTCTCTTGAATGTTTCCAGAGGCAGACACTTTGTGAAAGGATTAACTAGGCTATCCTCCAATGCTATCTTAGCCACCTCTTCATCTCCTCTCTTAGCGATTTCTCGTCTAAGATTTCTTTCCTTCAGTGTGCTTGTTTGACTCGTGCACTCTTGGTTCCCTTGAATTTGCAACTGCCCCTAGCAAATATTGCTAGACAAATTCGGAACTCCATCCAAGTCCACTAAGAAGGTCTAGAGCCAAAATGGTTCTTTCACTGCTTCACAAGCAGCTACTTACCCGGCTTCCATGGTTGAGTCAGTGATGCATTTCTACTTCACACTCATCCATTTCATGGCTACACTTCCTAAATGAAAGCACACTAACTGAGGCAGATAGTTTGTGGAATCTATGTCTGATTGTAAATCCGAGTCCATGTAGCCGATGGGGAATAGACTATCTGACTGATAAAACAACATTCTATCTCGAGTTCTTTTTAGATACTTCAGAATGTTTCTAACTGTCGTCCAATGTTCCTTCCCCGAGTTACTTTGATATCTTGCCACCATGCCTACGGCAAAGCAGATATCCTGTCTCGTAAACAGCATTGCATACATAAGGCTTTCGACAGCCGAAGCATATGGAATGTCTTTTATGTAATCTATCTCCTTTTGTGTCTTAGGGCACATTTCCTTGGATAGATGGATTCCATGTCTGAAAGGTACGAAGCCTTTCTTAGAATCCTGCATGCTGAATCGTTTCAAGACAGTGTCTATGTATGAAGCTTGCGATAAGCCTATCATCCTTTTCTTGCAATTTCGAGTGATCTTGATCCCAAGGATGTGTGCGGCTTCCCTTAAGTCCTTCATATCAAACTATTTTGAAAGCCATGCCCTTACGTCTGATAACACCTTTACATCGTTCCCGATGATCAGAATGTCATCTACGTATAGTACTAAGAATACCAATGCAGTTCTGACACGCTTTTTGTACACACAACTTTGAACTCGTTTTGATCAAACCCATAAGACTTTATAACATGATCAAAACATTGGTTCCAAGCTCGATGCTGTTTGAGTTAGTAAATGGACTTCATGAGCTTACAAACTAGGTGTTCTTGGCCTTTTTCAATGAAGCCTTGGGGTTGTTGCATATAGATTTCTTCATCAAGACTTCCGTTAAGGAAAGCCGTCTTGACATCCATTTGCCAGATTTCAAAGTCGAGATGCGCAGCAATCGACAAGAGAATTCAGAGGACTTGAGCATTGCTACGGGCGAAAAAGTTTCCTCATAGTCGATCCCTTCTTTCTCGAAAGTATAACCTTTCGCCACAAGCCTTGCCTTGAAGGTTTCCACCTTCCTTCCTGGTCCCTTTTTTCTCTTGTACACCCACTTGCAACCAATGAGTTTGACCCCATTAAGTGGTTCGACTAGCACCCACACTCTGTTATGATCCATAGAACCCATTTCGGCTTTCATTGCTGTTTGCCAAGAACCTGCATCCTTGTCTTGGATTACCTCATCATATGTCCATGGGTCTGATTCGTCTTGTCCGGGAATCAAGTCCGAGGACTCTCCTATCCCCATGAATCTCTCGGGCTCTCACAACCCTCCCACTATGACGAGGTTCCGGTTATGTAAGTGTGTCGTTTGGTATGTCATCTTGTTATGCAATTTAGCACCGAGGTTAGCCCCTTTAGCTCATTTAAGGTAATCTCACTGGGTCTTCTTTTGTTCATATAAATCGCCTTCCAAAAATCTAAAGTGGGTGCTTATTACCACCTTTTGATCTTCGGACCATAGAACATACACCCTTTTGTTCCCTCAGGGTATCCTACAAACAACCTTAATTCTGATCGAGGATCCAATTTTCCGGCTTCCTTGTCCAACACGTAGGCCGGACACCCCCAAATCTTCATGTGTCTCTAACTGGGCTTGCACCCGGTCCACAATTCTTTGGGAGTTTTGGGAATCAATTTGGATGGCACCAAGTTCAGAATGTAGGCCAATGTTTCCAAGGCATGACCCCAGAACGACTTGAGAAGATCCGCATAACTCATCATAGATCTAACCATTTCCAAAAGAGTTCTGTTTCTTCGCTCTGCAACCCCGTTTTGTTGAGGGGTTCCGGGTGCAGTCAGCTGGGATGCAATCCCTTCATCAGACAAGTAGTTCAAAAACTCATCGCTAAGGTACTCGCCTCCACGATCGGATCGTAGAGACTTGATACGTTTTTCCTTATGATTCTCTGCTTGAGCCTTAAATTCTTTGAATTTCTCAAAGGTCTCAGATTTATGCTTCATAAGGAAAATATAACCGTACCTTGAGTAGTCATCAATAAAAGTGACGAAATACTCATAACCTCCCCTTGCTTTGGTTGACATTGGACCACATACGTCTGTGTGAGCGATTTCTAACACTTCTTTGGCTCTATTCCCCTTGGCTCCGAATGCCCTCTTGGTCATTTTACTCTCCAAACATGATTCGCAGGTTGGAATTGGTTCAACTTGGAGAGACTCCATTGAACCGTCTTCTACCAACCTTTGGATCCTCTTTGGATTAATATGTCCCAATCTTAGATGCCATAGAAGTGTCTCGTTTACATTTTCTTTTATCGGAAACAGTTGATGTGTTATAGGATGCATTTCGTGAGTGGTGTGCACAGTTAATTGTATAGAGATTTTCCATCAATGTCCATTAACAGATTTTTAGAAACTGAAAGTGAATTCTTTCCAACACTGGGAACATAAAGAACATCTCTTAAAATTAGAACTCTGTCTTTCAAAAGACAGGTGCACTTCTCCCACTGCTTCAGCTGCCACTCTCGTAGAATCGCCCAGTGTGATGAGGATCTCACTGCCACTAAGTTGTCGGATAAGTTTGACCCGTGAAGCAAACATGATTAGTGGATCCCGTATCAACTACCCACGAATGAGAAGTATACGCCGCTAAACAAGTTTCAACAATTAGTGCGTGAGAATTACCTTTCTTTCCTGCCCTTTTGGGGTTGGAATAGGCAAACCTCTATTGTCCTCTTTCACCGCAGCTTAAGCACTTCCTCTTTGGATTTTCCTTGACACCACCAACATTCGTTATCTTATCATTGCCCTTGGCAACAGTTGAGTCTGATTGCTTATGGCCTTTGGTCACCTTCTTCTTCTTGCCATCCCTTGGCCTAGAAGATGAAAATGGACCACTTGCCGTCAAAGCTTGAGTTTGGTGCCCTATCAACATCTCTGCCTAGAACAAAGCCTTGCAACAAATCACTAGCGAGGCAAAATTGCTCAGAAACTTTTGGGCAGAGAATGAAGTACCAAATTCATCTGAGTCTCCAGATTATAATCTGTACGCAGAACTTCAAGTTTGTTCAGATGGGCCATCAATTTTGAGGACGAATCCTTACGGGTTTGCCCTCCACCAATTTCAAATACGACATCTCTGAAGGTGATCCGATGAGTCTCGCATTTTCGACTTCGTCGGTTATCATCGATTTTAGTGTGTCAAGAATCCACTTGTGCTTTTTTGTGCAATTAGGACAATTATAATTTTACTGCTTTCCAATCAATATAGTTTCCATACTTATTCTATTGACTTTAAGTATAACAAAGAAAGGATTAAAATGTTACGATATCTTTGAATCGAAATAAATAATAATATGCATAAGCATAAATATATCACAAGGTTCGATCACATGTTTCATATTAAAATCTCAAAAAATATGAACATGCATCACCCAACATCTCAAAAATGTTTTAAATAAGCCACGTGGGGTGGGTCATTATTTAAACACATTCAAGCAGGTTGCAAACAAGAACAATTACAAACCTTTAATATCCAGAGTAATAGTTGGCTCCCACTTGACCAATATAAAATTGACAGGGACTTCGGGGAAGTATATGCATATCAATTTTATACCTAAGTAATAACCATGATTAAATACAGAATTATTATTTCGCTTTGAACGAGCCTCGTGGGGAGGATCATCGTCGCCACTAGTAATAATCCACAATCATCCAACTGGAATTTATTCATGTGAAAGCTATCTTTTGACCGTCCCGTGGTGGGAATTTCTCCAAAAGAATTCACAAATAAATAAATCATGGAGGTCAAAATTAATTCAATTTTATTATCCGGAATAAAATTGTCAATTAATTATTTAAACATACTTAGTAATTTTTGAAGGTGAGATTTTTCATTGGGCAATTCTCATGCAAACACATTTAAACAAATTAAATAAAGCACAAGAAATCACAACAATAAATCAAGCAAAGCGGAAAAATAAACATATTGGGCACAAATTATCCAATTGTCATGGTTTGATTTTTCTTGGCTTGATTTTGAAGAAACGCCGTCTTGAATTTCTCCCACTTTATCGTCTCGAAAAGAACTCCGTCTCGAAACGCCACGCTAAGTAGCTTTCAATGATGCACGCCCAGATCCGGCCAAATTTCCCCTAAGCCGATCACGACAAGGTCCGTCGCATAGCCAAATCGAATCCCATTAATGCCGGCAACCTCGGCGAGCTTTCCCGCGTCCCAGCGGGGTCAGCGGGGTCAGCGTACCCGCGCATCGTACCTTATCGCCAGCCTCTCCTCGCCCGAACTTCGCGGCGCCCAGCGTCCCAGCAGCGCCCATGCGCTTCGCCGCGTCGCTTCATAATCCGCTGTCCGCTTAGCGCGACGGTACGCGTCGCCTATCACAGCCCGCCCGTGTGCTCGGCGACCTACCGCTCGGCCCTGGCCTGCGCCCTACCCGTGCATGCATGCACCGCATGCATTTTCTTGTTAGCGTGCCTCTCCCCTTAACGCGTTTAAGCGATGCACTCCCTTCGCCCGCTTACGATCTATCCTTTAATTTACTCTCGTCTCGCCTCCGTTTTCGATCCGGTTACAATTTATTTATAGAAAATAAATAAACCTAGATCTAGACTAGTCTATTACATTGATCAAATCAAACAAATCCTAATCTACTCGTGGATTTTCTCACGAGGCAAAACGAATTCGAACGAATCGAATTAAAAACCACAATTTATATGCATGCATAAATAAACACATTAAATTCCATGACAATTGGATACATGCAAAAAAAAGATCTAGCAATTCTACCATCCAATTTCAAATTTAATGAAAATGAATTAAATTACAATTTAAAATTCAGAGTCCGAAACCGAGGCTCTGATACCAGTTGTTGAGGAATTATTTGCACGGATCTATTCGAGATGAATATTTAAATACAAATTTAATTCTAACAATTATTACTAGCATGAATTAATCCTATATTAATTCGAATAATAATTCAACAACAAATCATGCATATAAAACAGTTCACATAAATCCTACGCATGCGGAATTGCTACAGGTTTACGTGAACTAATCTCTTGGAGTGGCAATGGTCTCGTTGATAAGAACACACCAAAAAGCCTTCCCAAGTATTCCCTAGTCCTTGCTCGTCAATCCGGTGGAAGGAAACTCGCGAACAATTAACAAAAGGGAAAATAAAAATTTGTTGCACCACCTTTGTGGATTTACTAATTTTTCCAGCACATGGAATTGTACTTGGGAATGAAAGAATCATCCTCTATTTATAGATAGGGTGGTGGTCGAAATTTTTGGGAAAAAACAATGTGGGAAAATCTTTTCTTGATCTCCAAGAAATTTTGAATATATCTCATATATTCTTTTCTCCATAATTAAAATATTCCACAAAAAATCCCACCTCATCTTGTTATGGAGTTTTCGAAATTTAAGGATCAAGATTCCAAGATTTGGATCTTCTTGAATTTATGAGATATACTTGTATTCCAAGAAATACATATCTACCATAATATATTTTCAAGAAAATCAAGAAAATCTTTCTTGCCCTTTATATTTCAAAATTTTCGAAATTTACTATATGAATAACCAAGTGGGAGATTTCTTGAATTTAATGAGATAATCTTGTATTCCAAGAATACATATCTTCATTCCATAACAAAATTCAAAGAAAATATTTCTCCCCTTTTATCCATAATTTTCGAAAAAACAAGGAAAAATAGGCAACAAAATTTATTTTATTTTTAAACACCTTTTTCAGTTATTGGACTTTATGTTGGGCTACTTAGGGAGCCTTTAGGAGAATTAAGATTGAACCTTCCAATGGATCTTGAATTCTCAATATTGAGCCACAATATTATTCAAGCCCATAAATATTAATTAATTCCACTACATAATTAATATTGCACTATCCATCTTAACCCATATTACAGTCAATATGACTCCCGATTATTATTTCTCGTGTTTAAGATTATCTAGCCCATTAATTAATTCAAGCCACTGAAATAGCTTTCCATTAATTAATATCTTTTGTCCTTGGTTAAGGAACAGTTCAACATTATTATCCATATCGGAAACTAGTTCCACTTGCAAGATTTGGTATGATAAATCTTATGAACCTCCCAAGGAGGCAAATCGAACAAGCGTACTTGCACACGATTCTCCGTATTAAATCTTAGCAATCGCATGTGACCAATAATATTGCCCAAGATATAAAGTATTGAATCTCGTTGATTCTCTACCCGTGATAAGTCAAAGCAATAGTACCAACCACACGTGATCCTATTTAAGGGACGAAGATTAAGAAATAACGAACCACTGAGGTCTAATTCTTCCTTGTTCAGTTCTGAAGAATTTGTCCTCCTGTAGGTCCTATTCAGTGCATCAGTCATGCACTAGTGTAATCTCTTGGTCAAGACAAGCCAATCTGAGCCTTATACTTCAACCTTTCACGATGGATTGTTCATTTCCATCTAGGTCGTGAATGGTGTACTTTTGGTTACAAGGGACTGTTAATTTAATCTTCTGTGATCTGGTATCACTAAATTAACTACAATGTAACACGTACTATTTATTGAACAGTTGTGCAGTAAATATATGTAACATTCGATGATATTTAAAGCATCAGTGATAAACAATTTATTTTAGTAAATAAGTCCGAAATTCAGTTTTGATTATACAAAGTAAAAGCATACTTTCCAGTATAATCCCAACAATTATGTAACTGAACGATCTGTTAGCTTTTGCATTGCCTTTTGGTGGTAAGATTGTTGTGTTTGGAGGTGATTTTTGACAGATTTTAGCGGTTATACCAAAAGGAACGAGACATGATATTTTTCATGCTATAATTAATTCATCTCTTTTGCGGAGCGATTGTAATTTATTGAAGCTCACAAAGCACATGCGGTTGCATAATTTAGAATAGTCAGAAAGTTTTCAAGATCTAAAAGTTTTTCTGATTGGATAACATCTATTGAAGACGGGAGTATATGATCAAAAACCGAATATGGATCCGATGTGCAAATTCCGGATGATATATTGTTGAGAGGTGAGAATGATCCGACTGGTACAATGACCAGGTTTGGCTTTATATTTTTAATGGTTGAATGTGTATATATTCTTTAAATTTGTAATATAATCTTTTTTTTAACATGTAGGTTGGTTATTACGAGAATGAGTGATAGATTTCTTGAAGGTAAGGTTCTAACATGAAGTAGTGTTGGACAATTGGCTTTGATACCCAGGCTTACATTAACTCCTTCTGATCCTAGATTGTCATTCATATTTCAACGGAGACAGTTCCCGTTGATAGTTTTATATGTTATGTTTATAAACAAGAGTCAAGGGCAATCTTTTACTCATGTAGGAGTGTTTTTGCAGAAGTCCATGTATAGTCATGGATAATTGTATGTAGCTGTTTCTCGGGTAACAAACTGCCAGGGATTAAAGATCCTATTGTGCCATGATGATAATGGTGATCGTAGTATCAACAAAAATGTTATTTTTAATGAAGTTTTTAGGAATATATAATTATGTAATAGTAAATATTCATATCAATTTTCATTATATCTATAGTGTTTTATTTTTTAGAAATATTCTCAATGAAGATAAATGATATTATTAATTGTCAATTTTTAAATATTATTGTTTAACGTATTTTAATAATATTTACAGGACATTCAAGTCACTCCAAAATATGATGATTGTGAATATTCCAAGAGCTCAAAGGTGTAAAAAAATAATTATATTATTTCTATATTTATTATATTTCATGTTTAATATATTTATTTATTTATTTTTATAATGCTTATATTGTAGGACGATTTTTCAAATGATAAAGTAACTTCTCCTAGCAAGTTAATACCTTCCGGAGTTGAAATAGTTGATGTTGATCAAGTAAGTTACGGTGTTAAGAGACCATTTCTCGATCGTGGTTCTACTAACGATTCTCGGAAGAAGGTAAAAATAGTGTTTGAATGAATGTGTTTGACTATTTTGGTTAGTTTTTTTATGGTACTTGCAAAAGACAATTTTGGTGATTTTTTTTTGTTATCAGTTTGATCATGTGTTGTTGGTTATGTTTTTGTTTTATATTTTTGAATAATAATTGTGATGTTTGGATATTTTGAAATGATTTTGATGTTTAATTTGTTTACAATTATCATATTATTACTTCTATCATTAATATTATTTATTGTCGATAATTCATAATTGTCTATTAGTTAAATTTTTTTGTTCTGTACGTTTTAATATTTGCATATTTTTGGTGATATTTTTTAGGAAATGTATTACTCCACTTTTTTAAATTATTGTTTACAATATCCGTAATGTACATTTTGAAATGTAAAACATATCAAAGTGCAATAATTTTGTACATTTTATCAATATCATATAAAGTCTTATCAAGTATCTAATACGAAAAATATTATCTAGATTTAGTTAAAGTGTGATTAAATTCAACTATTAGATATACATTTTTTTTTTAATTAGTTGTTGACATTACTTATACTCTTTTTAAAATACGTTATAATTATATTATATTTATTTTAAAATCTTACATATCAATCTTATAAAAATTTGATATGTATAGGGGATGATGCTAGCCCGTGAGCATCTACAATTTCAATGAAATATATACCTAAATGAAGTATTTAGGAATATATAATTATGTAATAATAAATATTTATATCAATTTTCATCATATCTATAGTTTTTTTATTTTTTGTTGAAGTCCTTTTCATATAATAATTTATTTATCATTACATATCAATAAATTATTATAGATTATGTAACACTATATATGACGATATAATTTTTTTAAGATTATTAGATAAATTATATACATAAGTATATATATTTTTGTCACTATTTATAACAATGTACTTATGAATTATGTGTTGTAAATTTCATAAAGTTCAATAGAAAAGATTATGACAAATTACATATACTTTTTTTAAAAAAATGTATATTTAATCATTAAACAAAATTTAATTATTGGACAAATATATGTACTTTGATCATAGATACATAACAACATTAAAATATTAAAACTGATACAAAATATTATAATGTCTAAAATTAAAGATCTGAGGTGTAAACGATTTTCTTTTAACAAATCAATATTGTTATTAATAAATTTAAGAATTTATAAAAATATTACTTTGGTTTAAAAGTTATATTATTATAAATATATAATTAGACAATATAAAATTTTATAATGTTTAATTAATATTTTATATTAATATAAAATAATATTTTAATATTTAAATAGGTGACAAAAATGACTGTGCGATAGCATTGGTGCAATACTAGTATATAAAAAGATAATAGTCTCCAAAGATCCTGTTCCCGCCCACCCATTTTATTGTTCTCCCCACTCTCTCTTTTTCCACTATCCACAATTCACTCCATGTTAAATAATTGCAACAAGCTCAAAACTAATTTACAAGTCCAAATCTAATTATACATTTTTACTAAAAAGCATATGATTTTCAACCCAAAATTAATTTACAAGCCCAAAACTTCTATAGTATATGATTTATCGCCATTTTTTTTCATATTTAGCCTAATAACTTTAAAATAGTATTCTTTTTAATTAAAATCATTTTATAATTTTGTTCTCATAACACTATATTATTTGACTAATGTAATGAGTATTTTGCTATCTATTTCATTAAATAATTAATTTTTAGATTAATTTTGTTTAAGTAGATTTAAGATAATTTTTTTTAATTAAGCTTTACTTTTCTTTTCTTCTTCAAATATTTAATTTACTTAATTATATATATATATATATATATATATTAATTTATTACTCCATCCGTCCCAACATTACATGAACACTTGTCTTATTTGGACGTCCCAACATTACTTGAACACTTGTCTTATTTGGACGTCCTAACATTACTTGAACACTCCCAAAATGGAAACAAATATAATATTAATACACTCACAACACCATTATTTTATTCCACTCAAACCCACTAAAACCCACTTTACTTGGTTTGCGTGTCATTTCCAGTGTTTAAGTCATCTTGAGACGAAGGGAGTATATCATAAAATGTCTTACTATAAGCTAACAACACTATTGATGTTGACAAACATTACATATAATTTTTTAAAATGTAATATATAATTAAAGTTTCAACGGGCACTAAACTTTATCTTATATATAATGAATTGACAATTTAATATTAATATACATAAATAAGAAAAATAAATTATATATAGAATTATTATATTAAAAGAGAATTTTGTGTGACATATGTGAGACAAACCATAACTTGATATTTGGGTCATGGAAGTACTTTTCAAATTAGATATATTGGAGCTCTACAAATTCATGATTTATTACATAATATTGTAAATGAGACCGAACCTCGATTTGGTGGAATACCAGTGTTAATAAGATTATAAATATTTTATTTGAAGTAGTTAAATATTTCTAGAGTTTTAACAATATATGTTTAAAATGTATTTTATAGGAAAAAATAAAGAATATACACTAATTAATTGAAACTTTCCTTTCGATTGATGCTGCTCCAGCCTCTTGCATAAAATGAAATTAAGGGTAATAAATCTTTTGCACAAAACACCAACGTTCCATCTCCCGTGAAAAGCCTCCAAAATTGTGAATTCGGATAACTAATCAATACTAAGCTATGTCCTAGTGGCAAGGCTTCCCTTCATACACCTAGCCGACTTGTGATTGAATCATGTTGGCTACAGTTGTTAGGCTGGCCCCTCTTCGCCCTAGCCTAGAGTTACAGATAAGTTTTGGGTTTAGTATTTCATTTTGATAACTTATTTTTTTACTAACGACCCATTTTTTGTCGGTAATTATTGACGGAACGCCGATGACTCCGACTAAATCTAACTCAGTGAATTACCAACAAAATAATTGTGTTAGTGACAACTAAAATTCATCTTACCGATTCACTTTTTCCGTCGATAAATTTTGTGACGAACAATATATAGATGAAAAATCGGTCATCGGTAATCCGTCAATGGTTATATTCCCATCGGTATTTCCATCGGTAAATGACCTTTTTTGTAGTGCGAGGCTATCACTTCTAGAGAAGAACACATGTGGTAGAATAATTAAATTAATTGGCATGACAAGTTGATGAAGAAACAGGTTATCCTAAATAAATTTAGGAATTGGATCATAGTAGGGTTAATATGTGGGTTTATGAGCATACTCCATTTTAATAGATTTGTCAAAGGAGAAGACAGGAAAACTCCGTTGGTTTGTTTGTGGGAGTGTATCTTATGGGCCTTGTAATAAATTCGTAATGCTATGATATCATATTTCGCAAAGAGAAGAAGGAGATCAAAGAGGTTGTGAATGAGATTAAGTTAAAACTTCGGAGTTGGATAAATGCAAAAGGTACTTGGAGAAACAAAATCACGTTTCGATGAATGAAATATTAATCCTAGAGCTATTCTTGTATGAGCATGCCCATTTTTTTAAAAAATAAAATTCTAATTTTTTCGATAAAAATTAAAACAAAATGATAGGTAGCAAAATGTGCATGTTTTTAATATGATAGAGTACAATTTATTGGGCTCGTTTATGTTAGAATGTCATGTTAAATTACTTATATGTGATTTGATCGAACAATTCCACACTTGATCGTTTTGTATATTTTTTAAGTGTCTTTAGGTGATTTTTGGGCGAAAGAATTATTGGGCCAAATTGGTGTTGCAAAAGCCCACACTGGCCGACCCAGTACAGGCCCATGTCCAGCAGTTGAAGAAAGAGTCCAACGGTATTCTTTTGATATGGAGGAGATTTGGGTCCAAAGAAAGTGATTTGGGAAAGATTTGGTCAATATATTGGATGGAAGATTTGATTTGATAATTATGGTGGGATATTTGGCTATTTTCAGCCGACTTAATGAGGAAAAGAAAGGAAGAAGTGGGCCGCGTACTTTTTAATTAACCAAACATATTTCATATAGGAGGGCACGTATATTAAATATGAGGAGAGAGAGAGAGCAGGGATATATATATATATATATATATATATATATTAAGAGAGGACAACAGATATACATATGATAGATTGGAGAGAGCAGGCAGGAGGGGATTAATATTGGAGAGGAGGGCAGCGCACTACTATTGAAGAAAAAGGCAGAAGCATCGAAGTGAAGAGGAGGAGTTTTTATTCAAAGTTTGTTTCGTTTTTATTATTTCTTTTGAATTCAAAACTCACGTACGGTTAATTATATTATTTAGAGGCTAAGTACTTTTATCCCAACTTCGGGAATTTCTGAACCCATGTTTTAATGTGATTATTTAATTCGAGACGTTTACGATATTCGTGTTTTGGGATTGTTTAATTCATCTGCTTTAATTTCTTGCGTGTTTGAATTAATTAGTTTAGACTGATCATTTAGGTTAATTGTTTAAATGTGTCTGTTAAGTCTAATCATGTAATCCGTGTAATTGTTATATGTGGAGACTCTTAGTAACAACTAGTGGAATCACTAGGGTGAATTAAATCGGGTTCTTACGGGTCGCGCTAAGTGTACTTGAAAATTTGTTTGCTCTCTATCCTAGGAATTAATGCTTTTAACTGGGTTAAATCTACAGGCTAACCTAGACTGCTTAGTTAAAAATGTTTTCTTGAAGGGACATCTTTTCATTTGAATAAACTTAAAGGATAGGACCGGGAAATCGAAGCACTTTTGATTCCTGAGGGGCATTAATCTTGAAATCGAATAAAGTAAACGTTGAGGTTAAATTAGTCGTGTTAACATGGGGGATGAATGAACCGTGAGTTGGGGTATTTAATTCTTATTGATCTCGTCCATTAATCTTTGGTGCTATTATTTTTAATTGTTTCATCTCAGTTGCTATTTTATTTTTCTCTTAGTTTTAAAAATCCAAACCAAACCCCCTCCCCCCCATTTTGTGTGTTATCTCATTAATTCGTCAATTATCATAATTGCAATAATCTGTATTCCCTGTGGATCGATCCCGTACTTATCACTTCTACAAGTTAGTAGGATAGTCCGGGTAATTATAATTTATTTTTGTCGCACCTCGACAGTGCGGTCAAATTTTGGCGTCGTTGCCGGGGATACGGTGAAATTGTTTTTGTAGGTCCCGAACGGGTTTAGTGAGGGCAGAAGTCTAGAGGGGAGGGGTGAATAGACTTCTGAAAACTTTTTGTGCAGATCAGGTGTGAGGGCAGTTAACCTGATCAGAGTGCGAGTGAATCAGTTTGGGCAGATAACCAACTTACTGATCGCCTGAAGGCAGATCAGTTCGGTAACTATCAGTTTAACTGATGTGTGCGGAAGCTTAAGTTTTACCCGTGTGAAAAACCAGTTTTGATAAATCAGATTCCAAAGTTAATCTTTTAATCAGTTGACTGAAGTGTCAAGTTTGATCAGATCAGAAGCTTGGTGCTAACTGATCTCAACTTGGAATATGTATGCGCTTTAAAGGTTGTGTGCGATTGTGTAATCAGTTAATCAAAGCGGTAAAGGCACACAAGATTTATAGTGGTTCGGACAAACCAGTCCTACGTCCACTCTTCCCTATCACAAGGGGCACCTACTTAACCAACTGGACTTTGTTTTATGTGTAAGTCCAACACAGTACACCAACTAGATGTTTAAGGAGTTCACACTCAACCGATCCCAGAGATCAGAACTAGAAACCCTAGTCTGAAATCTTGCTAAACAACTTAACCTAACTTGGGGGTTTGGGTAAGATTGTTTTTGGTTCCAACTATGAAATCTTTTCTTGCGTATAAGCAGCCTAACAGCTAGATGAAAAGATTTCTTTGCTAAGAACTTATGGGATGAACACTTAATAAAATAATCTTCTTGATCGTGTTCTTCGTGCGGAAATCTGATAATTGCTTGAGCTTCTTGATTGTTCAGTGTTTCCGTTGTTCACTCTGAAGTTTAATCCCATATATATAGCCTTGAAATCAAAGAGCCGTTGGAGAGCAATTTGAATTTCAGGCTATATTTGGTAGACTTGCAGGATTGATGTGACGAGCTTCAGGAACGGCATGGCCAAAAGCGTGAATTTATATTTTGTAGCCGTTACAGAGAGGTACCATCAAATCCCGCAATTGCAGGCTCCGATCATACGTGTCTTGTTCTTATTGGATAGTAGACTCACTTTTCAGTGTTGTTCTTCCAACTAAGCTTGACATTCTTCTTGTTCAGATCATCGACGTATGATTAGGTGAAACATCAGATTTCACCTGGTGAGCTGACCTGATCAGTCAGAACTGATCAGTCTACCTGATGGAGTCTTCTGGTGCTGGTTGACTTAGCTTCAACTAGCAGACTCGGCTGATGTAGGTCTTCTGGTCTGATCTTCTATAAGTCATCTGATCTTCAAGTATTCTGAGTTTGAGCTTTATGACTTCAGCTGAGATATCTGACCAGATCAGAACGATCTGATCTTCTATTCTTGTCTTGCATTCTGGCCTGTCGGATATCAGCTGTCCTTTGAGTCTTCAGATCTGACCTATACATATTGAGTTTCCCCCTCAATATGTGACCTATCTATTTCATCAGTTGTTCTATACAATCATTATCATCTGGTCTCCTATAGCAAGTAATATAAACATCAGTCAGCTAACAGGTCTGACTGGTCCTATTACATGTGTTTTTGGAACTTTCATCAAAACTATAAATTTCCCAACAGTTTTTGTGCCCGTTGTTAGATATTTTTGAGATTTTAATTTCTGAATTTTAGTGTGTTTCGTTGGTATTTTCTGGTCTCGGAAAATTCCAGCTAGTTTTCGTAAGTTGCAAGAAATTCTGCAGAATACTGACACTGGGTGACCCAGTGTCGCTGTTCAGTATTCTTTTTCTTTGCAATTTTACCTCATTTTTTTTCTTTTTTTCCGTCTCTCTTATTAAGCTTCACGCCCCTCTTTCTGTTTCTTTTTCCTCATGACTTCCTCTAGTTTATGTTCACACGATCGAAGGGCAGCAAGGACCTTTTATTCTTCCCTGAGATTACTAATTTGGAGCGAGACTTGAGAAAGCAAGCTAAAGAAGCGAGGAGATTATTCGAATCGTTTCCTTTTCCAGTTGAAAGTGAGTACAGCGAGTCTGATTCCGAGGAGGAAGACATGGCTGAGCAAACGTTGAAGCAATTGGCGAGCCCGCAGCTTTCGCAGCAGCCGCTATGCATTGTTTATCCTACCGAGGGTACCGATTTCGAACTTAAGTCTGGTTTAATTCACTTGTTGCCTGCTTTTCATGGTAATGCTGGTGAGGATCCACACAAATTTGTGAGGGAATTCCATGTGGTTTGCTCTCACATGTGACCGAAAGACGTGACGGAAGAGACGGTAAAGCTGAAGGCATTTCCATTCGCTCTGAAGGATTTAGCAAAAGAGTGGCTTTACTACTTTCCATCTGCAAGTGTCACAACCTGGGTTGACATGGAATGATTGTTCTTGCAAAAGTACTTCCCAGCTTCTCGTGTGGCAAGTTTGCGAAAAGACATATGTGGTGTCAGGCAGATCACAGGGGAGACTCTTTAAGAGTATTGGGAGCGTTTCAAGCAACTGGTGGCAAGCTGTCCACAACATCAGATTTCCGAACAGCCTTTGATCCAGTACTTTTATGAAGGGTTGACTCTCAATGATAGGAGTTTGGTTGATGCTGCAAGTGGAGGGGCTCTCCCTGATCTTACTATGACACAAGCCCGAAAGCTTATCTCGAACATGGCAGCAAACACTCAGCAGTTCAATCAAAGGGGTGCACCTGCAACCCTGGTGCAAACAATAAGTGATTCCTCCCTCAAATATCAATTAACTGAACTAACTATTTTTGTGAGACAACTTGCTACAGGTGGAGTTCCAGCCCAGTGTACGGAACCGAACGAGGCACAAGCCACCGCCATTGGAAATTTCCAAGGGCGAAAGTTTGATCCTTTTTCGAATACATACAACTCGGGTTGGAGAGAGCATCCGAATCTTAGGTACGGGAATCAGCAGAACCCTCCAGCAGTGGAACACAATTGGCCACAACAGCAAAGGGGTCAATATCAAGTCAAGGCACTAATGGAGAGTTCTGGGCAATCCACTGAGGAGTTGATAAAACTTCTCACTACGCAGTCCTTGCAATTCCAGCAACAGATGCAGCAGAGCATGACTCAACTCCAACAGAACACCTCTTCCACTGTCAAGAATTTGGAGGTGCAAATGAGTCAACTCGCTAGTGCCATCAGTCATTTGGAAGCTCAAAACAGTGGGAAACTACCATCCCAGCCCGAGGTTAATCCGAAAAACGTGAACGCTGTCATGTTGAGGAGTGGAAAGTAGCTGGAGGAAGTTAAGCAGCCTGATTCACAAATTCCAGTCGAAGAAACAGAGAAAAAATAGCCTGATTGGACCGACCTTTGGGATACCCAAAGTGAAGCGTAATTATGGATGTAAGGACACTGGGTCACCCAGTGTGGAACATAATCCGAAAATTGGTGATAAAAAGGTTAGTGATTCAATTTCTAACCCCGATTAAATTTTGGAAAAATAGCCTGGACAGACCGACACTGGGATACCCAGTGTGAAGCAGAATTCTGGACAGAAGGACACTGGGTCACCCAGTGTGGAACATAATCCGAAAATTGGTGATAAAAAGGTTAGTGATTCAATTTCTAACCCCTATTATACTCCTGTTTTGCCTTTTCCTTCTAGGGTTGAGTGAGCATTGAAGGCAGACAAGGAGAAACAGGTGCTGGACGTCTTCAGAAAAGTGGAAATCAACATCCCGTTGCTTGATGTAATAGCTCAGATTCCGAGATATGTTAAATTCCTTAAGGAGCTTTGCACATTTAAGCGCAAGCTGAAGGGCAACGAGAAAGTAGTGATGGGGGAAAACGTGTCAGCCCTGTTTCAAAAGAGGCTTCCGGAGAAGCTTAAGGACCCAGGTACGTTCACTATCCCTTGTAAGATTGGAAATGTTAAGATTGCTCAAGCTTTGCTAGATCTAGGAGCTTCCATTAATGTTATGCCTCGTGCTGTTTTTGCTGCTTTGAATATTGGGCCATTGAAAGAAACAAATATTGAAATTTTGTTGGCTGATCGTAGTAGTGCGCATCCCGATGGTGTGCTTGAGGATGTTTTAGTGCAAGTTGGTGATCTTATTTTTCCTGCTGATTTCTATGTGCTAGATATGCATGGGAATACTTCGGTTAATGTACCTATCTTGTTAGGGAGGCCGTTCTTGAACACCGCCCAAACAAAGATAAACGTATCCGAAGGAACTCTCATGATGGAATTCGATGGAAAAATAATTCACTTTAATATCTTTGATGTTATGAGGCACCCTGATGATGTTTCTTCAGTTTATTCAGTTGATGTGATTGACCCTTTGGTTGTTGAGCTTTTTGAATCCAGTTACAGGAACGAGCTTGATAACACTCTCATGAGAGGAATCGAGGTCGGATGTGATGAGCTCCAGCAAGTAACCGAGACGACCCACTTTGACTCGGGAATTAACCATCAGCTGCATGAGGTAAAATTCATGTTGCCCGAAATTACTGATAAATTCTACCTTGTGTCGTACAGGCATCGAAACTCGAACTCAAGCCACTTCCTGCTCACCTCAAGTATGTATACTTGGGGGATGATCAAACCCTCCCGGTTATCATCTCTTCTAAGTTGACTCAAGCACAGGAAGTGGCCCTGATCGAGACTTTGAAGGTTCATAAGGAGGCCATAGGATGGACGATAGCCGATTTGAAGGGAATCAGTCCCTCTCTATGCATGCATCAGATTCACATGGAGGAAAGTTTCAAGTCCTCACGAGAGCCTCAAAGACGATTGAATCCTGCAATGATGGAAGTTGTGAAGAAGGAGGTCATCAAACTTATCTATCCCATTTTAGACAGCAAGTGGGTCAGCCCCACTCAAGTGGTTCCCAAGAAATCAGGAGTTACCGTGGTCGAGAATCAAGCTGGAGAGTTGGTGCCCACAAAAGTCCAAACCGGATGGCGAGACTGCGTTGATTATCGTAAGCTGAATACAATGACTCGGAAGGACCACTTCCCCCTTCCATTCATCGATCAGATGCTCGAGAGACTAGCCGGGCACAGATTCTATTGTTTCTTGGATGGATTCTCGGGGTACTTTCAGATAGCCATTGCTCCGGAGGATCAGGAGAAGACCACTTTCACATGCCCGTTTGGCACGTTCGCCTACAAGAGGATGCCCTTTGGCCTTTGCAACTCACCTGTGACTTTTCAACGGTGTATGGTAAGCATCTTTTCTGAGTATGTAGGTAATATTATCGAGGTCTTTATGGATGATTTCAGTGTTTATGGGGATTCTTTTGATCTCGGTCTTGAAAATCTAGTTCTCATTTTGAAAAGATGCATTGAAACCAACCTTGTTTTGAATTGGGAAAAATGTCATTTTATGGTAGAAGAGGGTATAGTTTTGGGGCATGTTGTTTCATTACGGGGTATAGAGGTCGATAAGTCTAAGATTGAATTAATTTCTGCTTTGCCTTACCCCGTAAGTGTACGGGAAGTTCGTTCTTTTCTTGGTCATGCATGTTTTTACAGGAGGTTTATTAAGGATTTTTCCAAGATAACATCCCCGCTGTGTACACTCTTGCAGAAAGAGAAGACGTTCGACAATGATGAGAAGTGCAAGGTGGCGTTTGATAAGTTGAAAGAGTTGCTGACCACCCCACCTATCATCCAACCACCAAACTGGGAGCTACCTTTCGAGTTGATGTGTGATGCCAGCGACTATGCGGTCGAGGCTATTTTGGGGCAACGAGTCAGACGAGCTGCACATGTGATCTATTATGCCTCGAGAACCTTGAACTCAGCACAAGCAAATTACTCTACCACAGAAAAGGAGCTTCTTGCTATCATTTTTGCCTTAGAGAAATTTTGCTCATACTTGCTCGGGTCCAAGATCATTGTGTTCTCAGATCATGTATCCCTCCGTTACTTACTTGGCAAGAAGGAGGCAAAGCCCCGGTTGATTCGATGGATTCTACTACTCCAAGAGTTCGACTTGGAGATCAGAGACAAGAAAGGCGCTGAGAATGTGGTGGCTGACCACCTCAGCAGATTGATAAGAGATGAGGAGAAGTTGCCCTTGTTAGAGAGTTTCCCGGATGACCAGCTTCTGGAAGTATCAAAAGAGGAAGCACAAGCTGTGACACTGGGTGACACAGTGTCAGATCTGGCAAATTCTGTGACACTGGGTAACCCAGTGTCGAATCCTGCAGAAAACCCCCTATGGTATGCTGATATTGCTAATTACATCGTTGCTAAAGTTTTTCCTGCAGGTCTGACTAAGGCGCGAAGAGACAAGCTGAAGAGTGACGCAAAACACTACGTTTGGGATGACTCGTATCTATGGAAGCACTGCCTTGATCGTGTGATTAGGCGATGGGTCCCGGATATAGAATTCAACTCAATCTTGTCGTTTTGCCACTCCTACGCCTGTGGAGGTCACTTTGGTTCGAACCGCACAGCCCATAAGGTATTGAAGAGTGGCTTTTATTGGCCATCACTGTTTCAGGATTCCCATCTTTTCTGTAAGTCTTGTGATAGATGCCAAAGAACATGTAACCTTTCCCGCCGTAATGAAATGCCCCAAAACCCTATTATGAGTTGTGAATTTTTTGATATATGGGGCATGGATTTTATGGGACCTTTTCCTTCTTCTTATGGTCATATGTATATCTTGTTTGGTGTTGATTATGTGTCGAAGTGGGTGGAAGCAATGGCCACCCGAACTAATGATTCCAAGGTGGTTGCAGGTTTTGTGAAATCTAACATATTTGCCAGGTTTGGGATTCCGAAGGCCATCATTAGCGATCGAGGCACACACTTTTGCAATCGGACAATCGATGCCCTGCTTAGAAAATATGGAGTGATGCATAAGTTGTCTACAACTTATCATCCACAGACGAACGTGCAAGCCTAGACGTCCAACCGCGAGATCAAGTCAACTCTGGAAAAGACGGTGCAGCCGAATCGCAAGGATTGGAGGGTTAGGTTGGACGATGCTCTTTGGGCATACCAAACGACATACAAAACACCAATTGGTATGTCCCCATATCGTCTGGTCTATGGTAAGGCGTGCCACCTCCCAGTTGAGATACATTATCGTGCATATTGGGCGATCAAGAAGTGCCATTAGAATTTCGATGAGGCCTGAGTGCAAAGGAAGTTGCAGTTACAAGAGCTTGAGGAGATACGCCTCGACGCGTATGAGAATGCACTGATTTAGAAGGAGAAGACGAGGATTTTTCAAGATGACAGAATTATTAGGAAACGATTTAATGTTGGGGATAAAGTCCTATTTTATCACTCTCGACTTAAATTATTTCCTGGTAAATTGCGATCTTGTTGGATAGGCCTATTTCTGGTTACTGAGATATTCCCACATGGGGCTATAGTGATTCAAAGCCTTGAGACGGGTAAGACGTTTAAGGTGAACAGGCATCAACTCAAGCACTATTTCGAGGGATTCCAGCAAGATGATGTGGAGTGTGAGGTCGTGAGCAACCCACCAGTTGTTTGAGAGAAACATCCGTCGAGCAAACGACGTTAAACAATAGCGCTGTGCGGGAGACAACCCGTATTTAATTTTTCATTTTTTTTCTGTTTTTTATTTTATTTCTTTTTTCTGTTTTTATTTTTTTATCTCGTGCGTTTAAGTTCCCCCTCCCCTTCGTTGTTCACTCTTGTCCTGCAGGTTTAAATAATGGAGTTTGGGTCAGTTTTTGTGACGTGGGGCGAATTGGGCTTAAAAAGAAGAAAAAAAGAAGGGGGGGTGCCGCCTGACTCTGACACTTGAAGAAGTGCCATAGCATTAATCAATGGAAGTTGGGCCAGGTCGGTTTTATTTGAAGTAGGGGAAAAGTGGGCTGTGAAAAAATAAACAAAAAACAATGCGGAAAAAAATTTTTGGGCCCAACATACTTTTGTGAAGAAAAAAAATTTGGGCCCACTCACCTTTGATTTGGGTTATATCCGGTCAAAAGAGGGAGGTCAAAATCCCTACCCTCTTTCCCCTCCCACTCCCCTCTGCTCACCCCTTTTTCCCGCCCACCGCCGCTACCCCTCTGCTCCGCACACCGCTGCTACACCTCTGCTCCACAACCACCTCGGCGGCCCTCCCTGCTCCCAACATATTGCTGCGGACCACTCCCATTTCCCTGTACACACACCGCGCCGTTCACGCACCAGCCGTGCCCCTTCCCCCGCGCTCTCCGTCGCGCGTTTCCACCCGCAGCACCCTCCTTTCCGCGTGTGTGTATGTGGATGATTTCGCTTGATACCACTATGGCACTACCCAATCCAGAATTCACCGCACCACAAGGACCTCAAAACTTGAAGATGTTGCATCCTCTGCTACCTCAGACTCCAGGTCGTCTGCCCCCTCGACGGGCTGCCCCGGTTGTGGATTTTGGTGATGATCATTCAGCCCACCTACTTCAGCGAATTGATAAGTTACATCGAGAGAATGAGAGCTTACGTGCACGCATTGCCCAGCTCGAGGGACACATACACGAGCCGGATATTCATCACCCGGCTGGCTCCTAGCCATTTATCAGGTCGTCTCTACTCTTGTCCTGCATTTCTCTTTGTTGCAGTTTGTTTATTTTGCTTGGGGACAAACAATGGTCTAAGTGTGGGGGGAATCGGGACTTGAGTTGTGTTTTGTTTTGTAAATATGTGGCTGATTTTTGTGTTTTGGGGCTGTTTTGTGGCTGATTTTTGTGTTTATTGTGCTGTTGTTTTATTTGTTTCCTGCTGATTAGTAGTATATGTGGTGGGTTTTTTATGTTGATGTGGTATGGATACGTGTGAATGATTGAGTGGTAATGGAGATGTTGATTCGCGATGATGAGTCAAGTGTTAGTTGTTTATATATGAGATTAGGGGTGAACGAAATACCGAAAATACCTAAGATATCAAGATTTCATCATCAAAAAATATCGATTTTATCGAAATTTTCGCATTATCGATATGGAAATATAAAAATTATCGAATTATTACCTAGATAATGAAATATTTTCAGATACTAAAATATTTTCAGATTATCTCAAGAAATAATTCGCATACCTTGGATACCTAAATACCGTATTTAATTCATTTTTTTTAATAGATATTTTCTTTTACACCACATTTCTAAATAAGCTAAATCTATTCCTAATTCCTAAATATCGCCCCGACCACTACCCCACCACATTTAAGTTGTTCAAAATTCCCAAACCCTAAAAAGGGCTCGTCAATAAGCGGGCCGAGCACGAGACCAAAGCCGCCACGATCCGCCTCCCCCATCGCCATCCGTCGGTTTACCGCCCCATCGCTTTCGCCGCGCCCGTCTCCCCATTTTCGCCGTCGCCGCCTCCCCATCGTGACGTCGCCCCATCTCCCCCATCGCCTTCATCCCCGCCCCATCGTTTGTCGTTATCGCCTCGCCCGTTGTCGCTGCCGCCTGCCTCTCCCCATCGCCTTTCGTCGCATCTCCTTGTATCCAACAGAGAATCGTTTTCAGGTAATTAAATATTGTGATAATTTGTGCTTTTTTTCTTTAGAAATTCATACATCTTTGCAATACCATTTGTGGATGGAAGGAATGTGAGGGAGAGGAAGAAGAGGTGATAGTAGGACACCATTTGTGCATGTTAGTGTGAAAAAACAGGGGCGTGTTGAGAGCGTTTTTGAAGCGTGGTGTGAGATTAATTTGAAGTATGAATTTTATTTGAAGTTGAAACAGGTTTTTTATTCATTGGATTACATTTATTTCTCATTTTGTGTAACGTGTTTACTCATTGAATATATAATCTTTGAATTTATCTAATTTTTCCTACCCCTTTATGTATCATTAATTTTACAATCATTGAATCAATTGTACTACAATATGTACAATCAATAACTCTCTTGGTTGGACATTTTTAGATATATATTTATTTCATCTATAACTATTGATTTCGATTTCGATTTAAGATTAGTTATTAATTTTATGTTAAATGTATATCACTTTTGATGCAAAGAATCTGATGTATATGTGTATTATTCGTTGATTCTTAGAATATCTAGATAAATGTATATCACTTTTGATGCAGCAACGGATGTATATGTGTATATGTTAAATAAAATTCATACTCCAAATTAGTTAAAGACACCTTATTTTATAGAACTTTGAATTCGTTGTCATATATTATACTAATATGTGTTTTTTTTTTTAGAATGGAATCTGAAGCTTCTCATTCAATGCCAAATCCATCCGACACACCGGACACAATTGATAGTGAAACACATGATACTGAAACACGTGATGCAGGACCAAGTCGCAAACGAGCAAGAAAAGATTCGCCAAAACCTCCCAAAGTTCCCAAAAAGAGGAGTATATATTGGCAGCATTGTACAGAAGGGACTCGGATAGTGGATGGGTCCTACAATCAATCGGATTTTGCGACCATTGTGAATTAGAAATCCCAAAGGATGTGGTGGAAGTACTAGTGGGTTAAAAAACCACTTAGAGAACATGTGCATCAAATGTCCACTATACGTGGGGAGTACAAGAGACAAAAGTCAGCCTACGTTGACAAATAAGACTATGGGGCAAGGAGGTGCTTTAATTCCACACACTTTTAATCAAAAGCGTTGTGAATTAAAAGTTGTTGAATATGTGATCAAGGATGAAGTGTCCTTTCGGGCCGTTGAAGGGATGGGTTAAATAAGTCTTGTGCATGAATTACAACCGAGATTCAATATCCCCTATCGAAAAGAAAATTGCGGTATTTATTTATCTATTCTTAGAGGAGAAAGCTAGGATACAACTTGCAATTAGTGGCAAAAAAAGTGAGTATCACCAATCGATACTTGGACTTCGATTCAAAATATAAATTACATTATTATCACAAATTTCACTTTTTTAGATAAAGTGAGTGGAAATTGCAGATAAAAGGATCATAAATTTCACAAAAATTGATAGTCATGTTGGGGAAGAAATTGGTAAATTGGTTGAGATTTGTTTGAGAGGGGGGGGATAGAAAAAGTTTTTTTCAATAGTAATGATAATGCTTCTTCTAATAATAATCGCTATTGATTACTTGAAAAAAAAACGGTGAAAGTGAAAACATGTTGATGTTTGATGGGAAATACTTGCACTTGAGGTGTTAATGTCATGTACTTAACTTAATTGTTAAGGATGGTTTGAAAGAAAGCTTAGTCATCTATTAAATCCATAAGTAATGCAATTAATTTTATTCATTCTTCCCCGAGATTGAATAAATTTAGGGAGTTTGTTTGTCTTTGCCAAGTTTCCTAAAGACGTCAACAAAGGCCTATGGATGTCAAGACTAGATGGAATTCAACATATAAAATGCTTGATATTGCAATGAAGTACAAAAGGGTGTTCGAAAGGATGACGGTTGAAGAATACGGGCGCTTTCACTTAACTATTTTCGTGAAAAGAATGAAAAGGGCAAAGAAAGGAAAGGACCTCCAAGTAAGGAGGATTGAGAGAGTACAAACGCTTTTATACACTTTCTTCGAAAGAAGTTTTATGATGCCACTTTAGAGCTAAGTGCATCAAAAACTCCGACTTCTCAATTGATGTATCAAACAATGATTGATTACAACTTGAGATTGATAAAAGAGTGATGATCCTTCCGATCCAATTCTTCAAAAGGTTGCAAAGTGCAATGAAGGTTAAATTTGATAAGTCTTTGGGGAATTGGGAGAGTATGAATCCTTTGATTTTTATTGCAATGTTTTGGACCCAAGAAACAAACTTCAGTGCTATCAAAGTCAAAGATCAAAAATTGGGAGGTACTTTCCGAGAAGATCCAAGAAGTCATTGGTGTGACTAAAAAGAATTTGGTAACTTTGTGGATGAGTATAAAGGGATAAATGATACTTTGATTGTTGAGAGGCAGAAAGCGGAAATGGAGTGTGGTGGTAGAAATGGTGCTAGTGGCAACAATGGTGGTCTTTTTTCACGATGAGTTGTTCGATGATGTGGAAGCACAAAATGAAGAAGAACAACTTCAAGAGATATCTAATGAAGTGGATAAGATTTGGCGATGAGATTGAAAAACGCTCTAATCCGTCTTTCAATCTTTTTTGGAGTGGTGGAAGGAAGTGAAACTAGGTACCCAATCCTTTCAATTATTGCCAAAGATATTTTTGCAATT
The DNA here is from genome assembly GCA_037126765.1 of Stenogyne calaminthoides. Taxonomy (NCBI): domain Eukaryota; kingdom Viridiplantae; phylum Streptophyta; class Magnoliopsida; order Lamiales; family Lamiaceae; genus Stenogyne; species Stenogyne calaminthoides. The sequence continues at coordinate 8,846,256 of JBBCBC010000028.1, forward strand.
CCAAGCTCAACTGTCGCTAGCGAGTCCGCTTTTAGTTTGGGAAAGAGGGTTGTGGATCCTTTTAGGAGTAGTTTGAGTCCTAAAATGGTAGAAGCATTGGTGTGCACTAGTGATTGGCTAAGAGCAGATGCAATGAACTTTTATAAGGATCCAACCGATGATGACCTTGAATTATTCAAGGAAATTGAAGAAATTGAAAAGGATTAGACTTTTTTTAATGTTTACTTAAGTTTAAATTTTAAAATCATTTTTATTTGTTAATCTAATGTGAAGTCTATTAATCTATTAATAATTTTTTATTTCTCTTTTACAGCTCCAAAAATCAGTCATGATTTTTCTCTCTCTCTCACCTCGTCCATGGAGAACTCACGTCCCTAACAAACCTCAAAGTCTTGTAAGTGATTATTTTCAATTTTTTGTGATCACGAATGAAGGTTCTTATGTATGGTTTCATGATATAGTGATAATTTCAAGAATGAATGTTCTTATGTATAATTCCTTAATGTAGTGATATCTCCAAAAATGAAGTTTGTGGAACTGTACCAGTTGATGGCCCATTTCAATTGTCTTATATCGAATGGTATTCTCCTAATTTATCTTGGTACACTATAAAACTCAATATCGTGATAATTGATTATTGATTTGAGATTTCGTCTTTGGCTTAAATTTTGATTCCTTGATTTTCATTTAATTGCTTAAATTCTTGTGTTTTGCAGGCTTCTTGAGATTTTGAACTTCAAAAGTGATGAGGATTTTTATTTTCAATCATGATTTGTTTTATTTTAGTACTGAAACATATTGAGTGTCTTTTAATATGTGTTGTGTTGAACTATTGAAACTTATTTTGTTGTGTTGAATTGTTAAAATTTATATTTTGTGTTGGACTGATGAGAGATGAATACTTAAATCTTATTCTGTGATCAAATATTTTTTTCATAAAAAATACAGGTTATTTAAAAAATAATTTCGACAGGAACGGTATGCCTAAATTTCTGTACAAAATGGTATTTTTTCAGATGCCGAAATTTCAAAATTTCTAAGATTTAAACAAAGATATTATCGGTATGCCAAAATTTCTAAGATTTAAAACAAGATAATAATAATCTAATATGGGTACTATGTCGAAAATTCGGTATGGCACTTTGATAAACCCAAATATCGGTCTGTATCTCGGTATCAATATTGACATACCGAAAATTTTGGTATACCGAAATTTCGGTATACCGAATTTTTTGGTATGAGAACGGTATGATAATTTTCGGTATCGAAAATTTCGGTTTAGAATCCAGATGACGAAAAATTTTTTGGTATGCCGTCATCGTCCAATTCCTATATACGAGATAGGATAAGCGTTGTGGTATTTTGTGGAGCTTCTAAGTTAAAAATTTATTTTGACTAATACATGTGAAGGTTGTGAATAGTTGAAGATTTCATGGGGAATCCTTTTAAGGCCTATGATAGTAATTGGTGAGTTGATGAGTGGAGTTGCTGAGTTGTGCTTTGATCCTTTGTATTTGAAGTAGTCTAATTAGGTGGTTTGATGAATGATGCATGCATAGTGTACCCCCTAAGGTTGAAATATTTTTGTGGTATGGAGAAATGGAGTAGTTGAAAATTTGTGTGAAAAACAATAGACCGGTATAACTGCCCATTTTTAGGGGCTCGTTTCTGAAAAAAAAAAACTTTTTGCGAGCTAAAACCTAACGATGGAGTGAAGCTGCGGTCTTGCGTTTGAAAAAAAAGAGAAAAAACTAGGTGCTGAGACAACTGCCTACTTTCGGGGGTTCGGACGTTCATAGTCGGAAACAATTAGAGCTAAAACCCAAAAAGTAGAGTGGTGCTGCAGACCTTGAGAAAAATAAGGGGATAGGGGGTACCCTAGGTTGTAGAGTTTGTCGGAACTACCTAAGTTAGATGGAGTGTATAATGAGGGGGTCAAAGTATGGCGAGGGGCTGAATGAATCAATGAATTGAGGACCTATCGTAGATAATTTTGGGACTTCAGTGAAAACCTTCGGAAATTCATGGTTTCTAATTGTGATAGTCTTAGTCCGAAGTTCTGTGAGTACCACTTTGCTTGAGTATCGTGTCTTGTGTTGTGAGAGGACCTGAGAGAAATTCTCGGCTTCTCCATTATTGCTCGGTTGATGTGTTTTTACTTGAGGACAAGCAAAAGTTCAAGTGTGGGGGTATTTGATAGGTAGCAAAATATGCATGTTTTTAATATGATATAGTACAATTTATTGGGCTAGTTTATGTTAGAATGAGATATTAGATTACTTATATGTGAACCAGGTGGCTTAGCCCACCTGGCCATTGGGCTCCTCAATTGAGTGGGAGACCCAGGTTCGATTCCCTTTGAGAACGAATTGGAGTATGAGAGTTATAAGTGTTGGGAAATTTATAGTTTTGATAAAAGTTCCAAAAACACATGTAATAGACAGACCAAATGACCTCTGTTAGTCACCGATGTTTATATTACCGTTTATAGAATACCAAATTGATAATTACTCAGATAGAACAACCGATGTAATAGATAGGTCACATATTGAGGGGGAACCTCAATATGTATGAGTCGATCCAAGATCCAAAGAACAAATTGATATCCGACAGTCGAATCGCAGAGAAGAACAGAAGATCGACGATCCGATCTAGTCGATATCTCAAATGAAGTCATAAAGCTCAAACTCAAAATACTTGAAGATCGATGACTTCCGTAAGATCGCACCAGTAGAGACCTACATCACCGAAATCTCGCTAGTTGAAGCTAAGTCAATCGACACCAGAAGACTCCATCAGTAGACCGATCGCCTTCCGATCGATCAAGTCACCACCAGTGAAAACCGATGTTTCACCAAATCATACGCCGATGATCCAAACAAGAAGAATGTCAACCTTAGTTGGAAGAACAACACCGAAAAGTGCGTCATAACCAATAAGAACTAGACACGATGATCCGAGCCGACAATTACGGATTTGATGCCGCTTCTAACGGCTATATAAAATACAAGTTCACGCTTTTTCGCCATGCCGCCTCAAGACGCCACATCAATCCTCGCAAACCTACCAAATATAGCCAAATTCAAATTGCTTCCAACGGCTCTTTGATTTCAAGGTCTATAAATATGGGATCACACTTCAGAGTGAAGACACGGAACACCGAACAATCAAGAAGCTCAAGCAATTATCGATTTCCGCATCGAAGAACACGATCAAGAAGATTATTTTATTAAGTGTTCATCCCATAAGTTCTTAGCATAGAAATCTTTTCATCTAAATTGATAGCTACCTTAAACACTAGAAAAGATTTCATAGTTGAACCAAAACAATCTTATCCAAAACCCAAAGTTAGGTTAAGTTGTTTAGCAAGATTTCGATCAGGGGTTTCTAGTTCTCGATTTCGGATCGGCCGAGTGAGAACTCCTTAAATATCCGGGTTTGCATCGTGGTTGGACTAACACATAAAACTAAGTCCAAATGGTTAAGTTGGTGCCCTTGGATAGGGAAGAGTGGACGTAGGACCGGGTTTGTCCGAACCACTATAAATCTTGTGTGCCTTTACCTCTTTGATTAACTGCCTACACAATTGCATAACCTTTAAAGCGCATACATATTCTAAGTTGAGATCAGCTAGCACCAAGCTTCTGATCTGATCAAGCTTGACACTTCAGTCAACTGGTTAAAAGACTAACTTTGGAATCTGATTTATAAAAACTGGTTTTTCACGGGTAAAACTTAAGGTTCCGCACACACATCGCTTAAACCGATAGTTACCGAATCGACCGCTTTTCCGGCGATTAGTAAGTTGGTTATCACCCCAAACCGATTCACTCACACTGATCAAAGCTAACCGCCATCACACCGATTCAAGACAAAAAGTTTTCGTAAGTCTATTCACCCTCCCTCTAGACTTCGCCTCACAAACCCGTTCGACCTACAAGTGGTATCGAGCAGCTTGGTTCTACGCACCAATCGACTTTTGTGTATCATCGATTCTTGAGGAAGAATCTTTGTGGTCGACTGAACTGATCTTGAAAAACCTTCTTAAAACTCATTCTTTTTCCAAAAAAAAAAAAAAAAAACTCAGCATGGATAACACCTTAGGTATGTATCATGATCTGCCGAAGTTCTCAATCGATGAGTATGCAGATTGGGCCATATATATGTCCAACCATCTAGGTTCGATTAGTGGCAGAATGATGGAAGTCATCGAAAGAGGACCCATCATCATATATTACGACAACCCTGCAGTTTGGAGGAGATCCAGACTTTGCCCCGGAAGTCTTGTACGAAAAAGCCCAGCCTTGATGGATGCAGAGGAAAGGAAACTGCATACTCTAGATACTATCGCAAGACATATTATCATGAAAACAATGGATAAGGTCACCAAGAAAAGGTTAAGTATCTCAAAATCGCGAAAAGCAATGTGGGATACTTAGCTGAAATATGCGAGGAAATGACCAGATAAAAGACAAATTGGTCGCGCAGTTTAACCGGTGAAGTTCAAAAATCAAGATGTCTTTTCAAATCTAAACCATCAACGAACTCGATGGAAGGATTACAATGTCAATAAACAAGCTTTCGAGAACTTGGTAGAGATGTCCGATAAAGATATCAACTACAAAATTTTAAGGTCTCTCACCAAGAAATGGGACATGAAGGTCACGGAATCAAGGATTGCCAAGACATTTCAAAAATGAAGCCAAGTAGCTTGTTTGAGCCTTAAAGCTCACGAGTTCGATTTAATTGAGAGAGGACAAGCAGATGAAGACGAGGTGCCCGGCGAAGCCTCAACTTCCAAATCGCTTGCTTTTAAGGCAACCAAAGAAGAGATTGAAGACCAATGAACCCATTGAAACATCATAAGTCAAAGTAACAGATCGCTTCCGCTATCAGAAAACTAGAAAAATCAAATACTAACCGGGTAAGTATCAAGATTCTATAAAAATTTTCAACATACCGAGGAAGAGATAGGAGATCGCATAAACATCTCCGTAAAGAACCGATCTCGATGATCGGAGAGATCACAGAGATGAAAGGAAAAGAGATAATCTAAATGATGAGAGAAGAGATAACCAATCGCATGTAAGAAGCTCGGACTACTATCGAAAAAGAAAGTCACCGATAGATCATACGACGGACGAGATTCACCCGAAGAAAAGGTTCCGTGGATCAAGGAGCGTGCTTCAACCGTGAGAAGCCAGGTCACTACAAATGGTAGATCGCCTGCACTGACGCCAAGAGAAAGGGAAGAAAAGAGGAACATAAGAGAGCAACGGTGAGACAGGACGTAAAAGCCATGGTTGTTTACACGCCAGAATCGACGATTCAGATTCCGCCCTCCGAGGATTCTCGATACTCTCTCAGAGAAGATTTATGTCCGACAAGAAGGTTGCTGACTTCTATGGAAATGAAGATCCGATATTCTCTTCAGATGATGATGAGATCTCGCCGATGGCAAAAAGGAGGACCAACTGGAGGTAACCTCCAAACCCGCTTTGTTCGCTTTACACCGCTATCATTAGCACACCCGGCCGGGAGATTGACCTGCAGCTCTTTACTCGAGCAATTGCTTGAGGATCTCTCCAATGCAAAGAGACACTTATGCTATAGTGGAAGTTTAAAATGACAAGTCGAGGACCGTAAATAATCACCTTGCAAAAGAGAATGATCTCAAGAAAGCCTCCTCAACTTAAATCAATAAACCGCCGTCGGCAAATCGAGGAATTTAAAATTCGAAAGTTAAAGCTTCGATCGAGAAGCAGATCAAAGATCACCGGCAATTAACAAACAAAGAAGTTCGATGACTTAAAAATCCTGCGCAAGAAAAATTCGATGAGCTATTCCGAAAAGCATGAAAGTCTAAAATCATCTCGAGGATAATCACGTAGAAAAATAGAGGTTTTCACAAAATCATCTAAAACCGCTCAAGACATGAACACCTATTTTCAAACAACGACAAACAGAAGGGGACTTGGGTATGAGAACCCTTCCACATCCTCAAAAGCCCCTACCGATTCATCTCAAAAAGGTGTAATCGCATTTAGTTTCGACAAAGATACACCAAAAGCCAAACATGTATCTAATAAGGAAAAAGACCAGCTTGAGCGGTAAGGCAGTGCCAACCGTAAGGGGAACATAAATGGACCCCAAACGGTAAAGCATCACCGAGGAATCAACAGAAGAACCCAGCTTCTTCCCGAAGAGACTCAACTCGATCAACAGATCGTGAATCGTAAAAAGACAACCCAGAAAAGGGAAGTCTAATCTGAGACCCAATCAAGGTCACCGCCTAATAAACATGCTTCGTAAACAACAAAACCACCTATGCCGAAAAGATATGAATCTTTTGATGGTAGCAAAATGATTCTACCCCTATAATCGAAATCTAGGGTCACACACTGTAACCACCACATCGATGAAAAAAGACAAACAAAAAAGATAAATCCCAAGTCTTCTAAGTCATCCAAGGTTCACACTAATAATCATACTAATCGAAAAGATATAAAAGAGACGATGATTATGTTGATAGGTATGGGAGACAAATCAGGCCTTCTCGATCTAACCGATCACAATAGAAGTGCTCGCTTTGAATGGATCCCCAAAACTAATCCTAACCCCTCGTGACCCAATCCAAAACGGGTACCTAAAGCCCGATTTGGGTCAGCAGGATCGCGCTGGTCCGCCAACAAAGGAGGTGTGCAAGCAACTATCCGGTACATCGATAGTGGATGCTCAAGGCACATGATCGAAGCAAACATCTCCTCGCCTCTTACATAGAACGTAGGTTCGGCGTGGTACTCTTTTTTCGTGATGATAACTTTGGTTATACCAAAGGATTCTAACCTTAGAGAATGATGATGTACAAGTAATCGAGTCTCGATGTCGAAGGTCCAAGCACAACCTATTATCGGTTTCACAATTCTCGATAATGGATTCAAGAAGAGTTCTCGACCGACCAATGCACTATCAAGAATCGAGCCACTCAACAGATTTTGCTAACCGGTTCAAGGAAAGGGACGATCTACACAAATTGATTGGAACAAATTGCCCAAGAAATGCATGCCGATTGTCAAGAGTTCCAAAAGTAGCAGCTTGGCTCGCACAAAAGAATGAGCCATCCGAACTTTAAAACTCTTAATAAGATAGCAAGGATGTTACTAGTGGAAGGACTTCCAATGAAGTATTTTCAAAGGATCGTATATGTGTCGATGTCGTAAGGAAAACAGTCAAAGCTTCATTCAAGGGAATTCCTGACCAATCCAAAGAGAGTAATCGCAAATGCCTTCATATGGATCTATTTGGACCAGCTTACACCAAATTTTCTACCCTCAACGACGAAATATACTCGTAATCGTGGATGACTATTCCAAGTTTATTCGGGTTATATTCTTACATAAGAAGAATGAGACGACAAATCGAAGATACCCGAGCCGCTAAAAAGATTACAAAATGAGATGGGTGTCATTAGTAGTAAAAATCGATCGATAAAGGTACAAAATTTCAAACTCTTTTATTACCGATTTTTGCTCTAAGTTTGGTATACAACATGAAACATCACCGCAAGGATGCCACAACAAAATGGAGAAAGTAATCGGAGAACAGAACTCTCAAAGAAGTTCGCCGCACGATGTTAAATTTAACATGCAATACCAAGCCGCTTCAAGGCGTATAATCAACACCGCATGCCATACTCGTAATGTATGTCTTCCGACTAAGGCTCACTACAAAACACCCTATGAACTCGGGAAGGGCGTAAAACCTCGTGGTTTCTTACTTCCATGTTTTTGGGTGTAAGTGTTTCATACACAACAATGGGAAGAGTCGGGTTGAAGACTTTTGAGGCCAAGTCGATGAGGGTATATTTTTAGGATATTCCTCATCTAGCAAGGCTTTCGTGGTTTACAAATGCATTTAACCCTACTTGTGGAAGAAACACCCCATGTAGTCTTTGATGAAGCATCTTCCTAACAAGAGAAATCATTTCGTATCAAGACGTACCGATCAACCAAGACTGATGCTCGTAAAATGGATCACCTAACGATCAAGGAAAAAGAATCGTAAACCATAATAAAGATACATTCCGATCTAGTCGATTCACCGATCATTCGGATCCTAAGGTACGAAAAAACTGTCGATGAAGAAGTTCGGGTATACCGAGATAAGATCAACCGAACCATCCTGCCTCGGGGGAACACATGAAGTTCCCACGAACGTACATCAAGACATGATGAGTCCAACATCACCGAGACATGTTCTTATCAAGTGGATCATAATTCTCGCACCACTCCCAAATAAGCTAGTAATGAACCTTTATCGAAATGGATGATGTTCTCCAAACCGACGCAAATCGTAATGTATGACTCGGATAACCAAATATCCAACCGATCCGACATCGAGACCCATCTCGATAAAGTTAAAACTAGACATCGATTGGTGAAAGTGCTATGTATTGTCATATTTGTCTATGAAGGAACCAACAACAATAGAGGAAGCTCTACAAGACGCAAGTCGGATTCTAGCCATGCAGAGGAGCCGAAATGTACCGAGAGAAATCAAGTTTGGGAACCGGGTAGATGCACCAAATCATCAAGACGAATTGGCACGGCGTGGGTTTTCAAGAACAAGAGAGATGAGAAAAAATGTCATCACCAGAAATAAGGCAAGACTTGTTGCTAAGGGGTATTCACAATCAAAATGAATTGATTATGATGAGACCTTTTGCACCGGGCCGCCGCCTAGAAGCCATTCGGCCGCTTTCTCGCATATGCTTCCCACGAGGGTTCACTCGTATATCGATGGACGAAAGAGTGCATTTTTAAACGGGGTACTAGCAGAGGAAGTTTATGTCGAACAACCTCCGTGCTTCAAAAGAGCAACCAAGTGTACCGCTTAAGAAAAGCTCTTTATGGCTTGAAAACAAGCTCCTCGAGCTTGGTATGATACACTCTCTCGCCTTCTTGATAGACAAAGGGTTCACTAAAGGAACAAAGGACGTAACCTTATTCAGATAGAAGATGGAGAAGATATTTTGATGGTTCAGATTCACGTGGACGACATCATCTTCTGGATCTCCCAACAAGAGTCTATGTGAAAGATTCAAAGAACCGATGCAAGGGAAGTTCGAGATGTCCATGATGGGACAGATGAATTACTGGTCTCTCCAGAAGCAAAGTGCGTATGGATATTCATCTCGCCAAAGAAAGTACACTAGGAATTTATCGCCAAGTTTGAGTTCAAAATTGCAAAGAAGCCAAAATTCCTATGATGACCGGATTCAAGACGGATCCGTATTTATGATGGTCGAAAAACAAATCGAAAGAATATAGGGCTCTCATTGATCTCTACTATACCTAATCGCCAAACAGACCAGATTTCACCTTTGCAGAGGGGTGTATGTGCGATTTCGTGCAAATCCAATGCAAAGCCACCTAGAAGCAAATTAAGCGATTCTTAAGTATCCGAAGGGACAAGAAATCTTGGTTTATTTTACCCATCGATGATAATCTAGAGCTTAGTGGGTATTCTCGATTCTCGACATGGAGGTTGCAAGATCGACAAGAAGTCAACCTCGTGAACATGTCGGGCTTTTGGAAGTAAACCGATCTCGTGGTTTTCAAAGAAGCATTCATCGCTCAAGTACATCTACTATCAAGGTAATATATGGCCGCAGAAGTCGTTGTTCTAACCGCCCGCTTAGTCAAAGAAATGAGGATTATAACATTGTAGCTAAGAATGTACCTATATTCTCGTGATGAATAATAGTGCTATTGCAATCACTCGTAATCCTCGTTTCTACATACAAGATGCAAGCATGTGGATGTCGACACCATTTTATAAGAGATCATGTTGAAAAGAAGAATATCGAATGGAAAAGATTCACACCGATTTACGTAGAAAGTCGATATTCTAACCAAGCCACTAGCCGAGATCGATTCGAGAATTGTGCAATGACGAGCTAGACTTCGATCTGGAGAAAAAGCACCTAAAATGCTTGATGAATTGTTCTCCGTAACCACCGTTAAGAGACTAACCAGTTGAAAAGAGTCATTGAGTTTGGTATCTCAATCGATCGTAAGATCACCAAGGAACCGATATGAGAAATCGATCGATTTAAAGATATCAAATTAAAGGAATCGATCGATTTAAGGTTTATCGATTAAGGAAACACTCAATTTAAAAGGAATATCTCGATTAAATCAGGTTGGGTTATTTTACATCTTTGTAAGTTGATTTAATTGATATTCAACAAGCAAGATTCACAGATTAAAGCCTACAATCGCATAAGAAAAGCAAGAGAATTTACACAACAATGGAATAATAGAACTTTTCATTGATAAAGACCAAGGTCGATTACATTACAAGTTACAAGTACAAAGGACCCGGAGGTCAAGACATAAGTCATAACCGAAAACCCTAAACCTATAACCCTAAACCCTCATCCTAACCCAAGAAGAGCATAGGAGAGAGAGATTTAAATCGATGCTCTCATTTTCCCCACTTAACAAGGGGTGAGAAAGGCTTTAAAATAATCCTAAAGCCTCTCAATGGCTAAAACCAATGGAGCGAGAGAGGCCTTGATAGGATTTCTAAGCCAGAGCCCTTAGACCAAGTCAATGGACTCTCCAAATTAAATGGAGCACATGTGCAAGAAATTGGTTCAAAGACCTTATGGGCACATGTGTCGATGAAAAATCGAGTTGATATACGAAGATCACCGTTGTCCGATCCGCACCGATATCAAACTCATGTTTTATATCGATCGAGTCTGTTGATGCTAGTTCCGGCTATCTCGATAGACACACAAGGTGCATACTACAGAGAAGTGTCTTCGGGCCATGACAAAAGAGATCCCGCCTCCTTGGTGGTAGAGAAGCTTGGCAACAATTGTATGTGAAATCTTTGATGACGAAAAAAAAATAAAGGATAAGGGACACACATGGTTGATTTGAGAAGTCAAAATCATTGAAAAAGGGGTAAAAGTATTTGCCTAAGTCTCACCGAAATAAGGGTTCACCGTAATACATGATTCTACAAAGAAGATAAGTATGGTGAATGGGTTATGTTGTGTAAAAACATTGGTCCAATTTATAGAGGCCAAGGGGTGCAAATGCAAATTTGATTTCAAAAAGCCTATTAGAGAAATTTGCATCACAAGGACAAAGATGTAGGAATCACGCGACCGATAATTGGATAAATTTACTACGATTGACATATCGAGATATACGCATTTATAATTACGATAAACAAATCGCTACCAACTTAGGAATAGAGACTACTATTCTAGACTAAGTTTTGGCGGTAACACTTATCCCAAGAATTGATTGATCTCGAGAAGAATCGATTAGGTCAACCAAAAATCGATTACATACTTAAATCGACGATAAGGAAGATCACGAACTTGAAACCTCAACAAATCGATATATCACCATGAGAAAATATAAATATCAGGCTTGAAGGGGGAACTTCAACCGATCGAGGAGGATCGAAAAGAAATCGACGAAAAATGAAAAACAGATCATTGAAAAGAACAAATTGGGAAATTATAAGGCTTAGGCAGAAAAACTAAGATCAACAAGTGGAATCAACTTCAAGTGGTGTTGACCGACACTATATCACCAACCGTGACACGCTTTTTTTTTTTCCCTTGTTATTTGCTTATTTATCTGACCTTATCTGCTTTTATTTGCCTTTTATCAGACGATTACCCGTGGTGATGTATTCCCCGCAAATCATTTAATGCGACGCGGGTACCAGATTAATTGCTACAAAATGAGTTTTTAAATCCAAAAGGTTTTCAGACGTTTTTCCCAACCATTCGATCAAAACCGCTTAATCCGGATCGCTTAATCTTTTCAAACCAAGTTGATCTTCCAAATCTTGTCTTTTTTCCTCCTCATCTTTATAAGGTTCATCAAAAACCCTACCAGAGTTTTCCAATTCACAAATTTTTTTTTTTCCAAAACTCTCCAGATTTTTCTCTCATGATTCAAAGTGTTTTTCTTAAGTTTCAAAATTATATTCCCGAAAAAACGTAATCTGTAATTTCGATTATTTGATGAGTCCTTTTTTTTTTTAAAATCCATTGATCTTAAAGATTTTGTCAATCGATGGTATCCTCGTGTTATGCCTTTATTGTTTCTTGGTTTCCGTGATGTATTTATCGACATTACTAGCCTATGTATAGGTCCGATAATCAATATATAATATCTCTATGTTTATGCACAATCTTAATCGAGTCTATCTTATTTGTAGATGGCCACTACCAGATGGGTAAAATAATGTGCAATTATGCGAATCGGCATTAAAGATTGTCGATTTACAAGTTCGTGCAGCTTTTGACATTACTCGATCCTAATCAATGGAAGTGGAGCAAATTTCAAGAAAGGAGGTCTTGAGAAATATTATACGCTTCACTTTTAATCCAAAGGATGCAAAGATGAAGCACTCGAATTCCTAAGGAATTTAAGAGTGGATACGACGCCCGAGAGAAGAACTACTTTCGCTACCAATCTGGAGAAGATATCGACCGACGAATGCGACATAACTCGCCTGCTCAAATTTTGCCAAAAGGATTTAATCTCGCTCACAAGACTACAGGAGAATGAAGATGAGCCGATCGTAAACGAACTTCTTCGTAGAGGTCGACAAACATCGATCGCAGAAGTTTTGTCGACTAATGCTCAAGAGGAAATACCGATCGTTGTTCGACATATTGTCAAAAACAATCATGGGTATTTTGCTCAAATTTCAGATGCTTTACATCCGCAAACCGCATAAAGATGGTCGCAATAATTGATGAAGCCAAGAACATCAATCGCATGGGTTCCTAAAGGCCATTCTACTCCAAGAACATGAGAAATTTGGAATTGATGAATGGAGGCAGTCTATCCAAGAAGAGGATCAAAGAATCTCAACAAGGTTGCGCTTATCCTAAAGGACAAAATGCCAAATGCCAAATGGGGACCGTAATGGATCAAGTCCTACAAGGCTTTCCTCTCCACCACTTCAGCCATATTTGGACCACTGCATTTGATATATGCCCCACACCCCCAAAGGCGAAGAAGGGAAAGAGCAAGAAAGCAAACCACGCCTACACCCGATGCCCCCCAAGAAAAAGAAAAGAAAACCGGTGAAGGCCCAGAGAAGAGGTCAAGAAGGTTGCCTCCATGACTCGCTTTCTGTAAGATGAGTCGATGAAGAAGGAGAGCCAGATCAGCCCGACGCGCCACAAAAAATCAGTGAAAAATCGACAGTGCAAAGCTCAGCCGAGAGCTCGCCAAACATTCTCGGCGGTTAAGCACGAGATTTAACGACTTCTTTTCCTCCAACTCGAATCGATTCACCGCCGACTACCGGGTCGCCGAAAGCATGTTTCTCCTTCACTCCCCACCCCCCGCTAACCAAACTACATCGGCCACGAACTGAAAAGCTTTATCTGGGAACCAGCGCTGACTTCACAAAGAACCTCTCAGCAGTCGAGCCAATCGTACAACTTCCACCTACTCAAGCACCACCGTAACCCTCCACATCTCATCAACCGAATCGACAGCATAATTCCGAGTCTAGATCATCAAAGACCATCACAGGAAAATGGTCGTAATGCAAATCGAACGAGAAATTGATGAGATGTATCCGTAATCGGTCGCCCATCCTACTATTAGAGAAGAAGTTATGGAGATCCTCACCGAGAGATCTCGATTAAAAAGCTTCTCGATTTTATAATGATTATTGAACAGATGGGCGGTGTCGATGAGTTTGCAGATTTTGATTTTGATATGAGGAAATTGCTAAAGTAGGATCACCACCGAGCCGATAACTATCAATCTATCAAAGCTCGATCCACAGAAGTCGTTTAATCGATAAAGGCGAACCGAGATCGCCAAGAAGCTCCCAAGCAGATGCTACAATGAAGGATGCAGAGTTGCCGATGATAGTGGAACTGTGCCGCAGCTCATGACCAACCACCGGAGGCGCAAAACAACCGAAAGAGATCCGTGACGAAAAACATTCCAACATCTCACATCATCACGATCAACTTCGTGAGATCGATCTTGTCTCAAAGATCTCCCCGAAGAAGAAGTTGAGGGAGTGATAGCCGATCGAGGTAGATTGGCCTCAAAGAAATAACATATCAAAGGGAATTGGCTATTTCCCGCATTGAGGCAATCAAAGATCGGGCTTCTCCCAAACCGTGACCACCGTGGTTCCGCCGAACTTATAAAATCCGCTTGATGACAAGTCGATTCAGTGGATCAACAACAAGTTTTTTTTTCTCGATGCTCACCGAAAAGCTCGAATCGACAAAAGAAACTTGACAAACCGATTTTTTACACTTTCTATCGCCATGGAATTGCCAAGACCGAAATGATCTCGGCGTTCAACATCTAACCGCTTCGTTCTGTGTTTATCTGCTGCATCTCAACAGGCAATATCGCCGCTTTTTGATCCCTAACTTCCCACCTCACGCCTTTTTTTGATCAAACCAAAAAGGGGGAAGGACGGAGGAGAAACCAACCGACATGATCGTAACAAATGTAAGACCTAATTGCATAGCTTGAAGCCTATGGACAAAGATTAGACCATCCGGATCTCTTTGCTAACGGTTCTCTCAAAAGATGGAAAAGTCAAAGGCAAGAAAGGTAGTCACCAAGTGTGCCGGACATCACAAAAGGTAACCGCGGGTGCCGACATCACAACTCGCATTAAAACTAGTCTAAAAATAAGTCACAAGAAGACAAATAGCCATGACATATGCCGATAAGGAACGGGCCGAGAAACCGCCCAAAGAGCAAATTGTCAAGAGGCCCAAAAAAGCGAAGAAGAAAGAAGGGCGTAAAAATTGACAGAGGCGTAAAATCAAGAAAAGATTCAGACGAGAGCGAAGAAAGGAAAGGCCGGAAAATCAGCATTGTAACCTCACCGCCAAAGAAGAGTTGATGAGATCATTCCAAAAACCGCCGCACATGCTAAGAGGTTTGAGGAATGGAATAAGATCGTAAGTGAATGGCTTCGATGCTTTTGTTCTTGATCTTGTTCCACGAGAAGAATCTCCGTGATGATGAATTCTCAACCGTTAGAAAATAAATATCCGTATTTTCAAGTATCTAGAAAATGAGGCCAAACTTATCAATGTAAAAATATCTCGCCAAGAGTATGATCCGGCTGATTACTCAAGAAGGCAGATGGCTCATTTGATGATCGACATTTCAGAGATTCTATTTTGACATCCTCGAGCAAAACGCATATAATCGAACCTCAAAGCAGACAATGATGTCAAATGGAAACTATATCGATTTTCAACGCACCTCAAGATCAAAGAGAGATGCCGTAAGATACAAGCCTAAAGAGTGAAGAATCGTAAGACTTCTCAGATCACCGCTTTTAAATTCAAACTTTTCTCGATGTAACATGTAATCAACATATCTAATGAGAAAAGTTTATTTTCCGATCCTAAGACAAAATCTCATTGTTTTCCGATTATGTGCTTTTTATCGCTCTATATTTATCAACTGTGTTTTGGTTTTCGTGTTTTGGTTTTATCAAAAAGGGGAAATTGTTGGGAAATTTATAGTTTTGATAAAAGTTCCAAAAACACATGATTAGACCAAATGACACAAGTAAAATGATCGATGTTTATATTACCGCTTATAGAATACCAAATTGATAATTATCAGATAGAACAACCGATGTAATAGATAGGTCACATATTGAGGGGGAACCTCAATATGTATGAGTCGATCCAAGATCCAAAGAACAAATTGATATCCGATGTGCCGTAATGCTAGAGAAGAACAGAAGATCGACGATCCGATCTAGTCGATATCTCACCAAAGTCATAAAGCTCAAACTCAAAATACTTGAAGATCGATGACTTCCGTAAGATCGCACTGTAAGACCTACATCACCGAAATCCGCTAGTTGAAGCTAAGTCAACCGCACCAAAGACTCCATCGTAGATCGATCGGGCCTTTGATCGATCAAGTCACCACCAGTGAAAAACGATGTTTCACCAAATCATACGCCGATGATCCAAACAAGAAGAATGTCAACCTTAGTTGGAAGAACAACACCGAAAAAGTGCATCTCATAACCAATAAGAACTAGACACGATGATCCGAGCCGACAATTACGGATTTGATGTCGCTTCTAACGACTATAAAATACAAGTTCACGCTTTTCACCATGCCGCCTCAAGCACGCCACATCAATCCTCAAAACCTACCAAATATAGCCCGAAATTCAAATTGCTTCCAACGGCTCTTTGATTTCAAGGTCTATAAATATGGGATTACACTTCAGAGTGAAGACACGAAAACACTAAACAATCAAGAAGCTCAAGCAATTATCAGATTTCCGCATCAAGAACACGATCAAGAAGATTATTTTATTAAGTGTTCATCCCATAAGTTCTTAGCATAGAAATCTTTTCATCTAGCTGATAGGCTACCTTAAACACTAGAAAAGATTTCATAGTTGGAACCAAAACAATCTTATCCAAAACCCAAAGTTAGGTTAAGTTGTTTTGCAAGATTTCGCATCAGGTTTCTAGTTCGATTTCGGATCGGCCGAGTGAGAACTCCTTAAATATCTCTGTTTTGCAATCGTGGTTGACTAACACATAAAACTAAGTCCAGCTTGGTTAAGTTGGTGCCCTTGTGATAGGGAAGAGGGACGAGGACCTGGTTTGTCCAACCACTATAAATCTTGTGTGCCTTTTACCGCTTTGATTAACTGTCTACACAATTGCATAACCTTTAAAGCGCATACATATTCTAAGTTGAGATCAGCTAGCACCAAGCTTCGATCCGATCAAGCTTGACACTTCAAGTCAACTGGTTAAAAGACTAACTTTGGAATCGATTTATAAAAACCGGGTTTTTCACGGTAAAACTTAAGCTTCCGCACACATCGCTTAAACCGATAGTTACCGAATCGATCCGCTTTTCCGGGCGATTAGTAAGTTGGTTATCACCCCAAACCGATTCACTTGCACTCGACAAAGTAATCGCCATCACACCCGATCCGCACAAAAAGTTTTTAAAGTCTATTCACCCTCCCTCTAGACTTCGCCACAAACCCGTCGACCTACAATAAGGTGGCTTGGTGAATTTGTGGAGTGTTTGGGTGCTTGGTGTACTAACTACTAACATCTAACAACTAATTTTGTCCGATAAAAAAAAAGAAAGATTACTTATATGTGATTTGATCGAACAATTCCGCACTTGATCGTTTTGTATATTTTTTAAGTGTCTTTAGGTGATTTTTGGGCGAAAGAATTATTGGGCCAAATTGGTGTTGCAAAAGCCCACACTGGCCGACCCAATGCAGGCCCATGTCCAGCAGTTGAAGAAAGAGTCCAACGGTATTCTTTTGATATGGAGGAGATTTGGGTCCAAAGAAAGTGATTTGGGAAAGATTTTGTCAAGATATTGGAAGAAAGTTTTGATTTGATAATTATGGTGGAATATTTGGCTATTTTCAGCCGACTTAATGAGGAAAAGAAAGGAAGAAGTGGGCCGCGTACTTTTTAATTAACCAAACATATTTCATATAGGAGGGCACGTA
Source organism: Stenogyne calaminthoides (assembly GCA_037126765.1). NCBI lineage: Eukaryota > Viridiplantae > Streptophyta > Magnoliopsida > Lamiales > Lamiaceae > Stenogyne > Stenogyne calaminthoides. The sequence continues at coordinate 8,863,824 of JBBCBC010000028.1, forward strand.
TATTAAATATGAGGAGACAGAGAGAGCAGGGATATATATATATATATATATATATATATATATTAAGAGAGGACAACAGATATACATATGATAGATTGGAGAGAGCAGGCAGGAGGGGATTAATATTGGAGAGGAGGGCAGCGCACTACTATTGAAGAAAAAGGCAGAAGCATCGAAGTGAAGAGGAGGAGTTTTTATTCAAAGTTTGTTTCGTTTTTATTATTTCTTTTGAATTCAAAACTCACGTACGGTTAATTATATTATTTAGAGGCTAAGTACTTTTATCCCAACTTCGGGAATTTCTGAACCCATGTTTTAATGTGATTATTTAATTCGAGACGTTTACGATATTCGTGTTTTGGGATTGTTTAATTCATCTGCTTTAATTTCTTGCGTGTTTGAATTAATTAGTTTAGACTGGTCATTTAGGTTAATTGTTTAAATGTGTATGTTAAGTCTAAGCATGTAATCCGTGTAATTGTTATATGTGGAGACTCTTAGTAACAACTAGTGGAATCACTAGGATGAATTAAATCGGGTTCTTACGGGTAGCGCTAAGTGTACTTGAGAATTTATTTGCTCTCTATCCTATGAATTAATGCTTTTAACTGGGTTAAATCTACGGGCTAACCTAGACTACTTAGTTAAAAAGATTTTCTTGAAGGGACATCTTTTCATTTAAATAAACTTAAGGGATAAGACCGGAAATCGGGCGCTTTTGATTCCTCGAGGGACATTAATCTTGAAATCTAATAAAGTAAACGTTGAGGTTAAATTAGTCGTGGTTAACATGGGGATGAATGAACCTTGAGTTGGGGTATTTAATTCTCATTGATCTCGGCCCATTAATCTTTGGTGCTATTATTTTTAATTGTTTCATCTCATTTAATTAGTTGCTATTTTATTTTTCTCTTAGTTTTAAAAATCCAACCCCCTCCCTTTTGTGTGTTATCTCATTAATTTGTCAATTGGCATAATTGCAATAATCCGTGTTCCCTGTGGATCGATCCCGTACTTATCACTTCTACAAGTTAGTAGGATAGTCCGGATAATTATAATTTATTTTTGTCGCACCTCGACAGTGCGGTCACAAAATACGTGGGTTTATGAGATATGCCAAATGAGGTTGTCAGTTTGTTAATTGGTAATTAGGAGTAGCAGTGTGTAGATTTGGGTTTAATTCTGATTAGTATTTATACTATTTTAATTTGAGAATTTATTTACTAAGTAGATTTAATTATCTATGTCAAGTGATGGTTACCGTGAGTAATAAGTTATAAATTTTTTGTATCCATTTCATCCACGACATACATTTGAGGTGTGGTTAGTAGAAAATTATTCACTGTTAAATGTTTTTACGTTATATGTTGATTATATTTGCTACATATTATGTTCCATGACATACATTTTATGTTATGTTCTATGAAATTCATGTTATGAATTCAGATAGCCAGGACCGGGCTCACACGGCACGGAGCATGAAAGTTGTCCTCAAAGATTACTGTTACGAGGGAAAGTCATTAAAATGGCTTTTGGGAAGGTTCCGCAAAGGTTTACAAATAAATACGCAGGCAAAGGTCATGCGAGGGAAACAATCAAGTATATGTGGCTATGTGTTCACTTAAATATGGAAAACTAGGCAATAATATTTTTCTTTTATTTTAATCATCTTTTCAGTTATTGGACTTATATTGGGCTACTTGAGGGGTCTTTAAGAGAATTAAGATTGGACTTCCCAATGAGCTCTGAATTATTAATATTGAGCCACAATATTATTCAGTCCATTAATATTAATTTATTCCACTATAAAATTAATATTGCACTATCTATCTTAACTCATATTACAAAGAATATGACTCCCCGATTATTATTTCCGTGTTTAAGATTATTTAGTCCATTAATTAATTAAGCCACTGAGAAGCTTTATATTAATTAATATCTTATTCCTTGGAGTAAGGACAACTAAACATTATTATCCATACCGGAACTTAATCCACGTGCATGATTTGGTATGATAAAACTTCTGAGCCCACCAAGGGGACAAATCAAACAAGAGTCTCCTTGCACACGATTATCTGTATTAAATCTTAGCAATTGTCATGTAACTAATAATATTGCCTAAAATATAAAGTATAGAATCACTCTCTGATTCTAAACCCAACGTAGATTAAAACAATAAATATTAATTACACACAATCCTATTTAAGTTACAGAGATTAAGAAATCAACAACCACTGAGGTCTAACTTTTCATCCTTAAAAAATTCAAGAAGCAATGTGATCTTCTGTGATCTGCTATCACCACATTAACTACAATGTAATATGTACTAATATTGAACGATTTGCAATAAATATATATAACATTCAATCATATTTAAAGCACATTGATAAAATGATTTATTCTCAGTAAATAAGTGCAAAATTCAGTTTGTTATACAAAGTAAAAGCATACTTTCATGTATAACCCCAATATTTTATAGTGGAATAAATTAATATTAATGAGCTGAATAATATTGTGGCTCAACATTGAAATTCAGAGCCCATTGGGAGGTCCAATCTTAATTCTTCTAAAGACCCTCAAGTAGCACAACATGAGTCCATTAACAATAAGGTGATTAAAATAAAAGAAATAATTTGTTGCCAAATTATTTATATTTTTCAAAAAATAGGAAAAAAAAAAGGAAGAGATTTTCTTGAAAGATTTTATGGCAAGAAGATAAGTTTTCTTGGAAAATAATATTATCTCATAAATTCAAGAATCTTTGACTTTGACTTTTTCTTGGTGATTTTCGAAAATAAGGAAGAAAGAAGGAAAAAGATTTTCTTGAAAAGATTTTATGGCAAGAAGATAAGTTTTTTTCGAAAACAAGATTATCTCATAAATTCAAGAATCTTTGTGTTGTTAGTCGTCTTATGTGGAAATTATTACGCAATTTGAAGTGTTTCTCACGATTAACACACAAGTTGTATAATTGCACGATCAATTAATTGATTATAATTTGGAGAGTAAATGTGAGGTGTTGTATGGGAAATTTGTAGAACCCTTTATTTGACCTCAATGAGTCTATTTATACATGGGCAAGCATGAGTATTTTTTTCTCTTGCTAAACAAATATACATGGGTAATGACACGGTCCCGTAGGACTCCCCCGGTCAACATGTGTCTTTGCTCGCTTGAAGTCTCCGACTTGTCATCCAGTGCTATATGTGCTTAGATGTTACCCGCTTGGTGGTTTGTGATCCGCGTTAGCTTTCCTGAGGTCCATGTGTCCGCTTAGGCAAACACGATCCTACTCGCCGAGCCCTGGTGGTCGCCTCGCTTCTGTTCCCCGGTGATGAGTCCGATCGCTGCTTGTTGACTCCCCGGTGCTCACTTTTATGCTTCGACGCAGGCGAAGCATCAATGTCGCCTTTAGTCGACGGGGGGCTAGTCGTGGTTTGCCTCGCTAGAACCCCCGTGTTCGCCCCTCGGGCGCTAAACCTGGTTGATCAAGCTACGATGTGGAGCCTTCGAGCTCTTAAAATGACCGAGAAAGTTCAATTCAGATAATACCACATTAGCTCACACTGTGCTCAAGCTCATGTTCGGTGGGTCCCGCTCCGACCTCGGGGCCTCGCGCAGCTCTTCCCGTGTTCGCCCATTTTGTTGAGAAATACGGGGTACCCGGATCTATTCGAGGTGTATTTAAATACATATTTAAATTATTCAATTAATTACTAACATGAATCAATCCTAAATTAATTCAACATAATAATTAAATAAGCAATAACAACATGCGACATGTAATTCACGAAATCCTAAGCATGCGTAATCTAGGAGTTAATAAATTACATACCTTCTTGTAGAGACAACCGCTGAGACAATGGATCAATCCAAAGTGCCTTCTCAAATATGTCCCAAGTCCACGAGCGTAATCCGGTGGAAGGATTCTCACGAACGATTTTAATAAAGGAGAAAACTAAAAATATTTGCTACCACCTTTGTGGATTTCTAATTTTTCCAACACATGGAATTGCATTGGGGATGAAAAATTCATCCCCTATTTATAATAGAGAGGGGAACGAAAATTAGGCTCAAAATAGGGTTAGAAATATCTTTTTTTGATCTCCAAGAAATCTTGAATATATCCCATATATTCTTCTTTTTCCTTGTGTATTTTTTTTTCACAAAATCTCACACCCTATTTCATGCCATATTTTTTAAAATAATAGGAGATCCTCAAGATTGGATCTTTCTTGAATTTATGAGATATTCTTGTATTCCAAAAATACATATCTTATAAAATCTTTTGAAGAAAATCAAGAAAATTATTCTTCCTATTATTACTCTATAATTTTCGAAAATTACATATTAAAGAGGCCAAGTAGGAGATTTCTTGAATTTATGGGATAATCTTGTATTACAAGAATACTTTATCTCATTTCCATAAAATCTTTTCAAGAAAATCATTCTCCCTCTTTTCTTTAATAAATTGGAAAACTTTAAGGAAAAACAAGGCAATAATATTTTCTTCTCCTTTTCATTAATTGGACTTTAATTGGGCTATTTGAGGGGCCTTTAGGAGAATTAAGATTAGACCTCTAATGGGCTATGAAACTTTAATATTAAGCCAAAATATTATTCAAGTCCATTAATATTAATTTACTCCACTATAAAATTAATATTGAACAATCCATCTTAATCCATATTACGATGCTTCAATAATATGACTCCTGCTATTATTTTCCGTGTTTAAGATTATCTAGTCCACTAATTAATTAAGTGATAGTCTCGGTGGAAACCCATTTTGCGCGTGCGGAAGCAAACATTTCGTTCGATGCATATAAAAACAGGGGTGAAGGAATGGTGATTTCAGATTTTTGCGTTTTAAGCTCATGTGTTGTGTTTTTGCTTATAATCTAATGCATATGACAATATAAGAACATAAAGCAAGAAACAACACAACAATGTATAGTGGTTCTAGACTCAAGCTTCTACATCCACTCTCCCCTGCTCCAAGGGAAATTCTTCAACCGACTTATCACCCTCTCTGGTTCGCCAGATATTTAATGAGCTCTCACTCCAATGGACTTATCACCCATTCTGTTCGCCTCGACTTATCACCCCTCCTTAAGCCTAGATGTTTAACGAGTTCACACTCCTACGGGACTTATCACCCTCACTGATTGCCTAACAACTACCTCACTTCACCACTAGTTATCTCTTTACGAGAATGGGGTTTGAGTTTGGTGTTGTCTCCAACTATGGTGAGATTTTCCCTTACATTTGTTTAGCCTCAATGCTAAGGTTGGGACAATCTCTCTAAGCTTAGGATACATCGGGGTTGCTTAGATTGGGTTCTAGAACACTCTTGAACATATTTGTATATCTACGGACTTGTGTTCTAGGGTGGGAATGCTTGGGTTTAACTTTCTTTGGCAGAAGATCTCGTGCTATAATTTCCACATCCACACATTAGAATGATGAAAAGACTAGATTTATAGTGGATTTGAATGTTACTTTGTTGAGAGAATCACATTCAAATCCATACTATTCTTATGTACGCAGGCCTTTTCTTCAGTTTGGTTGTCTTCCTCATTTATTAGTCCACGCCACCGATTCTAATACCATATTCCTCAATTCCTCGTCTTGAATCATTCAGATTCTCGAGTCTCAAATGTCTTGAGAGACATAACGAAGTCTTGAGTTTATCCGAGTCTCGATTTTCATCCGAGCCTCGGGATACTTGATTCAAGAGACTTCTTCAAATGACCTTGTCCGATCAGTATACCGACACTCAGCCGATCGAGTTCGGGCTCAATTCGACATCCCGACCTTCAGTCACTTTGACTCAGACTATCCGATTTCTTCTTTGCCCGATCCGTCAGATCAACACATCTTCGATCAACATCTCGAGGATAGCATCAGTCAAGACATTAGGTTTATCATATCGGTTTAGCACATCCGATCTCAATCACGCGATCTTGATCATCTGCTCATCTTTCATATCCGATCTCGACACGCCTGATCTCGACTACCCTCATCCTCCTCTTCCGATCCGCAGCCTTCTCTTACGATCTTACGGTCAGTTTCTTCCGATCGACATGACGCTCTTCCGATCACCATATCAACTCAGTTTTTCTTGATTATTTGATCAGTGCATTTCCGTCATCCGATCTTACGATCACCGGGTTTAGCTTTTCTTCTTCTTGATTTTGCATACTGCCGGGGTTAACTCGAACTCATCTAACTCATCTGATCTCGATCATTCTCATACGCGGCCTCGTGCATCTCGATCATCTGCGCCGATTTCGTGAGTTCCTCAACTTGTTCTCGTTCCCCTCAACTTGTTATCGTAAATTAGCTTCAATAACACAAGTTGATAATGTTTTGGCATAATTCATCAAAACTAAAATATCCCAACATTAAGCCACCGATTTTTTTTTTTATATTAATTAATATCTTTATCCTTGGAGTAAAGATAAATCAACATTATTATCCATAACGAAATAAATTTTCACTTGCAAGATTTGGTATGATAAATCTTCTCGAGCCCACCAAGGGACAAATCAAGCAAGACGACTTGCACACGATTCTCCGTGATAAATCTTAGCAATCGCTGTAACTAATACTATTGTCCAAGATATAAGGTATCAAATCACGCTGATTCTCTTCCCCCATCATAAGTCAAAGCAATAGTTATTAATTTTACACGCATCCTATTTAAGGAATCGAGAGATTAAGAAATAACTAACCACCGAGGTCTAATTCTTCCATATTCAAGTCAAGAATTTATCCTCCTCAGAGGGTCCTATCCAAATAAGATCATAATGCACTAGTGTAATCTCTTAGTCAAGATGCATAAATCGAGCCTTACACTTCAACCTTTCAATGATGGTTTGTTCATTTCCATCTAGGTTGTGAATTTGTACTTAGTTATTTAGGAACTGTTAATTTGATCTTCCGTTATCTGGTATCACCAAATTAACTACAATATAACACATACTATTTATTGAACATGTATGCAGTGAATATATATAACATTCAATCATATTTAATGCAACAGTGATAAATAATTTATTTCAGTAAATAAATAAGAAATTCTTATACAAAGTAAAAAATATACTTTCCAATATAAACCCAACACAATTGGCGAGCTCATGCTTCATCTCAAATGGCCCCCTAGTCGACGCCAGTGGTATTTCTCTAACGTGGGTCATACAACCATCTCGCGTCCTAGCGTGCCACGCGGTACATCGGGTCTAACAGTGGACACTCTTTTCGACTCAATGTTTGATCGGGCACAACACTTTGACTTTGACTTTACTTCTTGAATTTTCGAATTTTTTTGGAAAAATTAAGGAGGAAGATTTTGTGGAAAATTATTAATAGGAAAGAGAATATATTAGATATATTCAATATTACTTCTTGGAGAAGAAATAAAGATCTTTACATATCTAATTTTTGGCCCACTGATAGGTAGCAAAATGTGCATGTTTTTAATATGATAGAGTACAATTTATTGGTCTCGTTTATGTTAGAATGACATGTTAGATTACTTATATGTAATTTGATCGAACAATTCCGCACTTGATCGTTTTATGTGTTTTTAAGTACCTTTTTGGTGATTTTTTGTAGAAAAGAATTATTAAGAAAATTTGGTGTTCTGAAGTCCACACTGGTTTACCAGGTCTTGCAGGCCCATGTCCAGCAGTTTAAGAAGAGTCCAGCGGTGATATAAAGTGATTTGAGAAATATTTGGTCAAGATATTGGATGGAAAATTTGATTTGATAATTATGGTGGGATATTTGGCAAAACTAACGGACTTGATTAATTAAAGGAAGAAGTGGGCCGCTTATTTTTAATTACCGAAGTATAGATAATATTGGAGAGAGAGAGCAGGGACATATATATCATATAATATATTAGGAGGGAGGGAGCAGGCACGTGTATATATATATATATATATATATATATATATATATATATATATATATTGGAGAGAGAGAAGACGGAAGCATCGAAAAAGTGAAGGAGAAGAGTTCTATTCAAAGTTTGTTTCATCGTTTTTAATTATTTCTTTCGAATTGAATTTTTCCGTACAGTTAATTATGTTTGTTAGGGGCTAAACACTTTTATCCCAACTCCAGGAATTTCTGAACTCATATTTTATTGTGATTATTTAATTCGAGACGTTTACGATATTTGATTTTTGGATTATTTAATTCATCTGATTTAATTTCTTGCGTGTTTGAATTAATTAGTTTAGACTGACCATCTAGGTTAATTGTTTAAATATGCATGTTAAGTCGAAGCATGTAATCCGTGTAATTGTTATATGTGGAGACTCTTGGTAACAATCAGTGGATTCACTAGGGTGAATTAAATCAGGTTCTTACGGGTCGCTCTAAGTGTACTTGGAAATTTGTTTGCTCTCTGTCATAGGGATTAATGCTTTTAATTGAGTTAAATATACGGGCTAACCTAGACTGCTTAATTAAAAATGTTTTCTTGAAGGGACATCTTTTCATTTAAATAAACTTAAGGGATAGGACCGGGAAATCAAAGCGCTTTTGATTCCTGAGGGGCATTAATCTTGAAATCGAATAAAGTAAACGTTGAGGTTAAATTAGTCGTGTTAACATGGGGGATGAATGAACCGCGAGTTGGGGTATTTAATTCTCATTGATCTCGTCCATTAAATCTTTAGTGCTATTATTTTTAATTGTTTCATCTTATTTAATTAGTTTGTTATTTTATTTTTATCTTAGTTTTAAAAAAATCCAAACCAACCCTCCCTTTTTGTGTGTTATCTCATTAATTCATTAATTGACATAATTGCAATAATCTGTGCTCCCTGTGGATCGACTCCGTAATTATCACTTCTACAAGTTAGTAGGATAGTCCGAGTAATTATTAATTATTTTTGTCGCACCTCGACAGTACGGTCAAATTTTGGCGCCGTTGTCGGGGACACGGTGAAATTATTTTTTGTGCCCGTTGTTAGATATTTTTGAGTTTTTATTTTTTGTTATATTTATGAATTTCGGTGTGTTTCGTTGGTATTTTCTGGTCTCGGAAAATTCCAGCTCATTTTCGTAAGTTGCAAGAAATTCTCAAGAATCAATCGACCTTCGGGTGACCCAAAGGTCGCCGCTCAAAGATTCTTTTTCTTTGCAATTTTACCTCTTTTTTTTTTTTTTTCATCTCTTATTAAGCTTCACGCCTGCTTTACGTGTTTACCCTCGTGATTTGCTCTAGTTTATGTTCACACGATCGAAGGGTAGCAAGGATCTTTTATTCTGCCCCGAGATTACCAATTTAGAGCGAGACTCGAGGGAGCAAGCTAAAGAAGCGAGAAGAATATTCGAATCGTTTCCTTTTCCAATTGAAAGTGAGTACAACGAGTCCCGATTCAGAGGATAAGATATGGCCGAAGACGAGAAGAATTGGCAAGCCCGACCAGCCATTTCGCAGAAATCGTTTGGCATCGCTTATCCTACCGAGGGTACCGATTTGAACTTAAGTCTAGTTTAATTCACTTGTTGCCCTTTTATGGTAATGCAGTGAGATCCACACAAATTTGTAAAGGAATTCCATGTGGTTTGCTCTCACATGAGACCAAAAGATGTGACGAAGAGACGGTGAAGGCATGCCCCATTCGCTGAAGGATTCAAAGAAAAGAGTGGCTTTACTACCTTCCATCTGCAGTGTCACGACACGGGTCGACATGGAAAGATTGTTCTTGCGTATATTTCGCTTCGCCGTGGCAAGTTTGGCGAAAAGACATATGGCATCGCATCAGTCACACGGGGAGACTCTTTTACGAGTATTGGGAGCGTTTCAAATCATCGGTGGCAAGTCGCCCACAACATCGATTTCAACAACTTTTGATCCACTATTTTTATGAAGGGTCGACTCTCAACGATAGAAGTTTGGTTGATGCTGCAAGGAAGGGGCTCTCCTGATCATACCGTAACACAAGCCCTAGAGCTCATTTCAACATGGCAAAACAACACCCAACAATTCAATCAAAGGGTGCACCAACCCGCACAAAATAAGAAGGACCCTTCCTCAAAGATCAATTAACCAACTAACCGATTTTGTGAGAAAACTTGAATCGGTGGAGTCCCATCCCAAAGGTACGAATGTAACGAGGCGCAAGCCAACACCATTGGAAATTCCAAGGCGTAAGTTTGACCCTTTTTCGGATACGCATAACCCGCCGAGAGAGCATCCAAATCTTAGGGTACGGAATCAAGAAAATCCTCCAAGAAAGGGACAACAATTGACCACAACAAAGAAAAGGGCCAATATCAAGTCAAGGCACCCGTTAGAATTCCGGCAATCCGCTAAGAATTAATCAAACTCCTCACCACCCAAATCCTTGCGCCCAACAACAAATGCAAAGAGAGGCGGACTCAACCCAAAGAAACCACCACTTCTACAAATAAGAATTTGTAGATGCAATGAGTCAACTTGCTAATAGTGTCATCAACCGCCGGAAGCACAAAAAAACGGAAAACCGCCATCCCAGGCCTATGTCAACCCAAGGAGTGTGAACGCCACGCTGAGGAGTGGAAAACAAAGTTAGAAGAAGTCAAAAAGCCCGTTTTGCCAGCTCCGGTTGAGCAGAATAAGGAACAAGTTTCTGGACAGATTAACACTGGGTTACCCAAGTAGAAATACCAGAAAACGGGTACCGGGTTACCCAAAGGTCAAAATCAAATGAATGAAAGATGAGGTACTCTTTTCAATCAATTTTATTACTCCTCATTCACTTTCATTCTCATGCAGTTCCAAGAAGTAAAAAAGAGGTCATCAAAGAATATTTGGCAATTGACGAGTTTCGGATGAAAGAGGTTTATGTACCTTATTTGAGCCGATGAAGCAAATTCTACTCACCAACTATCGAAGGCTCAAGGAAAGAAAGGATCTTGATGGGAGGAAGTTATGTTCGTCAATATAAATTGACATTTGATCGAAAGGATTACTCACTCCTATCACGTGAAAAATGGATGTTGATCGTCGAGCTAAAAGACGTTAAACAACGGTAATTGTCTTGGGCGACAACCCGTATTTAAATTTTCGTGTTTTTTTTTTTTTTTTTTTTTATTTTTATTTTAAACCCATCATTTCACCCTTTTGTTTGAGTCTCTTTGTTGCGATTCAACACGAGCCTCGGAGTCAATTGATGACTATGCCCGAAAGTCGAAAGCGATGATGACGTTCTTGACCCCAAACCAACGACGTCCCTTCTTTCTTGTCTTGCATTTCCCTTTGTTGGGCCCGTGAAAAACCCATTTTTTGTGTCGCGGAAGCAAAACATGACAAGCGATGGCATATAAAACAGGGATGAAGGAATGGTGATTCCGTATTTTTCTTTTAAGCTCATGTGTTGTGTTTTTGCTTATAATCTAGTCGTGATGACAAGATAAGAACATAAAGCAAGAAAACAACACAACAATGTATAATGGTTCTAGACTCAAGCTCCTACATCCACTCTCCCCTGCTCTCTAGGGAAATTCCTTCAAACACTTCCTAAGGTTTTCTCGACTACCTCCGTAGTTTACTAACCTTTCTACTTTGAGCTTTTCTACCTCTGTAGTTTACTAACTCAAAGCCTCGACTTATCACCCTCCTCGCTCGCCTAGATGTTTAATGAGTTCACACTCCAATCGGGACTTATCACCTCACTGATTGCTTAACAACTACCTCTTTCACTTCACCATCGTTATCTCTACGAGAACGGGGTTTGGGTTTTGTGTTGTTCCAACTATGGTGAGATTTTCCCCACAATGGTTTAACCTCAATGCTAAGGTTGGAAAAATCTCTAAGCTTATGATACATCGCGGGTTGCTTAGGTTAGGGTTCTAGAACACTTTTTGAATGTATTTCAGATATCTACAAACTTGTGTTCTAGGGTGGGAATGCTTTTTTACTATAACGCTCTTGGCTCAGAGCATCTTTGCATAATCTCCACACTTAATTTGATGGAAGAACTTGTAGATAGTGGATTTGAATGTTACCGTTGGAAGAATCTCATTCAAATCCATACTATTCTTTGTAGATTCCGCAGCCTTTTTTCTGGGTTGTCTTCCTCTCATTGGTCCATCACGCTTTGGATTCCAATTCATATATTCGCCGCCTTCAGCCACGGAACATTCAGGATATAATGAGCATTCAAGACATTCTTTGGTCTTCGATTATTTATCAGCCTCGTGATTCTCTCGAGTCTCGTTCGTCGTATACATAACGAAGTCTTCGTGTTTTCCTCGAGCCTTCGATTTCTCGCTTTGAAGTTCTTGAAACTTCATTTCATATCAAACTTCTCGCTTTTTTCAAACTTACCGAAGTTTTCGGAATCTAACTCGCTTCTATATCTGCCGACTATAACAAAAGATATAACATCCCGAACACTCTAAAACGAACTCGACTCATCTATCAAGATTATCCCTAACATGTCATACTCTGTGGGTTTTGGGATCTAATCAAAATCCTTTTATTAAATTCATTTCCCAACAATTTCCTTTTTTTGAGGATGCCAAAACCATCTTGTTACAACACTCTTAACCAATACTCGTTTTCCGCTTTTTCCTATTACAAGAATGGTAAATTTCTTAACAATCAATTCAAAGAATGAATCTCTTAACAATTTCATCACTAAACAACAATAATCGGGCATATCAAAATAAAAAAGACATGTAAAAAGATAATGAGGTATTATCTTTTGAGCATAAAGATAAAAGTTTCATTGATGTATGATAGACCATTACGCTTTACAATGAACTTATCAAAAAGATAAAGACAAAAACATAAAGAATTACAAGTCTTCGCCTTGGTCTTCGGTCCTTGGTCTTCATTTCGCCTCCTCATTCCTCTTTCAATCTGACCTTGTCCGATCAAAGTATACCGATACTCGCGACCGAGTTAGGATTCTTCCTACTTCGGACATCCCCACCCTCGTGTCTTTTGACCTATAATCGAGTCTCGATTTTCACTTTACTTCATCGAGCCTCCCGGACTTTTTACAAAGTTATCCGATTTCTTCTTTTCGCTCGATCCGATCGGTTAATCGATTAGATCAACACATCTTAGATCAACATATCGAGAATAGCATTAGTCATTATATCGTTAGCATATCGTGTTTATCATATTCGATCTTTGATCACGCCTGATCTTGATCGATCTCTTATGCTCATCTTCCGATTTGGTAACCTTTTCTTCCGATTTGGTCAGCTTTTAGCTTTTCCTCTCATTCCGATTTTGCATGCCTTTCGTGATTGACTAACTCATCTATCTCATCTGATCCTCGATCGGTCGTCGCTATGACCTAAATCCGATCTTCGATCATCTACTTTTGATTCCGTAGTTTCCCCTCAATTTGTTCTTTTCGCTCCCCTCAACTTGTTATCCGAAATTTTCTTGAATAACACAGTTGATAATGTTTTCGCATAAAAAATCCCAATCAATTTCAATTGATAACGACGTAAAAACATCGAATATATGCATTTTTAAAGAAACCCATTTTTTTTTTAAAAAGATCTGCTCAGGTGTTCACTTTGAATTTAGTGAACTTTAGAACTCCCGCTCGATACCACTTTGTTGGGGTCTTGAAAAACCCATTTTCCAAGTGGAAGCAAAACATGACAAGCGATGCATATAAAACAAGGTGGGTGAAGGAGTGCGATTCCATTTTTCTCTTTTTTTGCTCATGTGTTGTGTTTTGCTTATAATTGAGTGCAGATGACAAGATAAGAACATAAAGCAAGAAACAACACAACAATGTATAGTGGTTCGGAGACTCAAGCTCCTACATCCACTCTCCCTCGCTCCTAGGGAAATTCCATCAAACACTTCCTAAGGTTTTCGACTACCTCTACGTAGTTTACTAACCTTTCTACTTTGAGCTTTCGACTACCTCTCTGAGTTTACTAACTCAAAGCCTCTCGACTTATCACCCTCCTGCCTCGCCTCTAGATGTTTTAATGAGTTCACACTCCAATCGACTTATCACCCTCACTCGAGATTGCCTAACAACTACCTCACTTCACCATTTGGTTATCTCTTACGAGAATGGGGTTTGGGTTTGGTGTTGTTCTGACTATGGTGAGATTTTCTCACAATGGTTTAACCTCAATGCTAAGGTTGGAAAAAAAATCTCTAAGCTTATGATACATCGTGGGTTGCTTAGGTTGGATTCTAGAACACTTTCAATGTATTTGTATATCTACGACTTGTGTTCTCTAGGGGGAATGCTTTTGACTATAACGCCTCGATGGATGAAAGATCTCTTTTTAATCTCCACACTTAATTTGATGGAAGAACTTGTATTTATAGTGTGGATTTGAATGTTACCGGGAGAGAATCTCATTCAAATCCATACTATTCTTTGAGGTTCTTGCAGTTTTTTCAAAATCGGGTTGTCTTCCTCTCATCGTCCACGCCACCGGATTCCAACGGCTATATTCCTTACCAAATTGCCTCTAACATTCAGATATATTGAGCATTCAAGACATTAATGAAGTCTTCAAGATTTATCGCGGCCTTCAGATTCTCCGAGTCTCAGTGTCTTCAGATACAAACTGAGTCTTAAGGTTTTCTCCGAGCCTTCAGATTCTCAGTTTCATTCTGAGTCTTCAGAAACTTTTAGTTTAAATCAAACTTCGCTTTCTTCGGAATCATCGAGTCTTCAATCTAACCTGTTCTATATCTGCCGACTATACACGGTGCATATAACATCCTCAACACTCTAAAACTGAATCATGACTCATCTATCAAGATTATCCTGAACATGTCATACTCAGGGGTTTTGAGATCTAATCAAAATCCTCTTTATTAAATTCATTTCCCAACACCCTTTGTTGTTGTTTTGTTTATTTTGCTTGGGGACAAGCAATGGTCTAAGTGTGGGGGGAATTGGGACTCGAGTTGTGGGACTTGAGTTGTGTTTTGTTTTGTAAATATGTGGCTAATTTTTGTGATTTGGTGGTCGCTTTTTGTGGTCATTTTTGTCTTCGCTTTTCCTATTTTCTTGGCCGATTAGTGTAGATATGGTGGGTTTTTGATGTTGCTGTGATATGGCTATGCATGATTGAGTGGTAATGGAGATGTTGATTCGCAATGATGAGTCGAGTGTTTTGTGTTTATAAATGTGATAGGATAGCATGGTGGTATTTTTGTGGAGCTTCGGTTAAAAATTGCTTTGATTAATGCATGTGCAGGTTGTGAATAGTTGAAGAT
Organism: Stenogyne calaminthoides; assembly: GCA_037126765.1. Lineage (NCBI taxonomy): Eukaryota > Viridiplantae > Streptophyta > Magnoliopsida > Lamiales > Lamiaceae > Stenogyne > Stenogyne calaminthoides. The sequence continues at coordinate 8,879,047 of JBBCBC010000028.1, forward strand.
TTCATGAGGGAATCCATTTGAGTCTATGATAGTAATTGGTTAATTGACGAGTGGAGTGTTGAGTTGTGCTTTGACCCTTTGTATTTGAAGTAGTCTAATTAGGTGGGTTGATGAATGATGCACGCTTAGTGTACCCCTAAGGTTGGAACATTTTTTATGTGGAATGGAGAAATGGAGAAGTTGAAAATTTGTGTAAGACAATGGGACCACAAATGACCATTTTAGGGGCTCAAGTTTCAAAAAAAAAACTTTTATGTAGCTAAAACCTAACGATGGAGTGAAAGCGCGATCTTGCTTTTGGAAAAGAGAAAAAAAAAAAAAAAAAAGCTGAGACAACCGCCACTTTCTTTCGGTTCGAACGCTCATAGTCGGAAACAATTAGAGCTAAAATCCTAAAAGTAGAGCTGGCTACCAAGCAGACTCTTGGAAAAATAAGGATAGGGGTACGCTAGGTTGTGTTTTGCAGAAGTTTGCTTTGAACTACCTAAGTTAGATGGAGTATAGAATGAGGGGGTCAAAGTATGGCGAAATCAATCAATCAATGAATTGAGGACCTATCGAGATAATTTTGAGACTTGAGGAAAACCTTTGGAAATTTTTTCTAATTGTGATAGTCTTAGTCCGGAGTTCTCGGAGTACCATTTTGCTTTGAGTATCATGACTTGTGTGTTGAGAGGACTCGAGCGAAATTCTCGGCTTCTCCATTATTGCTTGGTTGATGTGTTTTACTTGAGGACAAGGAAAAAAAAAAAAAAGGGTACTTGATAGGTAGCAAAAAATGCAAGTTTTAATATGATAGAGTACAATTTATTGGGCTCGTTTATGTTAGAATGACATGTTAGATTACTTATATGTAATTTGATCGAACAATTCCAAGACTTGATCGCTTTTTTGTTTTTAAGTACCTTTTAGGTGATTTTTGAGTTTAAAAGAACTATCGCCCAAATTAAAAAGTCCCACACCGCCAATTTAAAGGCAAAAGCCCATGTCCAAAGTTTTAAGAAGAGTCCAATGTGATATTTTTTAATATGGAGGAGATTTGGTCCAAAAAAAGTGATTTGAGAAAAGATTTCGGTCAAGATATTGGATGAAAGATTTGATTTGATAATTATGGTGGGATATTTGGCAAAACCAACTGACTTGATTAATTAAAGGAAGAAGTGGGCCGCTTATTTTTAATTACCAAAGTATAGATAATGTTGGAGAGAGAGCAGGGACATATATATCATATAATATATTAGGAGGGAGGGAGCAGGCAAGTATATATATATATATATATATATATATATATATGGAGAGAGAAGATTTGAAGCATCGAAAGAGTGAAGGAGAAGAGTTCTATTCAAAGTTTGTTTCCTCGTTTTTAATTATTTCTTTTTCGAATTGAATTTTTTTTCGTACAGTTAATTATGTTTGTCGTGGGGCTAAAACACTTTTATCCCAACTCCGGAATTTCTGAACTCATATTTTAATATGATTATTTAATTTGAGATGTTTTACGATATTTGATTTTGAGATTGTTTAATTTATCCGATTTAATTTCTTGCGTGTTTGAATTAATTAGTTTAGACCGACCATCTAAGTTAATTGTTAAATATGTCCATTTAAGTCAAGACGTAATCCGTGGTAATTGTTATATGTGGAGACTCTTGGTAACAACTAATGGATTCACTAGGGCAATTAAATTAGGTTCTTACGGGTCGCCAAAGTGTACTTGAGAATTTGTTTGCTCTCTATCCTAGGGATTAATGCTTTTAATTGGGTTAAATCTAAGGGCTAACCTAGATTGCTTAATTAAAAAGGTTTTTGAAGGGCATCTTTTCATTTAAATAAACTTAAGGGATATGACCGGGAAATCGGCGTTTTTGATTCCTAGAGGGACATTAATCTTGAAATCGAATAAAGTAAATGTTGAGGTTAAATTAGTCGTTAATATGGGGATGAATGAACCCCGCGAGTTGGGGGTATTTAATTCTCATTGATCTCGTCCATTAAATCTTTTAGTGCTATTATTTTTAATTGTTTCATCTTATTTAATTAGTTTGTTATTTTATTTTTATCTTAGTTTTAAAAAAATCCAAACCAACCCCCCTTTTTGTGTGTGATCTCATTAATTCATCAATCGCATAATTGCAATAACTGCGTTTCTGCATGATTGACTGCATGAGATTTATTACTTTCTACAAGTTAGTAGGGATAGTCCGTAATTATTAATTATTTTTGTCGCACCTCGATGGCGTGTCACCACGGTAGATTAGACTATTTGTTTATCCAATGTAATAGACTAGTCTAGATTTTAGGTATATTTTTTTTTTGTGTAAAAATAAATTGTAACATGATCGAAGACGAAGATGACAATTAAAGACAGAAGATCCGAACTGGCGCGATGGTGTGGCACCATACACGATATGGGTGGTATGCGCAAATAAGAACACCGCCAGGTACACGCAGACATGGGCGCGGCGCTGGTTTGGTCGCTGCGGGGGCCCGGAGATGCGGCGCGGATGTACTAAAGGGACGCGACAACCACGCGGCCGGTCGCGGTAAGCGCGTTGAGCGCCGAAGTTCAAGCAAGGCATTTGGACGGGGGAGGCCTAGGTTGTTCTCATCCCCATGCGTGGTGTAATTTTTTCAGAAGAACGAGTGGGAGTTTATCGAGATGGACGATGAAGCTTAAAAGAAGACTGATTTCTCACGATCAAGGCGAGATAAAATTAAACCATGACATTGGATATATGTGCCCAATTTGAGTTTAATTTTTGTTTTGATGGATGTTTTATTTTTATGCAAACAGTATATCACCCGCGCTTACACGGTTTATGAAAGTATAAAATGAACATAATATGAAAACTTTAAAGGTATATTTTGTTTCTACAATTTTAAATTATTTTCCTTCTAAACCACATTAATTGTCACTTATTATCGCTTTTTCCAATTCCCCTCAGATGTCAAAATTTTCAAATTGTCCTTCTAGTTACTCTCAACATGATAACATATAACTACCCACGATTGAAATCGACCTCCAAAGAAAAGTCCAAAAGTTTTTAATAATTGTGTAGATAATTTTATTAATGGTCACATCATAAAATATCATTAGTCAACATTGTTTTTTTAAATGTTAAAGAGAGCCTATTATCCGGTAAATCATTCCCAAAATCAATACTCTATGTCCTAAGTTACCTCAATTAATATATTTTAAAAAAATATATAGACCGAAAGCTCATCACAATCAACCCAATATCGCTTTCTAAATGTCAATTGTACATGCAAACTAATTCATAAGAATCGACTCAATGACGGTCCCCACATGTCCTATGTTGGGATCACGTGCCCCCCAATAATTTTTTTTTTTTTCAAGTATATGTTATGTATATTATAATTATTTGGAGTAATACTTATATTATATGTATATAGTGACTTAAATGAATTTTTAAAAGTTGTTATAATTAGTTAATCATGCAAATATTTCATCTAAAAAATTTTGTAGATCTGTTATGTATATGCAATATCACTATTTAAAAAAATCGATTTTTTTTAAGATAGTGACGATTATATGCATAATCGTGACACTAAAAAATAGAATTCATGTGAACCCTAGTTCACAAGAAAATCTACTTTTTTATATTATTTATTTTTTTAAGTTTATTAAAAGTTTTCTCGATCCGCCCATGATTGATTAATCAATTTAAATATTATATCCTATAAAAGAATCATACAAATAAGTAAACAAATCGAGCTTTATCAAAAACCAACCTAATGTTATTTTTTCAATTCAACTAATAACGAAATCTAATAATTTAATTAAAAATTATTCAACTAATAATTTAAGTCTAATGTCAATAGCTCATGGAACTAATTTATGGTAATTGGACTAATCAATTTAAATCCAATACCATGTAATATAATCATACAAATAAGTATATAAATTATACATTTTCATATATATTAATACTTCGCTCTTTTTTTAGATTGATCAAAATTCAAAAAGTCCATCTTTTATGACATACTCAAAATAAAGAATAAAGAAACTATACAACATGCCACCTTTATAAACATCACTAAATTACATCACATGCCACTAATAATTACATACAAAAGTAACTTAATTTTTATCTTATTCACTAAAATTGACAAAATACCCCTTATCAAAAAGCTATTTTATCACCTTCAAATATTAATAAAGAATTTCTCTTTAAAACTTGTGTCAAAGTTCAAATGAAAGAATCTAAAAAAAAAAGGAAAGTAACTATTTTTTTAAAAATATATCCATATCAATTACAAAATATAACATTTTATATTATTAATCATTAATGTGCTACTTTTAAAATTTCATGATAAATTTGTAATAATTTTTTGTTGATTTTTTTTTGGTATAATATTTGTTATTATATATGTGATAATAGATCTAGTTCAAAAAATTTGTAATAATTTTTGTTGATTTTTTTTTTTTTTTGTATTATAACTTGTTATTATATATGCATATATAGATCTAGTTTCAAACTTAAAAAATAATATTAATAATTTAAAAAATATTAAAAAATAATTAGTATATATGCTGTGGTAGATATAATGAATTGAACCTTGTACCTCTTGCATTTAAAGAAGATAAAGAATATTTGTTATAACATTAGAGCTACATCAAATTTGTTAAGATGTTTAAAATTTTATTAAAAAATTTAACAATTTTTTGCCAATATTTTGGCCAAACATTTTGTTATTAGATATGTATAGATTATTTAATTTGTTTGATCTGCTTGCATGAGAATTTGTTTAAAAATCTCACTTTCAAAAATTATTAAGTATGTTTTAAATAATTAATTGATAATTTTATTCAAGATAATAAAATTGAATTAATTTTGACCTCCATAATTTATTTATTTGTAAAATCTTTTGGTGATTTTCCCCCAATGGATGGGCCAAAAGATATCTTTCACGTGAATAAATTCCTATGGATGATTGTGATTATTACTAGTGGATGATTGACCTCCCAACGAAATGCTTGCTCAAAGCGAAATAATAATCTCAGATAATCATGGTTATTACTTAGGTAAAAATTGATATTAACTTACTCCCCCAACGGAGTCCCCGCTAATTTTATATGGTCAAGTGGAGCCAATTATTAATTTTAATTAAAGGTTTAGAATCGCTTTGTTTGTAATCTGTTGAATGTGTTTTTAAATAATGTAATTCACACTCAACGTGGCATATTTAAACTGCTTGAGATGTTGCTAATGCATGTTCATATTTTTTGATTTCGATATGATTCATGTGGATCGAACTTTGTGATAAATTTTGTGATTAATCGATATTAACACAAAAAATGTATGTTTTATTTTCGCTTCGAAGATGTCGTCTCCTTTTAACCCATTGTCTAATATACTTAAAAGACAACAAATTAACCGGGTGAAAACTATGTGTTGGGGAAATTTATAGTTTTGATGGAAGTTCCAAAACAAATTGAGTAGGACCAAATAACATGTTAGTCGATCGATGATATGATAGAAACCAAATTTAACATGTTAGACAACCGATGTATTAGACTAGGTCTTGCTTAAAGAAGAACTTAAGATGCACAAGTCAAGTGAAGATTAAGAATAAGATCAAGAGAGCGAAGATCGTGAGCGATGATCGATAGCAAGATCAAGAACAAGATCGAAAGAGCTGATTTCAAAAGACTTTACTTGAAGACCGTAAGACCCACTTTTTCGGGAAATGAATTTAATAAAAGAGGATTTTGATTAGATCCCAAAACCCCGAGTAATGACATGTTCAGATAATCTTGATAGATGAGTCGATTCAGCTTTTAGAGTTTGGATAATATTCCGCACTATGTATAGCCGGCAGATATAGAACAAGTTAATTTGAAGACTGTGTGAAATCGAGAATCAAGACTCGGAGAAACCGAGAATCAAGGCTCGAGAAACCTCAAGACTCGGATGAAGACTGCAAGATGTCTCTCAAGACACCGAGAGCTCGAAATCCTAAAGACACAAGAATCATCGCGTGATTCAAAGAATATACCGAATGCTCAAAGATATCCCTAATGATCATGGGTTGCCAGAAGCCGAGGAATATAGCCGCTGAATCCAAAATGACGCGACCAATGAGAGGAAGACAACCACCAAAAAAAGTTCAGAACTTCTTGAGAATAGTATGGATTTGAATGTGATTCTTCCAATGGTAACATTCAAATCCATACTATAAATACAAATTCTTCCATCAAAATTAAGGTGTGAGATTATACAAAAGATGCTACAGAGCCAAGAGCGCGTTATAGTAAAAAGATTCACACCCTAGAACACAAGTCTCAGATATACAAATATATTCAAAAAAGTGTTCTAGAACCCAACCTAAGCAACCCACGATGTATCCTAAGCTTAGAGAGATTTTTCCAACCTAGCATTGAGGCTAAAACCATTGTAAGGAAAATCTCACCATAGTTGGAGACAACGCTAAACCCAAACCCCCATTCTAGTAAGAGATAACTAGTGGTGGAGGAGGAGGTAGTTGTTAGGCAATCCCCGAGAGAGGTAGTCAAAAACCTTAGAAGTGTTTCAAGGAATTTCCCTAGGAACAGGAGAGGGATGTAGAGCTTGAGTCTCCTAACCACTATACATTGTTGTGTTTGTTTATCGCTTTTACGTTTTATATTGTCAGACGACTCATCATAAGCAAAACACAACACATGAGCTCAAAATGTGAAAAAAAACTGAATCACCATTCCTTCAATTTCGCTTTTATATGCACCGCTTTGAAATGTTTTGCTTCCAAGCACGCAAAAATGGGTTTTCCCAACGGACCAACAAGTGGTATCAGAGCAGTGCTCAAAAAGATTACTTTTTTCAATATTATCGCCTCGAAAGCGCATCTATTTTAAAACATAGCTTCGATCCGATACCAAATAAGTGGTATCGAGCGGAGTTCAAAATGGGTTTTCACTAATTTCCAAAGTGACCAATTGATTAGATCTTTTAAAAGAAAAGCCCGCTTTTTAAAAATACATATATTTTAATGTTTTGGCGCCCTTGTTGATATTTGAGTTTTAATGAACTATGCTGAAAACATTATCAACTTGTTTATTCAAGAAAAATTTACAGATAACAAGTTGAGGGAAATGAGAGCATAAATTGAGGGGGGAACACGGAATAAGAAGTAGATGATCGAGATCGACGAGGTCAAGAGATTTAGATCGACGAGATCGGGGATGAATTAGATGAGTTCGAGTCAATCGACGAAATCAGACAAAATCAAGGAGGAAAAAAGAAAAAGCCAAAGAATCAGAAGAGAAGGTTGCGCAGATCGAAGATGAAAGGGGATGAGATCGACGAGATCGACGCGATCAAGATCGGATATGATAAACCCGATATGCAAACCTGATATGATGTATTTTACCAGATGCTATTCTCGAGATATTGATTCAAGATGTATCCGACGATAAAGAAGAAATCGATAGCCTCGGTAAAAGTGATCTCGAGACTCAAGAAGTAAAACTGATCTGAGATTCAGTAAAGAAAACTGATCTGAGACTCAGTAAGTAAGAAAGACCTGAGGGTCAGGATGTCTAAGTCAAGAAACCGAACTCACCAAGATGAGTGTCGGTGATGCCCGACGCATAAAAAATCCGTGGAAGAGGAATGAGGAGGCGAAATAAGATCAAGAAGATCAAGACCAAGACCAAGACTTGTAATTCTTTATGTTTTTGTCTTTATTTTCTGAAAAGTTCATTGTAAACTCGTATAATTATCATACATCAATGAAACTTTATCTTTATGCTCAAAGATAATACCCTCATTATCTTTTTACATGTCTTTTATATTTGATATGCCTTTATTGTTGTTTGGTGATGAAAAATTGTTGAGAGATTCATTGCTAAATTGATTGTTAAAAGATATACCATTCTTGTAATAGGAAAACCGAAACCCGAGTATAGGTTAAGAGTGTTGTAACAAGATGGTTTTGACATCATCAAAAAAAAATTGTTGGAAATGAATTTAATAAAAGAGGATTTTGATTAGATCCCAAAAACCCCGAGTATGACATATGTTCAGATAATCTTGATAGATGAGTCGATTCGGCTTTTAGAGTGCTTCAGGATAATATCTCGCATGTATGTATAGCTCGGCAGACATAGAACAAAGTTAGAATCAAGACTCAAGCAGAAAACGAGAATCAAGACTCAAGAGAGGAAACCGAGAATCAAGGCTCCGAGAAACCTCAAGACTCAAAGATGAAGACTCAAGATGGTTCAAGACACCGAGAGCTCGAGAATCTCAAGACTCAAGATTATCAGAGGACAAGAATATATCAATACCAAGATATCCCTAATGATTCCGGGTTAAGAAGCCGAGAATATACCGTTGAATCCAAATGACGGGACCAACGGTAGAGGAAGACAACCAAATTAAAAAGCCGCAGAATCTCATAGAGAATAGTATGGATTTGAATGTGATTCACCCAATCTGTAAACATTCAAATCCACACTATAAATACAAGTTCTTCCATCAAAATTAAGTGGAGATTATGCAAAGATGCTACAGAGCCAAGAGCTGCTATAAATAAAGCATTCCCACCCTAGAACACAAGTCCAGAGATATAAAATATATTCAAAGAGTGTTCTAGAACCCAACCTAAAACCCACGATGTATCCTAGCTTAGAGAGATTTTCCCCAACCTTAGCATTGAGGCTAAAACCATTGTAAGGAAAAATCTCACCATAGTCGAGACAACGCCAAACCCAAACCCCATTCTCGTAAGAGATAACTAAGGTGGAGCGAGGTAGTTGTTAGGCAATCCCGAGAGAGGTAGTCGTAAAAACCTTAGAAGTGTTTCAGGAATTTCCTGAACAACAGAGAGGGATGTAGGAGCTTGAGTCTCCAACCACTATACATTGTTTTTTTGTTTACCGCTTTTACGTTTATATTGCCGTGACGACTTGATCATAAGCAAAAACACAACACATGAGCTCAAAATGTGAAAACTGAATCACCATTCCTTCACCCCGCTTTTATGCACCGCTTTGAAATGTTTTGCTTCGCCAAGAAAAATGGGTTTTCCCATCGACCAAAAGTAAGTGGTATCGGAGCAAAGTGCTCAAAAGATTACTTTTTTCAATATAATCGCCGAGCGAAGGTTGATAAACGAGTGGTGAAGTGAGGTAGATTGTAAGGCAATCCCAGTGAGGGTGATAAGTCCAAGGAGTGTGAACTCGTTAAACATCTAAGAGGCGAGCCCGGAGATGATGATAAGTCCAAGGCTTTGAAGTTAGTAAGCCACGAGGTAATTAAAAGCTCAAAGTTCTATATTAGTCGTAAAACCTTAGGAAGTGTTTGAAGGAATTTCCTAGAAACAAAAGAGAGATGGATGTAGAGCTTGAGTCTCCCAACCACTATACATACATTGTCAGTTGTTTACTTACGCTTCTTATCTTGTCATAATGACCGATCATAAGCAAAACACAACACATGAGCTCAAATGAAAAATTTGGAATCACCATTCCTTCACCCCTTTTTTATATGCACCGCTTTTGAAATGTTTTGCTTCCGACGCAAAATGGGTTTTCCCACCGACCAACAAGTGGTATCAGAGTCGGTGCTCAAAAGATTACTTTTTTCAATATAATCGCTCGAAAGATATCTATTTTTAAAATTACTACGATCCGATACCAACAAGTGGTATCGAGCGGAGTTCAAAATGGGTTTTCACTAATTGAGTGACCACATGAATGTATCTTTTAAAGAAAAGCCCGCTTTTGTAATGTGATATATTTTAATGTTTTCATGCCCTTGTTGGGATATTTGAGTTTTAATGAACTATGCTGAAAACATTATCAACTTGTGTTATTCAAGAAAATTTACAGAGATAACAAGTTGAGGGGGAACGAGAGCACAAATTGAGGGGAACTACTAATTAGATGATCGAGATGATCGAGATCGACGACAGGACGAGACCCGACGAGATCGAGATGAATTAGATGAGTTCGAGGAACTGGCGAGTTGTGCAAAATCAAGTGAGGAAAAGAAGCAAAAGCCAAAGAATCAAGAGAAGGTGCGGATCGAAGATGAACAGATGAGATCGACGAGATCAAACGATCAAGATCGATATGATAAACCCGATATGCTAACTCGATATGATGTACTTACCAAATGCTATTATGATATATTGATCTCAAGATATATCCCATCGTACAAAGAAGAAATCGATAGCTCGTAGAAGTGGGATCTCGAGACTCCAAGAAGATCTCGAGACTCAGTAAAACCGATCCGAGATTCAAGAAAGAAAACCGATTCCGAGACTCAAGAAGTAAGAAAGACTTTGAGGGCGATGTTCAAGTCGAAGAAATCGAACTTCGGTCAGATGAGTGTCAAGATGCCCGACGCACAAAAACTGCAAGAAGAGGAATGAGAGGCGAAATAAGATCAAGAAGATCAAGACCAAGATCAAGACTTGTAATTCTTTATGTTTTTGTCTTTATTGATCGATATGGTCATTGTAAATCATGAATAGTTATCATACATCAATGAAACTTATCTTTTATGCTCAAAGATAATACCTCATTATCTTTTTTACATGTCTTTATATTTGATATGCCCGATTATTGTTGTTTGATGATGAAAATTGTTAGGAGATTCATTGCTAAATTGATTGTTAAAAGATATACCATTCTTGTAATAGAAAAAAAACCGAAACCTAAGTATAGGTTAAGAGTGTTTGTAACAAGATGGTTTTTTGGCATCAAAAAGGGGGAAATTGTTGGGAAATGAATTTAATAAAAGAGGATTTTGATTAGATCCCAAAACCCCCGAGTATGACATGTTCGTGATAAATCTTGATAGATGAGTCAGATTCGCCTTTTAGAGTGCCAGATAATATCTCTGCACCACGATGTATAGTCGGCTAATATGTAACAAAGGGACCAAGAATCAAACAGGAAATCGAGAATCAAGGCTCAAGAGAAATCGAGAATCAAGGCTCGAGAGAAACTCAAGACTTGAAGATGAAGACTCAAGATGTCTCGATGACACTAAGAGCTCGGAGAATCCTCCAAGACACAAGAATATCAGTGATTCCGCGAATATAACAAATGCTCAAAGATATCCTAATGATTTCGGCGAAAGAAGCCGAGAATATAGCGGGTTGGAATCCAAATTGACGACCAATGAGAGGAAGACAACCAAATAAAAAAATGCGCAGAACTTAGAGAATAGTATGATTTGAATGTGATTTCTCCAACGGTAATATTCAAATCCACACTATAAATACAAGTTCTTCCATCAAAATTAAGTGTAGATTATGCAAAAGATGCTACAGAGCCAAGAGCGTTATACTCGAGCATTCCCACCCTAGAACACTAGTCTCAGATATACAAATATATTTAAAGAGTGTTCTAGAACCCAACCTAAGAACCCATGATGTACCCTTAAGCTTAGAGATTTTCCCAACCCAAGATTGAAGCTAAAACCATTGTAAGGGAAAATCTCAATTATAGTTGGAGACAACACAAACCCAAACCCATTCTCGTAAGAGATAACGAAAGGGTGAAGTGAGGTAGTTGTAAGGCAATCCCTTTAGTGAGGGTGATAAGTCCCGGATTGTGAACTCGATAAACATCTAAGAGGCGAGGCCCGAGAGGGTGCTAAGTCCAGAGGGGCTTTGAGTTAGTAAAACCATAGAGTCGAAGCTCAAAGTAGAAAAGGTTAGTAAACTACAGAGAGGTGTAAAGCCTTAGGAAGTGTTTGAAGGAATTTCCTAGAAACAGGAGATGGATGTAGGAGCTTGAGTCTCCAACCACTATACATTGTCAGGTTGTTTATCGCTTTACGTTCTTATCTTGTCATACGCACTCGATCATAAGCAAAACACAACACATGAGCTCAAAATGTGAAAAATCCTAATCACCATTCTTCACCCCCTCGCTTTTTATATGCACCGCTTTGAAATGTTTTTGCCGTGACGCCGCAAAATGGGTTTTCCCACTCGACCAACACTACTCTGTGAAGACATCAAAGATAACATCAATTGGTTGAAGCTAAAATAACCATATCAAGACCTCCAAGGTAACCGATCGGTGGATGTGAGTGATGGGTTGAAAAGTTGTTACGGATGATAAGCTTAACTACTTATCATAAACATATTTGGTAAAACCGCACCGCAAGAATGCCCAAAATTAGTTGGTGAACAAATATCAAATGTTGGCCTTGTTAACCAATGAGAAAAATGACACGATGAACAGTGTTCTATTAATCGGGATTCGGGCCATTGCTTAAACGGCTAGAAAGAACAACTATTCACACTTTCGCCATGCCGCCCCGGCACGACGCCACATCAAATTCGGATCCTACCAAATATAGCCAAAAAATTCAAATTGCTCTCCAATGACTCTTTGATTTGAGGTCTATAAATATGATATTGCTCTTCAAAGTGAAGACACAAAAATTTTATCAAGAAGCTCATACTATAGCAAAATTTCCGCACAAGAACACAAAACTTGAAGAAATATTTCTAAGTGTTCATCCCATTGTTCTTAGCATAGAAATCTCATCTTTTAGCTTTAGGCTACACAAATACTAGGATAGATTTCCGGTTGAACAACAACAAATCTTACCCAAACCCAAAGTTAGGTTACGAAGTTTAGCAAGATTTCGCATCAGGGTTTTAGTTCCGATTGATCGGTTGAGGAGAACTCATAAAGATCTGGTTGTAATGTGTGACTAACACACAAACTAAGTCTGCTGGTGCCTTTGATATAGGAAGAGGGGACGAGGACCTGCTGTCAACCACTATAAATCTTTGTGTGCATTTATCTCCTTTTAATCATGGAACTATCGACATGACTTTGGTTAAAATCTATACATATTTCGAAGGATCAGGATCAACATCAAGCAACCGACCGACGGGCTGACTTTTGTCAACAACATTGAAAACAGACGAGAATCGACGAGTTAAAACCGGTTTTCACAAGGGTATAAACTAGCTCGACACACCGCTTAAACCGGATAGACACCGAACTAATCAGCCATCGTGATCAAGAAGTTGATATCACCAAATCGACCATCAAGACCGACCAGAAACCCGCTTACACCTCGACCAAGACGAAAGTTTTTAAGTCTATTCACCCTCCCCTAGGACTTCGGCTTTCACAAACCCGTTTAAAGGGACTACAATACGGAGATTGAAACATCATTTATTTATTATCCTTCGCACAACAAACACAAGGGGTTCTTGATGTACCAAACCCAATCGAGCCTACCTGGATTCGAGTAAAACGGATAAAGAGCATAAGAGTGGTTGAGTTCCAAATGAAATAAGCTAAGTGTACCATCTTGGCTTCAATGTCGATGTGTTTGCAACACCAAACACCAAAACATGAAAACCTGCCTTAAATTATGCAAAGTCTTAAAAGCGATATTTCAACATGAACCGTGAGGCTAGGCGATCACGAGATATGTTTAAGCCAAAATGGTGGAGGAATGCCCAACAGAAGGGAGCACGCTTCTCGGATGATGGCTCACCTTAACAAGTTGGAGATTCTGGTCCGATTTCGATTTGGAACACAAATGAATTTCAGACTCCATTCTAAATGAAAAGCTTTTTGAGTAGTTCCAACCGAACTACCAGATCAATAATCGGTTCACGAGGTCGAAGCTCTTTTAAGCTTTGGTATCGGGTCGAGACGATAACGGCACACTGCTTTTGTTGGTGGCACATGGTCCATCTACTTACTACCGTCCCAAAGGAGGGAAGAAGATGAAGAAGATGCTAAAGGCCCGATCCAAGCAAAACAACCATTGCCAAGGGCAAGGCTAAGGGACCACAGATTTAGGGTGACAAGAAACCTACTAAGGTGAAGTGTTTCAAATCAAGTGAGAAAAGGACATCGGAGCGACAACCTTCTCCAAAGTTAAAAGGGCTATAAACTAGTTGTTGAAATTTATTTAGCGTATGTATGCTTCCCATTTGTGGGTAGTGGGATATGGGAGCCACTAATCATGTTTGTTTCCACTTTACAGGGTTCAAGCAACCCGACAACTTAGTGGAGAGGGAGATCCTCATCACACTGGGCTAAAAGCTTAAGAGTGGCAAATGGGCTAAAGGGGGAGATGTCAATTATCTTTTTAGTGATAGGTTTTAGTTTTGGAGATGTTCTTTACCTTCATAGCTTTAGAAAATTTAATTTTGGTTTATAAACCTGTTTGCATAGATACTTCGGTTTGTTTTAATAATCAGTTACCATTTATTGAACGATGAGTTTTTATAGCATAACGTTGTTGAACAATCTCTATACTATCAACCGCACACCACTCACAAAAAATGCATCCTATAACACATCGACTTTGCTTTAGTAATAAAAAAAGTGTTCTTCGATATGAAGGAAACACTTCGCGGGCATCTAAGATTATGTCATATTAATCTAAATATGATTCAAAGGTTGGTGAAAGATGGCCATTGGAATCCCTCCAAGCTGAGCTATTTCCAATTTGTGAATCTTGTTTAGAGGGTAAATGCATAAAGAGGGCATTTGGGCAAGGGAATTAGAGCCACCAAGTGTTGAGATCGCTCATAATGATGTATGTGGTCCAATGTCAATCAAAGCTAAAGGAGGTTATGAGTATTTTCAAGGAATTTTATCGAAGATTACTGAAGATAGGATACATTTTCCTTATGAAGCATAAGTCCTGGACCTTGATTAATCTAAAGATTTTAAGGTCGGCAGAAAAACATAGGGAAAATAGTATCATGTTTCTATTTATCCGATCGTGAGGCTAATACCCTCGGCCGATGAATTTTTGAACTACTTGTCGTGAAGAGATTGTATCCAAAGAGATCGCAGACCCTAAACCCCCAACAAAATGGGATTGAGAACTAAGAAATATAACTCTTTAGAAATGGTCGATCAACGATGAAGTTATTCGGGGATCTACTCCAAGTCATTTTGGGGGTCACATTGAAAAACGGGTGGCTTATATTCTAAAATTTGGTGTCATCCAAATTCCATTCCTAAAAACCCCATCAAAGTTGTGGACCGACGCAAGCCCAGTTTTGAAACACATGAGAATGTGAGTGTCCCCATACGTGTTGGACAAAGCGAAGCCAGAATCGATCCACGCTCGTAATTGAAATTTGCTTATAGATATCCCATGGGAAATCGAAAAGGTGTATGTTCTATAGTCCCAAGGATCAAAGAGTTATAATAAGTACACACTTTAAATTCTTGGAATAAAAACTATATGAAAAAATAAGCCCAATAAATGAGATTACCTTAGATGAGGGTCAACTTCTATACCAACTGCATAAGACGACATACCAACCTACACACCTACACAACCGAATCCCTCGTCAGTGGGAGGGTTGTTAGACAACCCTGAGCAATTCATGGGGATGGGAGAGTCTTTGGACTTCTGGTCCCTATGATAATGAACGGACCCCGGGTCCTACAATCTAGGCAATCCAAGATAAGGATCATAGATTCTTGCAAAACAACAATGGAATCGAGATGAGTTCTACGGATCATAATCAAGTTTGGGAGTTAGTCGAACCACTTTCCAGTGGGGTAAAACCCATTAGATGCAAAGGGGTCTACAAGAGAAAAAAGAGGACCCATGGGTGCTGAGACCTTAAAGGAGCTAGACTTGTGGCGAAAGCGGTATCCTCGGGAAGAGAAGGATGGACCATAGGAAACCTTTTTAGCCTAAAGGCGCTTAAGTTCATACGTATTCTCTTGTCGATACGATATCTAGATTTTTTTGATTAGGCATGGATGTTAAGAAAACTTTTCTTAAATGGAGTCTTGAAGAAGAAATCTATACGCACAACCAATAAGGATTCATAAAGGCAAAAACATCTTGTATCTTGGTTAAGAAGTTCATTATGGATTCTAAGCAAGCATCCCATGCTTGGAACCAATGATTTGACCCAGTTATAAATCTTCGGTTTGATAAAAATGGTTTAGAGAGTTGTGTGTATAGAAAGATATTAAGCCGGAACCTTGCTTGGTATTCTTAACGAAAATGTATGCGAGCGACATTACAACTCATTGGAGCAAATATAAAGGTGTGGTCGAGATGTAAGGGTATATTTGTCCGTCGATTTGATATGAAG